>JARWLC010000054.1:0-1200000 GCA_033318265.1 Phyllotis vaccarum | reverse complement strand
AACCAAGACACGATTTTTGCTGTTAAAGAATTGAGTGTGCAGAACGTAAACCAACACTTCCCTACTAGTGAATCGCCTAACCATGCAACTCAGTTCTAAAAACTGAATAGAATGCAGTTTTCACGCAGATGAAAGACGTATGCTTTCCTTCTAGAGAAGTGTTTTCAAAGACATTTACAGAGTGATTCTACAAAGCCTTTTTACTGATGTTGGCTTTTAAACGTGTTTTCAGTGGAATTTCTGTCAAATGCAAGAACGAGATTTGCTGTTACAGAATTGAGTATACAGAACGCAAACAAACACTTCCCTACAAGTGAATCGCGTAATCGTGCAACTCAGTTCTAAAAACTAATAGAATGCAGTTTTCACTCACATGAAAGACGTATGCTTTCCTTCTAGAGAAGTGTTTTCAAAGACATTCACAGAGTGATTCTACAAAGCCTTTTTACTGACGTTGGCTTTTAAACGTGTTTTCAGTGGAATTTCTGTCAAATGCAAGACACGATATTTGCTGTTAAAGAATTGAGTGTGCAGAACGTAAACCAACACTTCCCTACAAGTGAATCGCCTAACCGTGCAACTCAGTTCTAAAAAACTGAATTGAATGCAGTTTTCACTCTGATGAAAGACGTATGCTTTCCTTCTTGAGAAGTGTTTTCAAAGACGTTCACAGTGTGATTCTGCAAAGCCCTTTTACTGACATTGGTTTTAAACGTGTTTTCAGTGGAATTTCTGTCAAACGCAAGAACGAGATTTGCTGTTACAGAATTGAGTATACAGAACGCAAACAAACACTTTCCTACAAGTGAATCGCGTAATCGTGCAACTCAGTTCTAAAAAACTAATAGAATGCAGTTTTCACTCACATGAAATACGTATGCTTTCCTTCTAGAGAAGTGTTTTCAAAGACATTCACAGAGTGATTCTACAAAGCCTTTTTACTGACGTTGGCTTTTAAACGTGTTTTCAGTGGAATTTCTGTCAAACGCAAGACACGATATTTGCTGTTAAAGAATTGAGTGTGCAGAACGTAAACCAACACTTCCCTACAAGTGAATCGCCTAACCGTGCAACTCAGTAATAAAAACTGAATAGAATGCAGTTTTCACTCACATGATAGACGCATGCTTTCCTTCTTGTGAAGTGTTTTCAAAGACGTTCACAGTGTGATTCTGCAAAGCCCTTTTACTGACGTTGGTTTTAAACGTGTTTTCAGTGGAATTTCTGTCAAACGCAAGACACGAGATTTGCTATTAAAGAATTGAATATACAGAATCCAAACAAACACTTCCCTACAAGTGAATCGCCTAACCATGCAAGTCAGTTCTAAAAACTGAATAGAATGCAGTTTTCACGCTGATGAAAGGCGTATGCTTTCCTTCTTGAGAAGTGTTTTCAAAGACGTTAACAGTGTGATTCTGCAAAGCCCTTTTACTGACGTTGGCTTTTAAACGCGGTTTCAGTGGAATTTCTGTCAAACGCAAGACACGAGATTTGTTGTTAAAGAATTGAATATACAGAACGCAAACCAACACTTCCCTACAAGTGAATCGCCTAACCACACAACTCAGTTCTAAAAACTGAATAGAATGCAGTTTTCACTCAGATGAAAGACGTATGCTTTCCTTCTAGAGAAGTATTTTCAAAGACATTCACAGAGTGATTCTAAAAAGCCTTTTTACTGATGTTGGCTTTTAAACGCGGTTTCAGTGGAATTTCTGTCAAACGCAAGACACGAGATTTGCTGTTAAAGAATTGAATATCCAGAATGCAAACAAAAACTTCCCTACAAGTGAATCACCTAACCATGCAACTCAGTTCTAAAAACTGAATAGAATGCAGTTTTCACTCAGATGAAAGACGTATGCTTTCCTTCTAGAGAAGTGTTTTCAAAGACATTTACAGAGTGATTCTACAAAGCCTTTTTACTGATGTTGGCTTTTAAACGTGTTTTCAGTGGAATTTCTGTCAAACGCAAGACACGATTTTTGCTGTTAAAGAATTGAGTGTGCAGAACGTAAACCAACACTTCCCTACAAGTGAATCGCCTAACCGTGCAACTCAGTTCTAAAAACTGAATTGAATGCAGTTTTCACTCAGATGAAAGACGTATGCTTTCCTTCTTGAGAAGTGTTTTCAAAGACGTTCACAGAGTGATTCTGCAAACCCTTTTTACTAACCTTGGTTTTAAACGTGTTTTCAGTGGAATTTCTGTCAAAGCAAGACACGAGATTTGCTGTTAAAGAATTGAATGTACAGAACGCAAACCAACACTTCCCTACAAGTGAATCGCCTAACCATTCAACTCAGTTCTAAAAACTGAATAGAATGCAGTTTTCACTCAGATGAAAGACGTATGCTTTCCTTCTAGAGAAGTGTTTTCAAAGACATTCACAGAGTGATTCTAAAAAGCCTTTTTACTGATGTTGGCTTTTAAACGTGTTTTCAGTGGAATTTCTGTCAAACGCAAGACACGAGATTTGCTATTAAAGAATTGAATATCCAGAATGCAAACAAACACTTCCCTACAAGTGAATCACCTAACCATGCAACTCAGTTCTAAAAACTGAATAGAATGCAGTTTTCACTCACATGATAGACGCATGCTTTCCTTCTTGAGAAGTGTTTTCAAAGACGTTCACAGTGTGATTCTGCAAAGCCCTTTTACTGACGTTGGTTTTAAACGTGTTTTCAGTGGAATTTCTGTCAAACGCAAGACACGAGATTTGCTATTAAAGAATTGAATATACAGAATCCAAACAAACACTTCCCTACAAGTGAATCGCCTAACCATGCAAGTCAGTTCTAAAAACTGAATAGAATGCAGTTTTCACGCTGATGAAAGGCGTATGCTTTCCTTCTTGAGAAGTGTTTTCAAAGACGTTAACAGTGTGATTCTGCAAAGCCCTTTTACTGACGTTGGCTTTTAAACGCGGTTTCAGTGGAATTTCTGTCAAACGCAAGACACGAGATTTGCTGTTAATGAATTGAATATCCAGAATGCAAACAAACACTTCCCTACTAGTGAATCGCCTAACCATGCAACTCAGTTCTAAAAACTGAATAGAATGCAGTTTTCACGCAGATGAAAGACGTTTGCTTTCCTTCTTGAGAAGTGTTTTCAAAGATGTTCACAGAGTGATTCTGCAAATCCTTTTTACTGACTTTGGTTTTAAACGTGTTTTCAGTGGAATTTCTGTCAAACGCAAGACACGAGATTTGTTGTTAAAGAATTGAATATACAGAACGCAAACCAACACTTCCCTACAAGTGAATCGCCTAACCACACAACTCAGTTCTAAAAACTGAATAGAATGCAGTTTTCACTCAGATGAAAGACGTATGCTTTCCTTCTAGAGAAGTGTTTTCAAAGACATTTACAGAGTGATTCTACAAAGCCTTTTTACTGATGTTGGCTTTTAAACGTGTTTTCAGTGGAATTTCTGTCAAACGCAAGACACGATTTTTGCTGTTAAAGAATTGAGTGTGCAGAACGTAAACCAACACTTCCCTACAAGTGAATCGCCTAACCGTGCAACTCAGTTCTAAAAACTGAATTGAATGCAGTTTTCACTCAGATGAAAGACGTATGCTTTCCTTCTTGAGAAGTGTTTTCAAAGACGTTCACAGAGTGATTCTGCAAAGCCTTTTTACTAACCTTGGTTTTAAACGTGTTTTCAGTGGAATTTCTGTCAAAGCAAGACACGAGATTTGCTGTTAAAGAATTGAATGTACAGAACGCAAACCAACACTTCCCTACAAGTGAATCGCCTAACCATTCAACTCAGTTCTAAAAACTGAATAGAATGCAGTTTTCACTCAGATGAAAGACGTATGCTTTCCTTCTAGAGAAGTGTTTTCAAAGACATTCACAGAGTGATTCTAAAAAGCCTTTTTACTGATGTTGGCTTTTAAACGTGTTTTCAGTGGAATTTCTGTCAAACGCAAGACACGAGATTTGCTATTAAAGAATTGAATATCCAGAATGCAAACAAACACTTCCCTACAAGTGAATCACCTAACCATGCAACTCAGTTCTAAAAACTGAATAGAATGCAGTTTTCACTCACATGATAGACGCATGCTTTCCTTCTTGAGAAGTGTTTTCAAAGACGTTCACAGTGTGATTCTGCAAAGCCCTTTTACTGACGTTGATTTTAAACGTGTTTTCAGTGGAATTTCTGTCAAACGCAAGACACGAGATTTGCTATTAAAGAATTGAATATACAGAACGCAAACAAACACTTCCCTACAAGTGAATCGCCTAACCATGCAAGTCAGTTCTAAAAACTGAATAGAATGCAGTTTTCACGCTGATGAAAGGCGTATGCTTTCCTTCTTGAGAAGTGTTTTCAAAGACGTTCACAGAGTGATTCTGCAAAGCCCTTTTACTGACGTTGGCTTTTAAACGTGTTTTCAGTGGAATTTCTGTCAAACGCAAGAATGAGATTTGCTGTTACAGAATTGAGTATACAGAACGCAAACAAACACTTCCCTACAAGTGAATCGCGTAATCGTGCAACTCAGTTCTAAAAACTGAATAGAATGCAGTTTTCACTCAGATGAAAGACTTATGCTTTCCTTCTAGAGAAGTGTATTCAAAGACATTCACAGAGTGATTCTACAAAGCCTTTTTACTGACGTTGGCTTTCAAACGCGGTTTCAGTGGAATTTCTGTCAAACGCAAGACACGAGATTTGCTATTAAAGAATTGAATATCCAGAATGCAAACAAACACTTCCCTACAAGTGAATCACCTAACCATGCAACTCAGTTCTAAAAACTGAATAGAATGCAGTTTTCACTCAGATGAAAGATGTATGCTTTCCTTCTAGAGAAGTGTTTTCAAAGACATTTACAGAGTGATTCTACAAAGCCTTTTTACAGATGTTGGCTTTTAAACGTGTTTTCAGTGGAATTTCTGTCAAACGCAAGAACGAGATTTGCTGTTACAGAATTGAGTATACAGAATGCAAACAAACACTTCCCTACAAGTTAATCGCGTAATCGTGCAACTCAGTTCTAAAAACTAATAGAATGCAGTTTTCACTCACATGAAATTCGTATGCTTTCCTTCTAGAGAAGTGTTTTCAAAGACATTCACAGAGTGATTCTACAAAGCCTTTTTACTGACGTTGGCTTTTAAACGAGTTTTCAGTGGAATTTCTGTCAAATGCAAGACACGATATTTGCTGTTAAAGAATTGAGTGTGCAGAACGTAAACCAACACTTCCCTACAAGTGAATCGCCAAACCGTGCAACTCAGTAATAAAAACTGAATAGAATGCAGTTTTCACTCAGATGAAAGACGTATGCTTTCCTTCTTGAGAAGTGTTTTCAAAGACGTTCACAGAGTGATTCTGCAAAGCCTTTTTACTGAAGTTGGTTTTAAACGTGTTTTCAGTGGAATTTCTGTCAAAAGCAAGACACGAGATTTGCTGTTAAAGAATTGAATATACAGAACGCAAACAAACACTTCCCTACATGTGAATCGCCTAACCGTGCAACTCAGTTCTAAAAACTGAATAGAATGTAGTTTTCACTCAGTTGAAAGACGTATGCTTTCCTTCAAGAGAAGTGTTTTCAAAGACGTTCACAGAGTTATTCTGCAAAGCCTTTTTTACTGATGTTGGCTTTTAAACGCGGTTTCAGTGGAATTTCTGTCAAATGCAAGACACGAGATTTGCTGTTAAAGAATTGAATATCCAGAATGCAAAGAAAAACTTCCCTACAAGTGAATCACCTAACCATGCAACTCAGTTCTAAAAACTGAATAGAATGCAGTTTTCACTCAGATGAAAGACGTATGCTTTCCTTCTAGAGAAGTGTTTTCAAAGACATTTACAGAGTGATTCTACAAAGCCTTTTTACTGATGTTGGCTTTTAAACGTGTTTTCAGTGGAATTTCTGTCAAACGCAAGACACGATTTTTGCTGTTAAAGAATTGAGTGTGCAGAACGTAAACCAACACTTCCCTACAAGTGAATCGCCTAACCGTGCAACTCAGTTCTAAAAACTGAATTGAATGCAGTTTTCACTCAGATGAAAGACGTATGCTTTCCTTCTTGAGAAGTGTTTTCAAAGACGTTCACAGAGTGATTCTGCAAAGCCTTTTTACTAACCTTGGTTTTAAACGTGTTTTCAGTGGAATTTCTGTCAAAGCAAGACACGAGATTTGCTGTTAAAGAATTGAATGTACAGAACGCAAACCAACACTTCCCTACAAGTGAATCGCCTAACCATTCAACTCAGTTCTAAAAACTGAATAGAATGCAGTTTTCACTCAGATGAAAGACGTATGCTTTCCTTCTAGAGAAGTGTTTTCAAAGACATTCACAGAGTGATTCTAAAAAGCCTTTTTACTGATGTTGGCTTTTAAACGTGTTTTCAGTGGAATTTCTGTCAAACGCAAGACACGAGATTTGCTATTAAAGAATTGAATATCCAGAATGCAAACAAACACTTCCCTACAAGTGAATCACCTAACCATGCAACTCAGTTCTAAAAACTGAATAGAATGCAGTTTTCACTCACATGATAGACGCATGCTTTCCTTCTTGAGAAGTGTTTTCAAAGACGTTCACAGTGTGATTCTGCAAAGCCCTTTTACTGACGTTGATTTTAAACGTGTTTTCAGTGGAATTTCTGTCAAACGCAAGACACGAGATTTGCTATTAAAGAATTGAATATACAGAACGCAAACAAACACTTCCCTACAAGTGAATCGCCTAACCATGCAAGTCAGTTCTAAAAACTGAATAGAATGCAGTTTTCACGCTGATGAAAGGCGTATGCTTTCCTTCTTGAGAAGTGTTTTCAAAGACGTTCACAGAGTGATTCTGCAAAGCCCTTTTACTGACGTTGGCTTTTAAACGTGTTTTCAGTGGAATTTCTGTCAAACGCAAGAATGAGATTTGCTGTTACAGAATTGAGTATACAGAACGCAAACAAACACTTCCCTACAAGTGAATCGCGTAATCGTGCAACTCAGTTCTAAAAACTGAATAGAATGCAGTTTTCACTCAGATGAAAGACTTATGCTTTCCTTCTAGAGAAGTGTATTCAAAGACATTCACAGAGTGATTCTACAAAGCCTTTTTACTGACGTTGGCTTTCAAACGCGGTTTCAGTGGAATTTCTGTCAAACGCAAGACACGAGATTTGCTATTAAAGAATTGAATATCCAGAATGCAAACAAACACTTCCCTACAAGTGAATCACCTAACCATGCAACTCAGTTCTAAAAACTGAATAGAATGCAGTTTTCACTCAGATGAAAGATGTATGCTTTCCTTCTAGAGAAGTGTTTTCAAAGACATTTACAGAGTGATTCTACAAAGCCTTTTTACAGATGTTGGCTTTTAAACGTGTTTTCAGTGGAATTTCTGTCAAACGCAAGAACGAGATTTGCTGTTACAGAATTGAGTATACAGAATGCAAACAAACACTTCCCTACAAGTTAATCGCGTAATCGTGCAACTCAGTTCTAAAAACTAATAGAATGCAGTTTTCACTCACATGAAATTCGTATGCTTTCCTTCTAGAGAAGTGTTTTCAAAGACATTCACAGAGTGATTCTACAAAGCCTTTTTACTGACGTTGGCTTTTAAACGAGTTTTCAGTGGAATTTCTGTCAAATGCAAGACACGATATTTGCTGTTAAAGAATTGAGTGTGCAGAACGTAAACCAACACTTCCCTACAAGTGAATCGCCAAACCGTGCAACTCAGTAATAAAAACTGAATAGAATGCAGTTTTCACTCAGATGAAAGACGTATGCTTTCCTTCTTGAGAAGTGTTTTCAAAGACGTTCACAGAGTGATTCTGCAAAGCCTTTTTACTGAAGTTGGTTTTAAACGTGTTTTCAGTGGAATTTCTGTCAAAAGCAAGACACGAGATTTGCTGTTAAAGAATTGAATATACAGAACGCAAACAAACACTTCCCTACATGTGAATCGCCTAACCGTGCAACTCAGTTCTAAAAACTGAATAGAATGTAGTTTTCACTCAGTTGAAAGACGTATGCTTTCCTTCAAGAGAAGTGTTTTCAAAGACGTTCACAGAGTTATTCTGCAAAGCCTTTTTTACTGATGTTGGCTTTTAAACGCGGTTTCAGTGGAATTTCTGTCAAATGCAAGACACGAGATTTGCTGTTAAAGAATTGAATATCCAGAATGCAAAGAAAAACTTCCCTACAAGTGAATCACCTAACCATGCAACTCAGTTCTAAAAACTGAATAGAATGCAGTTTTCACTCAGATGAAAGACGTATGCTTTCCTTCTAGAGAAGTGTTTTCAAAGACATTTACAGAGTGATTCTACAAAGCCTTTTTACTGATGTTGGCTTTTAAACGTGTTTTCAGTGGAATTTCTGTCAAACGCAAGACACGATTTTTGCTGTTAAAGAATTGAGTGTGCAGAACGTAAACCAACACTTCCCTACAAGTGAATCGCCTAACCGTGCAACTCAGTTCTAAAAACTGAATTGAATGCAGTTTTCACTCAGATGAAAGACGTATGCTTTCCTTCTTGAGAAGTGTTTTCAAAGACGTTCACAGAGTGATTCTGCAAAGCCTTTTTACTAACCTTGGTTTTAAACGTGTTTTCAGTGGAATTTCTGTCAAAGCAAGACACGAGATTTGCTGTTAAAGAATTGAATGTACAGAACGCAAACCAACACTTCCCTACAAGTGAATCGCCTAACCATTCAACTCAGTTCTAAAAACTGAATAGAATGCAGTTTTCACTCAGATGAAAGACGTATGCTTTCCTTCTAGAGAAGTGTTTTCAAAGACATTCACAGAGTGATTCTAAAAAGCCTTTTTACTGATGTTGGCTTTTAAACGTGTTTTCAGTGGAATTTCTGTCAAACGCAAGACACGAGATTTGCTATTAAAGAATTGAATATCCAGAATGCAAACAAACACTTCCCTACAAGTGAATCACCTAACCATGCAACTCAGTTCTAAAAACTGAATAGAATGCAGTTTTCACTCACATGATAGACGCATGCTTTCCTTCTTGAGAAGTGTTTTCAAAGACGTTCACAGTGTGATTCTGCAAAGCCCTTTTACTGACGTTGATTTTAAACGTGTTTTCAGTGGAATTTCTGTCAAACGCAAGACACGAGATTTGCTATTAAAGAATTGAATATACAGAACGCAAACAAACACTTCCCTACAAGTGAATCGCCTAACCATGCAAGTCAGTTCTAAAAACTGAATAGAATGCAGTTTTCACGCTGATGAAAGGCGTATGCTTTCCTTCTTGAGAAGTGTTTTCAAAGACGTTCACAGAGTGATTCTGCAAAGCCCTTTTACTGACGTTGGCTTTTAAACGTGTTTTCAGTGGAATTTCTGTCAAACGCAAGAATGAGATTTGCTGTTACAGAATTGAGTATACAGAACGCAAACAAACACTTCCCTACAAGTGAATCGCGTAATCGTGCAACTCAGTTCTAAAAACTGAATAGAATGCAGTTTTCACTCAGATGAAAGACTTATGCTTTCCTTCTAGAGAAGTGTATTCAAAGACATTCACAGAGTGATTCTACAAAGCCTTTTTACTGACGTTGGCTTTCAAACGCGGTTTCAGTGGAATTTGTGTCAAACGCAAGACACGAGATTTGCTATTAAAGAATTGAATATCCAGAATGCAAACAAACACTTCCCTACAAGTGAATCACCTAACCTTGCAACTCAGTTCTAAAAACTGAATAGAATGCAGTTTTCACTCAGATGAAAGATGTATGCTTTCCTTCTAGAGAAGTGTTTTCAAAGACATTTACAGAGTGATTCTACAAAGCCTTTTTACAGATGTTGGCTTTTAAACGTGTTTTCAGTGGAATTTCTGTCAAACGCAAGAACGAGATTTGCTGTTACAGAATTGAGTATACAGAATGCAAACAAACACTTCCCTACAAGTTAATCGCGTAATCGTGCAACTCAGTTCTAAAAACTAATAGAATGCAGTTTTCACTCACATGAAATTCGTATGCTTTCCTTCTAGAGAAGTGTTTTCAAAGACATTCACAGAGTGATTCTACAAAGCCTTTTTACTGACGTTGGCTTTTAAACGAGTTTTCAGTGGAATTTCTGTCAAATGCAAGACACGATATTTGCTGTTAAAGAATTGAGTGTGCAGAACGTAAACCAACACTTCCCTACAAGTGAATCGCCAAACCGTGCAACTCAGTAATAAAAACTGAATAGAATGCAGTTTTCACTCAGATGAAAGACGTATGCTTTCCTTCTTGAGAAGTGTTTTCAAAGACGTTCACAGAGTGATTCTGCAAAGCCTTTTTACTGAAGTTGGTTTTAAACGTGTTTTCAGTGGAATTTCTGTCAAAAGCAAGACACGAGATTTGCTGTTAAAGAATTGAATATACAGAACGCAAACAAACACTTCCCTACATGTGAATCGCCTAACCGTGCAACTCAGTTCTAAAAACTGAATAGAATGTAGTTTTCACTCAGTTGAAAGACGTATGCTTTCCTTCAAGAGAAGTGTTTTCAAAGACGTTCACAGAGTTATTCTGCAAAGCCTTTTTTACTGATGTTGGCTTTTAAACGCGGTTTCAGTGGAATTTCTGTCAAATGCAAGACACGAGATTTGCTGTTAAAGAATTGAATATCCAGAATGCAAAGAAAAACTTCCCTACAAGTGAATCACCTAACCATGCAACTCAGTTCTAAAAACTGAATAGAATGCAGTTTTCACTCAGATGAAAGACGTATGCTTTCCTTCTAGAGAAGTGTTTTCAAAGACATTTACAGAGTGATTCTACAAAGCCTTTTTACTGATGTTGGCTTTTAAACGTGTTTTCAGTGGAATTTCTGTCAAACGCAAGACACGATTTTTGCTGTTAAAGAATTGAGTGTGCAGAACGTAAACCAACACTTCCCTACAAGTGAATCGCCTAACCGTGCAACTCAGTTCTAAAAACTGAATTGAATGCAGTTTTCACTCAGATGAAAGACGTATGCTTTCCTTCTTGAGAAGTGTTTTCAAAGACGTTCACAGAGTGATTCTGCAAAGCCTTTTTACTAACCTTGGTTTTAAACGTGTTTTCAGTGGAATTTCTGTCAAACGCAAGACACGAGATTTGCTGTTAAAGAATTGAATGTACAGAACGCAAACCAACACTTCCCTACAAGTGAATCGCCTAACCATTCAACTCAGTTCTAAAAAATTGAATAGAATGCAGTTTTCACTCAGATGAAAGACGTATGCTTTCCTTCTAGAGAAGTGTTTTCAAAGACATTCACAGAGTGATTCTAAAAAGCCTTTTTACTGATGTTGGCTTTTAAACGTGTTTTCAGTGGAATTTCTGTCAAACGCAAGACACGAGATTTGCTGTTAAAGAATTGAATATCCAGAATGCAAACAAACACTTCCCTACAAGTGAATCACCTAACCATGCAACTCAGTTCTAAAAACTGAATAGAATGCAGTTTTCACTCACATGATAGACGCATGCTTTCCTTCTTGAGAAGTGTTTTCAAAGACGTTCACAGTGTGATTCTGCAAAGCCCTTTTACTGACGTTGGTTTTAAACGTGTTTTCAGTGGAATTTCTGTCAACCACAAGACACGAGATTTGCTATTAAAGAATTGAATATCCAGAATGCAAACAAACACTTCCCTACAAGTGAATCACCTAACCATGCAACTCAGTTCTAAAAACTGAATAGAATGCAGTTTTCACTCAGATGAAAGATGTATGCTTTCCTTCTAGAGAAGTGTTTTCAAAGACATTTACAGAGTGATTATACAAAGCCTTTTTACAGATGTTGGCTTTTAAACGTGTTTTCAGTGGAATTTCTGTCAAACGCAAGAACGAGATTTGCTGTTACATAATTGAGTATACAGAACGCAAACAAACACTTCCCTACAAGTGAATCGCGTAATCGTGCAACTCAGATTTAAAAACTAATAGAATGCAGTTTTCACTCACATGAAAGACGTATGCTTTCCTTCTAGAGAAGTGTTTTCAAAGACATTCACAGATTCTACAAAGCCTTTTTACAGATGTTGGCTTTTAAACGTGTTTTCAGTGGAATTTCTGTCAAACGCAAGAACGAGATTTGCTGTTAAAGAATTGAACATACAGAACGCAAACCAACACTTCCCTACATGTGAATCGCCTAACCGTGCAACTCAGTTCTAAAAACTGAATAGAACGCAGTTTTCACTCAGATGAAAGGCATATGCTTTCCTTCTTGAGAAGTGTTTTCAAAGACGTTCACAGAGGGATTCTGCAAAGCCTTTTTACTGTTCTTGGTTTTAAACGTGTTTTCAGTGGAATTTCTGTCAAACGCAAGACACGAGATTTGCTGTTAAAGAATTGAATATCCAGAATGCAAAAAAGAACTTCCCTACAAGTGAATCGACTAACCATGCAAGTCAGTTCTAAAAACTGAATAGAATGCAGTTTTCACGCAGATGAAAGACGTTTGCTTTCCTTCTTGAGAAGTGTTTTCAAAGACGTTCACAGAGTGATTCTGCAAAGCCTTTTTACTGACTTCGGTTTTAAACGTGTTTTCAGTGGAATTTCTGTCAAATGCAAGACACGAGATTTGTTGTTAAAGAATTGAATATACAGAACGCAAACCAACACTTCCAGACAAGTGAATCGCCTAACCACGCAACTCAGTTCTAAAAACTGAATAGAATGCAGTTTTCACTCAGATGAAAGACGTATGCTTTCCTTCTAGAGAAGTATTTTCAAAGACATTCACAGAGTGATTCTAAAAAGCCTTTTTACTGATGTTGGCTTTTAAACGCGGTTTCAGTGGAATTTCTGTCAAACGCAAGACACGATATTTGCTGTTAAAGAATTGAATATCCAGAATGCAAGCAAACACTTCCCTACAAGTGAATCACCTAACCATGCAACTCAGTTCTAAAAACTGAATAGAATGCAGTTTTCACTCAGATGAAAGACGTATGCTTTCCTTCTAGAGAAGTGTTTTCAAAGACATTTACAGAGTGATTCTACAAAGCCTTTTTACTGATGTTGTCTTTTAAACGTGTTTTCAGTGGAATTTCTGTCAAACGCAAGACACGAGATTTGCTTTAAAGAATTGAATATCCAGAATGCAAACAAACACTTTCCTACAAGTGAATCACCTAACCATGCAACTCAGTTCTAAAAACTGAATAGAATGCAGTTTTCACTCAGATGAAAGACGTATGCTTTCCTTCTAGAGAAGTGTTTTCAAAGACATTTACAGAGTGATTCTACAAAGCCTTTTTACTGTTGTTGGCTTTTAAACGTGTTTTCAGTGGAATTTCTGTCAAACGCAAGAACGAGATTTGCTGTTACAGAATTGAGTATACAGAACGCAAACAAACACTTCCCTACAAGTGAATCGCGTAATCGTGCAACTCAGTTCTAAAAACTAATAGAATGCAGTTTTCACTCACATGAAAGACGTATGCTTTCCTTCTAGAGAAGTGTTTTCAAAGACATTCACAGAGTGATTCTACAAAGCCTTTTTACTGACGTAGGCTTTTAAACGTGTTTTCAGTGGAATTTCTGTCAAACGCAAGACACGATATTTGCTGTTAAAGAATTGAGTGTGCAGAACGTAAACCAACACTTCCCTACAAGTGAATCGCCTAACCGTGCAACTCAGTTCTAAAAACTGAATAGAATGCAGTTTTCACTCAGATGAAAGACGTATGCTTTCCTTCTTGAGAAGTGTTTTCAAAGACGTTCACAGAGTGATTCTGCAAAGCCTTTTTACTGACGTTGGTTTTAAACGTTTTTTCAGTGGAATTTCTGTCAAACGCAAGAACGAGATTTGCTGTTACAGAATTGAGTATACAGAACGCAAACAAACACTTCCCTACAAGTGAATCGCGTAATCGTGCAACTCAGTTCTAAAAACTAATAGAATGCAGTTTTCACTCACATGAAAGACGTATGCTTTCCTTCTAGAGAAGTGTTTTCAAAGACATTCACAGAGTGATTCTACAAAGCCTTTTTACTGACGTTGGCTTTTAAACGTGTTTTCAGTGGAATTTCTGTCAAACGCAAGACACAATATTTGCTGTTAAAGAATTGAGTGTGCAGAACGTAAACCAACACTTCCCTACAAGTGAATCGCCTAACCGTGCAACTCAGTTCTAAAAACTGAATAGAATGCAGTTTTCACTCACATGAAAGACGTATGCTTTCCTTCTTGAGAAGTGTTTTCAAAGACTTTCACAGAGTTATTTTGCAAAGCCTTTTTACTGACGTTGGCTTTTAAATGCGGTTTCAGTGGAATTTCTGTCAAACGCAAGACACGATATTTGCTGTTAAAGAATTGAGTATGCAGAACGCAAACCAAAACTTCCCTACAAGTGAATCGCCTAACCATGCAACTCAGTTCTAAAAACTGAATAGAATGCAGTTTTCACTCAGATGAAAGACGTATGCTTTCCTTCTTGAGAAGTGTTTTCAAAGACGTTCACAGATGATTCTGCAAAGCCTTTTTACTGACGTTGGTTTTAAAGGTGTTTTCAGTGGAATTTCTGTCAAATGCAAGACACGAGATTTGCTGTTAAAGAACTGAGTATACAGAACGCAAACCAACACTTCCCTACAAGTGAATCGCCTAACCATGCAACTCAGTTCTAAAAACTGAATAGAATGCAGTTTTCACTCACATGAAAGACATATGCTTTCCTTCTAGAGAAGTGTTTTCAAAGACATTCACAGAGTGAATATACAAAGCCTTTTTACTGACATTGGCTCTTAAACGCGGTTTCAGTAGAATTTCTGTAAACGCAAGACACGAGATTTGCTGTTAAAGAATTGAACATACAGAATGCAAACAAACACTTCCCTACAAGTGAATCGCCTAACCGTGCAACTCAGTTCTAAAAACTGAATAGAATGCAGTTTTCACTCAGATGAAAGACGTATGCTTTCCTTCTTGAGAAGTGTTTTCAAAGACGTTCACAGAGTGATTCTGCAAAGCCTTTTTACTGACGTTGGTTTTAAACGTGTTTTCAGTGGAATTTCTGTCAAACACAAGACACGATATTTGCTGTTAAAGAATTGAGTATACAGAACGCAAACAAACACTTCCCTACAAGTGAATCGCCTAACCATGCAACTCAGTTCTAAAAACTGAATAGAATGCAGTTTTCACTCAGATGAAAGACGTATGCTTTCCTTCTTGAGAAGTGTTTTCAAAGACGTTCACAGAGTGATTCTGCAAAGCCTTTTTACTGTTCTTGGTTTTAAACGTGTTTTCAGTGGAATTTCTGTCAAACGCAAGACACGAGATTTGCTGTTAAAGAATTGAATATCCAGAATGCAAACCAACACTTCCCTACAAGTGAATCACCTAACCATGCAACTTAGTTCTAAAAACTGAATAGAATGCAGTTTTCTCGCAGATGAAAGACGTATGCTTTCCTTCTAGAGAAGTGTTTTCAAAGACATTCACAGAGTAATTCTACAAAGCCTTTTTACTGACGTTGGCTTTTAAACGTGTTTTCAGTGGAATTTTTGTCAAATGCAAGACCCGATATTTGCTGTTAAAGAATTGAGTATGCAGAACGCAAACCAACACTTCCCTACAAGTGAATCGCCTTACAGTGCAACTCATTTCTAAAAACTGAATAGAATGCAGTTTTCACTCAGATGAAAGTCGTATGCTTTCCTTCTTGAGAAGTGTTTTCAAAACGTTCTCAGAGTGATTCTGCAAAGCCTTTTTACTGACGTTGGTTTTAAACGTGTTTTCAGTGGATTTTCTGTCAAACGCAAGACACGAGATTTGTTGTTAAAGAATTGAATATCCAGAATGCAAACAAGAACTTCCCTACAAGTGAATCGACTAACCATGCAACTCAGTTCTAAAAACTGAATAGAATGCAGTTTTCACTCAGATGAAAGACGTATGCTTTCCTTCTTGAGAAGTGTTTTCAAAGACGTTCACAGAGTGATTCTGCAAAGCCTTTTTACTGACGTTGGTTTTAAACGTTTTTTCAGTGGAATTTCTGTCAAACGCAAGAACGAGATTTGCTGTTACAGAATTGAGTATACAGAACGCAAACAAACACTTCCCTACAAGTGAATCGCGTAATCGTGCAACTCAGTTCTAAAAACTAATAGAATGCAGTTTTCACTCACATGAAAGACGTATGCTTTCCTTCTAGAGAAGTGTTTTCAAAGACATTCACAGAGTGATTCTACAAAGCCTTTTTACTGACGTTGGCTTTTAAACGTGTTTTCAGTGGAATTTCTGTCAAACGCAAGACACAATATTTGCTGTTAAAGAATTGAGTGTGCAGAACGTAAACCAACACTTCCCTACAAGTGAATCGCCTAACCGTGCAACTCAGTTCTAAAAACTGAATAGAATGCAGTTTTCACTCAGATGAAAGACGTATGCTTTCCTTCTTGAGAAGTGTTTTCAAAGACGTTCACAGAGTGATTCTGCAAAGCCTTTTTACTGACGTTGGTTTTAAACGTGTTTTCAGTGGAATTTCTGTCAAACGCAAGACACGAGATTTGCTGTTAAAGAATTGAATATACAGAACGCAAACAAACACTTCCCTACATGTGAATCGCCTAACCGTGCAACTCAGTTCTAAAAACTGAATAGAATGTAGTTTTCACTCAGTTGAAAGACGTATGCTTTCCTTCTTGAGAAGTGTTTTCAAAGACGTTCACAGAGTGATTCTACAAAGCCTTTTTACTGACGTTGGTTTTAAACGTGTTTTCAGTGGAATTTCTGTTAAATCAAGACACGAGATTTGCTGTTAAAGAACTGAGTATACAGAACGCAAACCAACACTTCCCTACAAGTGAATCACGTAACCATGCAACTCAGTTCTAAAAGCTAATAAAATGCAGTTTTCACTCACATGAAAGACGTATGCTTTCCTTCTTGAGAAGTGTTTTCAAAGACGTTCACAGAGTTATTCTGCAAAGCCTTTTTTACTGACGTTGCCTTTTAAACGTGTTTTCAGTGGAATTTCTGCCAAACGCAAGACACGATATTTGCTGTTAAAGAATTGAGTATACAGAACGCAAACAAACACTGCCCTACAAGTGAATAGCCTAACCATGCAACTCAGTTCTAAAAACTAATAGAATGCAGTTTTCACTCACATGAAAGACGTATGCTTTCCTTCTAGAGAAGTGTTTTCAAAGACATTCACAGAGTGATTCTACAAAGCCTTTTTACTGACGTTGGCTTTTAAATGCGGTTTCAGTGGAATTTCTGTCAAACGCAAGACACGATATTTGCTGTTAAAGAATTGAGTATGCAGAACGCAAACCAAAACTTCCCTACAAGTGAATCGCCTAACCATGCAACTCAGTTCTAAAAACTGAATAGAATGCAGTTTTCACTCAGATGAAAGACGTATGCTTGCCTTCTTGAGAAGTGTTTTCAAAGACGTTCACAGATGATTCTGCAAAGCCTTTTTACTGACGTTGGTTTTAAAGGTGTTTTCAGTGGAATTTCTGTCAAATGCAAGACACGAGATTTGCTGTTAAAGAACTGAGTATACAGAACGCAAACCAACACTTCCCTACAAGTGAATCGCCTAAACATGCAACTCAGTTCTAAAAACTGAATAGAATGCAGTTTTCACTCACATGAAAGACATATGCTTTCCTTCTAGAGAAGTGTTTTCAAAGACATTCACAGAGTGAATATACAAAGCCTTTTTACTGACATTGGCTCTTAAACGCGGTTTCAGTAGAATTTCTGTAAACGCAAGACACGAGATTTGCTGTTAAAGAATTGAACATACAGAATGCAAACAAACACTTCCCTACAAGTGAATCGCCTAACCGTGCAACTCAGTTCTAAAAACTGAATAGAATGCAGTTTTCACTCAGATGAAAGACGTATGCTTTCCTTCTTGAGAAGTGTTTTCAAAGACGTTCACAGAGTGATTCTGCAAAGCCTTTTTACTGACGTTGGTTTTAAACGTGTTTTCAGTGGAATTTCTGTCAAACACAAGACACGATATTTGCTGTTAAAGAATTGAGTATACAGAACGCAAACAAACACTTCCCTACAAGTGAATCGCCTAACCATGCAACTCAGTTCTAAAAAGTGAATAGAATGCAGTTTTCACTCAGATGAAAGACGTATGCTTTCCTTCTTGAGAAGTGTTTTCAAAGACGTTCACAGAGTGATTCTGCAAAGCCTTTTTACTGTTCTTGGTTTTAAACGTGTTTTCAGTGGAATTTCTGTCAAACGCAAGACACGAGATTTGCTGTTAAAGAATTGAATATCCAGAATGCAAATAAGAACTTCCCTACAAGTGAATCGACTCACCATGCAAGTCAGTTCTAAAAACTGAATAGAATGCAGTTTTCACGCAGATGAAAGACGTTTGCTTTCCTTCTTGAGAAGTGTTTTCAAAGACGTTCACAGAGTGATTCTGCAAAGCCTTTTTACTGACTTTGGTTTTAAACGTGTTTTCAGTGGAATTTTTGTCAAATGCAAGACCCGATATTTGCTGTTAAAGAATTGAGTATGCAGAACGCAAACCAACACTTCCCTACAAGTGAATCGCCTTACAGTGCAACTCATTTCTAAAAACTGAATAGAATGCAGTTTTCACTCAGATGAAAGTCGTATGCTTTCCTTCTTGAGAAGTGTTTTCAAAACGTTCTCAGAGTGATTCTGCAAAGCCTTTTTACTGACGTTGGTTTTAAACGTGTTTTCAGTGGATTTTCTGTCAAACGCAAGACACGAGATTTGTTGTTAAAGAATTGAATATCCAGAATGCAAACAAGAACTTCCCTACAAGTGAATCGACTAACCATGCAACTCAGTTCTAAAAACTGAATAAAATGCGGTTTTCACGCTGATGAAAGGCGTATGCTTTCCTTCAAGAGAAGTGTTTTCAAAGACATTCACAGAGTGATTCTACAAAGCCTTTTTACTGACGTTGGCTTTTAAACGCGGTTTAAGTGGAATTTCTGTCAAACGCAAGACACGAGATTTGCTGTTAAAGAATTGAATATCCAGAATGCAAACCAACACTTCCCTACAAGTGAATCACCTAACCATGCAACTTAGTTCTAAAAACTGAATAGAATGCAGTTTTCTCGCAGATGAAAGACGTATGCTTTCCTTCTAGAGAAGTGTTTTCAAAGAAATTCACAGAGTAATTCTACAAAGCCTTTTTACTGACGTTGGCTTTTAAACGTGTTTTCAGTGGAATTTCTGTCAAACGCAAGACACAAGATTTGCTGTTAAAGAATTGAATATCCAGAATGCAAATAAGAACTTCCTTACAAGTGAATCGACTAACCATGCAACTCAGTTATAAAAACTGAATAGAATGCAGTTTTCACGCTGATGAAAGGCTTATGCTTTCGTTTTTGAGAAGTGTTTTCAAAGACGTTCACAGAGTGATTCTGCAAAGCCCTTTAACTGATGTTGGCTTTTAAACGCGGTTTCAGTGGAATTTCTGTCAAACGCAAGACACGAGATTTGCTGTTAAAGAATTGAATATCCAGAATGCAAACAAACACTTCCCTACTACTGAATCGCCTAACCATGCAACTCAGTTCTAAAAACTGAATAGAATGCAGTTTTCACTCAGATGAAAGACGTATGCTTTCCTTCTTGAGAAGTGTTTTCAAAGACGTTCACAGAGTGATTCTGCAAAGCCTTTTTACTGATGTTGGTTTTAAACGTGTTTTCAGTGGAATTTCTGTCAAATGCAAGACAGGAGATTTGCTGTTAAAGAATTGAGTATACAGAACGCAAACAAACACTTCCCTACAAGTGAATCGCCTAACCATGCAACTCAGTTCTGAAAACTGAATAGAATGCAGTTTTCACTCAGATGAAAGACGTATGCTTTCCTTCTTGAGAAGTGTTTTCAAAGAAGTTCACAGAGTGATTCTGCAAAGCCTTTTTACTGAAGTTGGTTTTAAACGTGTTTTCAGTGGAATTTCTGTCAAACGCAAGACACGAGATTTGCTGTTAAAGAATTGAATATCCAGAATGCAAATAAGAACTTCCCTACAAGTGAATCGACTAACCATGCAAGTCAGTTCTAAAAACTGAATAGAATGCAGTTTTCATGCAGATGAAAGACGTTTGCTTTCCTTCTTGAGAAGTGTTTTCAAAGACGTTCACAGAGTGATTCTGCAAAGCCTTTTTACTGACTTTGGTTTTAAACGTGTTTTCAGTGGAATTTCTGTCAAACGCAAGACACGAGATTTGCTGTTAAAGAATTGAATATCCAGAATGCAAACCAACACTTCCCTACAAGTGAATCACCTAACCATGCAACTCAGTTCTAAAAACTGAATAGAATGCAGTTTTCACTCAGATGAAAGACGTATGCTTTCCTTCTAGAGAAGTGTTTTCAAAGACATTTACAGAGTGATTCTACAAAGCCTTTTTACTGATGTTGGCTTTTAAATGCGGTTTCAGTGGAATTTCTGTCAAACGCAAGACACGAGATTTGCTGTTAAAGAATTGAATATCCAGAATGCAAACAAACACTTCCCTACAAGTGAATCACCTAACCATGCAACTTAGTTCTAAAAACTGAATAGAATGCAGTTTTCTCGCAGATGAAAGACGTATGCTTTCCTTCTAGAGAAGTGTTTTCAAAGACATTCACAGAGTAATTCTACAAAGCCTTTTTACTGACGTTGGCTTTTAAACGTGTTTTCAGTGGAATTTTTGTCAAATGCAAGACACGATATTTGCTGTTAAAGAATTGAGTATGCAGAACGCAAACCAACACTTCCCTACAAGTGAATCGCCTTACAGTGCAACTCATTTCTAAAAACTGAATAGAATGCAGTTTTCACTCAGATGAAAGTCGTATGCTTTCCTTCTTGAGAAGTGTTTTCAAAACGTTCTCAGAGTGATTCTGCAAAGCCTTTTTACTGACGTTGGTTTTAAACGTGTTTTCAGTGGAATTTCTGTCAAACGCAAGACACGAGATTTGTTGTTAAAGAATTGAATATCCAGAATGCAAACAAGAACTTCCCTACAAGTGATTCGACTAACCATGCAACTCAGTTCTAAAAACTGAATAAAATGCGGTTTTCACGCTGATGAAAGGCGTATGCTTTCCTTCAAGAGAAGTGTTTTCAAAGACATTCACAGAGTGATTCTACAAAGCCTTTTTACTGAGGTTGGCTTTTAAACGCGGTTCAGGGGAATTTCTGTCAAATGCAAGACACGATATTTGCTGTTAAAGAATTGAGTATACAGAACGCAAACCAACACATCCCTACAAGTTAATCACCTAACCGTGCAACTTAGTTCTAAAAACTGAATAGAATGCAGTTTTCACTCAGATGAAAGACGTATGCTTTCCTTCTTGAGAAGTGTTTTCAAAGACGTTCACAGAGTGATTCTGCAAAGCCTTTTTACTGTTCTTGGTTTTAAACGTGTTTTCAGTGGAATTTCTGTCAAACGGAAGACACAAGATTTGCTGTTAAAGAATTGAATATCCAGAATGCAAATAAGAACTTCCTTACAGGTGAATCGACTAACCATGAAACTCAGTTCTAAAAACTGAATAGAATGCAGTTTTCACGCTGATGAAAGGCGTATGCTTTCGTTTTTGAGAAGTGTTTTCAAAGACGTTCACAGAGTGATTCTGCAAAGCCCTTTAACTGATGTTGGCTTTTAAACGCGGTTTCAGTGGAATTTCTGTCAAACGCAAGACACGAGATTTGCTGTTAAAGAATTGAATATCCAGAATGCAAACAAACACTTCCCTACTAATGAATCGCCTAACCATGCAACTCAGTTCTAAAAACTGAATAGAATGCAGTTTTCACTCAGATGAAAGACGTATGCTTTCCTTCTTGAGAAGTGTTTTCAAAGACGTTCACAGAGTGATTCTGCAAAGCCTTTTTACTGATGTTGGTTTTAAACGTGTTTTCAGTGGAATTTCTGTCAAATGCAAGACAGGAGATTTGCTGTTAAAGAATTGAGTATACAGAACGCAAACAAACACTTCCCTACAAGTGAATCGCCTAACCATGCAACTCAGTTCTGAAAACTGAATAGAATGCAGTTTTCACTCAGATGAAAGACGTATGCTTTCCTTCTTGAGAAGTGTTTTCAAAGAAGTTCACAGAGTGATTCTGCAAAGCCTTTTTACTGAAGTTGGTTTTAAACGTGTTTTCAGTGGAATTTCTGTCAAACGCAAGACACGAGATTTGCTGTTAAAGAATTGAATATCCAGAATGCAAATAAGAACTTCCCTACAAGTGAATCGACTAACCATGCAAGTCAGTTCTAAAAACTGAATAGAATGCAGTTTTCATGCAGATGAAAGACGTTTGCTTTCCTTCTTGAGAAGTGTTTTCAAAGACGTTCACAGAGTGATTCTGCAAAGCCTTTTTACTGACGTTGGTTTTAAACGTGTTTTCAGTGGAATTTCTGTCAAACGCAAGACACGAGATTTGCTGTTAAAGAATTGAATATCCAGAATGCAAACCAACACTTCCCTACAAGTGAATCACCTAACCATGCAACTCAGTTCTAAAAACTGAATAGAATGCAGTTTTCACTCAGATGAAAGACGTATGCTTTCCTTCTAGAGAAGTGTTTTCAAAGACATTTACAGAGTGATTCTACAAAGCCTTTTTACTGATGTTGGCTTTTAAATGCGGTTTCAGTGGAATTTCTATCAAACGCAGGACACGAGATTTGCTGTTAAAGAATTGAATATCCAGAATGCAAACAAACACTTCCCTACAAGTGAATCACCTAACCATGCAACTTAGTTCTAAAAACTGAATAGAATGCAGTTTTCTCGCAGATGAAAGACGTATGCTTTCCTTCTAGAGAAGTGTTTTCAAAGACATTCACAGAGTAATTCTACAAAGCCTTTTTACTGACGTTGGCTTTTAAACGTGTTTTCAGTGGAATTTTTGTCAAATGCAAGACACGATATTTGCTGTTAAAGAATTGAGTATGCAGAACGCAAACCAACACTTCCCTACAAGTGAATCGCCTTACAGTGCAACTCATTTCTAAAAACTGAATAGAATGCAGTTTTCACTCAGATGAAAGTCGTATGCTTTCCTTCTTGAGAAGTGTTTTCAAAACGTTCTCAGAGTGATTCTGCAAAGCCTTTTTACTGACGTTGGTTTTAAACGTGTTTTCAGTGGAATTTCTGTCAAACGCAAGACACGAGATTTGTTGTTAAAGAATTGAATATCCAGAATGCAAACAAGAACTTCCCTACAAGTGATTCGACTAACCATGCAACTCAGTTCTAAAAACTGAATAAAATGCGGTTTTCACGCTGATGAAAGGCGTATGCTTTCCTTCAAGAGAAGTGTTTTCAAAGACATTCACAGAGTGATTCTACAAAGCCTTTTTACTGAGGTTGGCTTTAAACGCGGTTCAGGGGAATTTCTGTCAAATGCAAGACACGATATTTGCTGTTAAAGAATTGAGTATACAGAACGCAAACCAACACATCCCTACAAGTTAATCACCTAACCGTGCAACTTAGTTCTAAAAACTGAATAGAATGCAGTTTTCACTCAGATGAAAGACGTATGCTTTCCTTCTTGAGAAGTGTTTTCAAAGACGTTCACAGAGTGATTCTGCAAAGCCTTTTTACTGTTCTTGGTTTTAAACGTGTTTTCAGTGGAATTTCTGTCAAACAGAAGACACAAGATTTGCTGTTAAAGAATTGAATATCCAGAATGCAAATAAGAACTTCCTTACAGGTGAATCGACTAACCATGCAACTCAGTTCTAAAAACTGAATAGAATGCAGTTTTCACGCTGATGAAAGGCGTATGCTTTCGTTTTTGAGAAGTGTTTTCAAAGACGTTCACAGAGTGATTCTGCAAAGCCCTTTAACTGATGTTGGCTTTTAAACGCGGTTTCAGTGGAATTTCTGTCAAACGCAAGACACGAGATTTGCTGTTAAAGAATTGAATATCCAGAATGCAAACAAACACTTCCCTACTAATGAATCGCCTAACCATGCAACTCAGTTCTAAAAACTGAATAGAATGCAGTTTTCACTCAGATGAAAGACGTATGCTTTCCTTCTTGAGAAGTGTTTTCAAAGACGTTCACAGAGTGATTCTGCAAAGCCTTTTTACTGATGTTGGTTTTAAACGTGTTTTCAGTGGAATTTCTGTCAAACGCAAGACAGGAGATTTGCTGTTAAAGAATTGAGTATACAGAACGCAAACAAACACTTCCCTACAAGTGAATCGCCTAACCATGCAACTCAGTTCTGAAAACTGAATAGAATGCAGTTTTCACTCAGATGAAAGACGTATGCTTTCCTTCTTGAGAAGTGTTTTCAAAGAAGTTCACAGAGTGATTCTGCAAAGCCTTTTTACTGAAGTTGGTTTTAAACGTGTTTTCAGTGGAATTTCTGTCAAACGCAAGACACGAGATTTGCTGTTAAAGAATTGAATATCCAGAATGCAAATAAGAACTTCCCTACAAGTGAATTGAATAACCATGCAAGTCAGTTCTCAAAACTGAATAGAATGCAGTTTTCATGCAGATGAAAGACGTTTGCTTTCCTTCTTGAGAAGTGTTTTCAAAGACGTTCACAGAGTGATTCTGCAAAGCCTTTTTACTGACTTTGTTTTAAATGTGTTTTCAGTGGAATTTCTGTCAAACGCAAGACACGAGATTTGTTGTTAAAGAATTGAATATCCAGAATGCAAACAAACACTTCCCTACAAGTGAATCGCCTAACCATGCAACTCAGTTCTAAAAACTGAATAGAATGCAGTTTTCACTCAGATGAAAGACGTATGCTTTCCTTCTTGAGAAGTATTTTCCAAGACATTCACAGAGTGATTCTACAAAGCCTTTTTACTGACGTTGGCTTTTAAATGCGGTTTCAGTGGAATTTCTGTCAATCGCAAGACACTAGATTTGCTGTTAAAGAATTGAATATCCAGAATGCAAACAAACACTTCCCTACAAGTGAATCGCCTAACCATGCAACTCAGTTCTAAAAACTGAATAGAATGCAGTTTTCACTCACATGAAAGACATATGCTTTCCTTCTAGAGAAGTGTTTTCAAAGACATTCACAGAGTGAATATACAAAGCCTTTTTACTGACGTTGGCTTTTAAACGCGGTTTCAGTAGAATTTCTGTAAACGCAAGACACGAGATTTGCTGTTAAAGAATTGAACATACAGAACGCAAACCAACACTTCCCTACAAGTGAATCGCCTAACCATGCAACTCAGTTCTAAAAACAGAATAGAATGCAGTTTTCACTCAGATGAAAGACGTATGCTTTCCTTCTAGAGAAGTGTTTTCAAATACGTTCACAGAGTGATTCTGCAAAGCCTTTTTACTGACGTTGGTTTTAAACGTGTTTTCAGTGGAATTTCTGTCAAATGCAAGACACGATATTTGCTGTTAAAGAATTGAGTATACAGAACGCAAACAAACACTTCCCTACAAGTGAATCGCCTAACCATGCAACTCAGTTCTAAAAACTGAATAGAACGCAGTTTTCACTCAGATGAAAGACGTATGCTTTCCTTCATGAGAAGTGTTTTCAAAGACGTTCACAGAGTGATTCTGCAAAGCCTTTTTACTGTTCTTGGTTTTAAACGTGTTTTCAGTGGAATTTCTGTCAAACGCAAGACACGAGATTTGCTGTTAAAGAAGTGAATATCCAGAATGCAAATAAGAACTTCCCTACAAGTGAATCGACTAACCATGCAAGTCAGTTCTAAAAACTGAATAGAATGCAGTTTTCACGCAGATGAAAGACGTTTGCTTTCCTTCTTGAGAAGTGTTTTCAAAGACGTTCACAGAGTGATTCTGCAAAGCCTTTTTACTGACTTTGGTTTTAAACGTGTTTTCAGTGGAATTTCTGTCAAACGCAAGACACGAGATTTGTTGTTATAGAATTGAATATACAGAACGCAAACCAACACTTCCAGACAAGTGAATCGCCTAACCACGCAACTCAGTTCTAAAAACTGAATAGAATGAAGTTTTCACTCAGATGAAAGACGTATGCTTTCCTTCTAGAGAAGTATTTTCAAAGACATTCACAGAGTGATTCTAAAAAGCCTTTTTACTGATGTTGGCTTTTAAACGCGGTTTCAGTGGAATTTCTGTCAAACGCAAGACACGAGATTTGCTGTTAAAGAATTGAATATCCAGAATGCAAACCAACACTTCCCTACAAGTGAATCACCTAACCATGCAACTTAGTTCTAAAAACTGAATAGAATGCAGTTTTCTCGCAGATGAAAGACGTATGCTTTCCTTCTAGAGAAGTGTTTTCAAAGACATTCACAGAGTAATTCTACAAAGCCTTTTTACTGACGTTGGCTTTTAAACGCGGTTTCAGTGGAATTTCTGTCAAATGCAAGACACGATATTTGCTGTTAAAGAATTGAGTATACAGAACGCAAACCAACACATCCCTACAAGTGAATCACCTAACCGTGCAACTTAGTTCTAAAAACTGAATAGAATGCAGTTTTCACTCAGATGAAAGACGTATGCTTTCCTTCTTGAGAAGTGTTTTCAAAGACGTTCACAGAGTGATTCTGCAAAGCCTTTTTACTGTTCTTGGTTTTAAACGTGTTTTCAGTGGAATTTCTGTCAAACGCAAGACACAAGATTTGCTGTTAAAGAATTGAATATCCAGAATGCAAATAAGAACTTCCCTACAAGTGAATCGACTAACCATGCAAGTCAGTTCTAAAAACTGAATAGAATGCAGTTTTCATGCAGATGAAAGACGTTTGCTTTCCTTCTTGAGAAGTGTTTTCAAAGACGATCACAGAGTGATTCTGCAAAGCCTTTTTACTGACTTTGGTTTTAAATGTGTTTTCAGTGGAATTTCTGTCAAACGCAAGACACGAGATTTGTTGTTAAAGAATTGAATATACAGAACGCAAACCAACACTTCCAGACAAGTGAATCGCCTAACCAAGCAACTCTGTTCTAAAAACTGAATAGAATGCAGTTTTCACTCAGATGAAAGACGTATGCTTTCCTTCTAGAGAAGTGTTTTCAAAGACATTTACAGAGTGATTCTACAAAGCCTTTTTACTGATGTTGGCTTTTAAACGTGTTTTCAGTGGAATTTCTGTCAGACACAAGAACGAGATTTGCTGTTACAGAATTGAGTATACAGAACGCAAACAAACACTTCCCTACAAGTGAATCGCGTAATCGTGCAACTCAGTTCTAAAAACTAATAGAATGCAGTTTTCACTCACATGAAAGACGTATGCTTTCCTTCTAGAGAAGTGTTTTCAAAGACATTTACAGAGTGATTCTACAAAGCCTTTTTACTGATGTTGGCTTTTAAACGTGTTTTCAGTGGAATTTCTGTCAAACACAAGAACGAGATTTGCTGTTACAGAATTGAGTATACAGAACGCAAAAAAACACTTCCCTACAAGTGAATCGCCTAACCATGCAACTCAGTTCTAAAAACTGAATAGAATGCAGTTTTCACTCACATGAAAGACATATGCTTTCCTTCTAGAGAAGTGTTTTCAAAGACATTCACAGAGTGAATATACAAAGCCTTTTTACTGACGTTGGCTTTTAAACGCGGTTTCAGGAGAATTTCTGTAAACGCAAGACACGAGATTTGATGTTAAAGAATTGAACATACAGAATGCAAACAAACACTTCCCTACAAGTGAATCGCCTAACCGTGCAACTCAGTTCTAAAAACTGAATAGAATGCAGTTTTCACTCAGATGAAAGACGTATGCTTTCCTTCTTGAGAAGTGTTTTCAAAGACGTTCACAGAGTGATTCTGCAAAGCCTTTTTACTGACGTTGGTTTTAAACGTGTTTTCAGTGGAATTTTTGTCAAATGCAAGACACGATATTTGCTGTTAAAGAATTGAGTATGCAGAACGCAAACCAACACTTCCCTACAAGTGAATCGCCTTACAGTGCAACTCATTTCTAAAAACTGAATAGAATGCAGTTTTCACTCAGATGAAAGTCGTATGCTTTCCTTCTTAAGAAGTGTTTTCAAAACGTTCTCAGAGTGATTCTGCAAAGCCTTTTTACTGACGTTGGTTTTAAACGTGTTTTCAGTGGAATTTCTGTCAAACGCAAGACACGAGATTTGTTGTTAAAGAATTGAATATCCAGAATGCAAACAAGAACTTCCCTACAAGTGAATCGACAAACCATGCAACTCAGTTCTAAAAACTGAATAAAATGCGGTTTTCACGCTGATGAAAGGCGGATGCTTTCGTTTTTGAGAAGTGTTTTCAAAGACGTTCACAGAGTGATTCTGCAAAGCCCTTTAACTGATGTTGGCTTTTAAACGCGGTTTCAGTGGAATTTCTGTCAAACGCAAGACACGAGATTTGCTGTTAAAGAATTGAATATCCAGAATGCAAACAAACACTTCCCTACTAATGAATCGCCTAACCATGCAACTCAGTTCTAAAAACTGAATAGAATGCAGTTTTCACTCAGATGAAAGACGTATGCTTTCCTTCTTGAGAAGTGTTTTCAAAGACGTTCAAAGAGTGATTCTGCAAAGCCTTTTTACTGATGTTGGTTTTAAACGTGTTTTCAGTGGAATTTCTGTCAAACGCAAGAAAGGAGATTTGCTGTTAAAGAATTGAGTATACAGAACGCAAACAAACACTTCCCTACAAGTGAATCGCCTAACCATGCAACTCAGTTCTGAAAACTGAATAGAATGCAGTTTTCACTCAGATGAAAGACGTATGCTTTCCTTCTTGAGAAGTGTTTTCAAAGAAGTTCACAGAGTGATTCTGCAAAGCCTTTTTACTGAAGTTGGTTTTAAACGTGTTTTCAGTGGAATTTCTGTCAAACGCAAGACACGAGATTTGCTGTTAAAGAATTGAATATCCAGAATGCAAATAAGAACTTCCAAACAAGTGAATCGACTAACCATGCAAGTCAGTTCTAAAAACTGAATAGAATGCAGTTTTCATGCAGATGAAAGACGTTTGCTTTCCTTCTTGAGAAGTGTTTTCAAAGACGTTCACAGAGTGATTCTAAAAAGCCTTTTTACTGATGTTGGCTTTTAAATGCGGTTTCAGTGGAATTTCTGTCAAACGCAAGACACGAGATTTGCTGTTAAAGAATTGAATATCCAGAATGCAAACAAACACTTCCCTACTAATGAATCGCCTAACCATGCAACTCAGTTCTAAAAACTGAATAGAATGCAGTTTTCACTCAGATGAAAGACGTATGCTTTCCTTCTTGAGAAGTGTTTTCAAAGACGTTCAAAGAGTGATTCTGCAAAGCCTTTTTACTGACGTTGGTTTTAAACGTGTTTTCAGTGGAATTTCTGTCAAACGCAAGACACGAGATTTGCTGTTAAAGAATTGAATATCCAGAATGCAAATAAGAACTTCCCTACAAGTGAATCGACTAACCATGCAAGTCAGTTCTAAAAACTGAATAGAATGCAGTTTTCATGCAGATGAAAGACGTTTGCTTTCCTTCTTGAGAAGTGTTTTCAAAGACGTTCACAGAGTGATTCTGCAAAGCCTTTTTACTGACTTTGGTTTTAAATGTGTTTTCAGTGGAATTTCTGTCAAACGCAAGACACGAGATTTGTTGTTAAAGAATTGAATATACAGAACGCAAACCAACACTTCCAGACAAGTGAATCGCCTAACCAAGCAACTCAGTTCTAAAAACTGAATAGAATGCAGTTTTCACTCAGATGAAAGACGTATGCTTTCCTTCTAGAGAAGTGTTTTCAAAGACATTTACAGAGTGATTCTACAAAGCCTTTTTACTGATGTTGGCTTTTAAACGTGTTTCCAGTGGAATTTCTGTCAGACACAAGAACGAGATTTGCTGTTACAGAATTGAGTATACAGAACGCAAACAAACACTTCCCTACAAGTGAATCGCGTAATCGTGCAACTCAGTTCTAAAAACTAATAGAATGCAGTTTTCACTCACATGAAAGACGTATGCTTTCCTTCTAGAGAAGTGTTTTCAAAGACATTTACAGAGTGATTCTACAAAGCCTTTTTACTGATGTTGGCTTTTAAACGTGTTTTCAGTGGAATTTCTGTCAAACACAAGAACGAGATTTGCTGTTACAGAATTGAGTATACAGAACGCAAAAAAACACTTCCCTACAAGTGAATCGCCTAACCATGCAACTCAGTTCTAAAAACTGTATAGAATGCAGTTTTCACTCACATGAAAGACATATGCTTTCCTTCTAGAGAAGTGTTTTCAAAGACATTCACAGAGTGAATATACAAAGCCTTTTTACTGACGTTGGCTTTTAAACGCGGTTTCAGTAGAATTTCTGTAAACGCAAGACACGAGATTTGCTGTTAAAGAATTGAACATACAGAATGCAAACAAACACTTCCCTACAAGTGAATCGCCTAACCGTGCAACTCATTTCTAAAAACTGAATAGAATGCAGTTTTCACTCAGATGAAAGACGTATGCTTTCCTTCTTGAGAAGTGTTTTCAAAGACGTTCACAGAGTGATTCTGCAAAGCCTTTTTACTGACGTTGGTTTTAAACGTGTTTTCAGTGGAATTTTTGTCAAATGCAAGACACGATATTTGCTGTTAAAGAATTGAGTATGCAGAACGCAAACCAACACTTCCCTACAAGTGAATCGCCTTACAGTGCAACTCATTTCTAAAAACTGAATAGAATGCAGTTTTCACTCAGATGAAAGTCGTATGCTTTCCTTCTTAAGAAGTGTTTTCAAAACGTTCTCAGAGTGATTCTGCAAAGCCTTTTTACTGACGTTGGTTTTAAACGTGTTTTCAGTGGAATTTCTGTCAAACGCAAGACACGAGATTTGTTGTTAAAGAATTGAATATCCAGAATGCAAACAAGAACTTCCCTACAAGTGAATCGACAAACCATGCAACTCAGTTCTAAAAACTGAATAAAATGCGGTTTTCACGCTGATGAAAGGCGGATGCTTTCGTTTTTGAGAAGTGTTTTCAAAGACGTTCACAGAGTGATTCTGCAAAGCCCTTTAACTGATGTTGGCTTTTAAACGCGGTTTCAGTGGAATTTCTGTCTAACGCAAGACACGAGATTTGCTGTTAAAGAATTGAATATCCAGAATGCAAACAAACACTTCCCTACTAATGAATCGCCTAACCATGCAACTCAGTTCTAAAAACTGAATAGAATGCAGTTTTCACTCAGATGAAAGACGTATGCTTTCCTTCTTGAGAAGTGTTTTCAAAGACGTTAAAAGAGTGATTCTGCAAAGCCTTTTTACTGATGTTGGTTTTAAACGTGTTTTCAGTGGAATTTCTGTCAAACGCAAGACAGGAGATTTGCTGTTAAAGAATTGAGTATACAGAACGCAAACAAACACTTCCCTACAAGTGAATCGCCTAACCATGCAACTCAGTTCTGAAAACTGAATAGAATGCAGTTTTCACTCAGATGAAAGACGTATGCTTTCCTTCTTGAGAAGTGTTTTCAAAGAAGTTCACAGAGTGATTCTGCAAAGCCTTTTTACTGAAGTTGGTTTTAAACGTGTTTTCAGTGGAATTTCTGTCAAACGCAAGACACGAGATTTGCTGTTAAAGAATTGAATATCCAGAATGCAAATAAGAACTTCCAAACAAGTGAATCGACTAACCATGCAAGTCAGTTCTAAAAACTGAATAGAATGCAGTTTTCATGCAGATGAAAGACGTTTGCTTTCCTTCTTGAGAAGTGTTTTCAAAGACGTTCACAGAGTGATTCTAAAAAGCCTTTTTACTGATGTTGGCTTTTAAACGCGGTTTCAGTGGAATTTCTGTCAAACGCAAGACACGAGATTTGCTGTTAAAGAATTGAATATCCAGAATGCAAAAAAACACTTCCCTACAAGTGAATCACCTAACCATGCAACTCAGTTCTAAAAACTGAATAGAATGCAGTTTTCACTCAGATGAAAGACGTATGCTTTCCTTCTAGAGAAGTGTTTTCAAAGACATTTACAGAGTGATTCTACAAAGCCTTTTTACTGATGTTGGCTTTTAAACGTGTTTTCAGTGGAATTTCTGTCAAACACAAGAACGAGATTTGCTGTTACAGAATTGAGTATACAGAACGCAAACAAACACTTCCCTACAAGTGAATCGCCTAACCGTGCAACTCAGTTCTAAAAACTAATAGAATGCAGTTTTCACTCACATGAAAGACGTATGCTTTCCTTCTGGAGAAGTATTTTCAAAGACATTCACAGAGTGATTCTAAAAAGCCTTTTTACTGACGTTGGGTTTTAAACGCGGTTTCAGTGGAATTTCTGTCAAACGCAAGACACGAGATTTGCTGTTAAAGAATTGAATATCCAGAATGCAAACCAACACTTCCCTACAAGTGAATCACCTAACCATGCAACTTAGTTCTAAAAACTGAATAGAATGCAGTTTTCTCGCAGATGAAAGACGTATGCTTTCCTTCTAGAGAAGTGTTTTCAAAGACATTCACAGAGTAATTCTACAAAGCCTTTTTCTGACGTTGGCTTTTAAACGTGTTTTCAGTGGAATTTTTGTCAAATGCAAGACACGATATTTGCTGTTAAAGAATTGAGTATGCAGAACGCAAACCAACACTTCCCTACAAGTGAATCGCCTTACAGTGCAACTCATTTCTAAAAACTGAATAGAATGCAGTTTTCACTCAGATGAAAGTCGTATGCTTTCCTTCTTGAGAAGTGTTTTCAAAACGTTCTCAGAGTGATTCTGCAAAGCCTTTTTACTGACGTTGGTTTTAAACGTGTTTTCAGTGGAATTTCTGTCAAACGCAAGACACGAGATTTGTTGTTAAAGAATTGAATATCCAGAATGCAAACAAGAACTTCCCTACAAGTGAATCGACTAACCATGCAACTCAGTTCTAAAAACTGAATAAAATGCGGTTTTCACGCTGATGAAAGGCGTATGCTTTCCTTCAAGAGAAGTGTTTTCAAAGACATTCACAGAGTGATTCTACAAAGCCTTTTTACTGACATTGGCTTTTAAACGCGGTTTCAGTGGAATTTCTGTCAAATGCAAGATACGATATTTGCTGTTAAAGAATTGAGTATACAGAACGCAAACCAACACATCCCTACAAGTGAATCACCTAACTGTGCAACTTAGTTCTAAAAACTGAATAGAATGCAGTTTTCACTCAGATGAAAGACGTATGCTTTCCTTCTTGAGAAGTGTTTTCAAAGACGTTCACCGAGTGATTCTGCAAAGCCTTTTTACTGTTCTTGGTTTTAAATGTGTTTTCAGTGGAATTTCTGTCAAACGCAAGACACGAGATTTGCTGTTAAAGAATTGAATATCCAGAATGCAAATAAGAACTTCCTTACAAGTGAATCGACTAACCATGCAACTCAGTTCTAAAAACTGAATAGAATGCAGTTTTCACTCAGATGAAAGACGTATGCTTTCCTTCTTGAGAAGTGTTTTCAAAGACGTTCACAGAGTGATTCTGCAAAGCCTTTTTACTGATGTTGGTTTTAAACGTGTTTTCAGTGGAATTTCTGTCAAACACAAGACAGGAGATTTGCTGTTAAAGAATTGAGTATACAGAACGCAAACAAACACTTCCCTACAAGTGAATCACCTAACCATGCAACTCAGTTCTAAAAACTGAATAGAATGCAGTTTTCACTCAGATGAAAGACGTATGCTTTCCTTCTAGAGAAGTGTTTTCAAAGACATTTACAGAGTGATTCTACAAAGCCTTTTTACTGATGTTGGCTTTTAAACGTGTTTTCAGTGGAATTTCTGTCAAACACAAGAACGAGATTTGCTGTTACAGAATTGAGTATACAGAACGCAAACAAACACTGCCCTACAAGTGAATCGCCTAACCATGCCACTCAGTTCTAAAAACTGAATAAAATGCGGTTTTCACGCTGATGAAAGGCGTATGCTTTCCTTCAAGAGAAGTGTTTTCAAAGACATTCACAGAGTGATTCTACAAAGCCTTTTTACTGACGTTGGCTTTTAAACGCGGTTTCAGTGGAATTTCTGTCAAACGCAAGACACGATATTTGCTGTTAAAGAATTGAGTATACAGAACGCAAACCAACACATCCCTACAAGTGAATCACCTAACCGTGCAACTTAGTTCTAAAAACTGAATAGAATGCAGTTTTCACTCAGATGAAAGACGTATGCTTTCCTTCTTGAGAAGTGTTTTCAAAGACGTTCACAGAGTGATTCTGCAAAGCCTTTTTACTGTTCTTGGTTTTAAACGTGTTTTCAGTGGAATTTCTGTCAAACGCAAGACACAAGATTTGCTGTTAAAGAATTGAATATCCAGAATGCAAATAAGAACTTCCTTACAAGTGAATCGACTAACCATGCAACTCAGTTCTAAAAACTGAATAGAATGCAGTTTTCACTCAGATGAAAGACGTATGCTTTCCTTCTTGAGAAGTGTTTTCAAAGACGTTCACAGAGTGATTCTGCAAAGCCTTTTTACTGACGTTGGTTTTAAACGTGTTTTCAGTGGAATTTCTGTCAAACACAAGACAGGAGATTTGCTGTTAAAGAATTGAGTATACAGAACGCAAACAAACACTTCCCTACAAGTGAATCACCTAACCATGCAACTCAGTTCTAAAAACTGAATAGAACGCAGTTTTCACTCAGATGAAAGACGTATGCTTTCCTTCAAGAGAAGTGTTTTCAAAGACATTCACAGAGTGATTCTACAAAGCCTTTTTACTGACGTTGGCTTTTAAACGCGGTTTCAGTGGAATTTCTGTCAAATGCAAGACACGATATTTGCTGTTAAATAATTGAGTATACAGAACGCAAACCAACACATCCCTACAAGTGAATCACCTAAACGTGCAACTTAGTTCTAAAAACTGAATAGAATGCAGTTTTCACTCAGATGAAAGACGTATGCTTTCCTTCTTGAGAAGTGTTTTTAAAGACGTTCACAGAGTGATTCTGCAAAGCCTTTTTACTGTTCTTGGTTTTAAACGTGTTTTCAGTGGAATTTCTGTCAAACGCAAGACACAAGATTTGCTGTTAAATAATTGAATATCCAGAATGCAAATAAGAACTTCCTTACAAGTGAATCGACTAACCATGCAACTCAGTTCTAAAAACTGAATAGAATGCAGTTTTCACGCTGATGAAAGGCGTATGCTTTCGTTTTTGAGAAGTGTTTTCAAAGACGTTCACAGAGTGATTATGCAAAGCCCTTTAACTGATGTTCGCTTTTAAACGCGGTTTCAGTGGAATTTCTGTCAAACGCAAGACACGAGATTTGCTGTTAAAGAATTGAATATCCAGAATGCAAACAAACACTTCCCTACTAATGAATCGCCTAACCATGCAACTCAGTTCTAAAAACTGAATAGAATGCAGTTTTCATGCAGATGAAAGACGTTTGCGTTCCTTCTTGAGAAGTGTTTTCAAAGACGTTCACAGAGTGATTCTGCAAAGCCTTTTTACTGACTTTGGTTTTAAACGTGTTTTCAGTGGAATTTCTGTCAGACGCAAGTCACGATATTTGTTGTTAAAGAATTGAATATACAGAACGCAAATAAAGACTTCCCTACAAGTGAATCGCCTAACCACGCAACTCAGTTCTAAAATCTGAATAGAATGCAGTTTTCACTCAGATGAAAGACGTATGCTTTCCTTCTAGAGATGTGTTTTCAAAGATGTTCACAGAGTGATTCTGCAAAGCCTTTTTACTGATGTTGGCTTTTAAACGCGGTTTCAGTGGAATTTCTGTCAAAGGCAAGACACGAGATTTGCTGTTAAAGAATTGAATATCCAGAATGCAAATAAGAACTTCCCTACAAGTGAATCGCCTAACCATGCAACTCAGTTCTAAAAACTGAATAGAATGCAGTTTTCACTCTCATGAAAGACGTATGCTTTCCTTCTAGAGAAGTATTTTCAAAGACATTCACAGAGTGATTCTAAAAAGCCTTTTTACTGATGTTGGCTTTTAAACGCGGTTTCAGTGGAATTTCTGTCAAACGCAAGACACGAGATTTGCTGTTAAAGAATTGAATATCCAGAATGCAAACAAACACTTCCCTACAAGTGAATCACCTAATCATGCAACTTAGTTCTAAAAACTGAATAGAATGCAGTTTTCTCGCAGATGAAAGACGTATGCTTTCCTTCTAGAGAAGTGTTTTCAAAGACATACACAGAGTAATTCTACAAAGCCTTTTTACTGACGTTGGCTTTTAAACGTGTTTTCAGTGGAATTTCTGTCAAACGCAAGACATGATATTTGCTGTTAAAGAATTGAGTATGCAGAACGCAAACCAACACTTCCCTACAAGTGAATCGCCTAACCGTGCAACTCAGTTCTAAAAACTGAATAGAATGCAGTTTTCACTCAGATAAAAGACGTATGCGTTCCTTCTTGAGAAGTGTTTTCAAAAAGTTCTCAGAGTGATTCTACAAAGCCTTTTTACTGACGTTGGTTTTGAACGTGTTTTCAGTGGAATTTCTGTCAAACGCAAGACACGAGATTTGCTGTTAAAGAATTGAATATCCAGAATGCAAACAAAAACTTCCCTACAAGTGAATCGACTAACCATGCAACTCAGTTCTAAAAACTGAATAGAATGCAGTTTTCACGCTGATGAAAGGCGTATGCTTTCCTTCTAGAGAAGTGTTTTCAAAGACATTCACAGAGTGATTCTACAAAGCCTTTTTACTGACGTTGGCTTTTAAACGTGTTTTCAGTGGAATTTGTCAAACGCAAGACACGAGATTTGCTGTTAAAGAATTGAACATACAGAATGCAAACAAACACTTCCCTACAAGTGAATCGCCTAACCGTGCAACTCAGTTCTAAAAACTGAATAGAATGCAGTTTTCACTCAGATGAAAGACGTATGCTTTCCTTCTTGAGAAGTGTTTTCAAAGACGTTCACAGAGTGATTCTGCAAAGCCTTTTTACTGACGTTGGCTTTAAACGTGTTTTCAGTGGAATTTCTGTCAAATGCAAGACACGATATTTGCTGTTAAAGAATTGAGTATTCAGAACGCAAACCAACACTTCCCTACAAGTGAATCGCCTAACCATGCAACTCAGTTCTAAATACTGAATAGAACGCAGTTTTCACTCAGATGAAAGACGTATGCTTTCCTTCTTAGAAGTGTTTTCAAAGACGTTCACAGAGTGATTCTGCAAAGCCTTTTTACTGATGTTGGCTTTTAAACGTGTTTTCAGTGGAATTTCTGTCAAACACAAGAACGAGATTTGCTGTTACAGAATTGAGTATACAGAATGCAAACAAACACTTCCCTACAAGTGAATCGCGTAATCGTGCAACTCAGTTCTAAAAACTAATAGAATGCAGTTTTCACTCACATGAAAGACGTATGCTTTCCTTCTAGAGAAGTGTTTTCAAAGACATTCACAGAGTGATTCTACAAAGCCTTTTTACTGACGTTGGCTTTTAAATGCGGTTTCAGTGGAATTTCTGTCAAACGCAAGACACGAGATTTGCTGTTAAAGAATTGAATATCCAGAATGCAAACATCACTTCCCTACAAGTGAATCGCCTAACCATGCAACTCAGTTCTAAAAACTGAATAGAATGCAGTTTTCACTCAGATGAAAGACGTATGCTTTCCTTCTTGAGAAGTGTTTTCAAAGACGTTCACAGAGTGATTCTGCAAAGCCTTTTTACTGACTTTGGTTTTAAACGTGTTTTCAGTGGAATTTCTGTCAAATGCAAGACACGAGATTTGCTGTTAAAGAACTGAGTATACAGAACGCAAACCAACACTTCCCTACAAGTGAATCGCCTAACCATGCAACTCAGTTCTAAAAACTGAATAGAATGCAGTTTTCACTCACATGAAAGACATATACTTTCCTTCTAGAGAAGTGTTTTCAAAGACATTCACAGAGTGAATATACAAAGCCTTTTTACTGACGTTGGGTTTTAAACGCGGTTTCAGTAGAATTTCTGTAAACGCAAGACACGAGATTTGCTGTTAAAGAATTGAACATACAGAATGCAAACAAACACTTCCCTACAAGTGAATCGCCTAACCGTGCAACTCAGTTCTAAAAACTGAATAGAATGCAGTTTTCACTCAGATGAAAGACGTATGCTTTCCTTCTTGAGAAGTGTTTTCAAAGACGTTCACAGAGTGATTCTGCAAAGCCTTTTTACTGTTCTTGGTTTTAAACGTGTTTTCAGTGGAATTTCTGTCAAACGCAAGACACGAGATTTGCTGTTAAAGAATTGAATATCCAGAATGCAAATAAGAACTTCCCTACAAGTGAATCGACTAACCATGCAAGTCAGTTCTAAAAACTGAATAGAATGCAGTTTTCACGCAGATGAAAGACGTTTGCTTTCCTTCTTGAGAAGTGTTTTCAAAGACGTTCACAGAGTGATTCTGCAAAGCCTTTTTACTGACTTTGGTTTTAAACGTGTTTTCAGTAGAATTTCTGTCAAACGCAAGACACGAGATTTGTTGTTAAAGAATTGAATATACAGAACGCAAACCAACACTTCCAGACAAGTGAATCGCCTAACCACGCAACTCAGTTCTAAAAACTGAATAGAATGCAGTTTTCACTCAGATGAAAGACGTATGCTTTCCTTCTTGAGAAGTGTTTTCAAAGACGTTCACAGAGTGATTCTGCAAAGCCTTTTTACTGACGTTGGTTTTAAACGTGTTTTCAGTGGAATTTTTGTCAAATGCAAGACACGATATTTGCTGTTAAAGAATTGAGTATGCAGAACGCAAAGCAACACTTCCCTACAAGTGAATCGCCTTACAGTGCAACTCATTTCTAAAAACTGAATAGAATGCAGTTTTCACTCAGATGAAAGTCGTATGCTTTCCTTCTTAAGAAGTGTTTTCAAAACGTTCTCAGAGTGATTCTGCAAAGCCTTTTTACTGACGTTGGTTTTAAACGTGTTTTCAGTGGAATTTCTGTCAAACGCAAGACACGAGATTTGTTGTTAAAGAATTGAATATCCAGAATGCAAACAAGAACTTCCCTACAAGTGAATCGACAAACCATGCAACTCAGTTCTAAAAACTGAATAAAATGCGGTTTTCACGCTGATGAAAGGCGGATGCTTTCGTTTTTGAGAAGTGTTTTCAAAGACGTTCACAGAGTGATTCTGCAAAGCCCTTTAACTGATGTTGGCTTTTAAACGCGGTTTCAGTGGAATTTCTGTCTAACGCAAGACACGAGATTTGCTGTTAAAGAATTGAATATCCAGAATGCAAACAAACACTTCCCTACTAATGAATCGCCTAACCATGCAACTCAGTTCTAAAAACTGAATAGAATGCAGTTTTCACTCAGATGAAAGACGTATGCTTTCCTTCTTGAGAAGTGTTTTCAAAGACGTTAAAAGAGTGATTCTGCAAAGCCTTTTTACTGATGTTGGTTTTAAACGTGTTTTCAGTGGAATTTCTGTCAAACGCAAGACAGGAGATTTGCTGTTAAAGAATTGAGTATACAGAACGCAAACAAACACTTCCCTACAAGTGAATCGCCTAACCATGCAACTCAGTTCTGAAAACTGAGTAGAATGCAGTTTTCACTCAGATGAAAGACATATGCTTTCCTTCTTGAGAAGTGTTTTCAAAGAAGTTCACAGAGTGATTCTGCAAAGCCTTTTTACTGAAGTTGGTTTTAAACGTGTTTTCAGTGGAATTTCTGTCAAACGCAAGACACGAGATTTTCTGTTAAAGAATTGAATATCCAGAATGCAAATAAGAACTTCCAAACAAGTGAATCGACTAACCATGCAAGTCAGTTCTAAAAACTGAATAGAATGCAGTTTTCATGCAGATGAAAGACGTTTGCTTTCCTTCTTGAGAAGTGTTTTCAAAGACGTTCACAGAGTGATTCTAAAAAGCCTTTTTACTGATGTTGGCTTTTAAACGCGGTTTCAGTGGAATTTCTGTCAAACGCAAGACACGAGATTTGCTGTTAAAGAATTGAATATCCAGAATGCAAACAAACACTTCCCTACAAGTGAATCACCTAACCATGCAACTCAGTTCTAAAAACTGAATAGAATGCAGTTTTCACTCAGATGAAAGACGTATGCTTTCCTTCTAGAGAAGTGTTTTCAAAGACATTTACAGAGTGATTCTACAAAGCCTTTTTACTGATGTTGGCTTTTAAACGTGTTTTCAGTGGAATTTCTGTCAAACACAAGAACGAGATTTGCTGTTACAGAATTGAGTATACAGAACGCAAACAAACACTTCCCTACAAGTGAATCGCGTAACCGTGCAACTCAGTTCTAAAAACTAATAGAATGCAGTTTTCACTCAGATGAAAGACGTATGCTTTCCTTCTTGAGAAGTGTTTTCAAAGACGTTCACAGAGTGATTCTGCAAAGCCTTTTTACTGTTCTTGGTTTTAAATGTGTTTTCAGTGGAATTTCTGTCAAACGCAAGACACGAGATTTGCTGTTAAAGAATTGAATATCCAGAATGCAAATAAGAACTTCCTTACAAGTGAATCGACTAACCATGCAACTCAGTTCTAAAAACTGAATAGAATGCAGTTTTCACTCAGATGAAAGACGTATGCTTTCCTTCTTGAGAAGTGTTTTCAAAGACGTTCACAGAGTGATTCTGCAAAGCCTTTTTACTGATGTTGGTTTTAAACGTGTTTTCAGTGGAATTTCTGTCAAACACAAGACAGGAGATTTGCTGTTAAAGAATTGAGTATACAGAACGCAAACAAACACTTCCCTACAAGTGAATCACCTAACCATGCAACTCAGTTCTAAAAACTGAATAGAATGCAGTTTTCACTCAGATGAAAGACGTATGCTTTCCTTATAGAGTAGTGTTTTCAAAGACATTTACAGAGTGATTCTACAAAGCCTTTTTACTGATGTTGGCTTTTAAACGTGTTTTCAGTGGAATTTCTGTCAAACACAAGAACGAGATTTGCTGTTACAGAATTGAGTATACAGAACGCAAACAAACACTGCCCTACAAGTGAATCGCCTAACCATGCAACTCAGTTCTAAAAACTGAATAAAATGCGGTTCTCACGCTGATGAAAGACGTATGCTTTCCTTCAAGAGAAGTGTTTTCAAAGACATTCACAGAGTGATTCTACAAAGCCTTTTTACTGACGTTGGCTTTTAAACGCGGTTTCAGTGGAATTTCTGTCAAATGCAAGACACGATATTTGCTGTTAAAGAATTGAGTATACAGAACGCAAACCAACACATCCCTACAAGTGAATCACCTAACCGTGCAACTTAGTTCTAAAAACTGAATAGAATGCAGTTTTCACTCAGATGAAAGACGTATGCTTTCCTTCTTGAGAAGTGTTTTCAAAGACGTTCACAGAGTGATTCTGCAAAGCCTTTTTACTGTTCTTGGTTTTAAACGTGTTTTCAGTGGAATTTCTGTCAAACGCAAGACACAAGATTTGCTGTTAAAGAATTGAATATCCAGAATGCAAATAAGAACTTCCTTACAAGTGAATCGACTAACCATGCAACTCAGTTCTAAAAACTGAATAGAATGCAGTTTTCACTCAGATGAAAGACGTATGCTTTCCTTCTTGAGAAGTGTTTTCAAAGACGTTCACAGAGTGATTCTGCAAAGCCTTTTTACTGATGTTGGTTTTAAACGTGTTTTCAGTGGAATTTCTGTCAAACACAAGACAGGAGATTTGCTGTTAAAGAATTGAGTATACAGAACGCAAACAAACACTTCCCTACAAGTGAATCACCTAACCATGCAACTCAGTTCTAAAAACTGAATAGAATGCAGTTTTCACTCAGATGAAAGACGTATGCTTTCCTTCTAGAGAAGTGTTTTCAAAGACATTTACAGAGTGATTCTATAAAGCCTTTTTACTGATGTTGGCTTTTAAACGTGTTTTCAGTGGAATTTCTGTCAAACACAAGAACGAGATTTGCTGTTACAGAATTGAGTATACAGAACGCAAACAAACACTTCCCTACAAGTGAATCGCGTAACCATGCAACTCAGTTCTAAAAACTAATAGAATGCAGTTTTCACTCACATGAAAGACGTATGCTTTCCTTCTAGAGAAGTGTTTTCAAAGACATTCACAGAGTGATTCTACAAAGCCTTTTTACTGACGTTGGCTTTCAAATGCGGTTTCAGTGGAATTTCTGTCAAACGCAAGACACGAGATTTGCTGTTAAAGAATTGAATATCCAGAATGCAAACAAACACTTCCCTACAAGTGAATCACCTAACCATGCAACTTAGTTCTAAAAACTGAATAGAATGCAGTTTTCTCGCAGATGAAAGACGTATGCTTTCCTTCTAGAGAGGTGTTTTCAAAGACATTCACAGAGTAATTCTACAAAGCCTTTTTACTGACGTTGGCTTTTAAACGTGTTTTCAGTGGAATTTCTGTCAAATGCAAGACACGATATTTGCTGTTAAAGAATTGAGTATATAGAACGCAAACCAAAACTTCCCTACAAGTGAATCACCTAACCGTGCAACTCAGTTCTAAAAACTGAATAGAATGCAGTTTTCACTCAGATGAAAGACGTATGCTTTCCTTCTTGAGAAGTGTTTTCAAAGACGTTCACAGAGTGATTCTGCAAAGCCTTTTTACTGACGTTGGTTTTAAACGTGTTTTCAGTGGAATTTCTGTCAAATGCAAGACACGAGATTTGCTGTTAAAGAATTGAGTATACAGAACGCAAACAAACACTTCCCTACAAGTGAATCGCCTAACCATGCAACTCAGTTCTAAAAACTGAATAGAACGCAGTTTTCACTCAGATGAAAGACGTATGCTTTCCTTCAAGAGAAGTGTTTTCAAAGACATTCACAGAGTGATTCTACAAAGCCTTTTTACTGACGTTGGCTTTTAAACGCGGTTTCAGTGGAATTTCTGTCAAATGCAAGACACGATATTTGCTGTTAAAGAATTGAGTATACAGAACGCAAACCAACACATCCCTACAAGTGAATCACCTAAACGTGCAACTTAGTTCTAAAAACTGAATAGAATGCAGTTTTCACTCAGATGAAAGACGTATGCTTTCCTTCTTGAGAAGTGTTTTTAAAGACGTTCACAGAGTGATTCTGCAAAGCCTTTTTACTGTTCTTGGTTTTAAACGTGTTTTCAGTGGAATTTCTGTCAAACGCAAGACACAAGATTTGCTGTTAAAGAATTGAATATCCAGAATGCAAATAAGAACTTCCTTACAAGTGAATCGACTAACCATGCAACTCAGTTCTAAAAACTGAATAGAATGCAGTTTTCACGCTGATGAAAGGCGTATGCTTTCCTTCTTGAGAAGTGTTTTCAAAGACGTTCACAGAGTGATTCTGCAAAGCCCTTTAACTGATGTTCACTTTTAAACGCGGTTTCAGTGGAATTTCTGTCAAACGCAAGACACGAGATTTGCTGTTAAAGAATTGAATATCCAGAATGCAAATAAGAACTTCCAAACAAGTGAATCGACTAACCATGCAAGTCAGTTCTAAAAACTGAATAGAATGCAGTTTTCATGCAGATGAAAGACGTTTGCTTTCCTTCTTGAGAAGTGTTTTCAAAGACGTTCACAGAGTGATTCTAAAAAGCCTTTTTACTGATGTTGGCTTTTAAACGCGGTTTCAGTGGAATTTCTGTCAAACGCAAGACACGAGATTTGCTGTTAAAGAATTGAATATCCAGAATGCAAACAAACACTTCCCTACAAGTGAATCACCTAACCATGCAACTCAGTTCTAAAAACTGAATAGAATGCAGTTTTCACTCAGATGAAAGACGTATGCTTTCCTTCTAGAGAAGTGTTTTCAAAGACATTTACAGAGTGATTCTACAAAGCCTTTTTACTGATGTTGGCTTTTAAACGTGTTTTCAGTGGAATTTCTGTCAAACACAAGAACGAGATTTGCTGTTACAGAATTGAGTATACAGAACGCAAACAAACACTTCCCTACAAGTGAATCGCGTAACCGTGCAACTCAGTTCTAAAAACTAATAGAATGCAGTTTTCACTCACATGAAAGACGTATGCTTTCCTTCTAGAGAAGTATTTTCAAAGACATTCACAGAGTGATTCTAAAAAGCCTTTTTACTGACGTTGGGTTTTAAACGCGGTTTCAGTGGAATTTCTGTCAAACGCAAGACACGAGATTTGCTGTTAAAGAATTGAATATCCAGAATGCAAACCAACACTTCCCTACAAGTGAATCACCTAACCATGCAACTTAGTTCTAAAAACTGAATAGAATGCAGTTTTCTCGCAGATGAAAGACGTATGCTTTCCTTCTAGAGAAGTGTTTTCAAAGACATTCACAGAGTAATTCTACAAAGCCTTTTTACTGACGTTGGCTTTTAAACGTGTTTTCAGTGGAATTTTTGTCAAATGCAAGACACGATATTTGCTGTTAAAGAATTGAGTATGCAGAACGCAAACCAACACTTCCCTACAAGTGAATCACCTAACTGTGCAACTTAGTTCTAAAAACTGAATAGAATGCAGTTTTCACTCAGATGAAAGACGTATGCTTTCCTTCTTGAGAAGTGTTTTCAAAGACGTTCACAGAGTGATTCTGCAAAGCCTTTTTACTGTTCTTGGTTTTAAATGTGTTTTCAGTGGAATTTCTGTCAAACGCAAGACACGAGATTTGCTGTTAAAGAATTGAATATCCAGAATGCAAATAAGAACTTCCTTACAAGTGAATCGACTAACCATGCAACTCAGTTCTAAAAACTGAATAGAATGCAGTTTTCACTCAGATGAAAGACGTATGCTTTCCTTCTTGAGAAGTGTTTTCAAAGACGTTCACAGAGTGATTCTGCAAAGCCTTTTTACTGATGTTGGTTTTAAACGTGTTTTCAGTGGAATTTCTGTCAAACACAAGACAGGAGATTTGCTGTTAAAGAATTGAGTATACAGAACGCAAACAAACACTTCCCTACAAGTGAATCACCTAACCATGCAACTCAGTTCTAAAAACTGAATAGAATGCAGTTTTCACTCAGATGAAAGACGTATGCTTTCCTTATAGAGTAGTGTTTTCAAAGACATTTACAGAGTGATTCTACAAAGCCTTTTTACTGATGTTGGCTTTTAAACGTGTTTTCAGTGGAATTTCTGTCAAACACAAGAACGAGATTTGCTGTTACAGAATTGAGTATACAGAACGCAAACAAACACTGCCCTACAAGTGAATCGCCTAACCATGCAACTCAGTTCTAAAAACTGAATAAAATGCGGTTCTCACGCTGATGAAAGACGTATGCTTTCCTTCAAGAGAAGTGTTTTCAAAGACATTCACAGAGTGATTCTACAAAGCCTTTTTACTGACGTTGGCTTTTAAACGCGGTTTCAGTGGAATTTCTGTCAAATGCAAGACACGATATTTGCTGTTAAAGAATTGAGTATACAGAACGCAAACCAACACATCCCTACAAGTGAATCACCTAACCGTGCAACTTAGTTCTAAAAACTGAATAGAATGCAGTTTTCACTCAGATGAAAGACGTATGCTTTCCTTCTTGAGAAGTGTTTTCAAAGACGTTCACAGAGTGATTCTGCAAAGCCTTTTTACTGTTCTTGGTTTTAAACGTGTTTTCAGTGGAATTTCTGTCAAACGCAAGACACAAGATTTGCTGTTAAAGAATTGAATATCCAGAATGCAAATAAGAACTTCCTTACAAGTGAATCGACTAACCATGCAACTCAGTTCTAAAAACTGAATAGAATGCAGTTTTCACTCAGATGAAAGACGTATGCTTTCCTTCTTGAGAAGTGTTTTCAAAGACGTTCACAGAGTGATTCTGCAAAGCCTTTTTACTGATGTTGGTTTTAAACGTGTTTTCAGTGGAATTTCTGTCAAACACAAGACAGGAGATTTGCTGTTAAAGAATTGAGTATACAGAACGCAAACAAACACTTCCCTACAAGTGAATCACCTAACCATGCAACTCAGTTCTAAAAACTGAATAGAATGCAGTTTTCACTCAGATGAAAGACGTATGCTTTCCTTCTAGAGAAGTGTTTTCAAAGACATTTACAGAGTGATTCTATAAAGCCTTTTTACTGATGTTGGCTTTTAAACGTGTTTTCAGTGGAATTTCTGTCAAACACAAGAACGAGATTTGCTGTTACAGAATTGAGTATACAGAACGCAAACAAACACTTCCCTACAAGTGAATCGCGTAACCATGCAACTCAGTTCTAAAAACTAATAGAATGCAGTTTTCACTCACATGAAAGACGTATGCTTTCCTTCTAGAGAAGTGTTTTCAAAGACATTCACAGAGTGATTCTACAAAGCCTTTTTACTGACGTTGGCTTTCAAATGCGGTTTCAGTGGAATTTCTGTCAAACGCAAGACACGAGATTTGCTGTTAAAGAATTGAATATCCAGAATGCAAACAAACACTTCCCTACAAGTGAATCACCTAACCATGCAACTTAGTTCTAAAAACTGAATAGAATGCAGTTTTCTCGCAGATGAAAGACGTATGCTTTCCTTCTAGAGAGGTGTTTTCAAAGACATTCACAGAGTAATTCTACAAAGCCTTTTTACTGACGTTGGCTTTTAAACGTGTTTTCAGTGGAATTTCTGTCAAATGCAAGACACGATATTTGCTGTTAAAGAATTGAGTATATAGAACGCAAACCAAAACTTCCCTACAAGTGAATCACCTAACCGTGCAACTCAGTTCTAAAAACTGAATAGAATGCAGTTTTCACTCAGATGAAAGACGTATGCTTTCCTTCTTGAGAAGTGTTTTCAAAGACGTTCACAGAGTGATTCTGCAAAGCCTTTTTACTGACGTTGGTTTTAAACGTGTTTTCAGTGGAATTTCTGTCAAATGCAAGACACGAGATTTGCTGTTAAAGAATTGAGTATACAGAACGCAAACAAACACTTCCCTACAAGTGAATCGCCTAACCATGCAACTCAGTTCTAAAAACTGAATAGAACGCAGTTTTCACTCAGATGAAAGACGTATGCTTTCCTTCAAGAGAAGTGTTTTCAAAGACATTCACAGAGTGATTCTACAAAGCCTTTTTACTGAAGTTGGCTTTTAAACGCGGTTTCAGTGGAATTTCTGTCAAATGCAAGACACGATATTTGCTGTTAAAGAATTGAGTATACAGAACGCAAACCAACACATCCCTACAAGTGAATCACCTAAACGTGCAACTTAGTTCTAAAAACTGAATAGAATGCAGTTTTCACTCAGATGAAAGACGTATGCTTTCCTTCTTGAGAAGTGTTTTTAAAGACGTTCACAGAGTGATTCTGCAAAGCCTTTTTACTGTTCTTGGTTTTAAACGTGTTTTCAGTGGAATTTCTGTCAAACGCAAGACACAAGATTTGCTGTTAAAGAATTGAATATCCAGAATGCAAATAAGAACTTCCTTACAAGTGAATCGACTAACCATGCAACTCAGTTCTAAAAACTGAATAGAATGCAGTTTTCACGCTGATGAAAGGCGTATGCTTTCCTTCTTGAGAAGTGTTTTCAAAGACGTTCACAGAGTGATTCTGCAAAGCCCTTTAACTGATGTTCACTTTTAAACGCGGTTTCAGTGGAATTTCTGTCAAACGCAAGACACGAGATTTGCTGTTAAAGAATTGAATATCCAGAATGCAAACAAACACATCCCTACTAATGAATCGCCTAACCATGCAACTCAGTTCTAAAAACTGAATAGAATGCAGTTTTCATGCAGATGAAAGACGTTTGCGTTCCTTCTTGAGAAGTGTTTTCAAAGACGTTCACAGAGTGATTCTGCAAAGCCTTTTTACTGACTTTGGTTTTAAACGTGTTTTCAGTGGAATTTCTGTCAGACGCAAGTCACGAGATTTGTTGTTAAAGAATTGAATATACAGAACGCAAACAAACACTTCCCTACAAGTGAATCGCCTAACCACGCAACTCAGTTCTAAAATCTGAATAGAATGCAGTTTTCACTCAGATGAAAGACGTATGCTTTCCTTCTAGAGAAGTGTTTTCAAAGATGTTCACAGAGTGATTCTGCAAAGCCTTTTTACTGATGTTGGCTTTTAAACGCGGTTTCAGTGGAATTTCTGTCAAAGGCAAGACACGAGATTTGCTGTTAAAGAATTGAATATCCAGAATGCAAATAAGAACTTCCCTACAAGTGAATCGCCTAACCATGCAACTCAGTTCTAAAAACTGAATAGAATGCAGTTTTCACTCTCATGAAAGACGTATGCTTTCCTTCTAGAGAAGTATTTTCAAAGACATTCACAGAGTGATTCTAAAAAGCCTTTTTACTGATGTTGGCTTTTAAACGCGGTTTCAGTGGAATTTCTGTCAAAGGCAAGACACGAGATTTGCTGTTAAAGAATTGAATATCCAGAATGCAAATAAGAACTTCCCTACAAGTGAATCGCCTAACCATGCAACTCAGTTCTAAAAACTGAATAGAATGCAGTTTTCACTCTCATGAAAGACGTATGCTTTCCTTCTAGAGAAGTGTTTTCAAAGACATACACAGAGTAATTCTACAAAGCCTTTTTACTGACGTTGGCTTTTAAACGTGTTTTCAGTGGAATTTCTGTCAAACGCAAGACATGATATTTGCTGTTAAAGAATTGAGTATGCAGAACGCAAACCAACACTTCCCTACAAGTGAATCGCCTAACCGTGCAACTCAGTTCTAAAAACTGAATAGAATGCAGTTTTCACTCAGATAAAAGACGTATGCGTTCCTTCTTGAGAAGTGTTTTCAAAAAGTTCTCAGAGTGATTCTACAAAGCCTTTTTACTGACGTTGGTTTTGAACGTGTTTTCAGTGGAATTTCTGTCAAACGCAAGACACGAGATTTGCTGTTAAAGAATTGAATATCCAGAATGCAAACAAGAACTTCCCTACAAGTGAATCGACTAACCATGCAACTCAGTTCTAAAAACTGAATAGAATGCAGTTTTCACGCTGATGAAAGGCGTATGCTTTCCTTCTAGAGAAGTGTTTTCAAAGACATTCACAGAGTGATTCTACAAAGCCTTTTTACTGACGTTGGCTTTTAAACGTGTTTTCAGTGGAATTTGTCAAACGCAAGACACGAGATTTGCTGTTAAAGAATTGAACATACAGAATGCAAACAAACACTTCCCTACAAGTGAATCGCCTAACCGTGCAACTCAGTTCTAAAAACTGAATAGAATGCAGTTTTCACTCAGATGAAAGACGTATGCTTTCCTTCTTGAGAAGTGTTTTCAAAGACGTTCACAGAGTGATTCTGCAAAGCCTTTTTACTGACGTTGGCTTTAAACGTGTTTTCAGTGGAATTTCTGTCAAATGCAAGACACGATATTTGCTGTTAAAGAATTGAGTATTCAGAACGCAAACCAACACTTCCCTACAAGTGAATCGCCTAACCATGCAACTCAGTTCTAAATACTGAATAGAACGCAGTTTTCACTCAGATGAAAGACGTATGCTTTCCTTCTTGAGAAGTGTTTTCAAAGACGTTCACAGAGTGATTCTGCAAAGCCTTTTTACTGATGTTGGCTTTTAAACGTGTTTTCAGTGGAATTTCTGTCAAACACAAGAACGAGATTTGCTGTTACAGAATTGAGTATACAGAACGCAAACAAACACTTCCCTACAAGTGAATCGCGTAATCGTGCAACTCAGTTCTAAAAACTAATAGAATGCAGTTTTCACTCACATGAAAGACGTATGCTTTCCTTCTAGAGAAGTATTTTCAAAGACATTCACAGAGTGATTCTAAAAAGCCTTTTTACTGACGTTGGGTTTTAAACGCGGTTTCAGTGGAATTTCTGTCAAACGCAAGACACGAGATTTGCTGTTAAAGAATTGAATATCCAGAATGCAAACCAACACTTCCCTACAAGTGAATCACCTAACCATGCAACTTAGTTCTAAAAACTGAATAGAATGCAGTTTTCTCGCAGATGAAAGACGTATGCTTTCCTTCTAGAGAAGTGTTTTCAAAAACATTCACAGAGTAATTCTACAAAGCCTTTTTACTGACGTTGGCTTTTAAACGTGTTTTCAGTGGAATTTTTGTCAAATGCAAGACACGATATTTGCTGTTAAAGAATTGAGTATGCAGAACGCAAACCAACACTTCCCTACAAGTGAATCGCCTTACAGTGCAACTCATTTCTAAAAACTGAATAGAATGCAGTTTTCACTCAGATGAAAGTCGTATGCTTTCCTTCTTGAGAAGTGTTTTCAAAACGTTCTCAGAGTGATTCTGCAAAGCCTTTTTACTGACGTTGGTTTTAAACGTGTTTTCAGTGGAATTTCTGTCAAACGCAAGACACGAGATTTGTTGTTAAAGAATTGAATATCCAGAATGCAAACAAGAACTTCCCTACAAGTGAATCGACTAACCATGGAACTCAGTTCTAAAAACTGAATAAAATGCGGTTTTCACGCTGATGAAAGGCGTATGCTTTCCTTCAAGAGAAGTGTTTTCAAAGACATTCACAGAGTGATTCTACAAAGCCTTTTTACTGACATTGGCTTTTAAACGCGGTTTCAGTGGAATTTCTGTCAAATGCAAGACACGATATTTGCTGTTAAAGAATTGAGTATACAGAACGCAAACCAACACATCCCTACAAGTGAATCACCTAACTGTGCAACTTAGTTCTAAAAACTGAATAGAATGCAGTTTTCACTCAAATGAAAGACGTATGCTTTCCTTCTTGAGAAGTGTTTTCAAAGACGTTCACAGAGTGATTCTGCAAAGCCTTTTTACTGTTCTTGGTTTTAAATGTGTTTTCAGTGGAATTTCTGTCAAACGCAAGACACGAGATTTGCTGTTAAAGAATTGAATATCCAGAATGCAAATAAGAACTTCCTTACAAGTGAATCGACTAACCATGCAACTCAGTTCTAAAAACTGAATAGAATGCAGTTTTCACTCAGATGAAAGACGTATGCTTTCCTTCTTGAGAAGTGTTTTCAAAGACGTTCACAGAGTGATTCTGCAAAGCCTTTTTACTGATGTTGGTTTTAAACGTGTTTTCAGTGGAATTTCTGTCAAACACAAGACAGGAGATTTGCTGTTAAAGAATTGAGTATACAGAACGCAAACAAACACTTCCCTACAAGTGAATCACCTAACCATGCAACTCAGTTCTAAAAACTGAATAGAATGCAGTTTTCACTCAGATGAAAGACGTATGCTTTCCTTCTAGAGAAGTGTTTTCAAAGACATTTACAGAGTGATTCTACAAAGCCTTTTTACTGATGTTGGCTTTTAAACGTGTTTTCAGTGGAATTTCTGTCAAACACAAGAACGAGATTTGCTGTTACAGAATTGAGTATACAGAACGCAAACAAACACTGCCCTACAAGTGAATCGCCTAACCATGCAACTCAGTTCTAAAAACTGAATAAAATGCGGTTTTCACGCTGATGAAAGACGTATGCTTTCCTTCAAGAGAAGTGTTTTCAAAGACATTCACAGAGTGATTCTACAAAGCCTTTTTACTGACGTTGGCTTTTAAACGCGGTTTCAGTGGAATTTCTGTCAAATGCAAGACACGATATTTGCTGTTAAAGAATTGAGTATACAGAACGCAAACCAACACATCCCTACAAGTGAATCACCTAACCGTGCAACTTAGTTCTAAAAACTGAATAGAATGCAGTTTTCACTCAGATGAAAGACGTATGCTTTCCTTCTTGAGAAGTGTTTTCAAAGACGTTCACAGAGTGATTCTGCAAAGCCTTTTTACTGTTCTTGGTTTTAAACGTGTTTTCAGTGGAATTTCTGTCAAACGCAAGACACAAGATTTGCTGTTAAAGAATTGAATATCCAGAATGCAAATAAGAACTTCCTTACAAGTGAATCGACTAACCATGCAACTCAGTTCTAAAAACTGAATAGAATGCAGTTTTCACGCTGATGAAAGGCGTATGCTTTCGTTTTTGAGAAGTGTTTTCAAAGACGTTCACAGAGTGATTCTGCAAAGCCCTTTAACTGATGTTGGCTTTTAAACGCGGTTTCAGTGGGATTTCTGTCAAACGCAAGACACGAGATTTGCTGTTAAAGAATTGAATATCCAGAATGCAAACAAACACTTCCCTACAAGTGAATCGCCTAACCATGCAACTCAGTTCTAAAAACTGAATAGAATGCAGTTTTCACTCAGATGAAAGACGTATGCATTCCTTCTAGAGAAGTGTTTTCAAAGACGTTCACAGAGTGATTCTGCAAAGACTTTTTACTGACTTTGGTTTTAAACGTGTTTTCAGTGGAATTTCTGTCAAATGCAAGACACGAGATTTGCTGTTAAAGAACTGAGTATACAGAACGCAAACCAACACTTCCCTACAAGTGAATCGCCTAACCATGCAACTCAGTTCTAAAAACTGAATAGAATGCAGTTTTCACTCACATGAAAGACATATACTTTCCTTCTAGAGAAGTGTTTTCAAAGACATTCACAGAGTGAATATACAAAACCTTTTTACTGACGTTGGCTTTTAAACGCGGTTTCAGTAGAATTTCTGTAAACGCAAGACACGAGATTTGCTGTTAAAGAATTGAACATACAGAATGCAAACAAACACTTCCCTACAAGTGAATCGCCTAACCGTGCAACTCAGTTCTAAAAACTGAATAGAATGCAGTTTTCACTCAGATGAAAGACGTATGCTTTCCTTCTTGAGAAGTGTTTTCAAAGACGTTCACAGAGTGATTCTGCAAAGCCTTTTTACTGACGTTGGTTTTAAACGTGTTTTCAGTGGAATTTCTATCAAATGCAAGACACGATATTTGCTGTTAAAGAATTGAGTATACAGAACGCAAACAAACACTTCCCTACAAGTGAATCGCCTAACCATGCAACTCAGTTCTAAAAACTGAATAGAACGCAGTTTTCACTCAGATGAAAGACGTATGCTTTCCTTCTTGAGAAGTGTTTTCAAAGACGTTCACAGAGTGATTCTGCAAAGCCTTTTTACTGTTCTTGGTTTTAAACGTGTTTTCAGTGGAATTTCTGTCAAACGCAAGACACGAGATTTGCTGTTAAAGAATTGAATATCCAGAATGCAAATAAGAACTTCCCTACAAGTGAATCGACTAACCATGCAAGTCAGTTCTAAAAACTGAATAGAATGCAGTTTTCACGCAGATGAAAGACGTTTGCTTTCCTTCTTGAGAAGTGTTTTCAAAGACGTTCACAGAGTGATTCTGCAAAGCCTTTTTACTGACTTTGGTTTTAAACGTGTTTTCAGTAGAATTTCTGTCAAACGCAAGACACGAGATTTGCTGTTAAAGAATTAAATATCCAGAATGCAAACCAACACTTCCCTACAAGTGAATCGACTAACCATGCAACTTAGTTCTAAAAACTGAATAGAATGCAGTTTTCTCGCAGATGAAAGACGTATGCTTTCCTTCTAGAGAAGTGTTTTCAAAGACATTCACAGAGTAATTCTACAAAGCCTTTTTACTGACGTTGGCTTTTATACGTGTTTTCAGTGGAATTTTTGTCAAATGCAAGACACGATATTTGCTGTTAAAGAATTGAGTATGCAGAACGCAAACCAACACTTCCCTACAAGTGAATCGCCTTACAGTGCAACTCATTTCTAAAAACTGAATAGAATGCAGTTTTCACTCAGATGAAAGTCGTATGCTTTCCTTCTTGAGAAGTGTTTTCAAAACGTTCTCAGAGTGATTCTGCAAAGCCTTTTTACTGACGTTGGTTTTAAACGTGTTTTCAGTGGAATTTCTGTCAAACGCAAGACACGAGATTTGTTGTTAAAGAATTGAATATCCACAATGCAAACAAGAACTTCCCTACAAGTGAATCGACTAACCATGCAACTCAGTTCTAAAAACTGAATAAAATGCGGTTTTCACGCTAATGAAAGGCGTATGCTTTCCTTCAAGAGAAGTGTTTTCAAAGACATTCACAGAGTGATTCTACAAAGCCTTTTTACTGACGTTGGCTTTTAAACACGGTTTCAGTGGAATTTCTGTCAAATGCAAGACACGATATTTGCTGTTAAAGAATTGAGTATACAGAACGCAAACCAACACATCCCTACAAGTGAATCACCTAACCGTGCAACTTAGTTCTAAAAACTGAATAGAATGCAGTTTTCACTCAGATGAAAGACATATGATTTCCTTCTTGAGAAGTGTTTTCAAAGACGTTCACAGAGTGATTCTGCAAAGCCTTTTTACTGTTCTTGGTTTTAAACGTGTTTTCAGTGGAATTTCTGTCAAACGCAAGACACAAGATTTGCTGTTAAAGAATTGAATATCCAGAATGCAAATAAGAACTTCCTTACAAGTGAATCGACTAACCATGCAACTCAGTTCTAAAAACTGAATAGAATGCAGTTTTCACGCTGATGAAAGGCGTATGCTTTCGTTTTTGAGAAGTGTTTTCAAAGACGTTCACAGAGTGATTCTGCAAAGCCCTTTAACTGATGTTGGCTTTTAAACGCGGTTTCAGTGGAATTTCTGTCAAACGCAAGACACGAGATTTGCTGTTAAAGAATTGAATATCCAGAATGCAAACAAACACTTCCCTACTAATGAATCGCCTAACCATGCAACTCAGTTCTAAAAACTGAATAGAATGCAGTTTTCACGCAGATGAAAAACGTTTGCCTTCCTTCTTGTGAAGTGTTTTCAAAGACGTTCACAGAGTGATTCTGCAAAGCCTTTTTACTGACTTTGGTTTTAAACGTGTTTTCAGTGGAATTTCTGTCAGACGCAAGTCACGAGATTTGTTGTTAAAGAATTGAATATACAGAACGCAAACAAACACTTCCCTACAAGTGAATCGCCTAACCACGCAACTCAGTTCTAAAAACTGAATAGAATGCAGTTTTCACTCAGATGAAAGACGTATGCTTTCCTTCTAGAGAAGTGTTTTCAAAGATGTTCACAGAGTGATTCTGCAAAGCCTTTTTACTGATGTTGGCTTTTAAACGCGGTTTCAGTGGAATTTCTGTCAAACGCAAGACACGAGATTTGCTGTTAAAGAATTGAATATCCAGAATGCAAATAAGAACTTCCCTACAAGTGAATAGTCTAACCATGCAACTCAGTTCTAAAAACTGAATAGAATGCAGTTTTCACGCTGATGAAAGGCGTATGCTTTCCTTCTTGAGAAGTGTTTTCAAAGACGTTCACAGTGTAATTCTACAAAGCCTTTTTACTGATGTTGGCTTTTAAACGTGTTTTCAGTGGAATTTCTGTCAAACGCAAGACACGATATTTGCTGTTAAAGAATTGAGTATGCAGAACGCAAACCAACACTTCCCTACAAGTGAATCGCCTAAACATGCAACTCAGTTCTAAAAACTGAATAGAATGCAGTTTTCACTCAGATGAAAGACGTATGCTTTCCTTCTAGTGCAGTGTTTTCAAAACGTTCTCAGAGTGATTCTGCAAAGCCTTTTTACTGACGTTGGTTTTAAACGTGTTTTCAGTGGAATTTCTGTCAAACGCAAGACACGAGATTTGCTGTTAAAGAATTGAATATCCAGAATGCAAATAAGAACTTCCCTACAAGTGAATCGACTAACCATGCAACTCAGTTCTAAAAACTGAATAGAATGCAGTTTTCACGCTGATGAAAGGCGTATGCTTTCCTTCTTGAAAAGTGTTTTCAAAGATGTTCACAGAGTGATTTTGTAAAGCCCTTTTACTGACTTTGGCTTTTAAACGAAGTTTCAGTGGAATTTCTGTCAAACGCAAGACACGAGATTTGCTGTTAAAGAATTGAATATCCAGAATGCAAATAAGAACTTCCCTACAAGTGAATCGACTAACCATGCAACTCAGTTCTAAAAACTGAATAGAATGCAGTTTTCACGCTGATGAAAGGCGTATGCTTTCCTTCTGGAGAAGTGTTTTCAAAGACGTTCACAGAGTAATTCTACAAAGCCTTTTTACTGACGTTGGCTTTTAAACGTGTTTTCAGTGGAATTTCTGTCAAACGCAAGACACGATATTTGCTGTTAAAGAATTGAGTATGCAGAACGCAAACCAACACTTCCCTACATGTGAATCACCTAACCATGCAACTCAGTTCTAAAAACTGAATAGAATGCAGTTTTCACGCTGATGAAAGGCGTATGCTTTCCTTCTAGAGAAGTGTTTTCAAAGACATTCACAGAGTGATTCTACAAAGCTTTTTTACTGACGTTGGCTTTTAAACGTGTTTTCAGTGGAATTTGTCAAACGCAAGACACGAGATTTGCTGTTAAAGAATTGAATATCCAGAATGCAAATAAAAACTTCCCTACAAGTGAATCGACTAACCATGCAACTCAGTTCTAAAAACTGAATAGAATGCAGTTTTCACGCTGATGAAAGGCGTATGCTTTCCTTCATGAGAAGTGTTTTCAAAGACGTTCACAGAGTTATTCTGTAAAGCCCTTTTACTGACTTTGGCTTTTAAACGCGGTTTCAGTGGAATTTCTGTCAAACGCAAGACACGAGATTTGCTGTTAAAGAATTGAATATCCAGAATGCAAATAAGAACTTCCCTACAAGTGAATCGCCTAACCATGCAACTCAGTTCTAAAAACTGAATAGAATGCAGTTTTCACGCTGATGAAAGGCGTATGCTTTCCTTCTTGAGAAGTGTTTTCAAAGACGTTCACAAAGTAATTCTACAAAGCCTTTTTACTGACGTTGGCTTTTAAACGTGTTTTCAGTGGAATTTCTGTCAAACGCAAGACACGATATTTGCTGTTAAAGAATTGAACATACAGAATGCAAACAAACACTTCCCTACAAGTGAATCGCCTAACCGTGCAACTCAGTTCTAAAAACTGAATAGAATGCAGTTTTCACTCAGATGAAAGACGTATGCTTTCCTTCTTGAGAAGTGTTTTCAAAGACGTTGACAGAGAGATTCTGCAAAGCCTTTTTACTGACGTTGGTTTTAAACGGGTTTTCAGTGGAATTTCTGTCAAATGCAAGACACGATATTTGCTGTTAAAGAATTGAGTATACAGAACGCAAACCAACACTTCCCTACAAGTGAATCGCCTAACCATGCAACTCAGTTCTAAAAACTGAATAGAACGCAGTTTTCACTCAGATGAAAGACGTATGCTTTCCTTCTTGAGAAGTGTTTTCAAAGACGTTCACAGAGTGATTCTGCAAAGCCTTTTTACTGACGTTGGCTTTTAAACGCGGTTTCAGTGGAATTTCTGTCAAACGCAAGACACGAGATTTGCTGTTAAAGAATTGAATATCCAGAATGCAAACAAACACTTCCCTACAAGTGAATCGCCTAACCATGCAACTCAGTTCTAAAAACTGAATAGAATTCAGTTTTCACTCACATGAAAGACTTATGCTTTCCTTCTAGAGAAGTATTTTCAAAGACATTCACAGAGTGATTCTAAAAAGCCTTTTTACTGATGTTGGCTTTTAAACGCGGTTTCAGTGGAATTTCTGTCAAACGCAAGACACGAGATTTGCTGTTAAAGAATTGAATATCCAGAATGCAAACCAACACTTCCCTACAAGTGAATCACGTAACCATGCAACTCAGTTCTAAAAACTGAATAGAATGCAGTTTTCACTCAGATGAAAGACGTATGCTTTCCTTCTAGAGAAGTGTTTTCAAAGACATTTACAGAGTGATTCTACAAAGCCTTTTTACTGATGTTGGCTTTTAAACGCGTTTTCAGTGGAATTTCTGTCAAAAGCAAGAACGAGATTTGCTGTTACAGAATTGAGTATACAGAACGCAAACAAACACTTCCCTACAAGTGAATCGCGTAATCGTGCAACTCAGATTTAAAAACTAATAGAATGCAGTTTTCACTCAGATGAAAGACGTATGCTTTCCTTCTTGAGAAGTGTTTTCAAAGACGTTCACAGAGTGATTCTACAAAGCCTTTTTATTGACGTTGGCTTTTAAATGCGGTTTCAGTGGAATTTCTGTCAAACGCAAGACACGAGATTTGCTGTTAAAGAATTGAATATCCAGAATGCAAACAAACACTTCCCTACAAGTGAATCGCCTAACCATGCAACTCATTTCTAAAAACTGAACAGTATGCAGTTTTCACTCACATGAAAGACATATGCTTTCCTTCTAGAGAAGTGTTTTCAAAGACATTCACAGAGTGATTCTACAAAGCCTTTTTACTGACGTTGGCTTTTAAACGTGTTTTCAGTGGAATTTCTGTCAAACGCAAGACACGAGATTTGCTGTTAAAGAATTGAATATCCAGAATGCAAACAAGAACTTCCCTACAAGTGAATCGACTAACCATGCAACTCAGTTCTAAAAACTGAATAGAATGCAGTTTTCACACTGATGAAAGGCGTATGCTTTCCTTCTAGAGAAGTGTTTTCAAAGACATTCACAGAGTGATTCTACAAAGCCTTTTTACTGACGTTGGCTTTTGAATGCGGTTTCAGTGGAACTTCTGTCAAATGCAAGACACGAGATTTGCTGTTAAAGAATTGAATATCCAGAATGCAAACAAACACTTCCCTTCAAGTGAATCGCCTAACCATGCAACTCAGTTCTAAAAACTGAATAGAATGCAGTTTTCACACTGATGAAAGGCGTATGCTTTCCTTCTAGAGAAGTGTTTTCAAAGACATTCACAGAGTGATTCTACAAAGCCTTTTTACTGACTTTGGCTTTTAAACGCGGTTTCAGTGGAATTTCTGTAAACGCAAGACACGAGATTTGCTGTTAAAGAATTGAATATCCAGAATGCAAACCAACACTTCCCTACAAGTGAATCACCTAATCATGCAACTTAGTTCTAAAAACTGAATAGAATGCAGTTTTCTCGCAGATGAAAGACTTATGCTTTCCTTCTAGAGAAGTGTTTTCAAAGACATACACAGAGCAATTCTACAAAGCCTTTTTACTGACGTTGGCTTTTAAACGTGTTTTCAGTGGAATTTCTGTCAAACGCAAGACATGATATTTGCTGTTAAAGAATTGAGTATGCAGAACGCAAACCAACACTTCCCTACAAGTGAATCGCCTAACCGTGCAACTCAGTTCTAAAAACTGAATAGAATGCAGTTTTCACTCAGATGAAAGACGTATGCTTTCCTTCTTGAGAAGTGTTTTCAAAACGTTCTCAGAGTGATTCTGCAAAGCCTTTTTACTGACGTTGGTTTTGAACGTGTTTTCAGTGGAATTTCTGTCAAACGCAAGACACGAGATTTGCTGTTAAAGAATTGAATATCCAGAATGCAAACAAGAACTTCCCTACAAGTGAATCGACTAACCATGCAACTCAGTTCTAAAAACTGAATAGAATGCAGTTTTCACGCTGATGAAAGACGTATGCTTTCCTTCTTGAGAAGTGTTTTCAAAGACGTTCACAGAGTAATTCTACAAAGCCTTTTTACTGACGTTGGCTTTTAAACGTGTTTTCAGTGGAATTTCTGTCAAACGCAAGACACGATATTTGCTGTTAAAGAATTGAGTATGCAGAACGCAAACCAACACTTCCCTACAAGTGAATCGCCTAACCATGCAACTCAGTTCTAAAAACTGAATAGAATGCAGTTTTCACGCTGATGAAAGGCGTATGCTTTCCTTCTAGAGAAGTGTTTTCAAAGACATTCACAGAGTCATTCTACAAAGCCTTTTTACTGACGTTGGCTTTTAAACATGTTTTCAGTGGAATTTGTCAAACGCAAGACACGAGATTTGCTGTTAAGGAATTGAACATACAGAATGCAAACAAACACTTCCCTACAAGTGAATCGCCTAACCGTGCAACTCAGTTCTAAAAACTGAATAGAATGCAGTTTTCACACAGATGAAAGACATATGCTTTCCTTCTTGAGAAGTGTTTTCAAAGACGTTGACAGAGTGATTCTGCAAAGCCTTTTTACTGACGTTGGTTTTAAACGGGTTTTCAGTGGAATTTCTGTCAAATGCAAGACACGATATTTGCTGTTAAAGAATTGAGTATATAGAACGCAAACCAACACTTCCCTACAAGTGAATCGCCTAACCATGCAACTCAGTTCTTAAAACTGAATAGAACACAGTTTTCACTCAGATGAAAGACGTATGCTTTCCTTCTTGAGAAGTGTTTTCAAAGACGTTCACAGAGTGATTCTGCAAAGTCTTTTTACTGTTCTTGGTTTTAAACGTGTTTTCAGTGGAATTTCTGTCAAATGCAAGACACAAGATTTGCTGTTAAAGAATTGAATATCCAGAATGCAAATAAGAACTTCCTTACAAGTGAATCGACTAACCATGCAACTCAGTTCTAAAAACTGAATAGAATGCAGTTTTCACGCTGATGAAAGGCGTATGCTTTCGTTTTTGAGAAGTGTTTTCAAAGACGTTCACAGAGTGATTCTGCAAAGCCCTTTAACTGATGTTGGCTTTTAAACGCGGTTTCAGTGGAATTTCTGTCAAACGCAAGACACGAGATTTGCTGTTAAAGAATTGAATATCCAGAATGCAAACAAACACTTCCCTACAAGTGAATCGCCTAACCATGCAACTCAGTTCTAAAAACTGAATAGAATGCAGTTTTCACTCAGATGAAAGACGTATGCATTCCTTCTAGAGAAGTGTTTTCAAAGACGTTCACAGAGTGATTCTGCAAAGACTTTTTACTGACTTTGGTTTTAAACGTGTTTTCAGTGGAATTTCTGTCAAATGCAAGACACGAGATTTGCTGTTAAAGAACTGAGTATACAGAACGCAAACCAACACTTCCCTACAAGTGAATCGCCTAACCATGCAACTCAGTTCTAAAAACTGAATAGAATGCAGTTTTCACTCACATGAAAGACATATACTTTCCTTCTAGAGAAGTGTTTTCAAAGACATTCACAGAGTGAATATACAAAACCTTTTTACTGACGTTGGCTTTTAAACGCGGTTTCAGTAGAATTTCTGTAAACGCAAGACACGAGATTTGCTGTTAAAGAATTGAACATACAGAATGCAAACAAACACTTCCCTACAAGTGAATCGCCTAACCGTGCAACTCAGTTCTAAAAACTGAATAGAATGCAGTTTTCACTCAGATGAAAGACGTATGCTTTCCTTCTTGAGAAGTGTTTTCAAAGACGTTCACAGAGTGATTCTGCAAAGCCTTTTTACTGACGTTGGTTTTAAACGTGTTTTCAGTGGAATTTCTATCAAATGCAAGACACGATATTTGCTGTTAAAGAATTGAGTATACAGAACGCAAACAAACACTTCCCTACAAGTGAATCGCCTAACCATGCAACTCAGTTCTAAAAACTGAATAGAACGCAGTTTTCACTCAGATGAAAGACGTATGCTTTCCTTCTTGAGAAGTGTTTTCAAAGACGTTCACAGAGTGATTCTGCAAAGCCTTTTTACTGTTCTTGGTTTTAAACGTGTTTTCAGTGGAATTTCTGTCAAACGCAAGACACGAGATTTGCTGTTAAAGAATTGAATATCCAGAATGCAAATAAGAACTTCCCTACAAGTGAATCGACTAACCATGCAAGTCAGTTCTAAAAACTGAATAGAATGCAGTTTTCACGCAGATGAAAGACGTTTGCTTTCCTTCTTGAGAAGTGTTTTCAAAGACGTTCACAGAGTGATTCTGCAAAGCCTTTTTACTGACTTTGGTTTTAAACGTGTTTTCAGTAGAATTTCTGTCAAACGCAAGACACGAGATTTGTTGTTAAAGAATTGAATATACAGAACGCAAACCAACACTTCCAGACAAGTGAATCGCCTAACCACGCAACTCAGTTCTAAAAACTGAATAGAATGCAGTTTTCACTCAGATGAAAGACGTATGCTTTCCTTCTAGAGAAGTATTTTCAAAGACATTCACAGAGTGATTCTAAAAAGCCTTTTTACTGATGTTGGGTTTTAAACGCGGTTTCAGTGGAATTTCTGTCAAACGCAAGACACGAGATTTGCTGTTAAAGAATTAAATATCCAGAATGCAAACCAACACTTCCCTACAAGTGAATCGACTAACCATGCAACTTAGTTCTAAAAACTGAATAGAATGCAGTTTTCTCGCAGATGAAAGACGTATGCTTTCCTTCTAGAGAAGTGTTTTCAAAGACATTCACAGAGTAATTCTACAAAGCCTTTTTACTGACGTTGGCTTTTATACGTGTTTTCAGTGGAATTTTTGTCAAATGCAAGACACGATATTTGCTGTTAAAGAATTGAGTATGCAGAACGCAAACCAACACTTCCCTACAAGTGAATCGCCTTACAGTGCAACTCATTTCTAAAAACTGAATAGAATGCAGTTTTCACTCAGATGAAAGTCGTATGCTTTCCTTCTTGAGAAGTGTTTTCAAAACGTTCTCAGAGTGATTCTGCAAAGCCTTTTTACTGACGTTGGTTTTAAACGTGTTTTCAGTGGAATTTCTGTCAAACGCAAGACACGAGATTTGTTGTTAAAGAATTGAATATCCACAATGCAAACAAGAACTTCCCTACAAGTGAATCGACTAACCATGCAACTCAGTTCTAAAAACTGAATAAAATGCGGTTTTCACGCTGATGAAAGGCGTATGCTTTCCTTCAAGAGAAGTGTTTTCAAAGACATTCACAGAGTGATTCTACAAAGCCTTTTTACTGACGTTGGCTTTTAAACACGGTTTCAGTGGAATTTCTGTCAAATGCAAGACACGATATTTGCTGTTAAAGAATTGAGTATACAGAACGCAAACCAACACATCCCTACAAGTGAATCACCTAACCGTGCAACTTAGTTCTAAAAACTGAATAGAATGCAGTTTTCACTCAGATGAAAGACGTATGATTTCCTTCTTGAGAAGTGTTTTCAAAGACGTTCACAGAGTGATTCTGCAAAGCCTTTTTACTGTTCTTGGTTTTAAACGTGTTTTCAGTGGAATTTCTGTCAAACGCAAGACACAAGATTTGCTGTTAAAGAATTGAATATCCAGAATGCAAATAAGAACTTCCTTACAAGTGAATCGACTAACCATGCAACTCAGTTCTAAAAACTGAATAGAATGCAGTTTTCACGCTGATGAAAGGCGTATGCTTTCGTTTTTGAGAAGTGTTTTCAAAGACGTTCACAGAGTGATTCTGCAAAGCCCTTTAACTGATGTTGGCTTTTAAACGCGGTTTCAGTGGAATTTCTGTCAAACGCAAGACACGAGATTTGCTGTTAAAGAATTGAATATCCAGAATGCAAACAAACACTTCCCTACTAATGAATCGCCTAACCATGCAACTCAGTTCTAAAAACTGAATAGAATGCAGTTTTCACGCAGATGAAAAACGTTTGCCTTCCTTCTTGTGAAGTGTTTTCAAAGACGTTCACAAAGTGATTCTGCAAAGCCTTTTTACTGACTTTGGTTTTAAACGTGTTTTCAGTGGAATTTCTGTCAGACGCAAGTCACGAGATTTGTTGTTAAAGAATTGAATATACAGAACGCAAACAAACACTTCCCTACAAGTGAATCGCCTAACCACGCAACTCAGTTCTAAAAACTGAATAGAATGCAGTTTTCACTCAGATGAAAGACGTATGCTTTCCTTCTAGAGAAGTGTTTTCAAAGATGTTCACAGAGTGATTCTGCAAAGCCTTTTTACTGATGTTGGCTTTTAAACGCGGTTTCAGTGGAATTTCTGTCAAACGCAAGACACGAGATTTGCTGTTAAAGAATTGAATATCCAGAATGCAAATAAGAACTTCCCTACAAGTGAATAGTCTAACCATGCAACTCAGTTCTAAAAACTGAATAGAATGCAGTTTTCACGCTGATGAAAGGCGTATGCTTTCCTTCTTGAGAAGTGTTTTCAAAGACGTTCACAGTGTAATTCTACAAAGCCTTTTTACTGATGTTGGCTTTTAAACGTGTTTTCAGTGGAATTTCTGTCAAACGCAAGACACGATATTTGCTGTTAAAGAATTGAGTATGCAGAACGCAAACCAACACTTCCCTACAAGTGAATCGCCTAAACATGCAACTCAGTTCTAAAAACTGAATAGAATGCAGTTTTCACTCAGATGAAAGACGTATGCTTTCCTTCTTGCGCAGTGTTTTCAAAACGTTCTCAGAGTGATTCTGCAAAGCCTTTTTACTGACGTTGGTTTTAAACGTGTTTTCAGTGGAATTTCTGTCAAACGCAAGACACGAGATTTGCTGTTAAAGAATTGAATATCCAGAATGCAAATAAGAACTTCCCTACAAGTGAATCGACTAACCATGCAACTCAGTTCTAAAAACTGAATAGAATGCAGTTTTCACGCTGATGAAAGGCGTATGCTTTCCTTCTTGAAAAGTGTTTTCAAAGATGTTCACAGAGTGATTTTGTAAAGCCCTTTTACTGACTTTGGCTTTTAAACGAAGTTTCAGTGGAATTTCTGTCAAACGCAAGACACGAGATTTGCTGTTAAAGAATTGAATATCCAGAATGCAAATAAGAACTTCCCTACAAGTGAATCGACTAACCATGCAACTCAGTTCTAAAAACTGAATAGAATGCAGTTTTCACGCTGATGAAAGGCGTATGCTTTCCTTCTGGAGAAGTGTTTTCAAAGACGTTCACAGAGTAATTCTACAAAGCCTTTTTACTGACGTTGGCTTTTAAACGTGTTTTCAGTGGAATTTGTCAAACGCAAGACACGAGATTTGCTGTTAAAGAATTGAATATCCAGAATGCAAATAAAAACTTCCCTACAAGTGAATTGACTAACCATGCAACTCAGTTCTAAAAACTGAATAGAATGCAGTTTTCACGCTGATGAAAGGCGTATGCTTTCCTTCATGAGAAGTGTTTTCAAAGACGTTCACAGAGTTATTCTGTAAAGCCCTTTTACTGACTTTGGCTTTTAAACGTGTTTTCAGTGGAATTTCTGTCAAACGCAAGACACGAGATTTGCTGTTAAAGAATTGAATATCCAGAATGCAAATAAGAACTTCCCTACAAGTGAATCGCCTAACCATGCAACTCAGTTCTAAAAACTGAATAGAATGCAGTTTTCACGCTGATGAAAGGCGTATGCTTTCCTTCTTGAGAAGTGTTTTCAAAGACGTTCACAAAGTAATTCTACAAAGCCTTTTTACTGACGTTGGCTTTTAAACGTGTTTTCAGTGGAATTTCTGTCAAACGCAAGACACGATATTTGCTGTTAAAGAATTGAACATACAGAATGCAAACAAACACTTCCCTACAAGTGAATCGCCTAACCGTGCAACTCAGTTCTAAAAACTGAATAGAATGCAGTTTTCACTCAGATGAAAGATGTATGCTTTCCTTCTTGAGAAGTGTTTTCAAAGACGTTGACAGAGAGATTCTGCAAAGCCTTTTTACTGACGTTGGTTTTAAACGGGTTTTCAGTGGAATTTCTGTCAAATGCAAGACACGATATTTGCTGTTAAAGAATTGAGTATACAGAACGCAAACCAACACTTCCCTACAAGTGAATCGCCTAACCATGCAACTCAGTTCTAAAAACTGAATAGAACGCAGTTTTCACTCAGATGAAAGACGTATGCTTTCCTTCTTGAGAAGTGTTTTCAAAGACGTTCACAGAGTGATTCTGCAAAGCCTTTTTACTGACGTTGGCTTTTAAACGCGGTTTCAGTGGAATTTCTGTCAAACGCAAGACACGAGATTTGCTGTTAAAGAATTGAATATCCAGAATGCAAACAAACACTTCCCTACAAGTGAATCGCCTAACCATGCAACTCAGTTCTAAAAACTGAATAGAATTCAGTTTTCACTCACATGAAAGACGTATGCTTTCCTTCTAGAGAAGTATTTTCAAAGACATTCACAGAGTGATTCTAAAAAGCCTTTTTACTGATGTTGGCTTTTAAACGCGGTTTCAGTGGAATTTCTGTCAAACGCAAGACACGAGATTTGCTGTTAAAGAATTGAATATCCAGAATGCAAACCAACACTTCCCTACAAGTGAATCACGTAACCATGCAACTCAGTTCTAAAAACTGAATAGAATGCAGTTTTCACTCAGATGAAAGACGTATGCTTTCCTTCTAGAGAAGTGTTTTCAAAGACATTTACAGAGTGATTCTACAAAGCCTTTTTACTGATGTTGGCTTTTAAACGCGTTTTCAGTGGAATTTCTGTCAAAAGCAAGAACGAGATTTGCTGTTACAGAATTGAGTATACAGAACGCAAACAAACACTTCCCTACAAGTGAATCGCGTAATCGTGCAACTCAGATTTAAAAACTAATAGAATGCAGTTTTCACTCAGATGAAAGACGTATGCTTTCCTTCTTGAGAAGTGTTTTCAAAGACGTTCACAGAGTGATTCTACAAAGCCTTTTTATTGACGTTGGCTTTTAAATGCGGTTTCAGTGGAATTTCTGTCAAACGCAAGACACGAGATTTGCTGTTAAAGAATTGAATATCCAGAATGCAAACAAACACTTCCCTACAAGTGAATCGCCTAACCATGCAACTCATTTCTAAAAACTGAACAGTATGCAGTTTTCACTCACATGAAAGACATATGCTTTCCTTCTAGAGAAGTGTTTTCAAAGACATTCACAGAGTGATTCTACAAAGCCTTTTTACTGACGTTGGCTTTTAAACGTGTTTTCAGTGGAATTTCTGTCAAACGCAAGACACGAGATTTGCTGTTAAAGAATTGAATATCCAGAATGCAAACAAGAACTTCCCTACAAGTGAATCGACTAACCATGCAACTCAGTTCTAAAAACTGAATAGAATGCAGTTTTCACACTGATGAAAGGCGTATGCTTTCCTTCTAGAGAAGTGTTTTCAAAGACATTCACAGAGTGATTCTACAAAGCCTTTTTACTGACGTTGGCTTTTGAATGCGGTTTCAGTGGAACTTCTGTCAAATGCAAGACACGAGATTTGCTGTTAAAGAATTGAATATCCAGAATGCAAACAAACACTTCCCTTCAAGTGAATCGCCTAACCATGCAACTCAGTTCTAAAAACTGAATAGAATGCAGTTTTCACACTGATGAAAGGCGTATGCTTTCCTTCTAGAGAAGTGTTTTCAAAGACATTCACAGAGTGATTCTACAAAGCCTTTTTACTGACTTTGGCTTTTAAACGCGGTTTCAGTGGAATTTCTGTAAACGCAAGACACGAGATTTGCTGTTAAAGAATTGAATATCCAGAATGCAAACCAACACTTCCCTACAAGTGAATCACCTAATCATGCAACTTAGTTCTAAAAACTGAATAGAATGCAGTTTTCTCGCAGATGAAAGACTTATGCTTTCCTTCTAGAGAAGTGTTTTCAAAGACATACACAGAGCAATTCTACAAAGCCTTTTTACTGACGTTGGCTTTTAAACGTGTTTTCAGTGGAATTTCTGTCAAACGCAAGACATGATATTTGCTGTTAAAGAATTGAGTATGCAGAACGCAAACCAACACTTCCCTACAAGTGAATCGCCTAACCGTGCAACTCAGTTCTAAAAACTGAATAGAATGCAGTTTTCACTCAGATGAAAGACGTATGCTTTCCTTCTTGAGAAGTGTTTTCAAAACGTTCTCAGAGTGATTCTGCAAAGCCTTTTTACTGACGTTGGTTTTGAACGTGTTTTCAGTGGAATTTCTGTCAAACGCAAGACACGAGATTTGCTGTTAAAGAATTGAATATCCAGAATGCAAACAAGAACTTCCCTACAAGTGAATCGACTAACCATGCAACTCAGTTCTAAAAACTGAATAGAATGCAGTTTTCACGCTGATGAAAGACGTATGCTTTCCTTCTTGAGAAGTGTTTTCAAAGACGTTCACAGAGTAATTCTACAAAGCCTTTTTACTGACGTTGGCTTTTAAACGTGTTTTCAGTGGAATTTCTGTCAAACGCAAGACACGATATTTGCTGTTAAAGAATTGAGTATGCAGAACGCAAACCAACACTTCCCTACAAGTGAATCGCCTAACCATGCAACTCAGTTCTAAAAACTGAATAGAATGCAGTTTTCACGCTGATGAAAGGCGTATGCTTTCCTTCTAGAGAAGTGTTTTCAAAGACATTCACAGAGTCATTCTACAAAGCCTTTTTACTGACGTTGGCTTTTAAACATGTTTTCAGTGGAATTTGTCAAACGCAAGACACGAGATTTGCTGTTAAGGAATTGAACATACAGAATGCAAACAAACACTTCCCTACAAGTGAATCGCCTAACCGTGCAACTCAGTTCTAAAAACTGAATAGAATGCAGTTTTCACACAGATGAAAGACATATGCTTTCCTTCTTGAGAAGTGTTTTCAAAGACGTTGACAGAGTGATTCTGCAAAGCCTTTTTACTGACGTTGGTTTTAAACGGGTTTTCAGTGGAATTTCTGTCAAATGCAAGACACGATATTTGCTGTTAAAGAATTGAGTATATAGAACGCAAACCAACACTTCCCTACAAGTGAATCGCCTAACCATGCAACTCAGTTCTTAAAACTGAATAGAACACAGTTTTCACTCAGATGAAAGACGTATGCTTTCCTTCTTGAGAAGTGTTTTCAAAGACGTTCACAGAGTGATTCTGCAAAGTCTTTTTACTGTTCTTGGTTTTAAACGTGTTTTCAGTGGAATTTCTGTCAAACGCAAGACACAAGATTTGCTGTTAAAGAATTGAATATCCAGAATGCAAATAAGAACTTCCTTACAAGTGAATCGACTAACCATGCAACTCAGTTCTAAAAACTGAATAGAATGCAGTTTTCACGCTGATGAAAGGCGTATGCTTTCGTTTTTGAGAAGTGTTTTCAAAGACGTTCACAGAGTGATTCTGCAAAGCCCTTTAACTGATGTTGGCTTTTAAACGCGGTTTCAGTGGAATTTCTGTCAAACGCAAGACACGAGATTTGCTGTTAAAGAATTGAATATCCAGAATGCAAACAAACACTTCCCTACAAGTGAATCGCCTAACCATGCAACTCAGTTCTAAAAACTGAATAGAATGCAGTTTTCACTCAGATGAAAGACGTATGCATTCCTTCTAGAGAAGTGTTTTCAAAGACGTTCACAGAGTGATTCTGCAAAGACTTTTTACTGACTTTGGTTTTAAACGTGTTTTCAGTGGAATTTCTGTCAAATGCAAGACACGAGATTTGCTGTTAAAGAACTGAGTATACAGAACGCAAACCAACACTTCCCTACAAGTGAATCGCCTAACCATGCAACTAGGTTCTAAAAACTGAATAGAATGCAGTTTTCACTCACATGAAAGACATATACTTTCCTTCTAGAGAAGTGTTTTCAAAGACATTCACAGAGTGAATATACAAAACCTTTTTACTGACGTTGGCTTTTAAACGCGGTTTCAGTAGAATTTCTGTAAACGCAAGACACGAGATTTGCTGTTAAAGAATTGAACATACAGAATGCAAACAAACACTTCCCTACAAGTGAATCGCCTAACCGTGCAACTCAGTTCTAAAAACTGAATAGAATGCAGTTTTCACTCAGATGAAAGACGTATGCTTTCCTTCTTGAGAAGTGTTTTCAAAGACGTTCACAGAGTGATTCTGCAAAGCCTTTTTACTGACGTTGGTTTTAAACGTGTTTTCAGTGGAATTTCTATCAAATGCAAGACACGATATTTGCTGTTAAAGAATTGAGTATACAGAACGCAAACAAACACTTCCCTACAAGTGAATCGCCTAACCATGCAACTCAGTTCTAAAAACTGAATAGAACGCAGTTTTCACTCAGATGAAAGACGTATGCTTTCCTTCTTGAGAAGTGTTTTCAAAGACGTTCACAGAGTGATTCTGCAAAGCCTTTTTACTGTTCTTGGTTTTAAACGTGTTTTCAGTGGAATTTCTGTCAAACGCAAGACACGAGATTTGCTGTTAAAGAATTGAATATCCAGAATGCAAATAAGAACTTCCCTACAAGTGAATCGACTAACCATGCAAGTCAGTTCTAAAAACTGAATAGAATGCAGTTTTCACGCAGATGAAAGACGTTTGCTTTCCTTCTTGAGAAGTGTTTTCAAAGACGTTCACAGAGTGATTCTGCAAAGCCTTTTTACTGACTTTGGTTTTAAACGTGTTTTCAGTAGAATTTCTGTCAAACGCAAGACACGAGATTTGTTGTTAAAGAATTGAATATACAGAACGCAAACCAACACTTCCAGACAAGTGAATCGCCTAACCACGCAACTCAGTTCTAAAAACTGAATAGAATGCAGTTTTCACTCAGATGAAAGACGTATGCTTTCCTTCTAGAGAAGTATTTTCAAAGACATTCACAGAGTGATTCTAAAAAGCCTTTTTACTGATGTTGGCTTTTAAACGCGGTTTCAGTGGAATTTCTGTCAAACGCAAGACACGAGATTTGCTGTTAAAGAATTGAATATCCAGAATGCAAATAAGAACTTCCCTACAAGTGAATAGTCTAACCATGCAACTCAGTTCTAAAAACTGAATAGAATGCAGTTTTCACGCTGATGAAAGGCGTATGCTTTCCTTCTTGAGAAGTGTTTTCAAAGACGTTCACAGTGTAATTCTACAAAGCCTTTTTACTGATGTTGGCTTTTAAACGTGTTTTCAGTGGAATTTCTGTCAAACGCAAGACACGATATTTGCTGTTAAAGAATTGAGTATGCAGAACGCAAACCAACACTTCCCTACAAGTGAATCGCCTAAACATGCAACTCAGTTCTAAAAACTGAATAGAATGCAGTTTTCACTCAGATGAAAGACGTATGCTTTCCTTCTTGCGCAGTGTTTTCAAAACGTTCTCAGAGTGATTCTGCAAAGCCTTTTTACTGACGTTGGTTTTAAACGTGTTTTCAGTGGAATTTCTGTCAAACGCAAGACACGAGATTTGCTGTTAAAGAATTGAATATCCAGAATGCAAATAAGAACTTCCCTACAAGTGAATCGACTAACCATGCAACTCAGTTCTAAAAACTGAATAGAATGCAGTTTTCACGCTGATGAAAGGCGTATGCTTTCCTTCTTGAAAAGTGTTTTCAAAGATGTTCACAGAGTGATTTTGTAAAGCCCTTTTACTGACTTTGGCTTTTAAACGAAGTTTCAGTGGAATTTCTGTCAAACGCAAGACACGAGATTTGCTGTTAAAGAATTGAATATCCAGAATGCAAATAAGAACTTCCCTACAAGTGAATCGACTAACCATGCAACTCAGTTCTAAAAACTGAATAGAATGCAGTTTTCACGCTGATGAAAGGCGTATGCTTTCCTTCTGGAGAAGTGTTTTCAAAGACGTTCACAGAGTAATTCTACAAAGCCTTTTTACTGACGTTGGCTTTTAAACGTGTTTTCAGTGGAATTTCTGTCAAACGCAAGACACGATATTTGCTGTTAAAGAATTGAGTATGCAGAACGCAAACCAACACTTCCCTACATGTGAATCACCTAACCATGCAACTCAGTTCTAAAAACTGAATAGAATGCAGTTTTCACGCTGATGAAAGGCGTATGCTTTCCTTCTAGAGAAGTGTTTTCAAAGACATTCACAGAGTGATTCTACAAAGCTTTTTTACTGACGTTGGCTTTTAAACGTGTTTTCAGTGGAATTTGTCAAACGCAAGACACGAGATTTGCTGTTAAAGAATTGAATATCCAGAATGCAAATAAAAACTTCCCTACAAGTGAATCGACTAACCATGCAACTCAGTTCTAAAAACTGAATAGAATGCAGTTTTCACGCTGATGAAAGGCGTATGCTTTCCTTCATGAGAAGTGTTTTCAAAGACGTTCACAGAGTTATTCTGTAAAGCCCTTTTACTGACTTTGGCTTTTAAACGCGGTTTCAGTGGAATTTCTGTCAAACGCAAGACACGAGATTTGCTGTTAAAGAATTGAATATCCAGAATGCAAATAAGAACTTCCCTACAAGTGAATCGCCTAACCATGCAACTCAGTTCTAAAAACTGAATAGAATGCAGTTTTCACGCTGATGAAAGGCGTATGCTTTCCTTCTTGAGAAGTGTTTTCAAAGACGTTCACAAAGTAATTCTACAAAGCCTTTTTACTGACGTTGGCTTTTAAACGTGTTTTCAGTGGAATTTCTGTCAAACGCAAGACACGATATTTGCTGTTAAAGAATTGAACATACAGAATGCAAACAAACACTTCCCTACAAGTGAATCGCCTAACCGTGCAACTCAGTTCTAAAAACTGAATAGAATGCAGTTTTCACTCAGATGAAAGACGTATGCTTTCCTTCTTGAGAAGTGTTTTCAAAGACGTTGACAGAGAGATTCTGCAAAGCCTTTTTACTGACGTTGGTTTTAAACGGGTTTTCAGTGGAATTTCTGTCAAATGCAAGACACGATATTTGCTGTTAAAGAATTGAGTATACAGAACGCAAACCAACACTTCCCTACAAGTGAATCGCCTAACCATGCAACTCAGTTCTAAAAACTGAATAGAACGCAGTTTTCACTCAGATGAAAGACGTATGCTTTCCTTCTTGAGAAGTGTTTTCAAAGACGTTCACAGAGTGATTCTGCAAAGCCTTTTTACTGACGTTGGCTTTTAAACGCGGTTTCAGTGGAATTTCTGTAAAACGCAAGACACGAGATTTGCTGTTAAAGAATTGAATATCCAGAATGCAAACAAACACTTCCCTACAAGTGAATCGCCTAACCATGCAACTCAGTTCTAAAAACTGAATAGAATTCAGTTTTCACTCACATGAAAGACGTATGCTTTCCTTCTAGAGAAGTATTTTCAAAGACATTCACAGAGTGATTCTAAAAAGCCTTTTTACTGATGTTGGCTTTTAAACGCGGTTTCAGTGGAATTTCTGTCAAACGCAAGACACGAGATTTGCTGTTAAAGAATTGAATATCCAGAATGCAAACCAACACTTCCCTACAAGTGAATCACGTAACCATGCAACTCAGTTCTAAAAACTGAATAGAATGCAGTTTTCACTCAGATGAAAGACGTATGCTTTCCTTCTAGAGAAGTGTTTTCAAAGATATTTACAGAGTGATTCTACAAAGCCTTTTTACTGATGTTGGCTTTTAAACGCGTTTTCAGTGGAATTTCTGTCAAAAGCAAGAACGAGATTTGCTGTTACAGAATTGAGTATACAGAACGCAAACAAACACTTCCCTACAAGTGAATCGCGTAATCGTGCAACTCAGATTTAAAAACTAATAGAATGCAGTTTTCACTCAGATGAAAGACGTATGCTTTCCTTCTTGAGAAGTGTTTTCAAAGACGTTCACAGAGTGATTCTACAAAGCCTTTTTATTGACGTTGGCTTTTAAATGCGGTTTCAGTGGAATTTCTGTCAAACGCAAGACACGAGATTTGCTGTTAAAGAATTGAATATCCAGAATGCAAACAAACACTTCCCTACAAGTGAATCGCCTAACCATGCAACTCATTTCTAAAAACTGAACAGTATGCAGTTTTCACTCACATGAAAGACATATGCTTTCCTTCTAGAGAAGTGTTTTCAAAGACATTCACAGAGTGATTCTACAAAGCCTTTTTACTGACGTTGGCTTTTAAACGTGTTTTCAGTGGAATTTCTGTCAAACGCAAGACACGAGATTTGCTGTTAAAGAATTGAATATCCAGAATGCAAACAAGAACTTCCCTACAAGTGAATCGACTAACCATGCAACTCAGTTCTAAAAACTGAATAGAATGCAGTTTTCACACTGATGAAAGGCGTATGCTTTCCTTCTAGAGAAGTGTTTTCAAAGACATTCACAGAGTGATTCTACAAAGCCTTTTTACTGACGTTGGCTTTTGAATGCGGTTTCAGTGGAACTTCTGTCAAATGCAAGACACGAGATTTGCTGTTAAAGAATTGAATATCCAGAATGCAAACAAACACTTCCCTTCAAGTGAATCGCCTAACCATGCAACTCAGTTCTAAAAACTGAATAGAATGCAGTTTTCACACTGATGAAAGGCGTATGCTTTCCTTCTAGAGAAGTGTTTTCAAAGACATTCACAGAGTGATTCTACAAAGCCTTTTTACTGACTTTGGCTTTTAAACGCGGTTTCAGTGGAATTTCTGTAAACGCAAGACACGAGATTTGCTGTTAAAGAATTGAATATCCAGAATGCAAACCAACACTTCCCTACAAGTGAATCACCTAATCATGCAACTTAGTTCTAAAAACTGAATAGAATGCAGTTTTCTCGCAGATGAAAGACTTATGCTTTCCTTCTAGAGAAGTGTTTTCAAAGACATACACAGAGCAATTCTACAAAGCCTTTTTACTGACGTTGGCTTTTAAACGTGTTTTCAGTGGAATTTCTGTCAAACGCAAGACATGATATTTGCTGTTAAAGAATTGAGTATGCAGAACGCAAACCAACACTTCCCTACAAGTGAATCGCCTAACCGTGCAACTCAGTTCTAAAAACTGAATAGAATGCAGTTTTCACTCAGATGAAAGACGTATGCTTTCCTTCTTGAGAAGTGTTTTCAAAACGTTCTCAGAGTGATTCTGCAAAGCCTTTTTACTGACGTTGGTTTTGAACGTGTTTTCAGTGGAATTTCTGTCAAACGCAAGACACGAGATTTGCTGTTAAAGAATTGAATATCCAGAATGCAAACAAGAACTTCCCTACAAGTGAATCGACTAACCATGCAACTCAGTTCTAAAAACTGAATAGAATGCAGTTTTCACGCTGATGAAAGACGTATGCTTTCCTTCTTGAGAAGTGTTTTCAAAGACGTTCACAGAGTAATTCTACAAAGCCTTTTTACTGACGTTGGCTTTTAAATGTGTTTTCAGTGGAATTTCTGTCAAACGCAAGACACGATATTTGCTGTTAAAGAATTGAGTATGCAGAACGCAAACCAACACTTCCCTACAAGTGAATCGCCTAACCATGCAACTCAGTTCTTAAAACTGAATAGAACACAGTTTTCACTCAGATGAAAGACGTATGCTTTCCTTCTTGAGAAGTGTTTTCAAAGACGTTCACAGAGTGATTCTGCAAAGCCATTTTCCTGTTCTTGGTTGTAAACGTGTTTTCAGTGGAATTTCTGTCAAACGCAAGACACGAGATTTGCTGTTAAGGAATTGAACATACAGAATGCAAACAAACACTTCCCTACAAGTGAATCGCCTAACCGTGCAACTCAGTTCTAAAAACTGAATAGAATGCAGTTTTCACACAGATGAAAGACATATGCTTTCCTTCTTGAGAAGTGTTTTCAAAGACGTTGACAGAGTGATTCTGCAAAGCCTTTTTACTGACGTTGGTTTTAAACGGGTTTTCAGTGGAATTTCTGTCAAATGCAAGACACGATATTTGCTGTTAAAGAATTGAGTATATAGAACGCAAACCAACACTTCCCTACAAGTGAATCGCCTAACCATGCAACTCAGTTCTTAAAACTGAATAGAACACAGTTTTCACTCAGATGAAAGACGTATGCTTTCCTTCTTGAGAAGTGTTTTCAAAGACGTTCACAGAGTGATTCTGCAAAGTCTTTTTACTGTTCTTGGTTTTAAACGTGTTTTCAGTGGAATTTCTGTCAAACGCAAGACACAAGATTTGCTGTTAAAGAATTGAATATCCAGAATGCAAATAAGAACTTCCTTACAAGTGAATCGACTAACCATGCAACTCAGTTCTAAAAACTGAATAGAATGCAGTTTTCACGCTGATGAAAGGCGTATGCTTTCGTTTTTGAGAAGTGTTTTCAAAGACGTTCACAGAGTGATTCTGCAAAGCCCTTTAACTGATGTTGGCTTTTAAACGCGGTTTCAGTGGAATTTCTGTCAAACGCAAGACACGAGATTTGCTGTTAAAGAATTGAATATCCAGAATGCAAACAAACACTTCCCTACAAGTGAATCGCCTAACCATGCAACTCAGTTCTAAAAACTGAATAGAATGCAGTTTTCACTCAGATGAAAGACGTATGCATTCCTTCTAGAGAAGTGTTTTCAAAGACGTTCACAGAGTGATTCTGCAAAGACTTTTTACTGACTTTGGTTTTAAACGTGTTTTCAGTGGAATTTCTGTCAAATGCAAGACACGAGATTTGCTGTTAAAGAACTGAGTATACAGAACGCAAACCAACACTTCCCTACAAGTGAATCGCCTAACCATGCAACTCAGTTCTAAAAACTGAATAGAATGCAGTTTTCACTCACATGAAAGACATATACTTTCCTTCTAGAGAAGTGTTTTCAAAGACATTCACAGAGTGAATATACAAAACCTTTTTACTGACGTTGGCTTTTAAACGCGGTTTCAGTAGAATTTCTGTAAACGCAAGACACGAGATTTGCTGTTAAAGAATTGAACATACAGAATGCAAACAAACACTTCCCTACAAGTGAATCGCCTAACCGTGCAACTCAGTTCTAAAAACTGAATAGAATGCAGTTTTCACTCAGATGAAAGACGTATGCTTTCCTTCTTGAGAAGTGTTTTCAAAGACGTTCACAGAGTGATTCTGCAAAGCCTTTTTACTGACGTTGGTTTTAAACGTGTTTTCAGTGGAATTTCTATCAAATGCAAGACACGATATTTGCTGTTAAAGAATTGAGTATACAGAACGCAAACAAACACTTCCCTACAAGTGAATCGCCTAACCATGCAACTCAGTTCTAAAAACTGAATAGAACGCAGTTTTCACTCAGATGAAAGACGTATGCTTTCCTTCTTGAGAAGTGTTTTCAAAGACGTTCACAGAGTGATTCTGCAAAGCCTTTTTACTGTTCTTGGTTTTAAACGTGTTTTCAGTGGAATTTCTGTCAAACGCAAGACACGAGATTTGCTGTTAAAGAATTGAATATCCAGAATGCAAATAAGAACTTCCCTACAAGTGAATCGACTAACCATGCAAGTCAGTTCTAAAAACTGAATAGAATGCAGTTTTCACGCAGATGAAAGACGTTTGCTTTCCTTCTTGAGAAGTGTTTTCAAAGACGTTCACAGAGTGATTCTGCAAAGCCTTTTTACTGACTTTGGTTTTAAACGTGTTTTCAGTAGAATTTCTGTCAAACGCAAGACACGAGATTTGTTGTTAAAGAATTGAATATACAGAACGCAAACCAACACTTCCAGACAAGTGAATCGCCTAACCACGCAACTCAGTTCTAAAAACTGAATAGAATGCAGTTTTCACTCAGACGAAAGACGTATGCTTTCCTTCTAGAGAAGTATTTTCAAAGACATTCACAGAGTGATTCTAAAAAGCCTTTTTACTGATGTTGGGTTTTAAACGCGGTTTCAGTGGAATTTCTGTCAAACGCAAGACACGAGATTTGCTGTTAAAGAATTAAATATCCAGAATGCAAACCAACACTTCCCTACAAGTGAATCGACTAACCATGCAACTTAGTTCTAAAAACTGAATAGAATGCAGTTTTCTCGCAGATGAAAGACGTATGCTTTCCTTCTAGAGAAGTGTTTTCAAAGACATTCACAGAGTAATTCTACAAAGCCTTTTTACTGACGTTGGCTTTTATACGTGTTTTCAGTGGAATTTTTGTCAAATGCAAGACACGATATTTGCTGTTAAAGAATTGAGTATGCAGAACGCAAACCAACACTTCCCTACAAGTGAATCGCCTTACAGTGCAACTCATTTCTAAAAACTGAATAGAATGCAGTTTTCACTCAGATGAAAGTCGTATGCTTTCCTTCTTGAGAAGTGTTTTCAAAACGTTCTCAGAGTGATTCTGCAAAGCCTTTTTACTGACGTTGGTTTTAAACGTGTTTTCAGTGGAATTTCTGTCAAACGCAAGACACGAGATTTGTTGTTAAAGAATTGAATATCCACAATGCAAACAAGAACTTCCCTACAAGTGAATCGACTAACCATGCAACTCAGTTCTAAAAACTGAATAAAATGCGGTTTTCACGCTGATGAAAGGCTTATGCTTTCCTTCAAGAGAAGTGTTTTCAAAGACATTCACAGAGTGATTCTACAAAGCCTTTTTACTGACGTTGGCTTTTAAACACGGTTTCAGTGGAATTTCTGTCAAATGCAAGACACGATATTTGCTGTTAAAGAATTGAGTATACAGAACGCAAACCAACACATCCCTACAAGTGAATCACCTAACCGTGCAACTTAGTTCTAAAAACTGAATAGAATGCAGTTTTCACTCAGATGAAAGACGTATGATTTCCTTCTTGAGAAGTGTTTTCAAAGACGTTCACAGAGTGATTCTGCAAAGCCTTTTTACTGTTCTTGGTTTTAAACGTGTTTTCAGTGGAATTTCTGTCAAACGCAAGACACAAGATTTGCTGTTAAAGAATTGAATATCCAGAATGCAAATAAGAACTTCCTTACAAGTGAATCGACTAACCATGCAACTCAGTTCTAAAAACTGAATAGAATGCAGTTTTCACGCTGATGAAAGGCGTATGCTTTCGTTTTTGAGAAGTGTTTTCAAAGACGTTCACAGAGTGATTCTGCAAAGCCCTTTAACTGATGTTGGCTTTTAAACGCGGTTTCAGTGGAATTTCTGTCAAACGCAAGACACGAGATTTGCTGTTAAAGAATTGAATATCCAGAATGCAAACAAACACTTCCCTACTAATGAATCGCCTAACCATGCAACTCAGTTCTAAAAACTGAATAGAATGCAGTTTTCACGCAGATGAAAAACGTTTGCCTTCCTTCTTGTGAAGTGTTTTCAAAGACGTTCACAAAGTGATTCTGCAAAGCCTTTTTACTGACTTTGGTTTTAAACGTGTTTTCAGTGGAATTTCTGTCAGACGCAAGTCACGAGATTTGTTGTTAAAGAATTGAATATACAGAACGCAAACAAACACTTCCCTACAAGTGAATCGCCTAACCACGCAACTCAGTTCTAAAAACTGAATAGAATGCAGTTTTCACTCAGATGAAAGACGTATGCTTTCCTTCTAGAGAAGTGTTTTCAAAGATGTTCACAGAGTGATTCTGCAAAGCCTTTTTACTGATGTTGGCTTTTAAACGCGGTTTCAGTGGAATTTCTGTCAAACGCAAGACACGAGATTTGCTGTTAAAGAATTGAATATCCAGAATGCAAATAAGAACTTCCCTACAAGTGAATAGTCTAACCATGCAACTCAGTTCTAAAAACTGAATAGAATGCAGTTTTCACGCTGATGAAAGGCGTATGCTTTCCTTCTTGAGAAGTGTTTTCAAAGACGTTCACAGTGTAATTCTACAAAGCCTTTTTACTGATGTTGGCTTTTAAACGTGTTTTCAGTGGAATTTCTGTCAAACGCAAGACACGATATTTGCTGTTAAAGAATTGAGTATGCAGAACGCAAACCAACACTTCCCTACAAGTGAATCGCCTAAACATGCAACTCAGTTCTAAAAACTGAATAGAATGCAGTTTTCACTCAGATGAAAGACGTATGCTTTCCTTCTTGCGCAGTGTTTTCAAAACGTTCTCAGAGTGATTCTGCAAAGCCTTTTTACTGACGTTGGTTTTAAACGTGTTTTCAGTGGAATTTCTGTCAAACGCAAGACACGAGATTTGCTGTTAAAGAATTGAATATCCAGAATGCAAATAAGAACTTCCCTACAAGTGAATCGACTAACCATGCAACTCAGTTCTAAAAACTGAATAGAATGCAGTTTTCACGCTGATGAAAGGCGTATGCTTTCCTTCTTGAAAAGTGTTTTCAAAGATGTTCACAGAGTGATTTTGTAAAGCCCTTTTACTGACTTTGGCTTTTAAACGAAGTTTCAGTGGAATTTCTGTCAAACGCAAGACACGAGATTTGCTGTTAAAGAATTGAATATCCAGAATGCAAATAAGAACTTCCCTACAAGTGAATCGACTAACCATGCAACTCAGTTCTAAAAACTGAATAGAATGCAGTTTTCACGCTGATGAAAGGCGTATGCTTTCCTTCTGGAGAAGTGTTTTCAAAGACGTTCACAGAGTAATTCTACAAAGCCTTTTTACTGACGTTGGCTTTTAAACGTGTTTTCAGTGGAATTTCTGTCAAACGCAAGACACGATATTTGCTGTTAAAGAATTGAGTATGCAGAACGCAAACCAACACTTCCCTACATGTGAATCACCTAACCATGCAACTCAGTTCTAAAAACTGAATAGAATGCAGTTTTCACGCTGATGAAAGGCGTATGCTTTCCTTCTAGAGAAGTGTTTTCAAAGACATTCACAGAGTGATTCTACAAAGCTTTTTTACTGACGTTGGCTTTTAAACGTGTTTTCAGTGGAATTTGTCAAACGCAAGACACGAGATTTGCTGTTAAAGAATTGAATATCCAGAATGCAAATAAAAACTTCCCTACAAGTGAATCGACTAACCATGCAACTCAGTTCTAAAAACTGAATAGAATGCAGTTTTCACGCTGATGAAAGGCGTATGCTTTCCTTCATGAGAAGTGTTTTCAAAGACGTTCACAGAGTTATTCTGTAAAGCCCTTTTACTGACTTTGGCTTTTAAACGCGGTTTCAGTGGAATTTCTGTCAAACGCAAGACACGAGATTTGCTGTTAAAGAATTGAATATCCAGAATGCAAATAAGAACTTCCCTACAAGTGAATCGCCTAACCATGCAACTCAGTTCTAAAAACTGAATAGAATGCAGTTTTCACGCTGATGAAAGGCGTATGCTTTCCTTCTTGAGAAGTGTTTTCAAAGACGTTCACAAAGTAATTCTACAAAGCCTTTTTACTGACGTTGGCTTTTAAACGTGTTTTCAGTGGAATTTCTGTCAAACGCAAGACACGATATTTGCTGTTAAAGAATTGAACATACAGAATGCAAACAAACACTTCCCTACAAGTGAATCGCCTAACCGTGCAACTCAGTTCTAAAAACTGAATAGAATGCAGTTTTCACTCAGATGAAAGACGTATGCTTTCCTTCTTGAGAAGTGTTTTCAAAGACGTTGACAGAGAGATTCTGCAAAGCCTTTTTACTGACGTTGGTTTTAAACGGGTTTTCAGTGGAATTTCTGTCAAATGCAAGACACGATATTTGCTGTTAAAGAATTGAGTATACAGAACGCAAACCAACACTTCCCTACAAGTGAATCGCCTAACCATGCAACTCAGTTCTAAAAACTGAATAGAACGCAGTTTTCACTCAGATGAAAGACGTATGCTTTCCTTCTTGAGAAGTGTTTTCAAAGACGTTCACAGAGTGATTCTGCAAAGCCTTTTTACTGACGTTGGCTTTTAAACGCGGTTTCAGTGGAATTTCTGTCAAACGCAAGACACGAGATTTGCTGTTAAAGAATTGAATATCCAGAATGCAAACAAACACTTCCCTACAAGTGAATCGCCTAACCATGCAACTCAGTTCTAAAAACTGAATAGAATTCAGTTTTCACTCACATGAAAGACGTATGCTTTCCTTCTAGAGAAGTATTTTCAAAGACATTCACAGAGTGATTCTAAAAAGCCTTTTTACTGATGTTGGCTTTTAAACATGTTTTCAGTGGAATTTGTCAAACGCAAGACACGAGATTTGCTGTTAAGGAATTGAACATACAGAATGCAAACAAACACTTCCCTACAAGTGAATCGCCTAACCGTGCAACTCAGTTCTAAAAACTGAATAGAATGCAGTTTTCACACAGATGAAAGACATATGCTTTCCTTCTTGAGAAGTGTTTTCAAAGACGTTGACAGAGTGATTCTGCAAAGCCTTTTTACTGACGTTGGTTTTAAACGGGTTTTCAGTGGAATTTCTGTCAAATGCAAGACACGATATTTGCTGTTAAAGAATTGAGTATATAGAACGCAAACCAACACTTCCCTACAAGTGAATCGCCTAACCATGCAACTCAGTTCTTAAAACTGAATAGAACACAGTTTTCACTCAGATGAAAGACGTATGCTTTCCTTCTTGAGAAGTGTTTTCAAAGACGTTCACAGAGTGATTCTGCAAAGTCTTTTTACTGTTCTTGGTTTTAAACGTGTTTTCAGTGGAATTTCTGTCAAACGCAAGACACAAGATTTGCTGTTAAAGAATTGAATATCCAGAATGCAAATAAGAACTTCCTTACAAGTGAATCGACTAACCATGCAACTCAGTTCTAAAAACTGAATAGAATGCAGTTTTCACGCTGATGAAAGGCGTATGCTTTCGTTTTTGAGAAGTGTTTTCAAAGACGTTCACAGAGTGATTCTGCAAAGCCCTTTAACTGATGTTGGCTTTTAAACGCGGTTTCAGTGGAATTTCTGTCAAACGCAAGACACGAGATTTGCTGTTAAAGAATTGAATATCCAGAATGCAAACAAACACTTCCCTACAAGTGAATCGCCTAACCATGCAACTCAGTTCTAAAAACTGAATAGAATGCAGTTTTCACTCAGATGAAAGACGTATGCATTCCTTCTAGAGAAGTGTTTTCAAAGACGTTCACAGAGTGATTCTGCAAAGACTTTTTACTGACTTTGGTTTTAAACGTGTTTTCAGTGGAATTTCTGTCAAATGCAAGACACGAGATTTGCTGTTAAAGAACTGAGTATACAGAACGCAAACCAACACTTCCCTACAAGTGAATCGCCTAACCATGCAACTCAGTTCTAAAAACTGAATAGAATGCAGTTTTCACTCACATGAAAGACATATACTTTCCTTCTAGAGAAGTGTTTTCAAAGACATTCACAGAGTGAATATACAAAACCTTTTTACTGACGTTGGCTTTTAAACGCGGTTTCAGTAGAATTTCTGTAAACGCAAGACACGAGATTTGCTGTTAAAGAATTGAACATACAGAATGCAAACAAACACTTCCCTACAAGTGAATCGCCTAACCGTGCAACTCAGTTCTAAAAACTGAATAGAATGCAGTTTTCACTCAGATGAAAGACGTATGCTTTCCTTCTTGAGAAGTGTTTTCAAAGACGTTCACAGAGTGATTCTGCAAAGCCTTTTTACTGACGTTGGTTTTAAACGTGTTTTCAGTGGAATTTCTATCAAATGCAAGACACGATATTTGCTGTTAAAGAATTGAGTATACAGAACGCAAACAAACACTTCCCTACAAGTGAATCGCCTAACCATGCAACTCAGTTCTAAAAACTGAATAGAACGCAGTTTTCACTCAGATGAAAGACGTATGCTTTCCTTCTTGAGAAGTGTTTTCAAAGACGTTCACAGAGTGATTCTGCAAAGCCTTTTTACTGTTCTTGGTTTTAAACGTGTTTTCAGTGGAATTTCTGTCAAACGCAAGACACGAGATTTGCTGTTAAAGAATTGAATATCCAGAATGCAAATAAGAACTTCCCTACAAGTGAATCGACTAACCATGCAAGTCAGTTCTAAAAACTGAATAGAATGCAGTTTTCACGCAGATGAAAGACGTTTGCTTTCCTTCTTGAGAAGTGTTTTCAAAGACGTTCACAGAGTGATTCTGCAAAGCCTTTTTACTGACTTTGGTTTTAAACGTGTTTTCAGTAGAATTTCTGTCAAACGCAAGACACGAGATTTGTTGTTAAAGAATTGAATATACAGAACGCAAACCAACACTTCCAGACAAGTGAATCGCCTAACCACGCAACTCAGTTCTAAAAACTGAATAGAATGCAGTTTTCACTCAGACGAAAGACGTATGCTTTCCTTCTAGAGAAGTATTTTCAAAGACATTCACAGAGTGATTCTAAAAAGCCTTTTTACTGATGTTGGGTTTTAAACGCGGTTTCAGTGGAATTTCTGTCAAACGCAAGACACGAGATTTGCTGTTAAAGAATTAAATATCCAGAATGCAAACCAACACTTCCCTACAAGTGAATCGACTAACCATGCAACTTAGTTCTAAAAACTGAATAGAATGCAGTTTTCTCGCAGATGAAAGACGTATGCTTTCCTTCTAGAGAAGTGTTTTCAAAGACATTCACAGAGTAATTCTACAAAGCCTTTTTACTGACGTTGGCTTTTATACGTGTTTTCAGTGGAATTTTTGTCAAATGCAAGACACGATATTTGCTGTTAAAGAATTGAGTATGCAGAACGCAAACCAACACTTCCCTACAAGTGAATCGCCTTACAGTGCAACTCATTTCTAAAAACTGAATAGAATGCAGTTTTCACTCAGATGAAAGTCGTATGCTTTCCTTCTTGAGAAGTGTTTTCAAAACGTTCTCAGAGTGATTCTGCAAAGCCTTTTTACTGACGTTGGTTTTAAACGTGTTTTCAGTGGAATTTCTGTCAAACGCAAGACACGAGATTTGTTGTTAAAGAATTGAATATCCACAATGCAAACAAGAACTTCCCTACAAGTGAATCGACTAACCATGCAACTCAGTTCTAAAAACTGAATAAAATGCGGTTTTCACGCTGATGAAAGGCTTATGCTTTCCTTCAAGAGAAGTGTTTTCAAAGACATTCACAGAGTGATTCTACAAAGCCTTTTTACTGACGTTGGCTTTTAAACACGGTTTCAGTGGAATTTCTGTCAAATGCAAGACACGATATTTGCTGTTAAAGAATTGAGTATACAGAACGCAAACCAACACATCCCTACAAGTGAATCACCTAACCGTGCAACTTAGTTCTAAAAACTGAATAGAATGCAGTTTTCACTCAGATGAAAGACGTATGATTTCCTTCTTGAGAAGTGTTTTCAAAGACGTTCACAGAGTGATTCTGCAAAGCCTTTTTACTGTTCTTGGTTTTAAACGTGTTTTCAGTGGAATTTCTGTCAAACGCAAGACACAAGATTTGCTGTTAAAGAATTGAATATCCAGAATGCAAATAAGAACTTCCTTACAAGTGAATCGACTAACCATGCAACTCAGTTCTAAAAACTGAATAGAATGCAGTTTTCACGCTGATGAAAGGCGTATGCTTTCGTTTTTGAGAAGTGTTTTCAAAGACGTTCACAGAGTGATTCTGCAAAGCCCTTTAACTGATGTTGGCTTTTAAACGCGGTTTCAGTGGAATTTCTGTCAAACGCAAGACACGAGATTTGCTGTTAAAGAATTGAATATCCAGAATGCAAACAAACACTTCCCTACTAATGAATCGCCTAACCATGCAACTCAGTTCTAAAAACTGAATAGAATGCAGTTTTCACGCAGATGAAAAACGTTTGCCTTCCTTCTTGTGAAGTGTTTTCAAAGACGTTCACAAAGTGATTCTGCAAAGCCTTTTTACTGACTTTGGTTTTAAACGTGTTTTCAGTGGAATTTCTGTCAGACGCAAGTCACGAGATTTGTTGTTAAAGAATTGAATATACAGAACGCAAACAAACACTTCCCTACAAGTGAATCGCCTAACCACGCAACTCAGTTCTAAAAACTGAATAGAATGCAGTTTTCACTCAGATGAAAGACGTATGCTTTCCTTCTAGAGAAGTGTTTTCAAAGATGTTCACAGAGTGATTCTGCAAAGCCTTTTTACTGATGTTGGCTTTTAAACGCGGTTTCAGTGGAATTTCTGTCAAACGCAAGACACGAGATTTGCTGTTAAAGAATTGAATATCCAGAATGCAAATAAGAACTTCCCTACAAGTGAATAGTCTAACCATGCAACTCAGTTCTAAAAACTGAATAGAATGCAGTTTTCACGCTGATGAAAGGCGTATGCTTTCCTTCTTGAGAAGTGTTTTCAAAGACGTTCACAGTGTAATTCTACAAAGCCTTTTTACTGATGTTGGCTTTTAAACGTGTTTTCAGTGGAATTTCTGTCAAACGCAAGACACGATATTTGCTGTTAAAGAATTGAGTATGCAGAACGCAAACCAACACTTCCCTACAAGTGAATCGCCTAAACATGCAACTCAGTTCTAAAAACTGAATAGAATGCAGTTTTCACTCAGATGAAAGACGTATGCTTTCCTTCTTGCGCAGTGTTTTCAAAACGTTCTCAGAGTGATTCTGCAAAGCCTTTTTACTGACGTTGGTTTTAAACGTGTTTTCAGTGGAATTTCTGTCAAACGCAAGACACGAGATTTGCTGTTAAAGAATTGAATATCCAGAATGCAAATAAGAACTTCCCTACAAGTGAATCGACTAACCATGCAACTCAGTTCTAAAAACTGAATAGAATGCAGTTTTCACGCTGATGAAAGGCGTATGCTTTCCTTCTTGAAAAGTGTTTTCAAAGATGTTCACAGAGTGATTTTGTAAAGCCCTTTTACTGACTTTGGCTTTTAAACGAAGTTTCAGTGGAATTTCTGTCAAACGCAAGACACGAGATTTGCTGTTAAAGAATTGAATATCCAGAATGCAAATAAGAACTTCCCTACAAGTGAATCGACTAACCATGCAACTCAGTTCTAAAAACTGAATAGAATGCAGTTTTCACGCTGATGAAAGGCGTATGCTTTCCTTCTGGAGAAGTGTTTTCAAAGACGTTCACAGAGTAATTCTACAAAGCCTTTTTACTGACGTTGGCTTTTAAACGTGTTTTCAGTGGAATTTCTGTCAAACGCAAGACACGATATTTGCTGTTAAAGAATTGAGTATGCAGAACGCAAACCAACACTTCCCTACATGTGAATCACCTAACCATGCAACTCAGTTCTAAAAACTGAATAGAATGCAGTTTTCACGCTGATGAAAGGCGTATGCTTTCCTTCTAGAGAAGTGTTTTCAAAGACATTCACAGAGTGATTCTACAAAGCTTTTTTACTGACGTTGGCTTTTAAACGTGTTTTCAGTGGAATTTGTCAAACGCAAGACACGAGATTTGCTGTTAAAGAATTGAATATCCAGAATGCAAATAAAAACTTCCCTACAAGTGAATCGACTAACCATGCAACTCAGTTCTAAAAACTGAATAGAATGCAGTTTTCACGCTGATGAAAGGCGTATGCTTTCCTTCATGAGAAGTGTTTTCAAAGACGTTCACAGAGTTATTCTGTAAAGCCCTTTTACTGACTTTGGCTTTTAAACGCGGTTTCAGTGGAATTTCTGTCAAACGCAAGACACGAGATTTGCTGTTAAAGAATTGAATATCCAGAATGCAAATAAGAACTTCCCTACAAGTGAATCGCCTAACCATGCAACTCAGTTCTAAAAACTGAATAGAATGCAGTTTTCACGCTGATGAAAGGCGTATGCTTTCCTTCTTGAGAAGTGTTTTCAAAGACGTTCACAAAGTAATTCTACAAAGCCTTTTTACTGACGTTGGCTTTTAAACGTGTTTTCAGTGGAATTTCTGTCAAACGCAAGACACGATATTTGCTGTTAAAGAATTGAACATACAGAATGCAAACAAACACTTCCCTACAAGTGAATCGCCTAACCGTGCAACTCAGTTCTAAAAACTGAATAGAATGCAGTTTTCACTCAGATGAAAGACGTATGCTTTCCTTCTTGAGAAGTGTTTTCAAAGACGTTGACAGAGAGATTCTGCAAAGCCTTTTTACTGACGTTGGTTTTAAACGGGTTTTCAGTGGAATTTCTGTCAAATGCAAGACACGATATTTGCTGTTAAAGAATTGAGTATACAGAACGCAAACCAACACTTCCCTACAAGTGAATCGCCTAACCATGCAACTCAGTTCTAAAAACTGAATAGAACGCAGTTTTCACTCAGATGAAAGACGTATGCTTTCCTTCTTGAGAAGTGTTTTCAAAGACGTTCACAGAGTGATTCTGCAAAGCCTTTTTACTGACGTTGGCTTTTAAACGCGGTTTCAGTGGAATTTCTGTCAAACGCAAGACACGAGATTTGCTGTTAAAGAATTGAATATCCAGAATGCAAACAAACACTTCCCTACAAGTGAATCGCCTAACCATGCAACTCAGTTCTAAAAACTGAATAGAATTCAGTTTTCACTCACATGAAAGACGTATGCTTTCCTTCTAGAGAAGTATTTTCAAAGACATTCACAGAGTGATTCTAAAAAGCCTTTTTACTGATGTTGGCTTTTAAACGCGGTTTCAGTGGAATTTCTGTCAAACGCAAGACACGAGATTTGCTGTTAAAGAATTGAATATCCAGAATGCAAACCAACACTTCCCTACAAGTGAATCACGTAACCATGCAACTCAGTTCTAAAAACTGAATAGAATGCAGTTTTCACTCAGATGAAAGACGTATGCTTTCCTTCTAGAGAAGTGTTTTCAAAGACATTTACAGAGTGATTCTACAAAGCCTTTTTACTGATGTTGGCTTTTAAACGCGTTTTCAGTGGAATTTCTGTCAAAAGCAAGAACGAGATTTGCTGTTACAGAATTGAGTATACAGAACGCAAACAAACACTTCCCTACAAGTGAATCGCGTAATCGTGCAACTCAGATTTAAAAACTAATAGAATGCAGTTTTCACTCAGATGAAAGACGTATGCTTTCCTTCTTGAGAAGTGTTTTCAAAGACGTTCACAGAGTGATTCTACAAAGCCTTTTTATTGACGTTGGCTTTTAAATGCGGTTTCAGTGGAATTTCTGTCAAACGCAAGACACGAGATTTGCTGTTAAAGAATTGAATATCCAGAATGCAAACAAACACTTCCCTACAAGTGAATCGCCTAACCATGCAACTCATTTCTAAAAACTGAACAGTATGCAGTTTTCATTCACATGAAAGACATATGCTTTCCTTCTAGAGAAGTGTTTTCAAAGACATTCACAGAGTGATTCTACAAAGCCTTTTTACTGACGTTGGCTTTTAAACGTGTTTTCAGTGGAATTTCTGTCAAACTCAAGACACGAGATTTGCTGTTAAAGAATTGAATATCCAGAATGCAAACAAGAACTTCCCTACAAGTGAATCGACTAACCATGCAACTCAGTTCTAAAAACTGAATAGAATGCAGTTTTCACACTGATGAAAGGCGTATGCTTTCCTTCTAGAGAAGTGTTTTCAAAGACATTCACAGAGTGATTCTACAAAGCCTTTTTACTGACGTTGGCTTTTGAATGCGGTTTCAGTGGAACTTCTGTCAAATGCAAGACACGAGATTTGCTGTTAAAGATTTGAATATCCAGAATGCAAACAAACACTTCCCTTCAAGTGAATCGCCTAACCATGCAACTCAGTTCTAAAAACTGAATAGAATGCAGTTTTCACACTGATGAAAGGCGTATGCTTTCCTTCTAGAGAAGTGTTTTCAAAGACATTCACAGAGTGATTCTACAAAGCCTTTTTACTGACTTTGGCTTTTAAACGCGGTTTCAGTGGAATTTCTGTAAACGCAAGACACGAGATTTGCTGTTAAAGAATTGAATATCCAGAATGCAAACCAACACTTCCCTACAAGTGAATCACCTAATCATGCAACTTAGTTCTAAAAACTGAATAGAATGCAGTTTTCTCGCAGATGAAAGACTTATGCTTTCCTTCTAGAGAAGTGTTTTCAAAGACATACACAGAGCAATTCTACAAAGCCTTTTTACTGACGTTGGCTTTTAAACGTGTTTTCAGTGGAATTTCTGTCAAACGCAAGACATGATATTTGCTGTTAAAGAATTGAGTATGCAGAACGCAAACCAACACTTCCCTACAAGTGAATCGCCTAACCGTGCAACTCAGTTCTAAAAACTGAATAGAATGCAGTTTTCACTCAGATGAAAGACGTATGCTTTCCTTCTTGAGAAGTGTTTTCAAAACGTTCTCAGAGTGATTCTGCAAAGCCTTTTTACTGACGTTGGTTTTGAACGTGTTTTCAGTGGAATTTCTGTCAAACGCAAGACACGAGATTTGCTGTTAAAGAATTGAATATCCAGAATGCAAACAAGAACTTCCCTACAAGTGAATCGACTAACCATGCAACTCAGTTCTAAAAACTGAATAGAATGCAGTTTTCACGCTGATGAAAGACGTATGCTTTCCTTCTTGAGAAGTGTTTTCAAAGACGTTCACAGAGTAATTCTACAAAGCCTTTTTACTGACGTTGGCTTTTAAACGTGTTTTCAGTGGAATTTCTGTCAAACGCAAGACACGATATTTGCTGTTAAAGAATTGAGTATGCAGAACGCAAACCAACACTTCCCTACAAGTGAATCGCCTAACCATGCAACTCAGTTCTAAAAACTGAATAGAATGCAGTTTTCACGCTGATGAAAGGCGTATGCTTTCCTTCTAGAGAAGTGTTTTCAAAGACATTCACAGAGTCATTCTACAAAGCCTTTTTACTGACGTTGGCTTTTAAACATGTTTTCAGTGGAATTTGTCAAACGCAAGACACGAGATTTGCTGTTAAGGAATTGAACATACAGAATGCAAACAAACACTTCCCTACAAGTGAATCGCCTAACCGTGCAACTCAGTTCTAAAAACTGAATAGAATGCAGTTTTCACACAGATGAAAGACATATGCTTTCCTTCTTGAGAAGTGTTTTCAAAGACGTTGACAGAGTGATTCTGCAAAGCCTTTTTACTGACGTTGGTTTTAAACGGGTTTTCAGTGGAATTTCTGTCAAATGCAAGACACGATATTTGCTGTTAAAGAATTGAGTATATAGAACGCAAACCAACACTTCCCTACAAGTGAATCGCCTAACCATGCAACTCAGTTCTTAAAACTGAATAGAACACAGTTTTCACTCAGATGAAAGACGTATGCTTTCCTTCTTGAGAAGTGTTTTCAAAGACGTTCACAGAGTGATTCTGCAAAGCCATTTTCCTGTTCTTGGTTGTAAACGTGTTTTCAGTGGAATTTCTATCAAACGCAAGACACGAGATTTGCTGTTAAAGAATTGAATATCCAGAATGCAAATAAGAACTTCACTACAAGTGAATCGACTAACCATGCAACTCAGTTCTAAAAACTGAATAGAATGCAGTTTTCACGCTGATGAAAGGCGTATGCTTTCCTTCTTGAGAAGTGTTTTCAAAGATGTTAACAGAGTAATTCTACAAAGCCTTTTTACTGATGTTGGCTTTTAAACGTGTTTTCAGTGGAATTTCTGTCAAACGCAAGACACGATATTTGCTGTTAAAGAATTGAGTATGCAGAACGCAAACCAACACTTCCCTACAAGTGAATCGCCTAACCGTGCAACTCAGTTCTAAAAACTGAATAGAATGCAGTTTTCACTCAGATGAAAGACGTATGCTTTCCTTCTTGAGAAGTGTTTTCAAAACGTTCTCAGAGTGATTCTGCAAAGCCTTTTTACTGACGTTGGTTTTAAACGTGTTTTCAGTGGAATTTCTGTCAAACGCAAGACACGAGATTTGCTGTTAAAGAATTGAATATCCAGAATGCAAATAAGAACTTCCCTACAAGTGAATCGCCTAACCATGCAACTCAGTTCTAAAAACTGAATAGAATGCAGTTTTCACGCTGATGAAAGGCGTATGCTTTCCTTCTTGAGAAGTGTTTTCAAAGACGTTCACAGAGTGATTCTGTAAAGCCCTTTTACTGACTTTGGCTTTTAAACCCGGTTTCAGTGGAATTTCTGTCAAACGCAAGACACGAGATTTGCTGTTAAAGAATTGAATATCCAGAATGCAAACCAACACTTCCCTACAAGTGAATCACCTAACCATGCAACTCAGTTCTAAAAACTGAATAGAATGCAGTTTTCACTCAGATGAAAGACGTATGCTTTCCTTCTTGAGAAGTGTTTTCAAAGACATTCACAGAGTGATTCTACAAAGCCTTTTTACTGACGTTGGCTTTTAAACGCGGTTTCAGTGTAATTTCTGTAAATGAAAGACACGAGATTTGCTGTTAAAGAATTGAATATCCAGAATGCAAACCAACACTTCCCTACAAGTGAATCACCTAACCAAGCAACTTAGTTTAAAAACTGAATAGAATGCAGTTTTCTCGCAGATGAAAGACGTATGCTTTCCTTCTAGAGAAGTGTTTTCAAAGACATACACAGAGTAATTCTACAAAGCCTTTTTACTGACGTTGGCTTTTAAACGTGTTTTCAGTGGAATTTCTGTCAAACGCAAGACACGATATTTGCTGTTAAAGAATTGAGTATGCAGAATGCAAACCAACACTTCCCTACAAGTGAATCGCCTAACCGTGCAACTCAGTTCTAAAAACTGAATAGAATGCAGTTTTCACTCAGATGAAAGACGTATGCTTTCCTTCTTGAGTTGTGTTTTCAAAACGTTCTCAGAATGATTCTGCAAAGCCTTTTTACTGACGTTGGTTTTAAACGTGTTTTCAGTGGAATTTCTGTCAAACACAAGACACGAGATTTGCTGTTAAAGAATTGAATATCCATAATGGAAACAAACACTTCCCTACAAGTGAATCGCCTAACCATGCAACTCAGTTCTAAAAACTGAATAGAATGCAGTTTTCACTCACATGAAAGACATATGCTTTCCTTCTAGAGAAGTATTTTCAAAGACATTCACAGAGTGATTCTAAAAAGCCTTTTTACTGATGTTGGCTTTTAAACGCAGTTTCAGTGGAATTTCTGTCAAACGCAAGACACGAGATTTGCTGTTAAAGAATTGAATATCCAGAATGCAAACCAACACTTCCCTACAAGTGAATCACCTAACCAAGCAACTCAGTTCTAAAAACTGAATAGAATGCAGTTTTCACTCAGATGAAAGACGTATGCTTTCCTTCTAGAGAAGTGTTTTCAAAGACATTTACAGAGTGATTCTACAAAGCCTTTTTACTGACGTTGGCTTTTAAACGTGTTTTCAGTGGAATTTCTGTCAAACGCAAGAACGAGATTTGCTGTTACAGAATTGAGTATACAGAACGCAAACAAACACTTCCCTACAAGTGAATCGCGTAATCGTGCAACTCAGATCTAAAAACTAATAGAATGCAGTTTTCACTCACATGAAAGACGTATGCTTTCCTTCTAGAGAAGTGTTTTCAAAGACATTCACAGAGTGATTCTACAAAGCCTTTTTACTGACGTTGGCTTTTAAACGCGGTTTCAGTGGAATTTCTGTCAAACGCAAGAGAAGAGATTTGCTGTTAAAGAATTGAATATCCAGAACGCAAACCAACACTTCCCTACAAGTGAATCGCCTAACCATGCAACTCAGTTCTAAAAACTGAATAGAACGCAGTTTTCACTCAGATGAAAGACGTATGCTTTCCTTCTTGAGAAGTGTTTTCAAAGACGTTCACAGAGTGATTCTGCAAAGCCTTTTTCCTGTTCTTGGTTTTAAACGTGTTTTCAGTGGAATTTCTGTCAAACGCAAGACACGAGATTTGCTGTTAAAGAATTGAATATCCAGAATGCAAATAAGAACTTCCCTACAAGTGAATGGACTAACCATGCAACTCAGTTCTAAAAACTGAATAGAATGCAGTTTTCACGCTGATGAAAGGCCTATGCTTTCTTCTTGAGAAGTGTTTTCAAAGACGTTCACAGAGTGATTCTGCAAAGCCCTTTTACTGTCTTTGGCTTTTAAACGCGCTTTCAGTGAAATTTCTGTCAAACGCAAGACACGAGATTTGCTGTTAAAGAATTGAATATCCAGAATGCAAACAAACACTTCCCTACTAGTGAAACACCTAACCATGCAACTCAGTTCTAAAAACTGAATAGAATGCACTTTTCACGCAGATGAAAGACGTTTGCCTTCCTTCTTGAGAAGTGTTTTTAAAGACGTTCACAGAGTGATTCTGCAAAGCCTTTTTATTGACGTTGGCTTTTAAACGCGGTTTCAGTGGAATTTCTGTCAAACGCAAGACACGAGATTTGCTGTTAAAGAATTGAATATCCAGAATGCAAACAAACACTTCCCTACAAGTGAATCGCCTAACCATGCAACTCAGTTCTAAAAACTGAATAGAATGCAGTTTTCACTCACATGAAAGACATATGCTTTCCTTCTAGAGAAGTATTTTCAAAGACATTCACAGAGTGATTCTAAAAAGCCTTTTTACTGATGTTGGCTTTTAAACGCGGTTTCAGTGGAATTTCTGTCAAACGCAAGACACGAGATTTGCTGTTAAAGAATTGAGTATACAGAACGCAAACAAACACTTTCCTACAAGTGAATCGCGTAATCTTGCAACTCAGATCTAAAAACTAATAGAATGCAGTTTTCACTCACATGAAAGACGTATGCTTTCCTTCTTGAGAAGTGTTTTCAAAGACGTTCATAGAGTGATTCTGCAAAGCCTTTTTACTGACGTTGGTTTTAAACGAGTTTTCAGTGGAATTTCTGTCAAACGCAAGACACGAGATTTGCTGTTAAAGAATTGAATATACAGAACGCAAACAAACACTTCCCTACAAGTGAATCGCCTAACCGTGCAACTCAGTTCTAAAAACTGAATAGAATGCAGTTTTCACTCAGTTGAAAGACGTATGCTTTCCTTCTTGAGAAGTGTTTTCAAAGACGTTCACAGAGTGATTCTACAAAGCCTTTTTACTGACGTTGGCTTTTAAACTCGGTTTCAGTGGAATTTCTGTCAAACGCAAGACACGAGATTTGCTGTTAAAGAATTGAATATCCAGAATGCAAACAAACACTTCCCTACAAGTGAATCGCCTAACCATGCAACTCAGTTCTAAAAACTGAATAGAATGCAGTTTTCACACAGATGAAAGACATATGCTTTCCTTCTTGAGAAGTGTTTTCAAAGACGTTCACAGAGTGATTCTGCAAAGCCTTTTTACTGACGTTGGTTTTAAACGGGTTTTCAGTGGAATTTCTGTCAAATGCAAGACACGATATTTGCTGTTAAAGAATTGAGTATATAGAACGCAAACCAACACTTCCCTACAAGTGAATCGCCTAACCATGCAACTCAGTTCTTAAAACTGAATAGAACACAGTTTTCACTCAGATGAAAGACGTATGCTTTCCTTCTTGAGAAGTGTTTTCAAAGACGTTCACAGAGTGATTCTGCAAAGCCATTTTCCTGTTCTTGGTTGTAAACGTGTTTTCAGTGGAATTTCTGTCAAACGCAAGACACGAGATTTGCTGTTAAAGAATTGAATATCCAGAATGCAAATAAGAACTTCCCTACAAGTGAATCGACTAACCATGCAACTCAGTTCTAAAAACTGAATAGAATGCAGTTTTCACGCTGATGAAAGGCGTATGCTTTCCTTCTTGAGAAGTGTTTTCAAAGATGTTCACAGAGTAATTCTACAAAGCCTTTTTACTGATGTTGGCTTTTAAACGTGTTTTCAGTGGAATTTCTGTCAAACGCAAGACACGATATTTGCTGTTAAAGAATTGAGTATGCAGAACGCAAACCAACACTTCCCAACAAGTGAATCGCCTAACCGTGCAACTCAGTTCTAAAAACTGAATAGAATGCAGTTTTCACTCAGATGAAAGACGTATGCTTTCCTTCTTGAGAAGTGTTTTCAAAACGTTCTCAGAGTGATTCTGCAAAGCCTTTTTACTGACGTTGGTTTTAAACGTGTTTTCAGTGGAATTTCTGTCAAACGCAAGACACGAGATTTGCTGTTAAAGAATTGAATATCAAGAATGCAAATAAGAACTTCTATACAAGTGAATCGCCTAACCATGCAACTCAGTTCTAAAAACTGAATAGAATGCAGTTTTCACGCTGATGAAAGGCGTATGCTTTCCTTCTTGAGAAGTGTTTTCAAAGACGTTCACAGAGTGATTCTGTAAAGCCCTTTTACTGACTTTGGCTTTTAAACCCGGTTTCAGTGGAATTTCTGTCAAACGCAAGACACGAGATTTGCTGTTAAAGAATTGAATATCCAGAATGCAAACCAACACTTCCCTACAAGTGAATCACCTAACCATGCAACTCAGTTCTAAAAACTGAATAGAATGCAGTTTTCACTCAGATGAAAGACGTATGCTTTCCTTCTTGAGAAGTGTTTTCAAAGACATTCACAGAGTGATTCTACAAAGCCTTTTTACTGACGTTGGCTTTTAAACGCGGTTTCAGTGTAATTTCTGTAAATGAAAGACACGAGATTTGCTGTTAAAGAATTGAATATCCAGAATGCAAACCAACACTTCCCTACAAGTGAATCACCTAACCAAGCAACTTAGTTTAAAAACTGAATAGAATGCAGTTTTCTCGCAGATGAAAGACGTATGCTTTCCTTCTAGAGAAGTGTTTTCAAAGACATACACAGAGTAATTCTACAAAGCCTTTTTACTGACGTTGGCTTTTAAACGTGTTTTCAGTGGAATTTCTGTCAAACGCAAGACACGATATTTGCTGTTAAAGAATTGAGTATGCAGAATGCAAACCAACACTTCCCTACAAGTGAATCGCCTAACCGTGCAACTCAGTTCTAAAAACTGAATAGAATGCAGTTTTCACTCAGATGAAAGACGTATGCTTTCCTTCTTGAGATGTGTTTTCAAAACGTTCTCAGAGTGATTCTGCAAAGCCTTTTTACTGACGTTGGTTTTAAACGTGTTTTCAGTGGAATTTCTGTCAAACACAAGACACGAGATTTGCTGTTAAAGAATTGAATATCCATAATGGAAACAAACACTTCCCTACAAGTGAATCGCCTAACCATGCAACTCAGTTCTAAAAACTGAATAGAATGCAGTTTTCACTCACATGAAAGACATATGCTTTCCTTCTAGAGAAGTATTTTCAAAGACATTCACAGAGTGATTCTAAAAAGCCTTTTTACTGATGTTGGCTTTTAAACGCAGTTTCAGTGGAATTTCTGTCAAACGCAAGACACGAGATTTGCTGTTAAAGAATTGAATATCCAGAATGCAAACCAACACTTCCCTACAAGTGAATCACCTAACCAAGCAACTCAGTTCTAAAAACTGAATAGAATGCAGTTTTCACTCAGATGAAAGACGTATGCTTTCCTTCTAGAGAAGTGTTTTCAAAGACATTTACAGAGTGATTCTACAAAGCCTTTTTACTGACGTTGGCTTTTAAACGTGTTTTCAGTGGAATTTCTGTCAAACGCAAGAACGAGATTTGCTGTTACAGAATTGAGTATACAGAACGCAAACAAACACTTTCCTACAAGTGAATCGCGTAATCTTGCAACTCAGATCTAAAAACTAATAGAATGCAGTTTTCACTCACATGAAAGACGTATGCTTTCCTTCTTGAGAAGTGTTTTCAAAGACGTTCATAGAGTGATTCTGCAAAGCCTTTTTACTGACGTTGGTTTTAAACGAGTTTTCAGTGGAATTTCTGTCAAACGCAAGACACGAGATTTGCTGTTAAAGAATTGAATATACAGAACGCAAACAAACACTTCCCTACAAGTGAATCGCCTAACCGTGCAACTCAGTTCTAAAAACTGAATAGAATGCAGTTTTCACTCAGTTGAAAGACGTATGCTTTCCTTCTTGAGAAGTGTTTTCAAAGACGTTCACAGAGTGATTCTACAAAGCCTTTTTACTGACGTTGGCTTTTAAACTCGGTTTCAGTGGAATTTCTGTCAAACGCAAGACACGAGATTTGCTGTTAAAGAATTGAATATCCAGAATGCAAACAAACACTTCCCTACAAGTGAATCGCCTAACCATGCAACTCAGTTCTAAAAACTGAATAGAATGCAGTTTTCACACAGATGAAAGACATATGCTTTCCTTCTTGAGAAGTGTTTTCAAAGACGTTCACAGAGTGATTCTGCAAAGCCTTTTTACTGACGTTGGTTTTAAACGGGTTTTCAGTGGAATTTCTGTCAAATGCAAGACACGATATTTGCTGTTAAAGAATTGAGTATATAGAACGCAAACCAACACTTCCCTACAAGTGAATCGCCTAACCATGCAACTCAGTTCTTAAAACTGAATAGAACACAGTTTTCACTCAGATGAAAGACGTATGCTTTCCTTCTTGAGAAGTGTTTTCAAAGACGTTCACAGAGTGATTCTGCAAAGCCATTTTCCTGTTCTTGGTTGTAAACGTGTTTTCAGTGGAATTTCTGTCAAACGCAAGACACGAGATTTGCTGTTAAAGAATTGAATATCCAGAATGCAAATAAGAACTTCCCTACAAGTGAATCGACTAACCATGCAACTCAGTTCTAAAAACTGAATAGAATGCAGTTTTCACGCTGATGAAAGGCGTATGCTTTCCTTCTTGAGAAGTGTTTTCAAAGATGTTCACAGAGTAATTCTACAAAGCCTTTTTACTGATGTTGGCTTTTAAACGTGTTTTCAGTGGAATTTCTGTCAAACGCAAGACACGATATTTGCTGTTAAAGAATTGAGTATGCAGAACGCAAACCAACACTTCCCTACAAGTGAATCGCCTAACCGTGCAACTCAGTTCTAAAAACTGAATAGAATGCAGTTTTCACTCAGATGAAAGACGTATGCTTTCCTTCTTGAGAAGTGTTTTCAAAACGTTCTCAGAGTGATTCTGCAAAGCCTTTTTACTGACGTTGGTTTTAAACGTGTTCAGTGGAATTTCTGTCAAACGCAAGACACGAGATTTGCTGTTAAAGAATTGAATATCCAGAATGCAAATAAGAACTTCCCTACAAGTGAATCGCCTAACCATGCAACTCAGTTCTAAAAACTGAATAGAATGCAGTTTTCACGCTGATGAAAGGCGTATGCTTTCCTTCTTGAGAAGTGTTTTCAAAGACGTTCACAGAGTGATTCTGTAAAGCCCTTTTACTGACTTTGGCTTTTAAACCCGGTTTCAGTGGAATTTCTGTCAAACGCAAGACACGAGATTTGCTGTTAAAGAATTGAATATCCAGAATGCAAACCAACACTTCCCTACAAGTGAATCACCTAACCATGCAACTCAGTTCTAAAAACTGAATAGAATGCAGTTTTCACTCAGATGAAAGACATATGCTTTCCTTCTTGAGAAGTGTTTTCAAAGACATTCACAGAGTGATTCTACAAAGCCTTTTTACTGACGTTGGCTTTTAAACGTGTTTTCAGTGGAATTTCTGTCAAACGCAAGAACGAGATTTGCTGTTACAGAATTGAGTATACAGAACGCAAACAAACACTTTCCTACAAGTGAATCGCGTAATCTTGCAACTCAGATCTAAAAACTAATAGAATCCAGTTTTCACTCACATGAAAGACGTATGCTTTCCTTCTTGAGAAGTGTTTTCAAAGACGTTCATAGAGTGATTCTGCAAAGCCTTTTTACTGACGTTGGTTTTAAACGAGTTTTCAGTGGAATTTCTGTCAAACGCAAGACACGAGATTTGCTGTTAAAGAATTGAATATACAGAACGCAAACAAACACTTCCCTACAAGTGAATCGCCTAACCGTGCAACTCAGTTCTAAAAACTGAATAGAATGCAGTTTTCACTCAGTTGAAAGACGTATGCTTTCCTTCTTGAGAAGTGTTTTCAAAGACGTTCACAGAGTGATTCTACAAAGCCTTTTTACTGACGTTGGCTTTTAAACTCGGTTTCAGTGGAATTTCTGTCAAACGCAAGACACGAGATTTGCTGTTAAAGAATTGAATATCCAGAATGCAAACAAACACTTCCCTACAAGTGAATCGCCTAACCATGCAACTCAGTTCTAAAAACTGAATAGAATGCAGTTTTCACACAGATGAAAGACATATGCTTTCCTTCTTGAGAAGTGTTTTCAAAGACGTTCACAGAGTGATTCTGCAAAGCCTTTTTACTGACGTTGGTTTTAAACGGGTTTTCAGTGGAATTTCTGTCAAATGCAAGACACGATATTTGCTGTTAAAGAATTGAGTATATAGAACGCAAACCAACACTTCCCTACAAGTGAATCGCCTAACCATGCAACTCAGTTCTTAAAACTGAATAGAACACAGTTTTCACTCAGATGAAAGACGTATGCTTTCCTTCTTGAGAAGTGTTTTCAAAGACGTTCACAGAGTGATTCTGCAAAGCCATTTTCCTGTTCTTGGTTGTAAACGTGTTTTCAGTGGAATTTCTGTCAAACGCAAGACACGAGATTTGCTGTTAAAGAATTGAATATCCAGAATGCAAATAAGAACTTCCCTACAAGTGAATCGACTAACCATGCAACTCAGTTCTAAAAACTGAATAGAATGCAGTTTTCACGCTGATGAAAGGCGTATGCTTTCCTTCTTGAGAAGTGTTTTCAAAGATGTTCACAGAGTAATTCTACAAAGCCTTTTTACTGATGTTGGCTTTTAAACGTGTTTTCAGTGGAATTTCTGTCAAACGCAAGACACGATATTTGCTGTTAAAGAATTGAGTATGCAGAACGCAAACCAACACTTCCCTACAAGTGAATCGCCTAACCGTGCAACTCAGTTCTAAAAACTGAATAGAATGCAGTTTTCACTCAGATGAAAGACGTATGCTTTCCTTCTTGAGAAGTGTTTTCAAAACGTTCTCAGAGTGATTCTGCAAAGCCTTTTTACTGACGTTGGTTTTAAACGTGTTTTCAGTGGAATTTCTGTCAAACGCAAGACACGAGATTTGCTGTTAAAGAATTGAATATCCAGAATGCAAATAAGAACTTCCCTACAAGTGAATCGCCTAACCATGCAACTCAGTTCTAAAAACTGAATAGAATGCAGTTTTCACGCTGATGAAAGGCGTATGCTTTCCTTCTTGAGAAGTGTTTTCAAAGACGTTCACAGAGTGATTCTGTAAAGCCCTTTTACTGACTTTGGCTTTTAAACCCGGTTTCAGTGGAATTTCTGTCAAACGCAAGACACGAGATTTGCTGTTAAAGAATTGAATATCCAGAATGCAAACCAACACTTCCCTACAAGTGAATCACCTAACCATGCAACTCAGTTCTAAAAACTGAATAGAATGCAGTTTTCACTCAGATGAAAGACGTATGCTTTCCTTCTTGAGAAGTGTTTTCAAAGACATTCACAGAGTGATTCTACAAAGCCTTTTTACTGACGTTGGCTTTTAAACGCGGTTTCAGTGTAATTTCTGTAAATGAAAGACACGAGATTTGCTGTTAAAGAATTGAATATCCAGAATGCAAACCAACACTTCCCTACAAGTGAATCACCTAACCAAGCAACTTAGTTTAAAAACTGAATAGAATGCAGTTTTCTCGCAGATGAAAGACGTATGCTTTCCTTCTAGAGAAGTGTTTTCAAAGACATACACAGAGTAATTCTACAAAGCCTTTTTACTGACGTTGGCTTTTAAACGTGTTTTCAGTGGAATTTCTGTCAAACGCAAGACACGATATTTGCTGTTAAAGAATTGAGTATGCAGAATGTAAACCAACACTTCCCTACAAGTGAATCGCCTAACCGTGCAACTCAGTTCTAAAAACTGAATAGAATGCAGTTTTCACTCAGATGAAAGACGTATGCTTTCCTTCTTGAGATGTGTTTTCAAAACGTTCTCAGAGTGATTCTGCAAAGCCTTTTTACTGACGTTGGTTTTAAACGTGTTTTCAGTGGAATTTCTGTCAAACACAAGACACGAGATTTGCTGTTAAAGAATTGAATATCCATAATGGAAACAAACACTTCCCTACAAGTGAATCGCCTAACCATGCAACTCAGTTCTAAAAACTGAATAGAATGCAGTTTTCACTCACATGAAAGACATATGCTTTCCTTCTAGAGAAGTATTTTCAAAGACATTCACAGAGTGATTCTAAAAAGCCTTTTTACTGATGTTGGCTTTTAAACGCAGTTTCAGTGGAATTTCTGTCAAACGCAAGACACGAGATTTGCTGTTAAAGAATTGAATATCCAGAATGCAAACCAACACTTCCCTACAAGTGAATCACCTAACCAAGCAACTCAGTTCTAAAAACTGAATAGAATGCAGTTTTCACTCAGATGAAAGACGTATGCTTTCCTTCTAGAGAAGTGTTTTCAAAGACATTTACAGAGTGATTCTACAAAGCCTTTTTACTGACGTTGGCTTTTAAACGTGTTTTCAGTGGAATTTCTGTCAAACGCAAGAACGAGATTTGCTGTTACAGAATTGAGTATACAGAACGCAAACAAACACTTCCCTACAAGTGAATCGCGTAATCGTGCAACTCAGATCTAAAAACTAATAGAATGCAGTTTTCACTCACATGAAAGACGTATGCTTTCCTTCTTGAGAAGTGTTTTCAAAGACATTCACAGAGTGATTCTACAAAGCCTTTTTACTGACGTTGGCTTTTAAACGCGGTTTCAGTGGAATTTCTGTCAAATGCAAGACACGATATTTGCTGTTAAAGAATTGAGTGTGCAGAACGTAAACCAACACTTCCCTACAAGTGAATCGCCTAACCGTGCAACTCAGTTCTAAAAACTGAATAGAATGCAGTTTTCACTCAGTTGAAAGACGTATGCTTTCCTTCTTGAGAAGTGTTTTCAAAGACGTTCACAGAGTAATTCTACAAAGCCTTTTTACTGACGTTGGCTTTTAAACGCGGTTTCAGTGGAATTTCTGTCAAACGCAAGAGAAGAGATTTGCTGTTAAAGAATTGAATATCCAGAACGCAAACCAACACTTCCCTACAAGTGAATCGCCTAACCATGCAACTCAGTTCTAAAAACTGAATAGAACGCAGTTTTCACTCAGATGAAAGACGTATGCTTTCCTTCTTGAGAAGTGTTTTCAAAGACGTTCACAGAGTGATTCTGCAAAGCCTTTTTCCTGTTCTTGGTTTTAAACGTGTTTTCAGTGGAATTTCTGTCAAACGCAAGACACGAGATTTGCTGTTAAAGAATTGAATATCCAGAATGCAAATAAGAACTTCCCTACAAGTGAATCGACTAACCATGCAACTCAGTTCTAAAAACTGAATAGAATGCAGTTTTCACGCTGATGAAAGGCCTATGCTTTCTTCTTGAGAAGTGTTTTCAAAGACGTTCACAGAGTGATTCTGCAAAGCCCTTTTGCTGTCTTTGGCTTTTAAACGCGCTTTCAGTGAAATTTCTGTCAAACGCAAGACACGAGATTTGCTGTTAAAGAATTGAATATCCAGAATGCAAACAAACACTTCCCTACTAGTGAAACACCTAACCATGCAACTCAGTTCTAAAAACTGAATAGAATGCACTTTTCATGCAGATGAAAGACGTTTGCCTTCCTTCTTGAGAAGTGTTTTTAAAGACGTTCACAGAGTGATTCTGCAAAGCCTTTTTATTGACGTTGGCTTTTAAACGCGGTTTCAGTGGAATTTCTGTCAAACGCAAGACACGAGATTTGCTGTTAAAGAATTGAATATCCAGAATGCAAACAAACACTTCCCTACAAGTGAATCGCCTAACCATGCAACTCAGTTCTAAAAACTGAATAGAATGCAGTTTTCACTCACATGAAAGACATATGCTTTCCTTCTAGAGAAGTATTTTCAAAGACATTCACAGAGTGATTCTAAAAAGCCTTTTTACTGATGTTGGCTTTTAAACGCGGTTTCAGTGGAATTTCTGTCAAACGCAAGACACGAGATTTGCTGTTAAAGAATTGAGTATACAGAACGCAAACAAACACTTTCCTACAAGTGAATCGCGTAATCTTGCAACTCAGATCTAAAAACTAATAGAATGCAGTTTTCACTCACATGAAAGACGTATGCTTTCCTTCTTGAGAAGTGTTTTCAAAGACGTTCATAGAGTGATTCTGCAAAGCCTTTTTACTGACGTTGGTTTTAAACGAGTTTTCAGTGGAATTTCTGTCAAACGCAAGACACGAGATTTGCTGTTAAAGAATTGAATATACAGAACGCAAACAAACACTTCCCTACAAGTGAATCGCCTAACCATGCAACTCAGTTCTAAAAACTGAATAGAATGCAGTTTTCACTCACATGAAAGACATATGCTTTCCTTCTAGAGAAGTATTTTCAAAGACATTCACAGAGTGATTCTAAAAAGCCTTTTTACTGATGTTGGCTTTTAAACGCGGTTTCAGTGGAATTTCTGTCAAACGCAAGACACGAGATTTGCTGTTAAAGAATTGAACATACAGAATGCAAACAAACACTTCCCTACAAGTGAATCGCCTAACCGTGAAACTCAGTTCTAAAAACTGAATAGAATGCAGTTTTCACGCTGATGAAAGGTGTATGCTTTCCTTCTTGAGAAGTGTTTTCAAAGACGGTCACAGAGTGATTCTGCAAAGCCCTTTTACTGACGTTGGCTTTTAAACGCGGTTTCAGTGGAATTTCTGTCAAATGCAAGACACGAGATTTGCTGTTAAAGAATTGAATATCCAGAATGCAAACAAACACTTCCCTACTAGTGAATCGCCTAACCATGCAACTCAGTTCTAAAAACTGAATAGAATGCAGTTTTCACTCAGATGAAAGACATTTGCCTTCCTTCTTGAGAAGTGTTTTCAAAGACGTTCACAGAGTGATTCTGCAAAGCCTTTTTACTGACTTTGGTTTTAAACGTGTTTTCAGTGGAAATTCTGTCAAACGCAAGTCACGAGATTTGTTGTTAAAGAATTGAATATACAGAACGCAAACAAACACTTCCCTACAAGTGAATCGCCTAACCACGCAACTCAGTTCTAAAACTGAATAGAATGCAGTTTTCACTCAGATGAAAGACGTATGCTTTCCTTCTAGAGAAGTGTTTTCAAAGACGATCACAGAGTGATTCTGCAAAGCCTTTTTAATGACGTTGGCTTTTAAACGCGGTTTCAGTGGAATTTCTGTCAAACGCAAGACACGAGATTTGCTGTTAAAGAATTGAATATCCAGAATGCAAACAAACACTTCCCTACAAGTGAATCGAGTAACCATGCAACTCAGTTCTAAAAACTAATAGAATGCAGTTTTCACTCACATGAAAGACGTATGCTTTCCTTCTAGAGAAGTGTTTTCAAAGACATTTACAGAGTGATTCTACAAAGCCTTTTTACTGACGTTGGCTTTTAAACGTGTTTTCAGTGGAATTTCTGTCAAACGCAAGAACGAGATTTGCTGTTACAGAATTGAGTATACAGAACGCAAACAAACACTTCCCAGAAGTGAATCGCGTAATCGTGCAACTCAGTTCTAAAAACTAATAGAATGCAGTTTTCACTCATATGAAAGACGTATGCTTTCCTTCTAGAGAAGTGTTTTCAAAGACATTCACAGAGTGATTCTACAAAGCCTTTTTACTGACGTTGGCTTTTAAACGTGTTTTCAGTGGAATTTCTGTCAAAAGCAAGACACGATATTTGCTGTTAAAGAATTGAGTGTGCAGAACTTAAACCAACACTTCCCTACAAGTGAATCGCCTAACCGTACAACTCAGTTCTAAAAACTGAATAGAATGCAGTTTTCACTCAGATGAAAGACGTATGCTTTCCTTCTTGAGAAGTGTTTTCAAAACGTTCTCAGAGTGATTCTGCAAAGCCTTTTTACTGACGTTGGTTTTAAATGTGTTTTCAGTGGAATTTCTGTCAAACACAAGACACGAGATTTGCTGTTAAAGAATTGAATATCCAGAATGCAAACAAGAACTTCCCTACAAGTGAATCGACTAACCATGCAACTCAATTCTAAAAACTGAATAGAATGCAGTTTCACGCTGATGAAAGGCGTATGCTTTCCTTCTAGAGAAGTGTTTTCAAAGACATTCACAGAGTGATTCTACAAAGCCTTTTTACTGATGTTGGCTTTTAAACGTGTTTTCAGTGGAATTTCTGTCAAACGCAAGACACGAGATTTGCTGTTAAAGAATTGAACATACAGAATGCAAACAAACACTTTCCTACAAGTGAATCGCCTAATCGTGCAACTCAGTTCTAAAAAGTGAATAGAATGCAGTTTTCACTCAGATGAAAGACGTATGCTTTCCTTCTAGAGAAGTGTTTTCAAAGACATTCACAGAGTGATTCTACAAAGCCTTTTTACTGACGTTGGCTTTTAAACGTGGTTTCAGTGGAATTTCTGTAAATGCAAGACACGAGATTTGCTCTTAAAGAATTGAATATCCAGAATGCAAACCAACACTTCCCTACAAGTGAATCACCTAACCATGCAACTTAGTTCTAAAAACTGAATAGAATGCAGTTTTCTCGCAGATGAAAGACGTATGCTTTCCTTCTAGAGAAGTGTTTTCAAAGACACACACAGAGTAATTCTACAAAGCCTTTTTACTGACGTTGGCTTTTAAACGTGTTTTCAGTGGAATTTCTGTCAAACGCAAGACACGATATTTGCTGTTAAAGAATTGAGTATGCAGAACGCAAACCAACACTTCCCTACAAGTGAATCGCCTAACCGTGCAACTCAGTTCTAAAAACTGAATAGAAGGCAGTTTTCACTCAGATGAAAGACGTATTCTTTCCTTCTTGAGAAGTGTTTTCAAAACGTTCTCAGAGTGATTCTGCAAATCCTTTTTACTGACGTTGGTTTTAAACGTGTTTTCAGTGGAATTTCTGTCAAACACAAGACACGAGATTTGCTGTTAAAGAATTGAATATCCAGAATGCAAACAAGAACTTCCCTACAAGTGAATCGACTAACCATGCAACTCAGTTCTAAAAACTGAATAGAATACAGTTTTCACGCTGATGAAAGGCGTATGCTTTCCTTCTAGAGAAGTGTTTTCAAAGACATTCACAGAGTGATTCTACAAAGCCTTTTTACTGACGTTGGCTTTTAAACGCGGTTTCAGTGGAATTTCTGTCAAACGCAAGACACGAGATTTGCTGTTGAAGAATTGAATATCCAGAATGCAAACAAACACTTCCCTACAAGTGAATCGCCTAACCATGCAACTCAGTTCTAAAAACTGAATAGAATGGCAGTTTTCACTCACATGAAAGACGTATGCTTTCCTTCTAGAGAAGTGTTTTCAAAGACATACACAGAGTAATTCTACAAAGCCTTTTTACTGACGTTGGCTTTTAAACGTGTTTTCAGTGGAATTTCTGTCAAACGCAAGACACGAGATTTGCTGTTAAAGAATTGAGTGTGCAGAACGTAAACCAACACTTCCCTACAAGTGAATCGCCTAACCGTGCAACTCAGTTCTAAAAACTGAATAGAATGCAGTTTTCACTCAGTTGAAAGACGTATGCTTTCCTTCTTGAGAAGTGTTTTCAAAGACGTTCACAGAGTTATTCTGCAAAGCCTTTTTTACTGACGTTGGCTTTTAAACGTGTTTTCAGTGGAATTTCTGCCAAACGCAAGACACGATATTTGCTGTTAAAGAATTAAGTATACAGAACGCAAACAAACACTTCCCTACAAGTGAATCGCCTAACCATGCAACTCAGTTCTAAAAACTGAATAGAACGCAGTTTTCACTCAGATGAAAGATGTATGCTTTCCTTCTTGAGAAGTGTTTTCAAAGACGTTCACAGAGTGATTCTGCAATGCCTTTTTAATGACGTTGGCTTTTAAACGTGTTTTCAGTGGAATTTCTGTCAAACGCAAGACACGAGATTTGCTGTTAAAGAATTGAATGTACAGAACGCAAACCAACACTTCCCTAAAAGTGAATCGCCTAACCATGCAACTCAGTTCTAAAACTGAATAGAATGCAGTTTTCACTCAGATGAAAGACGTATGCTTTCCTTCTAGAGAAGTGTTTTCAAAGACGTTCACAGAGTGATTCTGCAAAGCCTTTTTACTGACGTTGGCTTTTAAACGCTGTTTCAGTGGAATTTCTGTAAATGCAAGACACGAGATTTGCTGTTAAAGAATTGAATATCCAGAATGCAAACCAACACTTCCCTACAAGTGAATCACCTAACCATGCAACTAGGTTCTAAAAACTGAATAGAATGCCGTTTTCTCGCCGATGAAAGACGTATGCTTTCCTTCTAGAGAAGTGTTTTCAAAGACATACACAGAGTAATTCTACAAAGCCTTTTTACTGACGTTTGCTTTTAAACGTGTTTTCAGTGGAATTTCTGTCAAACGCAAGACACGAGATTTGCTGTTACAGAATTGAGTATACAGAACGCAAACAAACACTTCCCTACAAGTGAAACGCGTAATCGTGCAACTCAGTTCTAAAAACTAATAGAATGCAGTTTTCACTCACATGAAAGACGTATGCTTTCCTTCTAGAGAAGTGTTTTCAAAGACATTCACAGAGTGATTCTACAAAGCCTTTTTCCTGACGTTGGCTTTTAAACGTGTTTTCAGTGGAATTTCTGTCAAATGCAAGACACGAGATTTGCTACTAAAGAATTGAACATACAGAACGCAAACAAACACTTCCCTAAAAGTGAATCGCCTAACCGTGCAACTCAGTTCTAAAAACTGAATAGAATGCAGTTTTCACTCAGTTGAAAGACGTATGCTTTCCTTCTTGAGAAGTTTTTCAAAGACGTTCACAGAGTGATTCTACAAAGCCTTTTTACTGACGTTGGTTTTAAACGTGTTTTCAGTGGAATTTCTGTTAAATCAAGACACGAGATTTGCTGTTAAAGAACTGAGTATACAGAACGCAAACCAACACTTTCCTACAAGTGAATCACGTAACCTTGCAACTCAGTTCTAAAAACTAATAGAATGCAGTTTTCACTCACATGAAAGACGTATGCTTTCCTTCTTGAGAAGTGTTTTCAAAGACGTTCACAGAGTTATTCTGCAAAGCCTTTTTTACTGACGTTGGCTTTTAAATGTGTTTTCAGTGGAATTTCTGTCAAATGCAAGACACGATATTTGCTGTTAAAGAATTGAGTGTGCAGAACGTAAACCAACACTTCCCTACAAGTGAATCGCCTAACCGTGCAACTCAGTTCTAAAAACTGAATAGAATGCAGTTTTCACTCAGTTGAAAGACGTATGCTTTCCTTCTTGAGAAGTGTTTTCAAAGACGTTCACAGAGTGATTCTACAAAGCCTTTTTACTGACGTTGGCTTTTAAACGCGGTTTCAGTGGAATTTCTGTCAAACGCAAGACACGAGATTTTCTGTTAAAGAATTGAATATTCAGAATGCAAACAAACACTTCCCTACAAGTGAATCGCCTAACCATGCAACTCAGTTCTAAAAACTGAACAGAATGCAGTTTTCACTCACTTGAAAGACATATGCTTTCCTTCTAGAGAAGTGTTTTCAAAGACATTCACAGAGTGATTCTACAAAGCCTTTTTACTGACGTTGGCTTTTAAACGCTGTTTCAGTGGAATTTCTGTAAATGCAAGACACGAGATTTGCTGTTAAAGAATTGAATATCCAGAATGCAAACCAACACTTCCCTACAAGTGAATCACCTAACCATGCAACTAGGTTCTAAAAACTGAATAGAATGCCGTTTTCTCGCCGATGAAAGACGTATGCTTTCCTTCTAGAGAAGTGTTTTCAAAGACATACACAGAGTAATTCTACAAAGCCTTTTTACTGACGTTTGCTTTTAAACGTGTTTTCAGTGGAATTTCTGTCAAACACAAGAACGAGATTTGCTGTTACAGAATTGAGTATACAGAACGCAAACAAACACTTCCCTACAAGTGAAACGCGTAATCGTGCAACTCAGTTCTAAAAACTAATAGAATGCAGTTTTCACTCACATGAAAGACGTATGCTTTCCTTCTAGAGAAGTGTTTTCAAAGACATTCACAGAGTGATTCTACAAAGCCTTTTTACTGACGTTGGCTTTTAAACGTGTTTTCAGTGGAATTTCTGTCAAATGCAAGACACGAGATTTGCTACTAAAGAATTGAACATACAGAACGCAAACAAACACTTCCCTAAAAGTGAATCCCCTAACCGTGCAACTCAGTTCTAAAAACTGAATAGAATGCAGTTTTCTCTCAGTTGAAAGACGTATGCTTTCCTTCTTGAGAAGTTTTTCAAAGACGTTCACAGAGTGATTCTACAAAGCCTTTTTACTGACGTTGGTTTTAAACGTGTTTTCAGTGGAATTTCTGTTAAATCAAGACACGAGATTTGCTGTTAAAGAACTGAGTATACAGAACGCAAACCAACACTTTCCTACAAGTGAATCACGTAACCTTGCAACTCAGTTCTAAAAACTAATAGAATGCAGTTTTCACTCACATGAAAGACATATGCTTTCCTTCTTGAGAAGTGTTTTCAAAGACGTTCACAGAGTTATTCTGCAAAGCCTTTTTTACTGACGTTGGCTTTTAAACGTGTTTTCAGTGGAATTTCTGCCAAACGCAAGACACGATATTTGCTGTTAAAGAATTAAGTATACAGAACGCAAACAAACACTTCCCTACAAGTGAATCGCCTAACCATGCAACTCAGTTCTAAAAACTGAATAGAACGCAGTTTTCACTCAGATGAAAGACGTATGCTTTCCTTCTTGAGAAGTGTTTCCAAAGACATTCACAGAGTGATTCTACAAAGCCTTTTTACTGACGTTGGCTTTTAAACGCTGTTTCAGTGGAATTTCTGTAAATGCAAGACACGAGATTTGCTGTTAAAGAATTGAATATCCAGAATGCAAACCAACACTTCCCTACAAGTGAATCACCTAACCATGCAACTAGGTTCTAAAAACTGAATAGAATGCCGTTTTCTCGCCGATGAAAGACGTATGCTTTCCTTCTAGAGAAGTGTTTTCAAAGACATACACAGAGTAATTCTACAAAGCCTTTTTACTGACGTTTGCTTTTAAACGTGTTTTCAGTGGAATTTCTGTCAAAAACAAGAACGAGATTTGCTGTTACAGAATTGAGTATACAGAACGCAAACAAACACTTCCCTACAAGTGAAACGCGTAATCGTGCAACTCAGTTCTAAAAACTAATAGAATGCAGTTTTCACTCACATGAAAGACGTATGCTTTCCTTCTAGAGAAGTGTTTTCAAAGACATTCACAGAGTGATTCTACAAAGCCTTTTTACTGACGTTGGCTTTTAAACGTGTTTTCAGTGGAATTTCTGTCAAATGCAAGACACGAGATTTGCTACTAAAGAATTGAACATACAGAACGCAAACAAACACTTCCCTAAAAGTGAATCCCCTAACCGTGCAACTCAGTTCTAAAAACTGAATAGAATGCAGTTTTCTCTCAGTTGAAAGACGTATGCTTTCCTTCTTGAGAAGTTTTTCAAGACGTTCACAGAGTGATTCTACAAAGCCTTTTTACTGACGTTGGTTTTAAACGTGTTTTCAGTGGAATTTCTGTTAAATCAAGACACGAGATTTGCTGTTAAAGAACTGAGTATACAGAACGCAAACCAACACTTTCCTACAAGTGAATCACGTAACCTTGCAACTCAGTTCTAAAAACTAATAGAATGCAGTTTTCACTCACATGAAAGACATATGCTTTCCTTCTTGAGAAGTGTTTTCAAAGACGTTCACAGAGATATTCTGCAAAGCCTTTTTTACTGACGTTGGCTTTTAAACGTGTTTTCAGTGGAATTTCTGCCAAACGCAAGACACGATATTTGCTGTTAAAGAATTAAGTATACAGAACGCAAACAAACACTTCCCTACAAGTGAATCGCCTAACCATGCAACTCAGTTCTAAAAACTGAATAGAACGCAGTTTTCACTCAGATGAAAGATGTATGCTTTCCTTCTTGAGAAGTGTTTTCAAAGACGTTCACAGAGTGATTCTGCAAAGCCTTTTTAATGACGTTGGCTTTTAAACGTGTTTTCAGTGGAATATCTGTCAAACGCAAGACACGAGATTTGCTGTTAAAGAATTGAATGTACAGAACGTAAACCAACACTTCCCTACAAGTGAATCGCCTTACCGTGCAACTCAGTTCTAAAAACTGAATAGAATGCAGTTTTCACTCAGTTGAAAGACGTATGCTTTCCTTCTTGAGAAGTGTTTTCAAAGACGTTCACAGAGTGATTCTACAAAGCCTTTTTACTGACGTTGGCTTTTAAACGCGGTTTCAGTGGAATTTCTGTCAAACGCAAGACACGAGATTTGCTGTTAAAGAATTGAATATCCAGAATGCAAACAAACACTTCCCTACAAGTGAATCGCCTAACCATGCAACTCAGTTCTAAAAACTGAACAGAATGCAGTTTTCACTCACTTGAAAGACATATGCTTTCCTTCTAGAGAAGTGTTTTCAAAGACATTCACAGAGTGATTCTACAAAGCCTTTTTACTGACGTTGGCTTTTAAACGCTGTTTCAGTGGAATTTCTGTAAATGCAAGACACGAGATTTGCTGTTAAAGAATTGAATATCCAGAATGCAAACCAACACTTCCCTACAAGTGAATCACCTAACCATGCAACTAGGTTCTAAAAACTGAATAGAATGCCGTTTTCTCGCCGATGAAAGACGTATGCTTTCCTTCTAGAGAAGTGTTTTCAAAGACATACACAGAGTAATTCTACAAAGCCTTTTTACTGACGTTTGCTTTTAAACGTGTTTTCAGTGGAATTTCTGTCAAACGCAAGAACGAGATTTGCTGTTACAGAATTGAGTATACAGAACGCAAACAAACACTTCCCTACAAGTGAAACGCGTAATCGTGCAACTCAGTTCTAAAAACTAATAGAATGCAGTTTTCACTCACATGAAAGACGTATGCTTTCCTTCTAGAGAAGTGTTTTCAAAGACATTCACAGAGTGATTCTACAAAGCCTTTTTACTGACGTTGGCTTTTAAACGCGGTTTCAGTGGAATTTCTGTCAAACGCAAGACACGAGATTTGCTGTTAAAGAATTGAATATCCAGAATGCAAACAAACACTTCCCTACAAGTGAATCGCCTAACCATGCAACTCAGTTCTAAAAACTGAATAGAATGCAGTTTTCACTCACATGAAAGACATATGCTTTCCTTCTAGAGAAGTATTTTCAAAGACATTCACAGAGTGATTCTAAAAAGCCTTTTTACTGATGTTGGCTTTAATCGTGGTTTCAGTGGAATTTCTGTCAAACGCAAGACACGAGATTTGCTGTTAAAGAATTGAATATCCAGAATGCAAACCAACACTTCCCTACAAGTGAATCACCTAACCATGCAACTCAGTTCTAAAAACTGAATAGAATGCAGTTTTCACTCAGATGAAAGACGTATGCTTTCCTTCTAGAGAAGTGTTTTCAAAGACATTTACAGAGTGATTCTACAAAGCCTTTTTAATGACGTTGGCTTTTAAACGTGTTTTCAGTGGAATTTCTGTCAAACGCAAAAACGAGATTTGCTGTTACCGAATTGAGTATACAGAACGCAAACAAACACTTCCCTACAAGTGAATCGCGTAATTGTGCAACTCAGTTCTAAAAACTAATAGAATGCAGTTTTCACTCACTTGAAAGACGTATGCTTTCCTTCTAGAGAAGTGTTTTCAAAGACGTTAACAGAGTGATTCTACAAAGCCTTTTTACTGACGTTGGCTTTTAAACGCGGTTTCAGTGGAATTTCTGTCAAACGCAAGACACGAGATTTGCTGTTAAAGAATTGAATATCCAGAATGCAAACAAACACTTCCCTACAAGTGAATCGCCTAACCATGCAACTCAGTTCTAAAAACTGAACAGAATGCAGTTTTCACTCACTTGAAAGACATATGCTTTCCTTCTAGAGAAGTGTTTTCAAAGACATTCACAGAGTGATTCTACAAAGCCTTTTTACTGACGTTGGCTTTTAAACACTGTTTCAGTGGAATTTCTGTAAATGCAAGACACGAGATTTGCTGTTAAAGAATTGAATATCCAGAATGCAAACCAACACTTCCCTACAAGTGAATCACCTAACCATGCAACTTAGTTCTAAAAACTGAATAGAATGCAGTTTTCTCGCCGATGAAAGACGTATGCTTTCCTTCTAGAGAAGTGTTTTCAAAGACATACACAGAGTAATTCTACAAAGCCTTTTTACTGACGTTGGCTTTTAAACGTGTTTTCAGTGGAATTTCTGTCAAACGCAAGACACGAGATTTGCTGTTAAAGAATTGAACATACAGAATGCAAACAAACACTTCCCTACAAGTGAATCGCCTAATCGTGCAACTCAGTTCTAAAAACTGAATAGAATGCAGTTTTCACTCAGATGAAAGACGTATGCTTTCCTTCTTGAGAAGTTTTTTCAAAGACGTTCACAGAGTGATTCTGCAAAGCCTTTTTACTGACGTTGGTTTTAATCGTGTTTTCAGTGGAATTTCTGTCAAACGCAAGACACGAGATTTGCTGTTAAAGAATTGAGTATACAGAACGCAAACCAACACTTCCCTACAAGTGAATCGCCTAACCATGCAACTCAGTTCTAAAAACTGAATAGAATGCAGTTTTCACTCAGATGAAAGACGTATGCTTTCCTTCTTGAGAAGTGTTTTCAAAGATGTTCACAGAGTGATTCTGCAAAGCCTTTTTACTGTTCTTGGTTTTAAACGTGTTTTCAGTGGAATTTCTGTCAAACGCAAGACACGAGATTTGCTGTTAAAGAATTGAATATCCAGAATGCAAACAAGAACTTCCCTACAAGTGAATCGACTAACCATGCAACTCAGTTCTAAAAACTGAATAGAATGCAGTTTTCATGCTGATGAAAGGCGTATGCTTTCCTTCTAGAGAAGTGTTTTCAAAGACATTCACAGAGTGATTCTACAAAGCCTTTTTACTGACGTTGGCTTTTAAACGCGGTTTCAGTGGAATTTCTGTCAAACGCAAGACACGAGATTTGCTGTTAAAGAATTGAATATCCAGAATGCAAACAAACACTTCCCTACAAGTGAATCACCTAACCATGCAACTCAGTTCTAAAAACTGAATAGAATGGCAGTTTTCACTCACATGAAAGACGTATGCTTTCGTTCTAGAGAAGTAGTTTCAAAGACATTCACAGAGTGATTCCAAAAAGCCTTTTTACTGATGTTGGCTTTTAAACGCGGTTTCAGTGGAATTTCTGTCAAACGCAAGACACGATATTTGCTGTTAAAGAATTGAATATCCAGAATGCAAACAAACACTTCCCTACAAGTGAATCACCTAACCATGCAACTCAGTTCTAAAAACTGAATAGAATGCAGTTTTCACTCAGATGAAAGACGTATGCTTTCCTTCTAGAGAAGTGTTTTCAAAGACATTCACAGAGTGATTCTACAAAGCCTTTTTACTGACGTTGGCTTTTAAACGTGTTTTCAGTGGAATTTCTGTCAAATGCAAGACACGAGATTTGCTACTAAAGAATTGAACATACAGAACGCAAACAAACACTTCCCTAAAAGTGAATCGCCTAACCGTGCAACTCAGTTCTAAAAACTGAATAGAATGCAGTTTTCACTCAGTTGAAAGATGTATGCTTTCCTTCTTGAGAAGTTTTTCAAAGACGTTCACAGAGTGATTCTACAAAGCCTTTTTACTGACGTTGGTTTTAAACGTGTTTTCAGTGGAATTTCTGTTAAATCAAGACACGAGATTTGCTGTTAAAGAACTGAGTATACAGAACGCAAACAAACACTTCCCTACAAGTGAATCGCCTAACCATGCAACTCAGTTCTAAAAACTAATAGAATGCAGTTTTCACTCAGATGAAAGACGTATGCTTTCCTTCTTGAGAAGTGTTTTCAAAGACGTTCACAGAGTTATTCTCCAAAGCCTTTTTTACTGACGTTGGCTTTTAAACGTGTTTTCAGTGGAATTTCTGCCAAACGCAAGACACGATATTTGCTGTTAAAGAATTGAGTATACAGAACGCAAACAAACACTTCCCTACAAGTGAATCGCCTAACCATGCAACTCAGTTCTAAAAACTGAATAGAATGCAGTTTTCACTCAGATGAAAGACGTATGCTTTCCTTCTAGAGAAGTGTTTTCAAAGACATTCACAGAGTGATTCTACAAAGACTTTTTACTGATGTTGGCTTTTAAACGTGTTTTCAGTGGAATTTATGTCAAACGCAAGACACGAGATTTGCTGTTAAAGGATTGAATATCCAGAATGCAAACAAACACTTCCCTACAAGTGAATCGCCTAACCATGCAACTCAGTTCTAAAAACTGAATAGAACGCAGTTTTCACTCACATGAAAGACGAATGCTTTCCTTCTAGAGAAGTGTTTTCAAAGACGTTCACAGAGTGATTCTGCAAAGCCTTTTTACTGACGTTGGCTTTTAAACGTGTTTTCAGTGGAATTTCTGCCAAACGCAAGACACGATATTTGCTGTTAAAGAATTGAGTATACAGAACGCAAACAAACACTTCCCTACAAGTGAATCGCCTAACCATGCAACTCAGTTCTAAAAACTGAATAGAATGCAGTTTTCACTCAGATGAAAGACGTATGCTTTCCTTCTAGAGAAGTGTTTTCAAAGACATTCACAGAGTGATTCTACAAAGACTTTTTACTGATGTTGGCTTTTAAACGTGTTTTCAGTGGAATTTATGTCAAACGCAAGACACGAGATTTGCTGTTAAAGGATTGAATATCCAGAATGCAAACAAACACTTCCCTACAAGTGAATCGCCTAACCATGCAACTCAGTTCTAAAAACTGAATAGAACGCAGTTTTCACTCACATGAAAGACGAATGCTTTCCTTCTAGAGAAGTGTTTTCAAAGACGTTCACAGAGTGATTCTGCAAAGCCTTTTTACTGACGTTGGCTTTTAAACGTGTTTTCAGTGGAATTTCTGTCAAACGCAAGAACGAGATTTGCTGTTACAGAATTGAGTATACAGAACGCAAACAAACACTTCCCTACAAGTGAATCGCGTAATCGTGCAACTCAGTTCTAAAAATTAATCGAATGCAGTTTTCACTCACATGAAAGACGTATGATTTCCTTCTAGAGAAGTGTTTTCAAAGACATTCACAGAGTGATTCTACAAAGCCTTTTTACTGACGTTGGCTTTTAAATGCAGTTTCAGTGGAATTTCTGTCAAACGCAAGACACGAGATTTGCTGTTAAAGAATTGAATATCCAGAATGCAAACAAACACTTCCCTACAAGTGAATCGCCTAACCATGCAACTCAGTTCTAAAAACTGAATAGAATGCAGTTTTCACGCAGATGAAAGACGTATGCTTTCCTTCCTGAGAAGTGTTTTCAAAGACGTTCACAGAGTGATTCTGCAAAGCCTTTTAACACACTTTGGTTTTAAACGTGTTTTCAGTGGAATTTCTGTCAAACTCAAGACACGAGATTTGCTGTTAAAGAATTGAATATACAGAACGCAAACAAACACTTTCCCACAAGTGAATCGCCGAACCATGCAACTCAGTTCTAAAAACTGAATAGAATGCAGTTTTCACTCACATGAAAGACGTATGCTTTCCTTCTAGAGAAGTGTATTCAAAGACATTCACAGAGTGATTCTACAAAGTCTTTTTAAAGACGTTGGATTTCAAACGCGGTTTCAGCGGAATTTCTGTCAAACCCAAGATACGAGATTTCCTGTTAAATAATTGAATATCCAGAATGCAAACAAACACTTCCCTACAAGTGAATCACCTAACCATGCAACTCAGTTCTAAAAACTGAATAGAATGCAGTATTCACTCACATGATAGACGCATGCTTTCCTTCTTGAGAAGTGTTTTCAAAGACGTTCACAGTGTGATTCTGCAATGCCCTTTTACTGACGTTGGTTTTAAACATGTTTTCACTGGAATTTCTGTCAAACGCTAGTCACGAGATTTGTTGTTAAAGAATTGAATATACAGAACGCAAACAAACACTTCCCTACAAGTGAATCGCCTAACCACGCAACTAAGTTCTAAAAACTGAATAGAATGCAGTTTTCACTCAGATGAAAGACGTATGCTTTCCTTCTAGAGAAGTGTTTTCAAAGATATTTACAGAGTGATTCTACAAAGCCTTTTTACTGACGTTGGCTTTTAAACGTGTTTTCAGTGGAATTTCTGTCAAACGCAAGAACGAGATTTGCTGTTACAGAATTGAGTATACAGAACGCAAACAAAAACTTCCCTACAAGTGATTCGCGTAATCGTGCAACTCAGTTCTAAAAACTAATAGAATGCAGTTTTCACTCATATGAAAGACGTATGCTTTCCTTCTAGAGAAGTGTTTTCAAAGACATTCACAGAGTGATTCTACAAAGCCTTTTTACTGACGTTGGCTTTTAAACGTGTTTTCAGTGGAATTTCTGTCAAACGCAAGAACGAGATTTGCTGTTACAGAATTGAGTATACAGAACGCAAACAAACACTTCCCTACAAGTGAAACGCGTAATCGTGCAACTCAGTTCTAAAAACTAATAGAATGCAGTTTTCACTCACATGAAAGACATATGCTTTCCTTCTAGAGAAGTGTTTTCAAAGACATTCACAGAGTGATTCTACAAAGCCTTTTTACTGACGTTGGCTTTTAAACGCGGTTTCAGTGGAATTTCTGTCAAACGCAAGACACGAGATTTGCTGTTAAAGAATTGAATATCCAGAATGCAAACAAACACTTCCCTACAAGTGAATCGCCTAACCATGCAACTCAGTTCTAAAAACTGAACAGAATGCAGTTTTCACTCACTTGAAAGACATATGCTTTCCTTCTAGAGAAGTGTTTTCAAAGACATTCACAGAGTGATTCTACAAAGCCTTTTTACTGACGTTGGCTTTTAAACGCTGTTTCAGTGGAATTTCTGTAAATGCAAGACACGAGATTTGCTGTTAAAGAATTGAATATCCAGAATGCAAACCAACACTTCCCTACAAGTGAATCACCTAACCATGCAACTAGGTTCTAAAAACTGAATAGAATGCCGTTTTCTCGCCGATGAAAGACGTATGCTTTCCTTCTAGAGAAGTGTTTTCAAAGACATACACAGAGTAATTCTACAAAGCCTTTTTACTGACGTTTCCTTTTAAACGTGTTTTCAGTGGAATTTCTGTCAAACGCAAGAACGAGATTTGCTGTTACAGAATTGAGTATACAGAACGCAAACAAACACTTCCCTACAAGTGAAACGCGTAATCGTGCAACTCAGTTCTAAAAACTAATAGAATGCAGTTTTCACTCACATGAAAGACGTATGCTTTCCTTCTAGAGAAGTGTTTTCAAAGACATTCACAGAGTGATTCTACAAAGCCTTTTTACTGACGTTGGCTTTTAAACGCGGTTTCAGTGGAATTTCTGTCAAACGCAAGACACGAGATTTGCTGTTAAAGAATTGAATATCCAGAATGCAAACAAACACTTCCCTACAAGTGAATCGCCTAACCATGCAACTCAGTTCTAAAAACTGAATAGAATGCAGTTTTCACTCACATGAAAGACATATGCTTTCCTTCTAGAGAAGTATTTTCAAAGACATTCACAGAGTGATTCTAAAAAGCCTTTTTACTGATGTTGGCTTTTAAACGCGGTTTCAGTGGAATTTCTGTCAAACGCAAGACACGAGATTTGCTGTTAAAGAATTGAATATCCAGAATGCAAACAAACACTTCCCTACAAGTGAATCACCTAACCATGCAACTCAGTTCTAAAAACTGAATAGAATGGCAGTTTTCACTCACATGAAAGACGTATGCTTTCGTTCTAGAGAAGTAGTTTCAAAGACATTCACAGAGTGATTCCAAAAAGCCTTTTTACTGATGTTGGCTTTTAAACGCGGTTTCAGTGGAATTTCTGTCAAACGCAAGACACGATATTTGCTGTTAAAGAATTGAATATCCAGAATGCAAACAAACACTTCCCTACAAGTGAATCACCTAACCATGCAACTCAGTTCTAAAAACTGAATAGAATGCAGTTTTCACTCAGATGAAAGACGTATGCTTTCCTTCTAGAGAAGTGTTTTCAAAGACATTCACAGAGTGATTCTACAAAGCCTTTTTACTGACGTTGGCTTTTAAACGTGTTTTCAGTGGAATTTCTGTCAAATGCAAGACACGAGATTTGCTACTAAAGAATTGAACATACAGAACGCAAACAAACACTACCCTAAAAGTGAATCGCCTAACCGTGCAACTCAGTTCTAAAAACTGAATAGAATGCAGTTTTCACTCAGTTGAAAGATGTATGCTTTCCTTCTTGAGAAGTTTTTCAAAGACGTTCACAGAGTGATTCTACAAAGCCTTTTTACTGACGTTGGTTTTAAACGTGTTTTCAGTGGAATTTCTGTTAAATCAAGACACGAGATTTGCTGTTAAAGAACTGAGTATACAGAACGCAAACAAACACTTCCCTACAAGTGAATCGCCTAACCATGCAACTCAGTTCTAAAAACTAATAGAATGCAGTTTTCACTCAGATGAAAGACGTATGCTTTCCTTCTTGAGAAGTGTTTTCAAAGACGTTCACAGAGTTATTCTCCAAAGCCTTTTTTACTGACGTTGGCTTTTAAACGTGTTTTCAGTGGAATTTCTGCCAAACGCAAGACACGATATTTGCTGTTAAAGAATTGAGTATACAGAACGCAAACAAACACTTCCCTACAAGTGAATCGCCTAACCATGCAACTCAGTTCTAAAAACTGAATAGAATGCAGTTTTCACTCAGATGAAAGACGTATGCTTTCCTTCTAGAGAAGTGTTTTCAAAGACATTCACAGAGTGATTCTACAAAGACTTTTTACTGATGTTGGCTTTTAAACGTGTTTTCAGTGGAATTTATGTCAAACGCAAGACACGAGATTTGCTGTTAAAGGATTGAATATCCAGAATGCAAACAAACACTTCCCTACAAGTGAATCGCCTAACCATGCAACTCAGTTCTAAAAACTGAATAGAACGCAGTTTTCACTCACATGAAAGACGAATGCTTTCCTTCTAGAGAAGTGTTTTCAAAGACGTTCACAGAGTGATTCTGCAAAGCCTTTTTACTGACGTTGGCTTTTAAACGTGTTTTCAGTGGAATTTCTGCCAAACGCAAGACACGATATTTGCTGTTAAAGAATTGAGTATACAGAACGCAAACAAACACTTCCCTACAAGTGAATCGCCTAACCATGCAACTCAGTTCTAAAAACTGAATAGAATGCAGTTTTCACTCAGATGAAAGACGTATGCTTTCCTTCTAGAGAAGTGTTTTCAAAGACATTCACAGAGTGATTCTACAAAGACTTTTTACTGATGTTGGCTTTTAAACGTGTTTTCAGTGGAATTTATGTCAAACGCAAGACACGAGATTTGCTGTTAAAGGATTGAATATCCAGAATGCAAACAAACACTTCCCTACAAGTGAATCGCCTAACCATGCAACTCAGTTCTAAAAACTGAATAGAACGCAGTTTTCACTCACATGAAAGACGAATGCTTTCCTTCTAGAGAAGTGTTTTCAAAGACGTTCACAGAGTGATTCTGCAAAGCCTTTTTACTGACGTTGGCTTTTAAACGTGTTTTCAGTGGAATTTCTGTCAAACGCAAGAACGAGATTTGCTGTTACAGAATTGAGTATACAGAACGCAAACAAACACTTCCCTACAAGTGAATCGCGTAATCGTGCAACTCAGTTCTAAAAATTAATCGAATGCAGTTTTCACTCACATGAAAGACGTATGATTTCCTTCTAGAGAAGTGTTTTCAAAGACATTCACAGAGTGATTCTACAAAGCCTTTTTACTGACGTTGGCTTTTAAATGCAGTTTCAGTGGAATTTCTGTCAAACGCAAGACACGAGATTTGCTGTTAAAGAATTGAATATCCAGAATGCAAACAAACACTTCCCTACAAGTGAATCGCCTAACCATGCAACTCAGTTCTAAAAACTGAATAGAATGCAGTTTTCACGCAGATGAAAGACGTATGCTTTCCTTCCTGAGAAGTGTTTTCAAAGACGTTCACAGAGTGATTCTGCAAAGCCTTTTAACACACTTTGGTTTTAAACGTGTTTTCAGTGGAATTTCTGTCAAACTCAAGACACGAGATTTGCTGTTAAAGAATTGAATATACAGAACGCAAACAAACACTTTCCCACAAGTGAATCGCCGAACCATGCAACTCAGTTCTAAAAACTGAATAGAATGCAGTTTTCACTCACATGAAAGACGTATGCTTTCCTTCTAGAGAAGTGTATTCAAAGACATTCACAGAGTGATTCTACAAAGTCTTTTTAAAGACGTTGGATTTCAAACGCGGTTTCAGCGGAATTTCTGTCAAACCCAAGATACGAGATTTCCTGTTAAATAATTGAATATCCAGAATGCAAACAAACACTTCCCTACAAGTGAATCACCTAACCATGCAACTCAGTTCTAAAAACTGAATAGAATGCAGTATTCACTCACATGATAGACGCATGCTTTCCTTCTTGAGAAGTGTTTTCAAAGACGTTCACAGTGTGATTCTGCAATGCCCTTTTACTGACGTTGGTTTTAAACATGTTTTCACTGGAATTTCTGTCAAACGCTAGTCACGAGATTTGTTGTTAAAGAATTGAATATACAGAACGCAAACAAACACTTCCCTACAAGTGAATCGCCTAACCACGCAACTAAGTTCTAAAAACTGAATAGAATGCAGTTTTCACTCAGATGAAAGACGTATGCTTTCCTTCTAGAGAAGTGTTTTCAAAGATATTTACAGAGTGATTCTACAAAGCCTTTTTACTGACGTTGGCTTTTAAACGTGTTTTCAGTGGAATTTCTGTCAAACGCAAGAACGAGATTTGCTGTTACAGAATTGAGTATACAGAACGCAAACAAAAACTTCCCTACAAGTGATTCGCGTAATCGTGCAACTCAGTTCTAAAAACTAATAGAATGCAGTTTTCACTCATATGAAAGACGTATGCTTTCCTTCTAGAGAAGTGTTTTCAAAGACATTCACAGAGTGATTCTACAAAGCCTTTTTACTGACGTTGGCTTTTAAACGTGTTTTCAGTGGAATTTCTGTCAAACGCAAGAACGAGATTTGCTGTTACAGAATTGAGTATACAGAACGCAAACAAACACTTCCCTACAAGTGAAACGCGTAATCGTGCAACTCAGTTCTAAAAACTAATAGAATGCAGTTTTCACTCACATGAAAGACGTATGCTTTCCTTCTAGAGAAGTGTTTTCAAAGACATTCACAGAGTGATTCTACAAAGCCTTTTTACTGACGTTGGCTTTTAAACGCTGTTTCAGTGGAATTTCTGTAAATGCAAGACACGAGATTTGCTGTTAAAGAATTGAATATCCAGAATGCAAACCAACACTTCCCTACAAGTGAATCACCTAACCATGCAACTAGGTTCTAAAAACTGAATAGAATGCCGTTTTCTCGCCGATGAAAGACGTATGCTTTCCTTCTAGAGAAGTGTTTTCAAAGACATACACAGAGTAATTCTACAAAGCCTTTTTACTGACGTTTCCTTTTAAACGTGTTTTCAGTGGAATTTCTGTCAAACGCAAGAACGAGATTTGCTGTTACAGAATTGAGTATACAGAACGCAAACAAACACTTCCCTACAAGTGAAACGCGTAATCGTGCAACTCAGTTCTAAAAACTAATAGAATGCAGTTTTCACTCACATGAAAGACGTATGCTTTCCTTCTAGAGAAGTGTTTTCAAAGACATTCACAGAGTGATTCTACAAAGCCTTTTTACTGACGTTGGCTTTTAAACGCGGTTTCAGTGGAATTTCTGTCAAACGCAAGACACGAGATTTGCTGTTAAAGAATTGAATATCCAGAATGCAAACAAACACTTCCCTACAAGTGAATCGCCTAACCATGCAACTCAGTTCTAAAAACTGAATAGAATGCAGTTTTCACTCACATGAAAGACATATGCTTTCCTTCTAGAGAAGTATTTTCAAAGACATTCACAGAGTGATTCTAAAAAGCCTTTTTACTTATGTTGGCTTTAATCGTGGTTTCAGTGGAATTTCTGTCAAACGCAAGACACGAGATTTGCTGTTAAAGAATTGAATATCCAGAATGCAAACCAACACTTCCCTACAAGTGAATCACCTAACCATGCAACTCAGTTCTAAAAACTGAATAGAATGCAGTTTTCACTCAGATGAAAGACGTATGCTTTCCTTCTAGAGAAGTGTTTTCAAAGACATTTACAGAGTGATTCTACAAAGCCTTTTTAATGACGTTGGCTTTTAAACGTGTTTTCAGTGGAATTTCTGTCAAACGCAAGAACGAGATTTGCTGTTACCGAATTGAGTATACAGAACGCAAACAAACACTTCCCTACAAGTGAATCGCGTAATTGTGCAACTCAGTTCTAAAAACTAATAGAATGCAGTTTTCACTCACTTGAAAGACGTATGCTTTCCTTCTAGAGAAGTGTTTTCAAAGACGTTAACAGAGTGATTCTACAAAGCCTTTTTACTGACGTTGGCTTTTAAACGCGGTTTCAGTGGAATTTCTGTCAAACGCAAGACACGAGATTTGCTGTTAAAGAATTGAATATCCAGAATGCAAACAAACACTTCCCTACAAGTGAATCGCCTAACCATGCAACTCAGTTCTAAAAACTGAACAGAATGCAGTTTTCACTCACATGAAAGACATATGCTTTCCTTCTAGAGAAGTGTTTTCAAAGACATTCACAGAGTGATTCTACAAAGCCTTTTTACTGACGTTGGCTTTTAAACACTGTTTCAGTGGAATTTCTGTAAATGCAAGACACGAGATTTGCTGTTAAAGGATTGAATATCCAGAATGCAAACCAACACTTCCCTACAAGTGAATCACCTAACCATGCAACTTAGTTCTAAAAACTGAATAGAATGCAGTTTTCTCGCCGATGAAAGACGTATGCTTTCCTTCTAGAGAAGTGTTTTCAAAGACATACACAGAGTAATTCTACAAAGCCTTTTTACTGACGTTGGCTTTTAAACGTGTTTTCAGTGGAATTTCTGTCAAACGCAAGACACGAGATTTGCTGTTAAAGAATTGAACATACAGAATGCAAACAAACACTTCCCTACAAGTGAATCGCCTAATCGTGCAACTCAGTTCTAAAAACTGAATAGAATGCAGTTTTCACTCAGATGAAAGACGTATGCTTTCCTTCTTGAGAAGTTTTTTCAAAGACGTTCACAGAGTGATTCTGCAAAGCCTTTTTACTGACGTTGGTTTTAATCGTGTTTTCAGTGGAATTTCTGTCAAACGCAAGACACGAGATTTGCTGTTAAAGAATTGAGTATACACAACGCAAACCAACACTTCCCTACAAGTGAATCGCCTAACCATGCAACTCAGTTCTAAAAACTGAATAGAATGCAGTTTTCACTCAGATGAAAGACGTATGCTTTCCTTCTTGAGAAGTGTTTTCAAAGATGTTCACAGAGTGATTCTGCAAAGCCTTTTTACTGTTCTTGGTTTTAAACGTGTTTTCAGTGGAATTTCTGTCAAACGCAAGACACGAGATTTGCTGTTAAAGAATTGAATATCCAGAATGCAAACAAGAACTTCCCTACAAGTGAATCGACTAACCATGCAACTCAGTTCTAAAAACTGAATAGAATGCAGTTTTCACGCTGATGAAAGGCGTATGCTTTCCTTCTAGAGAAGTGTTTTCAAAGACATTCACAGAGTGATTCTACAAAGCCTTTTTACTGACGTTGGCTTTTAAACGCGGTTTCAATGGAATTTCTGTCAAACGCAAGACACGAGATTTGCTGTTAAAGAATTGAATATCCAGAATGCAAACAAACACTTCCCTACAAGTGAATCACCTAACCATGCAACTCAGTTCTAAAAACTGAATAGAATGGCAGTTTTCACTCACATGAAAGACGTATGCTTTCGTTCTAGAGAAGTAGTTTCAAAGACATTCACAGAGTGATTCCAAAAAGCCTTTTTACTGATGTTGGCTTTTAAACGCGGTTTCAGTGGAATTTCTGTCAAACGCAAGACACGATATTTGCTGTTAAAGAATTGAATATCCAGAATGCAAACAAACACTTCCCTACAAGTGAATCACCTAACCATGCAACTCAGTTCTAAAAACTGAATAGAATGCAGTTTTCACTCAGATGAAAGACGTATGCTTTCCTTCTAGAGAAGTGTTTTCAAAGACATTCACAGAGTGATTCTACAAAGCCTTTTTACTGACGTTGGCTTTTAAACGTGTTTTCAGTGGAATTTCTGTCAAATGCAAGACACGAGATTTGCTACTAAAGAATTGAACATACAGAACGCAAACAAACACTTCCCTAAAAGTGAATCGCCTAACCGTGCAACTCAGTTCTAAAAACTGAATAGAATGCAGTTTTCACTCAGTTGAAAGACGTATGCTTTCCTTCTTGAGAAGTTTTTCAAAGACGTTCACAGAGTGATTCTACAAAGCCTTTTTACTGACGTTGGTTTTAAACGTGTTTTCAGTGGAATTTCTGTTAAATCAAGACACGAGATTTGCTGTTAAAGAACTGAGTATACAGAACGCAAACAAACACTTCCCTACAAGTGAATCGCCTAACCATGCAACTCAGTTCTAAAAACTAATAGAATGCAGTTTTCACTCAGATGAAAGACGTATGCTTTCCTTCTTGAGAAGTGTTTTCAAAGACGTTCACAGAGTTATTCTCCAAAGCCTTTTTTACTGACGTTGGCTTTTAAACGTGTTTTCAGTGGAATTTCTGCCAAACGCAAGACACGATATTTGCTGTTAAAGAATTGAGTATACAGAACGCAAACAAACACTTCCCTACAAGTGAATCGCCTAACCATGCAACTCAGTTCTAAAAACTGAATAGAATGCAGTTTTCACTCAGATGAAAGACGTATGCTTTCCTTCTAGAGAAGTGTTTTCAAAGACATTCACAGAGTGATTCTACAAAGACTTTTTACTGATGTTGGCTTTTAAACGTGTTTTCAGTGGAATTTATGTCAAACGCAAGACACGAGATTTGCTGTTAAAGGATTGAATATCCAGAATGCAAACAAACACTTCCCTACAAGTGAATCGCCTAACCATGCAACTCAGTTCTAAAAACTGAATAGAACGCAGTTTTCACTCACATGAAAGACGAATGCTTTCCTTCTAGAGAAGTGTTTTCAAAGACGTTCACAGAGTGATTCTGCAAAGCCTTTTTACTGACGTTGGCTTTTAAACGTGTTTTCAGTGGAATTTCTGTCAAACGCAAGAACGAGATTTGCTGTTACAGAATTGAGTATACAGAACGCAAACAAACACTTCCCTACAAGTGAATCGCGTAATCGTGCAACTCAGTTCTAAAAATTAATCGAATGCAGTTTTCACTCACATGAAAGACGTATGATTTCCTTCTAGAGAAGTGTTTTCAAAGACATTCACAGAGTGATTCTACAAAGCCTTTTTACTGACGTTGGCTTTTAAATGCAGTTTCAGTGGAATTTCTGTCAAACGCAAGACACGAGATTTGCTGTTAAAGAATTGAATATCCAGAATGCAAACAAACACTTCCCTACAAGTGAATCGCCTAACCATGCAACTCAGTTCTAAAAACTGAATAGAATGCAGTTTTCACGCAGATGAAAGACGTATGCTTTCCTTCCTGAGAAGTGTTTTCAAAGACGTTCACAGAGTGATTCTGCAAAGCCTTTTAACACACTTTGGTTTTAAACGTGTTTTCAGTGGAATTTCTGTCAAACTCAAGACACGAGATTTGCTGTTAAAGAATTGAATATACAGAACGCAAACAAACACTTTCCCACAAGTGAATCGCCGAACCATGCAACTCAGTTCTAAAAACTGAATAGAATGCAGTTTTCACTCACATGAAAGACGTATGCTTTCCTTCTAGAGAAGTGTATTCAAAGACATTCACAGAGTGATTCTACAAAGTCTTTTTAAAGACGTTGGATTTCAAACGCGGTTTCAGCGGAATTTCTGTCAAACCCAAGATACGAGATTTCCTGTTAAATAATTGAATATCCAGAATGCAAACAAACACTTCCCTACAAGTGAATCACCTAACCATGCAACTCAGTTCTAAAAACTGAATAGAATGCAGTATTCACTCACATGATAGACGCATGCTTTCCTTCTTGAGAAGTGTTTTCAAAGACGTTCACAGTGTGATTCTGCAATGCCCTTTTACTGACGTTGGTTTTAAACATGTTTTCACTGGAATTTCTGTCAAACGCTAGTCACGAGATTTGTTGTTAAAGAATTGAATATACAGAACGCAAACAAACACTTCCCTACAAGTGAATCGCCTAACCACGCAACTAAGTTCTAAAAACTGAATAGAATGCAGTTTTCACTAAGATGAAAGACGTATGCTTTCCTTCTAGAGAAGTGTTTTCAAAGATATTTACAGAGTGATTCTACAAAGCCTTTTTACTGACGTTGGCTTTTAAACGTGTTTTCAGTGGAATTTCTGTCAAACGCAAGAACGAGATTTGCTGTTACAGAATTGAGTATACAGAACGCAAACAAACACTTCCCTACAAGTGAATCGCGTAATCGTGCAACTCAGTTCTAAAAACTAATAGAATGCAGTTTTCACTCATATGAAAGACGTATGCTTTCCTTCTAGAGAAGTGTTTTCAAAGACATTCACAGAGTGATTCTACAAAGCCTTTTTACTGACGTTGGCTTTTAAACGTGTTTTCAGTGGAATTTCTGTCAAACGCAAGAACGAGATTTGCTGTTACAGAATTGAGTATACAGAACGCAAACAAACACTTCCCTACAAGTGAAACGCGTAATCGTGCAACTCAGTTCTAAAAACTAATAGAATGCAGTTTTCACTCACATGAAAGACATATGCTTTCCTTCTAGAGAAGTGTTTTCAAAGACATTCACAGAGTGATTCTACAAAGCCTTTTTACTGACGTTGGCTTTTAAACGTGTTTTCAGTGGAATTTCTGTCAAATGCAAGACACGAGATTTGCTGTTAAAGAACTGAGTATACAGAACGCAAACAAACACTTCCCTACAAGTGAATCGCCTAACCGTGCAACTCAGTTCTAAAAACTGAATAGAATGCAGTTTTCACTCAGTTGAAAGACGTATGCTTTCCTTCTTGAGAAGTTTTTCAAAGACGTTCACAGAGTGATTCTACAAAGCCTTTTTACTGACGTTGGTTTTAAACGTGTTTTCAGTGGAATTTCTGTTAAATCAAGACACGAGATTTGCTGTTAAAGAACTGAGTATACAGAACGCAAACCAACACTTTCCTACAAGTGAATCACGTAACCTTGCAACTCAGTTCTAAAAACTAATAGAATGCAGTTTTCACTCACATGAAAGACGTATGCTTTCCTTCTTGAGAAGTGTTTTCAAAGACGTTCACAGAGTTATTCTGCAAATCCTTTTTTACTGACGTTGGCTTTTAAACGTGTTTTCAGTGGAATTTCTGCCAAACGCAAGACACGATATTTGCTGTTAAAGAATTGAGTATACAGAACGCAAACAAACACTTCCCTACAAGTGAATCGCCTAACCATGCAACTCAGTTCTAAAAACTGAATAGAACGCAGTTTTCACTCAGATGAAAGATGTATGCTTTCCTTCTTGAGAAGTGTTTTCAAAGACGTTCACAGAGTGATTCTGCAAAGCCTTTTTAATGACGTTGGCTTTTAAACGTGTTTTCAGTGGAATTTCTGTCAAACGCAAGACACGAGATTTGCTGTTAAAGAATTGAATGTACCGAACGCAAACCAACACTTCCCTAAAAGTGAATCGCCTAACCATGCAACTCAGTTCTAAAACTGAATAGAATGCAGTTTTCACTCAGATGAAAGACGTATGCTTTCCTTCTAGAGAAGTGTTTTCAAAGACGTTCACAGAGTGATTCTGCAAAGCCTTTTTAATGACGTTGGCTTTTAAACGCGGTTTCAGTGGAATTTCTATCAAACGCAAGACACGAGATTTGCTGTTAAAGAATTGAATATCCAGAATGCAGACAAACACTTCCCTACAAGTGAATCGCCTAACCATGCAACTCAGTTCTAAAAACTGAATAGAATGCAGTTTTCACTCACATGAAAAACATATGCTTTCCTTCTAGAGAAGTATTTTCAAAGACATTCACAGAGTGATTCTAAAAAGCCTTTTTACTGATGTTGGCTTTAAACGCGGTTTCAGTGGAATTTCTGTCAAACGCAAGACACGAGATTTGCTGTTAAAGAATTGAATATCCAGAATGCAAACCAACACTTCCCTACAAGTGAATCACCTAACCATGCAACTCAGTTCTAAAAACTGAATAGAATGCAGTTTTCACTCAGATGAAAGACGTATGCTTTCCTTCTAGAGAAGTGTTTTCAAAGACATTTACAGAGTGATTCTACAAAGCCTTTTTAATGACGTTGGCTTTTAAACGTGTTTTTAGTGGAATTTCTGTCAAACGCAAGAACGAGATTTGCTGTTACAGAATTGAGTATACAGAACGCAAACAAACACTTCCCTACAAGTGAATCGCGTAATTGTGCAACTCAGTTCTAAAAACTAATAGAATGCAGTTTTCACTCACATGAAAGAAGTATGCTTTCCTTCTAGAGAAGTGTTTTCAAAGACGTTCACAGAGTGATTCTGCAAAGCCTTTTTACTGAAGGTTTTAAACGTGTTTTCAGTGGAATTTCTGTCAAACGCAAGACACGATATTTGCTGTTAAAGAATTGAGTGTGCAGAACGTAAACCAACACTTCCCTACAAGTGAATCGCCTAACCGTGCAACTCAGTTCTAAAAACTGAATAGAATGCAGTTTTCACTCAGTTGAAAGACGTATGCTTTCCTTCTTGAGAAGTGTTTTCAAAGACGTTCACAGAGTGATTCTACAAAGCCTTTTTACTGACGTTGGCTTTTAAACGCGGTTTCAGTGGAATTTCTGTCAAACGCAAGACACGAGATTTGCTGTTAAAGAATTGAATATCCAGAATGCAAACAAACACTTCCCTACAAGTGAATCGCCTAACCATGCAACTCAGTTCTAAAAACTGAACAGAATGCAGTTTTCACTCACTTGAAAGACATATGCTTTCCTTCTAGAGCAGTGTTTTCAAAGACATTCACAGAGTGATTCTACAAAGCCTTTTTACTGACGTTGGCTTTTAAACACTGTTTCAGTGGAATTTCTGTAAATGCAAGACACGAGATTTGCTGTTAAAGAATTGAATATCCAGAATGCAAACCAACACTTCCCTACAAGTGAATCACCTAACCATGCAACTTAGTTCTAAAAACTGAATAGAATGCAGTTTTCTCGCCGATGAAAGACATATGCTTTCCTTCTAGAGAAGTGTTTTCAAAGACATACACAGAGTAATTCTACAAAGCCTTTTTACTGACGTTGGCTTTTAAACGTGTTTTCAGTGGAATTTCTGTCAAACGCAAGACACGAGATTTGCTGTTAAAGAATTGAGTATGCTGAACGCAAACCAACACTTCCCTACAAGTGAATCGCCTAACCGTGCAACTCAGTTCTAAAAACTGAATAGAATGCAGTTTTCACTCAGATGAAAGACGTATGCTTTCCTTCTTGAGAAGTGTTTTCAAAACGTTCTCAGAGTGATTCTGCAAAGCCTTTTAACTGACGTTGGTTTTAAACATGTTTTCAGTGGAATTTCTGTCAAACGCAAGACACGAGATTTGCTATTAAAGAATTGATTATCCAGAATGCAAACAAACACTTCCCTACAAGTGAATCGCCTAACCACGCAACTAAGTTCTAAAAACTGAATAGAATGCAGTTTTCACTCAGATGAAAGACGTATGCTTTCCTTCTAGAGAAGTGTTTTCAAAGACATTTACAGAGTGATTCTACAAAGCCTTTTTACTGACGTTGGCTTTTAAACGTGTTTTCAGTGGAATTTCTGTCAAACGCAAGAACGAGATTTGCTGTTACAGAATTGAGTATACAGAACGCAAACAAACACTTCCCTACAAGTGAATCGCGTAATTGTGCAACTCAGTTCTAAAAACTAATAGAATGCAGTTTTCCCTCACATGAAAGACGTATGCTTTCCTTCTAGAGAAGTGTTTTCAAAGACGTTCACAGAGTGATTCTTCAAAGCCTTTTTACTGACGGTTTTAAACGTGTTTTCAGTGGAATTTCTGTCAAACGCAAGACACGATATTTGCTGTTAAAGAATTGAGTGTGCAGAACGTAAACCAACACTTCCCTACAAGTGAGTCGCCTAACCGTGCAACTCAGTTCTAAAAACTGAATAGAATGCAGTTTTCACTCAGTTGAAAGACGTATGCTTTCCTTCTTGAGAAGTGTTTTCAAAGACGTTCACAGTTTGATTCTGCGAAGCCCTTTTACTGACGTTGGTTTTAAACGTGTTTTCAGTGGAATTTCTGTCAAACGCAAGAAACGAGATTTGCTATTAAAGAATTGAATATACAGAACGCAAACAAACACTTCCCTACAAGTGAATCGCCTAACCATGCAACTCAGTTCTAAAAACTGAATAGAATGAAGTTTTCACTCAGATGAAAAACGTATGCTTTCCTTCTAGAGAAGTGTTTTCAAAGACATTCACAGAGTGATTCTACAAAGCCTTTTTACTGATGTTGGCTTTTAAACGTGTTTTCAGTGGAATTTCTGTCAAACGCAAGACACGAGATTTGCTGTTAAAGAACTGAATATCCAGAATGCAAACAAACACTTCCCTACAAGTGAATCGCCTAACCATGCAACTCAGTTCTAAAAACTGAATAGAACGCAGTTTTCACTCAGATGAAAGACGTATGCTTTCCTTCTAGAGAAGTGTTTTCAAAGACATTCACAGAGTGATTCTGCAAAGCCTTTTTACTGACGTTGGCTTTTAAACGTGTTTTCAGTGGAATTTCTGTCAAATGCAAGAACGAGATTTGCTGTTACAGAATTGAGTATACAGAACGCAAACAAACACTTCCCTACAAGTGAATCGCGTAATCGTGGAACTCAGTTCTAAAAATTAATCGAATGCAGTTTTCACTCACATGAAAGACGTATGATTTCCTTCTAGAGAAGTGTTTTCAAAGACATTCACAGAGTGATTCTACAAAGCCTTTTTACTGACGTTGGCTTTTAAACGCAGTTTCAGTGGAATTTCTGTCAAACGCAAGACACGATATTTGCTGTTAAAGAATTGAATATCCAGAATGCAAATAAACACTTCCCTACAAGTGAATCGCCTAACCATGCAACTCAGTTCTAAAAACTGAATAGAATGCAGTTTTCACGCAGACGAAAGACGCATGCTTTCCTTCCTGAGAACTGTTTTCAAAGACGTTCACAAGTGATTCTGCAAAGCCTTTTTACTGACTTTGGTTTTAAACGTGTTTTCAGTGGAATTTCTGTCAAACTCAAGACACGAGATTTGCTGTTAAAGAATTGAATATACAGAACGCAAACAAACACTTCCCTACAAGTGAATCGCCTAACCATGCAACTCAGTTCTGAAAACTGAATAGAACGCAGGTGTCACTCAGATGAAAGACAAATGCTTTCCTTCTTGAGAAGTGTTTTCAAAGACGTTCACAGAGTGATTCTGCAAAGCCTTTTTACTGACGTTGGTTTTAAACGTGTTTTCAGTGGAATTTCTGTCAAACGCAAGACACGAGATTTGCTGTTAAAGAATTGAATATCCAGAATGCAAACAAGAACTTCCCTACAAGTGAATCGACTAACCATGCAACTCAGTTTTAAAAACTGAATAGAATGCAGTTTTCTCGCAGATGAAAGACGTATGCTTTCCTTCTAGAGAAGTGTTTTCAAAGACATTCACAGAGTAATTCTACAAAGCCTTTTTACTGACGTTGGCTTGTAAACGTGTTTTCAGTGGAATTTCTGTCAAACGCTAGACACGATATTTGCCGTTAAAGAATTGAGTATGCAGAACGCAAACCAACACGTCCCTACAAGTGAATCGCCTAACCGTGCAAATCAGTTCTAAAAACTGAATAGAATGCAGTTTTCACTCAGATGGAAGACTTATGCTTTCCTTCTTGAGAAGTGTTTTCAAAGACGTTCTCAGAGTGATTCTGCAAAGCCTTTTTACTGAAGTTTGTTTTAAACGTGTTTTCAGTGGAATTTCTGTCAAATGCAAGACATGAGATTTGCTGTTAAAGAATTGAGTATACAGAACGCAAACCAACACTTCCCTACAAGAGAATCACGTAACCGTGCAACTCAGTTCTAAAAACTAATAGAATGCAGTTTTCACTCACATGAAAGACGTATGCTTTCCTTCTTGAGAAGTGTTTTCAAAGACGTTCACAGAGTTATTCTGCAAAGCCTTTTTTACTGACGTTGGCTTTTAAACGTGTTTTCAGTGGAATTTCTGCCAAACGCAAGACACGATATTTGCTGTTAAAGAATTGAGTATACAGAACGCAAACAAACACTTCCCTACAAGTGAATCGCCTAACCATGCAACTCAGTTCTGAAAACTGAATAGAACGCAGGTGTCACTCAGATGAAAGACAAATGCTTTCCTTCTTGAGAAGTGTTTTCAAACACGTTCACAGAGTGATTCTGCAAAGCCTTTTTACTGACGTTGGTTTTAAACGTGTTTTCAGTGGAATTTCTGTCAAACACAAAACACGATATTTGCTGTTAAAGAATTGAATATCCAGAATGCAAACAAGAACTTCCCTACAAGTGAATCGACTAACCATGCAACTCAGTTCTAAAAACTGAATAGAATGCAGTTTTCACGCTGATGAATGGCGTAGGCTTTCCTTCTAGAGAAGTGTTTTCAAAGACATTCACAGAGTGATTCTACAAAGCCTTTTTACTGATGTTGGCTTTTAAACGTGTTTTCAGTGGAATTTCTGTCAAACGCAAGACACGATATTTGCTGTTAAAGAATTGAATATCCAGAATGCAAACAAACACTTCCCAACAAGTGAATCGCCTAACCATGCAACTCAGTTCTAAAAACTGAATAGAATGCAGTTTTCACGCAGATGAAAGACGTATGCTTTCCTTCTTGAGAAGTGTTTTCAAAGACGTTCACAGAGTGATTCTGCAAAGCCTTTTTACTGACGTTGGTTTTAAAGGTGTTTTCAGTGGAATTTCTGTCAAACGCAAGACACGAGATTTGCTGTTAAAGAATTGAATATCCAGAATGCAAACAAACACTTCCCTACAAGTGAATCACCTAACCATGCAACTCAGTTCTAAAAACTGAATAGAATGCAGTTTTCACTCAGATGAAAGACGTATGCTTTCCTTCTAGAGAAGTGTTTTCAAAGACATTCACAGAGTAATTCTACAAAGCCTTTTTACTGACGTTGGCTTGTAAACGTGTTTTCAGTGGAATTTCTGTCAAACTCTAGACACGATATTTGCCGTTAAAGAATTGAGTATGCAGAACGCAAACCAACACTTCCCTACAAGTGAATCGCCTAACCGTGCAAATCAGTTCTAAAAACAGAATAGAATGCAGTTTTCACTCAGATGGAAGACTTATGCTTTCCTTCTTGAGAAGTGTTTTCAAAGACGTTCTCAGAGTGATTCTGCAAAGCCTTTTTACTGAAGTTGGTTTTAAACGTGTTTTCAGTGGAATTTCTGTCAAATGCAAGACACGAGATTTGCTGTTAAAGAATTGAGTATACAGAACGCAAACCAACACTTCCCTACAAGAGAATCACGTAACCGTGCAACTCAGTTCTAAAAACTAATAGAATGCAGTTTTCACTCACATGAAAGACGTATGCTTTCCTTCTTGAGAAGTGTTTTCAAAGACGTTCACAAAGTTATTCTGCAAAGCCTTTTTTACTGACGTTGGCTTTTAAACGTGTTTTCAGTGGAATGTCTGCCAAACGCAAGACACGATATTTGCTGTTAAAGAATTGAGTATACAGAACGCAAACAAACACTTCCCTACAAGTGAATCGCCTAACCATGCAACTCAGTTCTGAAAACTGAATAGAACGCAGGTGTCACTCAGATGAAAGACAAATGCTTTCCTTCTTGAGAAGTGTTTTCAAAGACGTTCACAGAGTGATTCTGCAAAGCCTTTTTACTGACGTTGGTTTTAAACGTGTTTTCAGTGGAATTTCTGTCAAACGCAAGACACGAGATTTGCTGTTAAAGAATTGAATATCCAGAATGCAAACAAGAACTTCCCTACAAGTGAATCGACTAACCATGCAACTCAGTTCTAAAAACTGAATAGAATGCAGTTTTCACGCTGATGAAAGGCGTATGCTTTCCTTCTAGAGAAGTGTTTTCAAAGACATTCACAGAGTGATTCTACAAAGCCTTTTTACTGATGTTGGCTTTTAAACGTGTTTTCAGTGGAATTTCTGTCAAACGCAAGACACGATATTTGCTGTTAAAGAATTGAATATCCAGAATGCAAACAAACACTTCCCTACAAGTGAATCGCCTAACCATGCAACTCAGTTCTAAAAACTGAATAGAATGCAGTTTTCACGCAGATGAAAGACGTATGCTTTCCTTCTTGAGAAGTGTTTTCAAAGACGTTCACAGAGTGATTCTGCAAAGCCTTTTTACTGACGTTGGTTTTAAAGGTGTTTTCAGTGGAATTTCTGTCAAACGCAAGACACGAGATTTGCTGTTAAAGAATTGAATATCCAGAATTCAAACAAACACTTCCCTACAAGTGAATCACCTAACCATGCAACTCAGTTCTAAAAACTGAATAGAATGCAGTTTTCACTCAGATGAAAGACGTATGCTTTCCTTCTTGAGAAGTGTTTTCAAAGACGTTCACAGTTTGATTCTGCAAAGCCCTTTTACTGCCGTTGGTTTTAAACGTGTTTTCAGTGGAATTTCTGTCAAACGCAAGACACGAGATTTGCTGTTAAAGAATTGAATATCCAGAATGCAAACAAACACGTCCCTACGAGTGAATCGCCTTACCATGCAACTCAGTTCTAAAAACTGAATAGAATGCAGTTTTCACTCACCTGAAAGACGTATGCTTTCCTTCTAGAGAAGTGTTTTCAAAGACATTCACAGAGTGATTCTACAAAGCCTTTTTACTGACGTTGGCTTTTAAACGCGGTTTCAGTGGAATTTCTGTAAACGCAAGACACGAGATTTGCTGTTAAAGAATTGAATATCCAGAATGCAAACCAACATTTCCCTACAAGTGAATCGCCTAACCATGCAACTCAGTTCTGAAAACTGAATAAAACGCAGGTGTCACTCAGATGAAAGACAAATGCTTTCCTTCTTGAGAAGTGTTTTCAAAGACGTTCACAGAGTGATTCTTCAAAGCCATTTTACTGACGTTGGTTTTAAACATGTTTTCAGTGGAATTTCTGTCAAACGCAAGACACGATATTTGCTGTTAAAGAAATGAATATCCAGAATGCAAACAAGAACTTCCCTACAAGTGAATCGACTAACCATGCAACTCAGTTCTAAAAACTAAATAGAATGCAGTTTTCACGCTGATGAAAGGCGTATGCTTTCCTTCTAGAGAAGTGTTTTCAAAGACATTCACAGAGTGATTCTACAAAGCCTTTTTACTGATGTTGGCTTTTAAACGTGTTTTCAGGGGAATTTCTGTCAAACGCAAGACACGATATTTGCTGTTAAAGAATTGAATATCCAGAATGCAAACAAACACTTCCCTACAAGTGAATCGCCTAACCATGCAACTCAGTTCTAAAAACTGAATAGAATGCAGTTTTCACGCAGATGAAAGACATATGCTTTCCTTCTTGAGAAGTGTTTTCAAAGACGTTCACAGTTTGATTCTGCAAAGCCTTTTTACTGACGTTGGTTTTAAAGGTGTTTTCAGTGGAATTTCTGTCAAAGGCAAGACACGAGATTTGCTGTTAAAGAATTGAATATCCAGAATGCAAACAAACACTTCCCTACAATTGAATCACCTAACCATGCAACTCAGTTCTAAAAACTGAATAGAATGCAGTTTTCACTCAGATGAAAGACGTATGCTTTCCTTCTTGAGAAGTGTTTTCAAAGACGTTCACAGTTTGATTCTGCAAAGCCCTTTTACTGCCGTTGGTTTTAAACGTGTTTTCAGTGTAATTTCTGTCAAACGCAAGACACGAGATTTGCTGTTAAAGAATTGAATATCCAGAATGCAAACAAACACTTCCCTACAAGTGAATCACCTAACCATGAAACTCAGTTCTAAAAACTGAATAGAATGCAGTTTTCACTCACATGATAGACGTATGCTTTCCTTCTTGAGAAGTGTTTTCAAAGACGTTCACAGTTTGATTCTGCAAAGCCCTTTTACTGACATTGGTTTTTAAACGCGGTTTCAGTGGAATTTCTGTCAAACGCAAGACACAAGATTTGCTGTTAAAGAATTGATTATCCAGAATGCAAACAAACACTTCCCTACAAGTGAATCGCCTTACCATGCAACTCAGTTCTAAAAACTGAATAGAATGCAGTTTTCACTCACCTGAAAGACGTATGCTTTCCTTCTAGAGAAGTGTTTTCAAAGACATTCACAGAGTGATTCTACAAAGCCTTTTTACTGACGTTGTCTTTTAAACGCGGTTTCAGTGGAATTTCTGTAAACGCAAGACACGAGATTTGCTGTTAAAGAATTGAATATCCAGAATGCAAACCAACACTTCCCTACAAGTGAATCACCTAACCATGCAACTTAGTTCTAAAAACTGAATAGAATGCAGTTTTCTCGCAGATGAAAGACGTATGCTTTCCTTCTAGAGAAGTGTTTTCAAAGACATTCACAGAGTAATTCTACAAAGCCTTTTTACTGACGTTGGCTTGTAAACGTGTTTTCAGTGGAATTTCTGTCAAACGCTATACACGATATTTGCCGTTAAAGAATTGAGTATGCAGAACGCAAACCAACACTTCCCTACAAGTGAATCGCCTACCCGTGCAAATCAGTTCTAAAAACTGAATAGAATGCAGTTTTCACTCAGATGGAAGACTTATGCTTTCCTTCTTGAGAAGTGTTTTCAAAGACGTTCTCAGAGTGATTCTGCAAAGCCTTTTTACTGAAGTTTGTTTTAAACGTGTTTTCAGTGGAATTTCTGTCAAATGCAAGACATGAGATTTGCTGTTAAAGAATTGAGTATACAGAACGCAAACCAACACTTCCCTACAAGAGAATCACGTAACCGTGCAACTCAGTTCTAAAAACTGAATAGAATGCAGTTTTCACTCACATGAAAGACGTATGCTTTCCTTCTTGAGAAGTGTTTTCAAAGACGTTCACAGAGTTATTCTGCAAAGCCTTTTTTACTGACGTTGGCTTTTAAACGTGTTTTCAGTGGAATTTCTGCCAAACGCAAGACACGATATTTGCTGTTAAAGAATTGAGTATACAGAACGCAAACAAACACTTCCCTACAAGTGAATCGCCTCACCATGCAACTCAGTTCTGAAAACTGAATAGAACGCAGGTGTCACTCATATGAAAGACAAATGCTTTCCTTCTTGAGAAGTGTTTTCAAACACGTTCACAGAGTGATTCTGCAAAGCCTTTTTACTGACGTTGGTTTTAAACGTGTTTTCAGTGGAATTTCTGTCAAACACAAAACACGATATTTGCTGTTAAAGAATTGAATATCCAGAATGCAAACAAGAACTTCCCTACAAGTGAATCGACTAACCATGCAACTCAGTTCTAAAAACTGAATAGAATGCAATTTTCACGCTGATGAATGGCGTATGCTTTCCTTCTAGAGAAGTGTTTTCAAAGACATTCACAGAGTGATTCTACAAAGCCTTTTTACTGATGTTGGCTTTTAAACGTGTTTTCAGTGGAATTTCTGTCAAACGCAAGACACGATATTTGCTGTTAAAGAATTGAATATCCAGAATGCAAACAAACACTTCCCAACAAGTGAATCGCCTAACCATGCAACTCAGTTCTAAAAACTGAATAGAATGCAGTTTTCACGCAGATGAAAGACGTATGCTTTCCTTCTTGAGAAGTGTTTTCAAAGACGTTCACAGAGTGATTCTGCAAAGCCTTTTTACTGACGTTGGTTTTAAAGGTGTTTTCAGTGGAATTTCTGTCAAACGCAAGACACGAGATTTGCTGTTAAAGAATTGAATATCCAGAATGCAAACAAACACTTCCCTACAAGTGAATCACCTAACCATGCAACTCAGTTCTAAAAACTGAATAGAATGCAGTTTTCACTCAGATGAAAGACGTATGCTTTCCTTCTTGAGAAGTGTTTTCAAAGACGTTCACAGTTTGATTCTGCAAAGCCCTTTTACTGCCATTGGTTTTAAACGTGTTTTCAGTGGAATTTCTGTCAAACGCAAGAAACGAGATTTGCTGTTAAAGAATTGAATATCCAGAATGCAAACAAACACTTCCCTACAAGTGAATCACCTAACCATGAAACTCAGTTCTAAAAACTGAATAGAATGCAGTTTTCACTCACATGATAGACGTTTGCTTTCCTTCTTGAGAAGTGTTTTCAAAGACGTTCACAGTTTGATTCTGCAAAGCCCTTTTACTGACGTTGGTTTTAAACGTGTTTTCAGTGGAATTTCTGTCAAACGCAAGAATCGAGATTTGCTATTAAAGAATTGAATATACAGAACGCAAACAAACACTTCCCTACAAGTGAATCGCCTAACCATGCAACTCAGTTCTAAAAACTGAATAGAATGCAGTTTTCTCGCAGATGAAAAACGTATGCTTTCCTTCTAGAGAAGTGTTTTCAAAGACATTCACAGAGTAATTCTACAAAGCCTTTTTACTGACTTTGGCTTTTAAACGTGTTTTCAGTGGAATTTCTGTCAAACGCAAGACACGATATTTGCTGTTAAAGAATTGAGTATGCAGAACGCAAACCAACACTTCCCTACAAGTGAATCGCCTAACCGTGCAACTCAGTTCTAAAAACTGAATAGAACGCAGTTTTCACTCAGATGAAAGACATATGCTTTCCTTCTTGAGAAGTGTTTTCAAAGACGTTCTCAGAGTGATTCTGCAAAGCCTTTTTACTGATGTTGGCTTTTAAACGCGGTTTCAGTGGAATTTCTGTAAACGCAAGACACGAGATTTGCTGTTAAAGAATTGAATATCCAGAATGCAAACCAACACTTCCCTACAAGTGAATCACCTAACCAGGCAACTTAGTTCTAAAAACTGAATAGAATGCAGTTTTCTCGCAGATGAAAGACGTATGCTTTCCTTCTAGAGAAGTGTTTTCAAAGACATTCACAGAGTAATTCTACAAAGCCTTTTTACTGACGTTGGCTTGTAAACGTGTTTTCAGTGGAATTTCTGTCAAACGCTAGACACGATATTTGCTGTTAAAGAATTGAGTATGCAGAACGCAAACCAACACTTCCCTACAAGTGAATCGCCTAACCGTGCAAATCAGTTCTAAAAACTGAATAGAATGCAGTTTTCACTCAGATGGAAGACTTATGCTTTCCTTCTTGAGAAGTGTTTTCAAAGACGTTCTCAGAGTGATTCTGCAAAGCCTTTTTACTGAAGTTGGTTTTAAACGTGTTTTCAGTGGAATTTCTGTCAAATGCAAGACACGAGATTTGCTGTTAAAGAATTGAGTATACAGAACGCAAACCAACACTTCCCTACAAGAGAATCACGTAACCGTGCAACTCAGTTCTAAAAACTAATAGAATGCAGTTTTCACTCACATGAAAGACGTATGCTTTCCTTCTTGAGAAGTGTTTTCAAAGACGTTCACAGAGTTATTCTGCAAAGCCTTTTTTACTGACGTTGGCTTTTAAACGTGTTTTCAGTGGAATTTCTGCCAAACGCAAGACACGATATTTGCTGTTAAAGAATTGAGTATACAGAACGCAAACAAACACTTCCCTACAAGTGAATCGCCTCACCATGCAACTCAGTTCTGAAAACTGAATAGAACGCAGGTGTCACTCAGATGAAAGACAAATGCTTTCCTTCTTGAGAAGTGTTTTCAAAGACGTTCACAGAGTGATTCTGCAAAGCCTTTTTACTGACGTTGGTTTTAAACGTGTTTTCAGTGGAATTTCTGTCAAACACAAAACACGATATTTGCTGTTAAAGAATTGAATATCCAGAATGCAAACAAGAACTTCCCTACAAGTGAATCGACTAACCATGCAACTCAGTTCTAAAAACTGAATAGAATGCAGTTTTCACGCTGATGAATGGCGTATGCTTTCCTTCTAGAGAAGTGTTTTCAAAGACATTCACAGAGTGATTCTACAAAGCCTTTTTACTGATGTTGGCTTTTAAACGTGTTTTCAGTGGAATTTCTGTCAAACGCAAGACACGATATTTGCTGTTAAAGAATTGAATATCCAGAATGCAAACAAACACTTCCCAACAAGTGAATCGCCTAACCATGCAACTCAGTTCTAAAAACTGAATAGAATGCAGTTTTCACGCAGATGAAAGACGTATGCTTTCCTTCTTGAGAAGTGTTTTCAAAGACGTTCACAGAGTGATTCTGCAAAGCCTTTTTACTGACGTTGGTTTTAAAGGTGTTTTCAGTGGAATTTCTGTCAAACGCAAGACACGAGATTTGCTGTTAAAGAATTGAATATCCAGAATGCAAACAAACACTTCCCTACAAGTGAATCACCTAACCATGCAACTCAGTTCTAAAAACTGAATAGAATGCAGTTTTCACTCAGATGAAAGACGTATGCTTTCCTTCTTGAGAAGTGTTTTCAAAGACGTTCACAGTTTGATTCTGCAACGCCCTTTTACTGCCGTTGGTTTAAACGTGTTTTCAGTGGAATTTCTGTCAAACGCAAGACACGAGATTTGCTGTTAAAGAATTGAATATCCAGAATGCAAACAAACACTTCCCTACAAGTGAATCACCTAACCATGAAACTCAGTTCTAAAAACTGAATAGAATGCAGTTTTCACTCACATGATAGACATTTGCTTTCCTTCTTGAGAAGTGTTTTCAAAGACGTTCACAGTTTGATTCTGCAAAGCCCTTTTACTGACGTTGGTTTTAAACGTGTTTTCAGTGGAATTTCTGTCAAACGCAAGAAACGAGATTTGCTATTAAAGAATTGAATATACAGAACGCAAACAAACACTTTCCTACAAGTGAATCGCCTAACCATGCAACTCAGTTCTAAAAACTGAATAGAATGCAGTTTTCTCCCAGATGAAAGACGTATGCTTTCCTTCTAGAGAAGTGTTTTCAAAGACATTCACAGAGTAATTCTACAAAGCCTTTTTACTGACTTTGGCTTTTAAACGTCTTTTCAGTGGAATTTCTGTCAAACGCAAGACACGATATTTGCTGTTAAAGAATTGAGTATGCAGAACGCAAACCAACACTTCCCTACAAGTGAATCGCCTAACCGTGCAACTCAGTTCTAAAAACAGAATAGAACGCAGTTTTCACTCAGATGAAAGACATATGCTTTCCTTCTTGAGAAGTGTTTTCAAAGACGTTCTCAGAGTGATTCTGCAAAGCCTTTTTACTGACGTTGGCTTTTAAACGTGTTTTCAGTGGAATTTCTGTCAAATGCAAGACACGAGATTTGCTGTTAAAGAATTGAGTATACAGAACGCAAACCAACACTTCCCTACAAGAGAATCACGTAACCGTGCAACTCAGTTCTAAAAACTGAATAGAATGCAGTTTTCACGCTGATGAAATGCGTATGCTTTCCTTCTAGAGAAGTGTTTTCAAAGACATTCACAGAGTGATTCTACAAAGCCTTTTTACTGACGTTGGCTTTTAAAGGTGTTTTCAGTGGAATTTGTCAAACGCAAGACATGAGATTTGCTGTTAAAGAATTGAACATGCAGAATGCAAACAAACACTTCCCTACAAGTTAATCGCCTAACCGTGCAACTCAGTTCTAAAAACTGAATAGAATGCAGTTTTCACTCAGATGAAAGACGTATGCTTTCTTTCTTGAGAAGTGTTTTCAAAGACGTTCACAGTTTGATTCTGCCAAGCCCTTTTACTGCCGTTGGTTTTAAACGTGTTTTCAGTGTAATTTCTGTCAAACGCAAGACACGAGATTTGCTATTAAAGAATTGAATATGCAGAACGCAAACAAACACTTCCCTACAAGTTAATCGCCTAACCATGCAACTCAGTTCTAAAAACTGAATAGAATGCAGTTTTCACTCAGATGAAAGACGTATGCTTTCCTTCTAGAGAAGTATTTTCAAAGACATTCACAGAGTGATTCTACAAAGCCTTTTTACTGACGTTGGTTTTAAACGTGTTTTCAGTGGAATTTCTGTCAAACGCAAAACACGATATTTGCTGTTAAAGAATTGAATATCCAGAATGTAAACAAGAACTTCCCTACAAGTGAATCGACTAACCATGCAACTCAGTTCTAAAAACTGAATAGAATGCAGTTTTCACGCTGATGAAAGGCGTATGCTTTCCTTCTAGAGAAGTGTTTTCAAAGACATTCACAGAGTGATTCTACAAAGCCTTTTTACTGATGTTGGCTTTTAAACGTGTTTTCAGTGGAATTTCTGTCAAACGCAAGACACGAGATTTGCTGTTAAAGAATTGAATATCCAGAATGCAAACAAACACTTCCCAACTAGTGAATCGCCTAACCATGCAACTCAGTTCTAAAAACTGAATAGAATGCAGTTTTCACGCAGATGAAAGACGTATGCTTTCCTTCTTGAGAAGTGTTTTCAAAGACGTTCACAGAGTGATTCTGCAAAGCCTTTTTACTGACGTTGGTTTTAAAGGTGTTTTCAGTGGAATTTCTGTCAAACCAAGACACGAGATTTGCTGTTAAAGAATTGAATATCCAGAATGCAAACAAACACTTCCCTACAAGTGAATCACCTAACAATGCAACTCAGTTCTAAAAACTGAATAGAATGCAGTTTTCACTCAGATGAAAGACGTATGCTTTCCTTCTTGAGAAGTGTTTTCAAAGACGTTCACAGTTTGATTCTGCAAAGCCTTTTTTACTGACGTTGGCTTTTAAACGTGTTTTCAGTGGAATTTCTGTCAAACGCAAGAAACGAGATTTGCTATTAAAGAATTGAATATACAGAACGCAAACAAACACTTCCCTACAAGTGAATCGCCTAACCATGCAACTCAGTTCTAAAAACTGAATAGAATGCTGTTTTCACTCAGATGAAAAACATATGCTTTCCTTCTAGAGAAGTGTTTTCAAAGACATTCACAGAATGATTCTACAAAGCCATTTTACTGAGGTTGGCTTTTAAACGCGGTTTCAGTGGAATTTCTGTCAAACGCAAGACAAGAGATTTGCTGTTAAAGAATTGAATATCCAGAATGCAAACAAACACTTCCCTACAAGTGAATCACCTAACCATTCAACTTAGTTCTAAAAACTGAATAGAATGCTGTTTTCTCGCAGATGAAAGACGTATGCTTTCCTTCTAGAGAAGTGTTTTCAAAGACATTCACAGAGTAATTCTACAAAGCCTTTTTACTGACTTTGGCTTTTAAACGTGTTTTCAGTGGAATTTCTGTCAAACGCAAGACACGATATTTGCTGTTAAAGAATTGAGTATGCAGAACGCAAACCAACACTTCCCTGCAAGTGAATCGCCTAACCGTGCAACTCAGTTCTAAAAACTGAATAGAACGCAGTTTTCACTCAGATGAAAGACATATGCTTTCCTTCTTGAGAAGTGTTTTCAAAGACGTTCTCAGAGTGATTCTGCAAAGCCTTTTTACTGACGTTGGCTTTTAAACGTGTTTTCAGTGGAATTTCTGTCAAATGCAAGACACGAGATTTGCTGTTAAAGAATTGAGTATACAGAACGCAAACCAACACTTCCCTACAAGAGAATCACGTAACCGTGCAACTCAGTTCTAAAAACTGAATAGAATGCAGTTTTCACGCTGATGAAATGCGTATGCTTTCCTTCTAGAGAAGTGTTTTCAAAGACATTCACAGAGTGATTCTACAAAGCCTTTTTACTGACGTTGGCTTTTAAACGTGTTTTCAGTGGAATTTGTCAAACGCAAGACATGAGATTTGCTGTTAAAGAATTGAACATGCAGAATGCAAACAAACACTTCCCTACAAGTGAATCGCCTAACCGTGCAACTCAGTTCTAAAAACTGAATAGAATGCAGTTTTCACTCAGATGAAAGACGTATGCTTTCCTTCTTGAGAAGTGTTTTCAAAGACGTTCACAGAGTGATTCTGCAAAGCCTTTTTACTGTTCTTGGTTTTAAACGTGTTTTCAGTGGAATTTCTGTCAAACGCAAGACACGAGATTTGCTGTTAAAGAATTGAATATCCAGAATGCAAATAAGAACTTCCCTACAAGTGAATCGACTAACCATGCAACTCAGTTCTAAAAACTGAATAGAATGCAGTTTTCACTCAGATGAAAGACGTATGCTTTCCTTCTTGAGAAGTGTTTTCAAAGACGTTCACAGTTTGATTCTGCAAAGCCCTTTTACTGCCATTGGTTTTAAACGTGTTTTCAGTGTAATTTCTGTCAAAGGCAAGACACGAGATTTGCTATTATAGAATTGAATATGCAGAACGCAAACAAACACTTCCCTACAAGTTAATCGCCTAACCATGCAACTCAGTTCTAAAAACTGAATAGAATGCAGTTTTCACTCAGATGAAAGACGTACGCTTTCCTTCTAGAGAAGTGTTTTCAAAGACATTCACAGTGTGATTCTACAAAGCCTTTGTACTGACGTTGGCTTTTAAACGCGGTTTCAGTGGAATTTCTGTCAAACGCAAGACACGAGATTTGCTGTTAAAGAATTGAGTATGCAGAAGCAAACCAACACTTTCCTACAAGTGAATCGCCTAACCGTGCAACTCAGTTCTAAAAACTGAATAGAATGCAGTTTTCACTCAGATGAAATACGTATGCTTTCCTTCTTGAGAAGTGTTTTCAAAGACGTTCTCAGAGTGATTCTGCAAAGCCTTTTTACTGACGTTGTTTTTAAACGTGTTTTCAGTGGAATTTCTGTCAAATGCAAGACACAAGATTTGCTGTTAAAGAATTGAGTATACAGAACGCAAACCAACACTTCCCTACAAGAGAATCACGTAACCGTGCAACTCAGTTCTAAAAACTAATAGAATGCAGTTTTCACTCACATGAAAGACGTATGCTTTCCTTCTTGAGAAGTGTTTTCAAAGACGTTCACAGAGTTATTCTGCAAAGCCTTTTTTACTGAGGTTGGCTTTTAAACGTGTTTTCAGTGGAATTTCTGTCAAACGCAAGACACGAGATTTGCTGTTAAAGAATTGAATATCCAGAATGCAAACAAGAACTTCCGTACAAGTGAATCGACTAACCATGCAACTCAGTTCTAAAAACTGAATACAATGCAGTTTTCACGCTGATGAAAGGCGTATGCTTTCCTTCTAGAGAAGTGTTTTCAAAGACATTCACAGAGTGATTCTACAAAGCCTTTTTACTGATCTTGGCTTTTAAACGTGTTTTCAGTGGAATTTCTGTCAAACGCAAGACACGATATTTTCTGTTAAAGAATTGAATATCCAGAATGCAAACAAACACTTCCCTACAAGTGAATCGCCTAACCATGCAACTCAGTTCTAAAAACTGAATAGAATGCAGTTTTCACGCAGATGAAAGACGTATGCTTTCCTTCTTGAGAAGTGTTTTCAAAGACATTCACAGAGTAATTCTACAAAGCCTTTTTACTGACTTTGGCTTTTAAACGTGTTTTCAGTGGAATTTCTGTCAAACGCAAGACACGATATTTGCTCTTAAAGAATTGAGTATGCAGAACGCAAACCAACACTTCCCTACAAGTGAATCGCCTAACCGTGCAACTCAGTTCTAAAAACTGAATAGAACGCAGTTTTCACTCAGATGAAAGACGTATGCTTTCCTTCTTGAGAAGTGTTTTCAAAGACGTTCTCAGAGTGATTCTGCAAAGCCTTTTTACTGACATTGGCTTTTAAACGTGTTTTCAGTGGAATTTCTGTCAAATGCAAGACACGAGATTTGCTGTTAAAGAATTGAGTATACAGAACGCAAACCAACACTTCCCTACAAGAGAATCACGTAACCGTGCAACTCAGTTCTAAAAACTAATAGAATTCAGTTTTCACTCACATGAAAGACGTATGCTTTCCTTCTTGAGAAGTGTTTTCAAAGACGTTCACAGAGTTATTCTGCAAAGCCTTTTTTACTGAGGTTGGCTTTTAAACGTGTTTTCAGTGGAATTTCTGTCAAACGCAAGACACGAGGTTTGCTGTTAAAGAATTGAATATCCAGAATGCAAACAAACACTTCCCTACAAGTGAATCGCCTAACCATGCAACTCAGTTCTAAAAACTGAATAGAATGCAGTTTTCACGCAGATGAAAGACGTATGCTTTCCTTCTTGAGAAGTGTTTTCAAAGACATTCACAGAGTAATTCTACAAAGCCTTTTTACTGACTTTGGCTTTTAAACGTGTTTTCAGTGGAATTTCTGTCAAACGCAAGACACGATATTTGCTCTTAAAGAATTGAGTATGCAGAACGCAAACCAACACTTCCCTACAAGTGAATCGCCTAACCGTGCAACTCAGTTCTAAAAACTGAATAGAACGCAGTTTTCACTCAGATGAAAGACGTATGCTTTCCTTCTTGAGAAGTGTTTTCAAAGACGTTCTCAGAGTGATTCTGCAAAGCCTTTTTACTGACATTGGCTTTTAAACGTGTTTTCAGTGGAATTTCTGTCAAATGCAAGACACGAGGTTTGCTGTTAAAGAATTGAGTATACAGAACGCAAACCAACACTTCCCTACAAGAGAATCACGTAACCGTGCAACTCAGTTCTAAAAACTAATAGAATTCAGTTTTCACTCACATGAAAGACGTATGCTTTCCTTCTTGAGAAGTGTTTTCAAAGACGTTCACAGAGTTATTCTGCAAAGCCTTTTTTACTGAGGTTGGCTTTTAAACGTGTTTTCAGTGGAATTTCTGTCAAACGCAAGACACGAGGTTTGCTGTTAAAGAATTGAATATCCAGAATGCAAACAAGAACTTCCGTACAAGTGAATCGACTAACCATGCAACTCAGTTCTAAAAACTGAATACAATGCAGTTTTCACGCTGATGAAAGGCGTATGCTTTCCTTCTAGAGAAGTGTTTTCAAAGACATTCACAGAGTGATTCTACAAAGCCTTTTTACTGACGTTGGCTTTTAAACGTGTTTTCAGTGGAATTTCTGTCAAACGCAAGACACGATATTTTCTGTTAAAGAATTGAATATCCAGAATGCAAACCAACACTTCCCTACAAGTGAATCACCTAACCATTCAACTTAGTTCTAAAAACTGAATAGAATGCAGTTTTCTCGCAGATGAAAGACGTATGCTTTCCTTCTAGAGAAGTGTTTTCAAAGATATTCACAGAGTAATTCTACAAAGCCTTTTTACTGACGTTGGCTTGTAAACGTGTTTTCAGTGGAATTTCTGTCAAACGCTAGACACGATATTTGCTGTTAAAAAATTGAGTATGCAGAATGCAAACCAACACTTCCCTACTAGTGAATCGCCTAACCGTGCAAATCAGTTCTAAAAACTGAATAGAATGCAGTTTTCACTCAGATGGAAGACTTATGCTTTCCTTCTTGAGAAGTGTTTTCAAAGACGTTCTCAGAGTGATTCTGCAAAGCCTTTTTACTGAAGTTGGTTTTAAACGTGTTTTCAGTGGAATTTCTGTCAAATGCAAGACACGAGATTTGCTGTTAAAGAATTGAGTATACAGAACGCAAACCAACACTTCCCTACAAGAGAATCACGTAACCGTGCAACTCAGTTCTAAAAACTAATAGAATGCAGTTTTCACTCACATGAAAGACGTATGCTTTCCTTCCTGAGAAGTGTTTTCAAAGACGTTCACAGAGTTATTCTGCAAAGCCTTTTTTACTGACGTTGGCTTTTAAACGTGTTTTCAGTGGAATTTCTGCCAAACGCAAGACACGATATTTGCTGTTAAAGAATTAAGTATACAGAACGCAAACAAACACTTCCCTACAAGTGAATCGCCTAACCATGCAACTCAGTTCTGAAAACTGAATAGAACGCAGGTGTCACTCAGATGAAAGACAAATGCTTTCCTTCTTGAGAAGTGTATTCAAAGACGTTCACAGAGTGATTCTGCAAAGCCTTTTTACTGACGTTGGTTTTAAACGTGTTTTCAGTGGAATTTCTGTCAAATGCAAAACACGATATTTGCTGTTAAAGAATTGAATATCCAGAATGCAAACAAGAACTTCCCTACAAGTGAATCGACTAACCATGCAACTCAGTTCTAAAAACTGAATAGAATGCAGTTTTCACGCTGATGAAAGGCTTATGCTTTCCTTCTAGAGAAGTGTTTTCAAAGACATTCACATAATGATTCTACAAAGCCTTTTTACTGATGTTGGCTTTTAAAAGTGTTTTCAGTGGAATTTCTGTCAAACGCAAGACACGATATTTGCTGTTAAAGAATTGAATATCCAGAATGCAAACAAACACATCCCAACAAGTGAATCGCCTAACCATGCAACTCAGTTCTAAAAACTGAATAGAATGCAGTTTTCACGCAGATGAAAGACGTATGCTTTCCTTCTTGAGAAGTGTTTTCAAAGACGTTCACAGAGTGATTCTGCAAAGCCTTTTTACTGACGTTGGTTTTAAAGGTGTTTTCAGTGGAATTTCTGTCAAACGCAAGACACGAGATTTGCTGTTAAAGAATTGAATATCCAGAATGCAAACAAACACTTCCCTACAAGTGAATCACCTAACCATGCAACTCAGTTCTAAAAACTGTATAGAATGCAGTTTTCACTCAGATGAAAGACGTATGCTTTCCTTCTTGAGAAGTGTTTTCAAAGACGTTCACAGTTTGATTCTGCAAAGCCTCTTTTACTGACGTTGGCTTTTAAACGTGTTTTCAGTGGAATTTCTGCCAAACGCAAGACACGATATTTGCTGTTAAAGAATTGAGTATACAGAACGCAAACAAACACTTCCCTACAAGTGAAACGCCTAACCATGCAACTCAGTTCTGAAAACTGAATAGAACGCAGGTGTCACTCAGATGAAAGACAAATGCTTTCCTTCTAGAGAAGTGTTTTCAAAGACGTTCACAGAGTGATTCTGCCAAGCCTTTTTACTGACGTTGGTTTTAAACGTGTTTTCAGTGGAATTTCTGTCAAACGCAAAACACGATATTTGCTGTTAAAGAATTGAATATCCAGAATGCAAACAAGAACTTCCCTACAAGTGAATCGACTAACCATGCAACTCAGTTCTAAAAACTGAATAGAATGCAGTTTTCACGCAGATGAAAGACGTATGCTTTCCTTCTTGAGAAGTGTTTTCAAAGACGTTCACAGAGTGATTCTGCAAAGCCTTTTTACTGACGTTGGTTTTAAAGGTGTTTTCAGTGGAATTTCCGTCAAACGCAAGACACGAGATTTGCTGTTAAAGAATTGAATATACAGAATGCAAACAAACACTTCCCTACAAGTGATTCACCTAACCATGAAACTCAGTTCTAAAAACTGAATAGAATGCAGTTTTCACTCACATGATAGACATATGCTTTCCTTCTTGAGAAGTGTTTTCAAAGACGTTCACAGTTTGATTCTGCAAAGCCCTTTTACTGACGTTGGTTTTAAACGTGTTTTCAGTGGAATTTCTGTCAAACGCAAGACACGAGATTTGCTATTAAAGAATTGAATATACAGAACGCAAACAAACACTTCCCTACAAGTGAATCGCCTAACCATGCAACTCAGTTCTAAAAACTGAATAGAATGCAGTTTTCACTCAGATGAAAAACGAATGCTTTCCTTCTAGAGAAGTGTTTTCAAAGACATTCACAGAGTGTTTCTACAAAGCCTTTTTACTGATGTTGGCTTTTAAACGCGGTTTCAGTGGAATTTCTGTCAAACGCAAGACAAGAGATTTGCTGTTAAAGAATTGAATATCCAGAATGCAAACAAACACTTCCCTACAAGTGAATCACCTAACCATTCAACTTAGTTCTAAAAACTGAATAGAATGCAGTTTTCTCGCAGATGAAAGACGTATGCTTTCCTTCTAGAGAAGTGTTTTCAAAGACATTCACAGAGTAATTCTACAAAGCCTTTTTACTGACTTTGGCTTTTAAACGTGTTTTCAGTGAAATTTCTGTCAAACGCAAGACACGATATTTGCTGTTAAAGAATTGAGTATGCAGAACGCAAACCAACACTTCCCTACAAGTGAATCGCCTAACCGTGCAACTCAGTTCTAAATACTGAAGAGAACGCAGTTTTCACTCAGATGAAAGACATATGCTTTCCTTCTTGAGAAGTGTTTTCAAGGATGTTCTCAGAGTGATTCTGCAAAGCCTTTTTACTGACGTTGGCTTTTAAACGTGTTTTCAGTGGAATTTCTGTCAAATGCAAGACACGAGATTTGCTGTTAAAGAATTGAGTATACAGAACGCAAACCAACACTTCCCTACAACAGAATCACGTAACCGTGCAACTCAGTTCTAAAAACTGAATAGAATGCAGTTTTCACGCTGATGAAATGCGTATGCTTTCCTTCTAGAGAAGTGTTTTCAAAGACATTCACAGAGTGATTCTAAAAGCCTTTTTACTGACGTTGGCTTTTAAATGTGTTTTCAGTGGAATTTGTCAAACGCAAGACATGAGATTTGCTGTTAAAGAATTGAACATGCACAATGCAAACAAACACTTCCCTACAAGTTAATCGCCTAACCGTGCAACTCAGTTCTAAAAACTGAATAGAATGCAGTTTTCACTCAGATGAAAGACGTATGCTTTCCTTCTTGAGAAGTGTTTTCAAAGACGTTCACAGAGTGATTCTGCAAAGCCTTTTTGCTGACGTTGGTTTTCAACGTGTTTTCAGTGGAATTTCTGTCAAATGCAAGACACGATATTTGCTGTTAAAGAATTGAGTATACAGAACGCAAACAAACACTTTTCTACAAGTGAATCGCCTAACCATGCAACTCAGTTCTAAAAACTGAATCGAACACAGTTTTCACTCAGATGAAAGACGTATGCTTTCCTTCTTGAGAAGTGTTTTCAAAGACGTTCACAGAGTGATTCTGCAAAGCCTTTTTACTGTTCTTGGTTTTAAACGTGTTTTCAGTGGAATTTCTGTCAAACGCAAGACACGAGATTTGCTGTTAAAGAATTGAATATCCAGAATGCAAATAAGAACTTCCCTACAAGTGAATCGACTAACCATGCAACTCAGTTCTAAAAACTGAATAGAATGCAGTTTTCACTCAGATGAAAGACGTATGCTTTCCTTCTTGAGAAGTGTTTTCAAAGACATTCACAGAGTGATTCTACAAAGCCTTTTTACTGACGTTGGCTTTTAAACGCGGTTTCAGTGGAATTTCTGTAAACGCAAGACACGAGATTTGCTGTTAAAGAATTGAATATCCAGAATGCAAACCAACACTTCCCTACAAGTGAATCACCTAACCATTCAACTTAGTTCTAAAAACTGAATAGAATGCAGTTTTCTCGCAGATGAAAGACGTATGCTTTCCTTCTAGAGAAGTGTTTTCAAAGATATTCACAGAGTAATTCTACAAAGCCTTTTTACTGACGTTGGCTTGTAAACGTGTTTTCAGTGGAATTTCTGTCAAACGCTAGACACGATATTTGCTGTTAAAAAATTGAGTATGCAGAATGCAAACCAACACTTCCCTACAAGTGAATCGCCTAACCGTGCAAATCAGTTCTAAAAACTGAATAGAATGCAGTTTTCACTCAGATGGAAGACTTATGCTTTCCTTCTTGAGAAGTGTTTTCAAAGACGTTCTCAGAGTGATTCTGCAAAGCCTTTTTACTGAAGTTGGTTTTAAACGTGTTTTCAGTGGAATTTCTGTCAAATGCAAGACACGAGATTTGCTGTTAAAGAATTGAGTATACAGAACGCAAACCAACACTTCCCTACAAGAGAATCACGTAACCGTGCAACTCAGTTCTAAAAACTAATAGAATGCAGTTTTCACTCACATGAAAGACGTATGCTTTCCTTCTTGAGAAGTGTTTTCAAAGACGTTCACAGAGTTATTCTGCAAAGCCTTTTTTACTGACGTTGGCTTTTAAACGTGTTTTCAGTGGAATTTCTGCCAAACGCAAGACACGATATTTGCTGTTAAAGAATTAAGTATACAGAACGCAAACAAACACTTCCCTACAAGTGAATCGCCTAACCATGCAACTCAGTTATGAAAACTGAATAGAACGTAGGTGTCACTCAGATGAAAGACAAATGCTTTCCTTCTTGAGAAGTGTATTCAAAGACGTTCACAGAGTGATTCTGCAAAGCCTTTTTACTGACGTTGGTTTTAAACGTGTTTTCAGTGGAATTTCTGTCAAATGCAAAACACGATATTTGCTGTTAAAGAATTGAATATCCAGAATGCAAACAAGAACTTCCCTACAAGTGAATCGACTAACCATGCAACTCAGTTCTAAAAACTGAATAGAATGCAGTTTTCACGCTGATGAAAGGCTTATGCTTTCCTTCTAGAGAAGTGTTTTCAAAGACATTCACAGAATGATTCTACAAAGCCTTTTTACTGATGTTGGCTTTTAAAAGTGTTTTCAGTGGAATTTCTGTCAAACGCAAGACACGATATTTGCTGTTAAAGAATTGAATATCCAGAATGCAAACAAACACATCCCAACAAGTGAATCGCCTAACCATGCAACTCAGTTCTAAAAACTGAATAGAATGCAGTTTTCACGCAGATGAAAGACGTATGCTTTCCTTCTTGAGAAGTGTTTTCAAAGACGTTCACAGAGTGATTCTGCAAAGCCTTTTTACTGACGTTGGTTTTAAAGGTGTTTTCAGTGGAATTTCTGTCAAACGCAAGACACGAGATTTGCTGTTAAAGAATTGAATATCCAGAATGCAAACAAACACTTCCCTACAAGTGAATCACCTAACCATGCAACTCAGTTCTAAAAACTGAATAGAATGCAGTTTTCACTCAGATGAAAGACGTATGCTTTCCTTCTTGAGAAGTGTTTTCAAAGACGTTCACAGTTTGATTCTGCAAAGCCTCTTTTACTGACGTTGGCTTTTAAACGTGTTTTCAGTGGAATTTCTGCCAAACGCAAGACACGATATTTGCTGTTAAAGAATTGAGTATACAGAACGCAAACAAACACTTCCCTACAAGTGAAACGCCTAACCATGCAACTCAGTTCTGAAAACTGAATAGAACGCACTTGTCACTCAGATGAAAGACAAATGCTTTCCTTCTAGAGAAGTGTTTTCAAAGACGTTCACAGAGTGATTCTGCCAAGCCTTTTTACTGACGTTGGTTTTAAACGTGTTTTCAGTGGAATTTCTGTCAAACGCAAAACACGATATTTGCTGTTAAAGAATTGAATATCCAGAATGCAAACAAGAACTTCCCTACAAGTGAATCGACTAACCATGCAACTCAGTTCTAAAAACTGAATAGAATGCAGTTTTCACGCAGATGAAAGACGTATGCTTTCCTTCTTGAGAAGTGTTTTCAAAGACGTTCACAGAGTGATTCTGCAAAGCCATTTTACTGACGTTGGTTTTAAAGGTGTTTTCAGTGGAATTTCCGTCAAACGCAAGACAGGAGATTTGCTGTTAAAGAATTGAATATACAGAATGCAAACAAACACTTCCCTACAAGTGATTCACCTAACCATGAAACTCAGTTCTAAAAACTGAATAGAATGCAGTTTTCACTCACATGATAGACATATGCTTTCCTTCTTGAGAAGTGTTTTCAAAGACGTTCACAGTTTGATTCTGCAAAGCCCTTTTACTGACGTTGGTTTTAAACGTGTTTTCAGTGGAATTTCTGTCAAACGCAAGAAACGAGATTTGCTATTAAAGAATTGAATATACAGAACGCAAACAAACACTTCCCTACAAGTGAATCGCCTAACCATGCAACTCAGTTCTAAAAACTGAATAGAATGCAGTTTTCACTCAGATGAAAAACGAATGCTTTCCTTCTAGAGAAGTGTTTTCAAAGACATTCACAGAGTGATTCTACAAAGCCTTTTTACTGATGTTGGCTTTTAAACGCGGTTTCAGTGGAATTTCTGTCAAACGCAAGACAAGAGATTTGCTGTTAAAGAATTGAATATCCAGAATGCAAACAAACACTTCCCTACAAGTGAATCACCTAACCATTCAACTTAGTTCTAAAAACTGAATAGAATGCAGTTTTCTCGCAGATGAAAGACGTATGCTTTCCTTCTAGAGAAGTGTTTTCAAAGACATTCACAGAGTAATTCTACAAAGCCTTTTTACTGACTTTGGCTTTTAAACGTGTTTTCAGTGAAATTTCTGTCAAACGCAAGACACGATATTTGCTGTTAAAGAATTGAGTATGCAGAACGCAAACCAACACTTCCCTACAAGTGAATCGCCTAACCGTGCAACTCAGTTCTAAATACTGAAGAGAACGCAGTTTTCACTCAGATGAAAGACATATGCTTTCCTTCTTGAGAAGTGTTTTCAAGGATGTTCTCAGAGTGATTCTGCAAAGCCTTTTTACTGACGTTGGCTTTTAAACGTGTTTTCAGTGGAATTTCTGTCAAATGCAAGACACGAGATTTGCTGTTAAAGAATTGAGTATACAGAACGCAAACCAACACTTCCCTACAACAGAATCACGTAACCGTGCAACTCAGTTCTAAAAACTGAATAGAATGCAGTTTTCACGCTGATGAAATGCGTATGCTTTCCTTCTAGAGAAGTGTTTTCAAAGACATTCACAGAGTGATTCTAAAAGCCTTTTTACTGACGTTGGCTTTTAAACGCGGTTTCAGTGGAATTTCTGTCAAACGCAAGACACGAGATTTGCTGTTAAAGAATTGAGTATGCAGAACGCAAACCAACACTTTCCTACAAGTGAATCGCCTAACCGTGCAACTCAGTTCTAAAAACTGAATAGAATGCAGTTTTCACTCAGATGAAAGACGTATGCTTTCCTTCTTGAGAAGTGTTTTCAAAGACGTTCTCAGAGTGATTCTGCAAAGCCTTTTTACTGACGTTGTTTTTAAACGTGTTTTCAGTGGAATTTCTGTCAAATGCAAGACACAAGATTTGCTGTTAAAGAATTGAGTATACAGAACGCAAACCAACACTTCCCTACAAGAGAATCACGTAACCGTGCAACTCAGTTCTAAAAACTAATAGAATGCAGTTTTCACTCACATGAAAGACGTATGCTTTCCTTCTTGAGAAGTGTTTTCAAAGACGTTCACAGAGTTATTCTGCAAAGCCTTTTTTACTGAGGTTGGCTTTTAAACGTGTTTTCAGTGGAATTTCTGTCAAACGCAAGACACGAGATTTGCTGTTAAAGAATTGAATATCCAGAATGCAAACAAGAACTTCCGTACAAGTGAATCGACTAACCATGCAACTCAGTTCTAAAAACTGAATACAATGCAGTTTTCACGCTGATGAAAGGCGTATGCTTTCCTTCTAGAGAAGTGTTTTCAAAGACATTCACAGAGTGATTCTACAAAGCCTTTTTACTGATGTTGGCTTTTAAACGTGTTTTCAGTGGAATTTCTGTCAAACGCAAGACACGATATTTTCTGTTAAAGAATTGAATATCCAGAATGCAAACAAACACTTCCCTACAAGTGAATCGCCTAACCATGCAACTCAGTTCTAAAAACTGAATAGAATGCAGTTTTCACGCAGATGAAAGACGTATGCTTTCCTTCTTGAGAAGTGTTTTCAAAGACATTCACAGAGTAATTCTACAAAGCCTTTTTACTGACTTTGGCTTTTAAACGTGTTTTCAGTGGAATTTCTGTCAAACGCAAGACACGATATTTGCTCTTAAAGAATTGAGTATGCAGAACGCAAACCAACACTTCCCTACAAGTGAATCGCCTAACCGTGCAACTCAGTTCTAAAAACTGAATAGAACGCAGTTTTCACTCAGATGAAAGACGTATGCTTTCCTTCTTGAGAAGTGTTTTCAAAGACGTTCTCAGAGTGATTCTGCAAAGCCTTTTTACTGACATTGGCTTTTAAACGTGTTTTCAGTGGAATTTCTGTCAAATGCAAGACACGAGATTTGCTGTTAAAGAATTGAGTATACAGAACGCAAACCAACACTTCCCTACAAGAGAATCACGTAACCGTGCAACTCAGTTCTAAAAACTAATAGAATTCAGTTTTCACTCACATGAAAGACGTATGCTTTCCTTCTTGAGAAGTGTTTTCAAAGACGTTCACAGAGTTATTCTGCAAAGCCTTTTTTACTGAGGTTGGCTTTTAAACGTGTTTTCAGTGGAATTTCTGTCAAACGCAAGACACGAGGTTTGCTGTTAAAGAATTGAATATCCAGAATGCAAACAAACACTTCCCTACAAGTGAATCGCCTAACCATGCAACTCAGTTCTAAAAACTGAATAGAATGCAGTTTTCACGCAGATGAAAGACGTATGCTTTCCTTCTTGAGAAGTGTTTTCAAAGACATTCACAGAGTAATTCTACAAAGCCTTTTTACTGACTTTGGCTTTTAAACGTGTTTTCAGTGGAATTTCTGTCAAACGCAAGACACGATATTTGCTCTTAAAGAATTGAGTATGCAGAACGCAAACCAACACTTCCCTACAAGTGAATCGCCTAACCGTGCAACTCAGTTCTAAAAACTGAATAGAACGCAGTTTTCACTCAGATGAAAGACGTATGCTTTCCTTCTTGAGAAGTGTTTTCAAAGACGTTCTCAGAGTGATTCTGCAAAGCCTTTTTACTGACATTGGCTTTTAAACGTGTTTTCAGTGGAATTTCTGTCAAATGCAAGACACGAGGTTTGCTGTTAAAGAATTGAGTATACAGAACGCAAACCAACACTTCCCTACAAGAGAATCACGTAACCGTGCAACTCAGTTCTAAAAACTAATAGAATTCAGTTTTCACTCACATGAAAGACGTATGCTTTCCTTCTTGAGAAGTGTTTTCAAAGACGTTCACAGAGTTATTCTGCAAAGCCTTTTTTACTGAGGTTGGCTTTTAAACGTGTTTTCAGTGGAATTTCTGTCAAACGCAAGACACGAGGTTTGCTGTGAAAGAATTGAATATCCAGAATGCAAACAAGAACTTCCGTACAAGTGAATCGACTAACCATGCAACTCAGTTCTAAAAACTGAATACAATGCAGTTTTCACGCTGATGAAAGGCGTATGCTTTCCTTCTAGAGAAGTGTTTTCAAAGACATTCACAGAGTGATTCTACAAAGCCTTTTTACTGACGTTGGCTTTTAAACGTGTTTTCAGTGGAATTTCTGTCAAACGCAAGACACGATATTTTCTGTTAAAGAATTGAATATCCAGAATGCAAACCAACACTTCCCTACAAGTGAATCACCTAACCATTCAACTTAGTTCTAAAAACTGAATAGAATGCAGTTTTCTCGCAGATGAAAGACGTATGCTTTCCTTCTAGAGAAGTGTTTTCAAAGATATTCACAGAGTAATTCTACAAAGCCTTTTTACTGACGTTGGCTTGTAAACGTGTTTTCAGTGGAATTTCTGTCAAACGCTAGACACGATATTTGCTGTTAAAAAATTGAGTATGCAGAATGCAAACCAACACTTCCCTACTAGTGAATCGCCTAACCGTGCAAATCAGTTCTAAAAACTGAATAGAATGCAGTTTTCACTCAGATGGAAGACTTATGCTTTCCTTCTTGAGAAGTGTTTTCAAAGACGTTCTCAGAGTGATTCTGCAAAGCCTTTTTACTGAAGTTGGTTTTAAACGTGTTTTCAGTGGAATTTCTGTCAAATGCAAGACACGAGATTTGCTGTTAAAGAATTGAGTATACAGAACGCAAACCAACACTTCCCTACAAGAGAATCACGTAACCGTGCAACTGAGTTCTAAAAACTAATAGAATGCAGTTTTCACTCACATGAAAGACGTATGCTTTCCTTCTTGAGAAGTGTTTTCAAAGACGTTCACAGAGTTATTCTGCAAAGCCTTTTTTACTGACGTTGGCTTTTAAACGTGTTTTCAGTGGAATTTCTGCCAAACGCAAGACACGATATTTGCTGTTAAAGAATTAAGTATACAGAACGCAAACAAACACTTCCCTACAAGTGAATCGCCTAACCATGCAACTCAGTTCTGAAAACTGAATAGAACGCAGGTGTCACTCAGATGAAAGACAAATGCTTTCCTTCTTGAGAAGTGTATTCAAAGACGTTCACAGAGTGATTCTGCAAAGCCTTTTTACTGACGTTGGTTTTAAACGTGTTTTCAGTGGAATTTCTGTCAAATGCAAAACACGATATTTGCTGTTAAAGAATTGAATATCCAGAATGCAAACAAGAACTTCCCTACAAGTGAATCGACTAACCATGCAACTCAGTTCTAAAAACTGAATAGAATGCAGTTTTCACGCTGATGAAAGGCTTATGCTTTCCTTCTAGAGAAGTGTTTTCAAAGACATTCACAGAATGATTCTACAAAGCCTTTTTACTGATGTTGGCTTTTAAAAGTGTTTTCAGTGGAATTTCTGTCAAACGCAAGACACGATATTTGCTGTTAAAGAATTGAATATCCAGAATGCAAACAAACACATCCCAACAAGTGAATCGCCTAACCATGCAACTCAGTTCTAAAAACTGAATAGAATGCAGTTTTCACGCAGATGAAAGACGTATGCTTTCCTTCTTGAGAAGTGTTTTCAAAGACGTTCACAGAGTGATTCTGCAAAGCCTTTTTACTGACGTTGGTTTTAAAGGTGTTTTCAGTGGAATTTCTGTCAAACGCAAGACACGAGATTTGCTGTTAAAGAATTGAATATCCAGAATGCAAACAAACACTTCCCTACAAGTGAATCACCTAACCATGCAACTCAGTTCTAAAAACTGTATAGAATGCAGTTTTCACTCAGATGAAAGACGTATGCTTTCCTTCTTGAGAAGTGTTTTCAAAGACGTTCACAGTTTGATTCTGCAAAGCCTCTTTTACTGACGTTGGCTTTTAAACGTGTTTTCAGTGGAATTTCTGCCAAACGCAAGACACGATATTTGCTGTTAAAGAATTGAGTATACAGAACGCAAACAAACACTTCCCTACAAGTGAAACGCCTAACCATGCAACTCAGTTCTGAAAACTGAATAGAACGCAGGTGTCACTCAGATGAAAGACAAATGCTTTCCTTCTAGAGAAGTGTTTTCAAAGACGTTCACAGAGTGATTCTGCCAAGCCTTTTTACTGACGTTGGTTTTAAACGTGTTTTCAGTGGAATTTCTGTCAAACGCAAAACACGATATTTGCTGTTAAAGAATTGAATATCCAGAATGCAAACAAGAACTTCCCTACAAGTGAATCGACTAACCATGCAACTCAGTTCTAAAAACTGAATAGAATGCAGTTTTCACGCAGATGAAAGACGTATGCTTTCCTTCTTGAGAAGTGTTTTCAAAGACGTTCACAGAGTGATTCTGCAAAGCCTTTTTACTGACGTTGGTTTTAAAGGTGTTTTCAGTGGAATTTCCTTCAAACGCAAGACACGAGATTTGCTGTTAAAGAATTGAATATACAGAATGCAAACAAACACTTCCCTACAAGTGATTCACCTAACCATGAAACTCAGTTCTAAAAACTGAATAGAATGCAGTTTTCACTCACATGATAGACATATGCTTTCCTTCTTGAGAAGTGTTTTCAAAGACGTTCACAGTTTGATTCTGCAAAGCCCTTTTACTGACGTTGGTTTTAAACGTGTTTTCAGTGGAATTTCTGTCAAACGCAAGACACGAGATTTGCTATTAAAGAATTGAATATACAGAACGCAAACAAACACTTCCCTACAAGTGAATCGCCTAACCATGCAACTCAGTTCTAAAAACTGAATAGAATGCAGTTTTCACTCAGATGAAAAACGAATGCTTTCCTTCTAGAGAAGTGTTTTCAAAGACATTCACAGAGTGTTTCTACAAAGCCTTTTTACTGATGTTGGCTTTTAAACGCGGTTTCAGTGGAATTTCTGTCAAACGCAAGACAAGAGATTTGCTGTTAAAGAATTGAATATCCAGAATGCAAACAAACACTTCCCTACAAGTGAATCACCTAACCATTCAACTTAGTTCTAAAAACTGAATAGAATGCAGTTTTCTCGCAGATGAAAGACGTATGCTTTCCTTCTAGAGAAGTGTTTTCAAAGACATTCACAGAGTAATTCTACAAAGCCTTTTTACTGACTTTGGCTTTTAAACGTGTTTTCAGTGAAATTTCTGTCAAACGCAAGACACGATATTTGCTGTTAAAGAATTGAGTATGCAGAACGCAAACCAACACTTCCCTACAAGTGAATCGCCTAACCGTGCAACTCAGTTCTAAATACTGAAGAGAACGCAGTTTTCACTCAGATGAAAGACATATGCTTTCCTTCTTGAGAAGTGTTTTCAAGGATGTTCTCAGAGTGATTCTGCAAAGCCTTTTTACTGACGTTGGCTTTTAAACGTGTTTTCAGTGGAATTTCTGTCAAATGCAAGACACGAGATTTGCTGTTAAAGAATTGAGTATACAGAACGCAAACCAACACTTCCCTACAACAGAATCACGTAACCGTGCAACTCAGTTCTAAAAACTGAATAGAATGCAGTTTTCACGCTGATGAAATGCGTATGCTTTCCTTCTAGAGAAGTGTTTTCAAAGACATTCACAGAGTGATTCTAAAAGCCTTTTTACTGACGTTGGCTTTTAAATGTGTTTTCAGTGGAATTTGTCAAACGCAAGACATGAGATTTGCTGTTAAAGAATTGAACATGCACAATGCAAACAAACACTTCCCTACAAGTTAATCGCCTAACCGTGCAACTCAGTTCTAAAAACTGAATAGAATGCAGTTTTCACTCAGATGAAAGACGTATGCTTTCCTTCTTGAGAAGTGTTTTCAAAGACGTTCACAGAGTGATTCTGCAAAGCCTTTTTGCTGACGTTGGTTTTCAACGTGTTTTCAGTGGAATTTCTGTCAAATGCAAGACACGATATTTGCTGTTAAAGAATTGAGTATACAGAACGCAAACAAACACTTTTCTACAAGTGAATCGCCTAACCATGCAACTCAGTTCTAAAAACTGAATCGAACACAGTTTTCACTCAGATGAAAGACGTATGCTTTCCTTCTTGAGAAGTGTTTTCAAAGACGTTCACAGAGTGATTCTGCAAAGCCTTTTTACTGACGTTGGTTTTAAAGGTGTTTTCAGTGGAATTTCTGTCAAACGCAAGACACGAGATTTGCTGTTAAAGAATTGAATATCCAGAATGCAAACAAACACTTCCCTACAAGTGAATCACCTAACCATGCAACTCAGTTCTAAAAACTGTATAGAATGCAGTTTTCACTCAGATGAAAGACGTATGCTTTCCTTCTTGAGAAGTGTTTTCAAAGACGTTCACAGTTTGATTCTGCAAAGCCTCTTTTACTGACGTTGGCTTTTAAACGTGTTTTCAGTGGAATTTCTGCCAAACGCAAGACACGATATTTGCTGTTAAAGAATTGAGTATACAGAACGCAAACAAACACTTCCCTACAAGTGAAACGCCTAACCATGCAACTCAGTTCTGAAAACTGAATAGAACGCAGGTGTCACTCAGATGAAAGACAAATGCTTTCCTTCTAGAGAAGTGTTTTCAAAGACGTTCACAGAGTGATTCTGCCAAGCCTTTTTACTGACGTTGGTTTTAAACGTGTTTTCAGTGGAATTTCTGTCAAACGCAAAACACGATATTTGCTGTTAAAGAATTGAATATCCAGAATGCAAACAAGAACTTCCCTACAAGTGAATCGACTAACCATGCAACTCAGTTCTAAAAACTGAATAGAATGCAGTTTTCACGCAGATGAAAGACGTATGCTTTCCTTCTTGAGAAGTGTTTTCAAAGACGTTCACAGAGTGATTCTGCAAAGCCTTTTTACTGACGTTGGTTTTAAAGGTGTTTTCAGTGGAATTTCCTTCAAACGCAAGACACGAGATTTGCTGTTAAAGAATTGAATATACAGAATGCAAACAAACACTTCCCTACAAGTGATTCACCTAACCATGAAACTCAGTTCTAAAAACTGAATAGAATGCAGTTTTCACTCACATGATAGACATATGCTTTCCTTCTTGAGAAGTGTTTTCAAAGACGTTCACAGTTTGATTCTGCAAAGCCCTTTTACTGACGTTGGTTTTAAACGTGTTTTCAGTGGAATTTCTGTCAAACGCAAGACACGAGATTTGCTATTAAAGAATTGAATATACAGAACGCAAACAAACACTTCCCTACAAGTGAATCGCCTAACCATGCAACTCAGTTCTAAAAACTGAATAGAATGCAGTTTTCACTCAGATGAAAAACGAATGCTTTCCTTCTAGAGAAGTGTTTTCAAAGACATTCACAGAGTGTTTCTACAAAGCCTTTTTACTGATGTTGGCTTTTAAACGCGGTTTCAGTGGAATTTCTGTCAAACGCAAGACAAGAGATTTGCTGTTAAAGAATTGAATATCCAGAATGCAAACAAACACTTCCCTACAAGTGAATCACCTAACCATTCAACTTAGTTCTAAAAACTGAATAGAATGCAGTTTTCTCGCAGATGAAAGACGTATGCTTTCCTTCTAGAGAAGTGTTTTCAAAGACATTCACAGAGTAATTCTACAAAGCCTTTTTACTGACTTTGGCTTTTAAACGTGTTTTCAGTGAAATTTCTGTCAAACGCAAGACACGATATTTGCTGTTAAAGAATTGAGTATGCAGAACGCAAACCAACACTTCCCTACAAGTGAATCGCCTAACCGTGCAACTCAGTTCTAAATACTGAAGAGAACGCAGTTTTCACTCAGATGAAAGACATATGCTTTCCTTCTTGAGAAGTGTTTTCAAGGATGTTCTCAGAGTGATTCTGCAAAGCCTTTTTACTGACGTTGGCTTTTAAACGTGTTTTCAGTGGAATTTCTGTCAAATGCAAGACACGAGATTTGCTGTTAAAGAATTGAGTATACAGAACGCAAACCAACACTTCCCTACAACAGAATCACGTAACCGTGCAACTCAGTTCTAAAAACTGAATAGAATGCAGTTTTCACGCTGATGAAATGCGTATGCTTTCCTTCTAGAGAAGTGTTTTCAAAGACATTCACAGAGTGATTCTAAAAGCCTTTTTACTGACGTTGGCTTTTAAATGTGTTTTCAGTGGAATTTGTCAAACGCAAGACATGAGATTTGCTGTTAAAGAATTGAACATGCACAATGCAAACAAACACTTCCCTACAAGTTAATCGCCTAACCGTGCAACTCAGTTCTAAAAACTGAATAGAATGCAGTTTTCACTCAGATGAAAGACGTATGCTTTCCTTCTTGAGAAGTGTTTTCAAAGACGTTCACAGAGTGATTCTGCAAAGCCTTTTTGCTGACGTTGGTTTTCAACGTGTTTTCAGTGGAATTTCTGTCAAATGCAAGACACGATATTTGCTGTTAAAGAATTGAGTATACAGAACGCAAACAAACACTTTTCTACAAGTGAATCGCCTAACCATGCAACTCAGTTCTAAAAACTGAATCGAACACAGTTTTCACTCAGATGAAAGACGTATGCTTTCCTTCTTGAGAAGTGTTTTCAAAGACGTTCACAGAGTGATTCTGCAAAGCCTTTTTACTGTTCTTGGTTTTAAACGTGTTTTCAGTGGAATTTCTGTCAAACGCAAGACACGAGATTTGCTGTTAAAGAATTGAATATCCAGAATGCAAATAAGAACTTCCCTACAAGTGAATCGACTAACCATGCAACTCAGTTCTAAAAACTGAATAGAATGCAGTTTTCACTCAGATGAAAGACGTATGCTTTCCTTCTTGAGAAGTGTTTTCAAAGACATTCACAGAGTGATTCTACAAAGCCTTTTTACTGACGTTGGCTTTTAAACGCGGTTTCAGTGGAATTTCTGTAAACGCAAGACACGAGATTTGCTGTTAAAGAATTGAATATCCAGAATGCAAACCAACACTTCCCTACAAGTGAATCACCTAACCATTCAACTTAGTTCTAAAAACTGAATAGAATGCAGTTTTCTCGCAGATGAAAGACGTATGCTTTCCTTCTAGAGAAGTGTTTTCAAAGATATTCACAGAGTAATTCTACAAAGCCTTTTTACTGACGTTGGCTTGTAAACGTGTTTTCAGTGGAATTTCTGTCAAACGCTAGACACGATATTTGCTGTTAAAAAATTGAGTATGCAGAATGCAAACCAACACTTCCCTACAAGTGAATCGCCTAACCGTGCAAATCAGTTCTAAAAACTGAATAGAATGCAGTTTTCACTCAGATGGAAGACTTATGCTTTCCTTCTTGAGAAGTGTTTTCAAAGACGTTCTCAGAGTGATTCTGCAAAGCCTTTTTACTGAAGTTGGTTTTAAACGTGTTTTCAGTGGAATTTCTGTCAAATGCAAGACACGAGATTTGCTGTTAAAGAATTGAGTATACAGAACGCAAACCAACACTTCCCTACAAGAGAATCACGTAACCGTGCAACTCAGTTCTAAAAACTAATAGAATGCAGTTTTCACTCACATGAAAGACGTATGCTTTCCTTCTTGAGAAGTGTTTTCAAAGACGTTCACAGAGTTATTCTGCAAAGCCTTTTTTACTGACGTTGGCTTTTAAACGTGTTTTCAGTGGAATTTCTGCCAAACGCAAGACACGATATTTGCTGTTAAAGAATTAAGTATACAGAACGCAAACAAACACTTCCCTACAAGTGAATCGCCTAACCATGCAACTCAGTTATGAAAACTGAATAGAACGTAGGTGTCACTCAGATGAAAGACAAATGCTTTCCTTCTTGAGAAGTGTATTCAAAGACGTTCACAGAGTGATTCTGCAAAGCCTTTTTACTGACGTTGGTTTTAAACGTGTTTTCAGTGGAATTTCTGTCAAATGCAAAACACGATATTTGCTGTTAAAGAATTGAATATCCAGAATGCAAACAAGAACTTCCCTACAAGTGAATCGACTAACCATGCAACTCAGTTCTAAAAACTGAATAGAATGCAGTTTTCACGCTGATGAAAGGCTTATGCTTTCCTTCTAGAGAAGTGTTTTCAAAGACATTCACAGAATGATTCTACAAAGCCTTTTTACTGATGTTGGCTTTTAAAAGTGTTTTCAGTGGAATTTCTGTCAAACGCAAGACACGATATTTGCTGTTAAAGAATTGAATATCCAGAATGCAAACAAACACATCCCAACAAGTGAATCGCCTAACCATGCAACTCAGTTCTAAAAACTGAATAGAATGCAGTTTTCACGCAGATGAAAGACGTATGCTTTCCTTCTTGAGAAGTGTTTTCAAAGACGTTCACAGAGTGATTCTGCAAAGCCTTTTTACTGACGTTGGTTTTAAAGGTGTTTTCAGTGGAATTTCTGTCAAACGCAAGACACGAGATTTGCTGTTAAAGAATTGAATATCCAGAATGCAAACAAACACTTCCCTACAAGTGAATCACCTAACCATGCAACTCAGTTCTAAAAACTGAATAGAATGCAGTTTTCACTCAGATGAAAGACGTATGCTTTCCTTCTTGAGAAGTGTTTTCAAAGACGTTCACAGTTTGATTCTGCAAAGCCTCTTTTACTGACGTTGGCTTTTAAACGTGTTTTCAGTGGAATTTCTGCCAAACGCAAGACACGATATTTGCTGTTAAAGAATTGAGTATACAGAACGCAAACAAACACTTCCCTACAAGTGAAACGCCTAACCATGCAACTCAGTTCTGAAAACTGAATAGAACGCACTTGTCACTCAGATGAAAGACAAATGCTTTCCTTCTAGAGAAGTGTCTTCAAAGACGTTCACAGAGTGATTCTGCCAAGCCTTTTTACTGACGTTGGTTTTAAACGTGTTTTCAGTGGAATTTCTGTCAAACGCAAAACACGATATTTGCTGTTAAAGAATTGAATATCCAGAATGCAAACAAGAACTTCCCTACAAGTGAATCGACTAACCATGCAACTCAGTTCTAAAAACTGAATAGAATGCAGTTTTCACGCAGATGAAAGACGTATGCTTTCCTTCTTGAGAAGTGTTTTCAAAGACGTTCACAGAGTGATTCTGCAAAGCCATTTTACTGACGTTGGTTTTAAAGGTGTTTTCAGTGGAATTTCCGTCAAACGCAAGACAGGAGATTTGCTGTTAAAGAATTGAATATACAGAATGCAAACAAACACTTCCCTACAAGTGATTCACCTAACCATGAAACTCAGTTCTAAAAACTGAATAGAATGCAGTTTTCACTCACATGATAGACATATGCTTTCCTTCTTGAGAAGTGTTTTCAAAGACGTTCACAGTTTGATTCTGCAAAGCCCTTTTACTGACGTTGGTTTTAAACGTGTTTTCAGTGGAATTTCTGTCAAACGCAAGAAACGAGATTTGCTATTAAAGAATTGAATATACAGAACGCAAACAAACACTTCCCTACAAGTGAATCGCCTAACCATGCAACTCAGTTCTAAAAACTGAATAGAATGCAGTTTTCACTCAGATGAAAAACGAATGCTTTCCTTCTAGAGAAGTGTTTTCAAAGACATTCACAGAGTGATTCTACAAAGCCTTTTTACTGATGTTGGCTTTTAAACGCGGTTTCAGTGGAATTTCTGTCAAACGCAAGACAAGAGATTTGCTGTTAAAGAATTGAATATCCAGAATGCAAACAAACACTTCCCTACAAGTGAATCACCTAACCATTCAACTTAGTTCTAAAAACTGAATAGAATGCAGTTTTCTCGCAGATGAAAGACGTATGCTTTCCTTCTAGAGAAGTGTTTTCAAAGACATTCACAGAGTAATTCTACAAAGCCTTTTTACTGACTTTGGCTTTTAAACGTGTTTTCAGTGAAATTTCTGTCAAACGCAAGACACGATATTTGCTGTTAAAGAATTGAGTATGCAGAACGCAAACCAACACTTCCCTACAAGTGAATCGCCTAACCGTGCAACTCAGTTCTAAATACTGAAGAGAACGCAGTTTTCACTCAGATGAAAGACATATGCTTTCCTTCTTGAGAAGTGTTTTCAAGGATGTTCTCAGAGTGATTCTGCAAAGCCTTTTTACTGACGTTGGCTTTTAAACGTGTTTTCAGTGGAATTTCTGTCAAATGCAAGACACGAGATTTGCTGTTAAAGAATTGAGTATACAGAACGCAAACCAACACTTCCCTACAACAGAATCACGTAACCGTGCAACTCAGTTCTAAAAACTGAATAGAATGCAGTTTTCACGCTGATGAAATGCGTATGCTTTCCTTCTAGAGAAGTGTTTTCAAAGACATTCACAGAGTGATTCTAAAAGCCTTTTTACTGACGTTGGCTTTTAAATGTGTTTTCAGTGGAATTTGTCAAACGCAAGACATGAGATTTGCTGTTAAAGAATTGAACATGCACAATGCAAACAAACACTTCCCTACAAGTTAATCGCCTAACCGTGCAACTCAGTTCTAAAAACTGAATAGAATGCATTTTTCACTCAGATGAAAGACGTATGCTTTCCTTCTTGAGAAGTGTTTTCAAAGACGTTCACAGAGTGATTCTGCAAAGCCTTTTTGCTGACGTTGGTTTTCAACGTGTTTTCAGTGGAATTTCTGTCAAATGCAAGACACGATATTTGCTGTTAAAGAATTGAATATCCAGAATGCAAATAAGAACTTCCCTACAAGTGAATCGACTAACCATGCAACTCAGTTCTAAAAACTGAATAGAATGCAGTTTTCACTCAGATGAAAGACGTATGCTTTCCTTCTTGAGAAGTGTTTTCAAAGACGTTCACAGTGTGATTCTGCAAAGCCCTTTTACTGCCGTTGGTTTTAAACGTGTTTTCAGTGTAATTTCTGTCAAATGCAAGACACGAGATGTGCTATTAAAGAATTGAATATGCAGAACACAAACAAACACTTCCCTACAAGTTAATCGCCTAACCATGCAACTCAGTTCTAAAAACTGAATAGAATGCAGTTTTCACTCAGATGAAAGACGTATGCTTTCCTTCTAGAAAAGTGTTTTCAAAGACATTCACAGAGTGATTCTACAAAGCCTTTGTACTGACGTTGGTTTTAAACGTGTTTTCAGTGGAATTTCTGTCAAACGCAAGACACGAGATTTGCTGTTAAAGAATTGAGTATGCAGAACGCAAATCAACACTTCCCTACAAGTGAATCGCCTAACCGTGCAACTCAGTTCTAAAAACTGAATAGAATGCAGTTTTCACTCAGATGAAATACGTATGCTTTCCTTCTTGAGAAGTGTTTTCAAAGACGTTCTCAGAGTGATTCTGCAAAGCCTTTTTACTGACGTTGGTTTTAAACGTGTTTTCAGTGGAATTTCTGTCAAATGCAAGACACGAGAATTGCTGTTAAAGAATTGAGTATACAGAACGCAAACCAACCCTTCCCTACAAGAGAATCACGTAACCGTGCAACTCAGTTCTAAAAACTAATAGAATGCAGTTTTCACTCACATGAAAGACGTATGCTTTCCTTCTTGAGAAGTGTTTTCAAAGACGTTCACAGAGTTATTCTGCAAAGCCTTTTTACTGAGGTTGGCTTTTAAACGTGTTTTCAGTGGAATTTCTGTCAAACGCAAGACACGATATTTTCTGTTAAAGAATTGAATATCCAGAATGCAAACAAACACTTCCCTACAAGTGAATCGCCTAACCATGCAACTCAGTTCTAAAAACTGAATAGAATGCAGTTTTCACGCAGATGAAAGATGTATGCTTTCCTTCTTGAGAAGTGTTTTCAAAGACATTCACAGAGTAATTCTACAAAGCCTTTTTACTGACTTTGGCTTTTAAACGTGTTTTCAGTGGAATTTCTGTCAAACGCAAGACACGATATTTGCTGTTAAAGAATTGAGTATGCAGAACGCAAACCAACACTTCCCTACAAGTGAATCGCCTAACCGTGCAACTCAGTTCTAAAAACTGAATAGAAGGCAGTTTTCACTCAGATGAAAGACGTATGCTTTCCTTCTTGAGAAGTGTTTTCAAAGACGTTCACAGAGTGATTCTGCAAAGCCTTTTTACTGACGTTGGCTTTTAAACGTGTTTTCAGTGGAATTTCTGTCAAATGCAAGACACGAGATTTGCTGTTAAAGAATTGAGTATACAGAACGCAAACCAACACTTCCCGACAAGAGAATCACGTAACCGTGCAACTCAGTTCTAAAAACTGAATAGAATGCAGTTTTCACGCTGATGAAATGCGTATGCTTTCCTTCTAGAGAAGTGTTTTCAAAGACATTCACAGAGTGATTCTACAAAGCCTTTTTACTGACGTTGGCTTTTAAACGTGTTTTCAGTGGAATTTGTCAAACGCAAGACATGAGATTTGCTGTTAAAGAATTGAACATGCAGAATGCAAACAAACACTTCCCTACAAGTTAATCGCCTAACCGTGCAACTCAGTTCTAAAAACTGAATAGAATGCAGTTTTCACTCAGATGAAAGACGTATGCTTTCCTTCTTGAGAAGTGTTTTCAAAGACGTTCACAGAGTGATTCTGCAAAGCCTTTTTGCTGACGTTGGTTTTCAACGTGTTTTCAGTGGAATTTCTGTCAAATGCAAGACACGATATTTGCTGTTAAAGAATTGAGTATACAGAACGCAAACAAACACTTCCCTACAAGTGAATCGCCTAACCATGCAACTCAGTTCTAAAAACTGAATCGAACGCAGTTTTCACTCAGATGAAAGACGTATGCTTTCCTTCTTGAGAAGTGTTTTCAAAGACGTTCACAGAGTGATTCTGCAAAGCCTTTTTACTGTTCTTGGTTTTAAACGTGTTTTCAGTGGAATTTCTGTCAAACGCAAGACACGAGATTTGCTGTTAAAGAATTGAATATCCAGAATGCAAATAAGAACTTCCCTACAAGTGAATCGACTAACCATGCAACTCAGTTGTAAAAACTGAATAGAATGCAGTTTTCACTCAGATGAAAGACGTATGCTTTCCTTCTAGAGAAGTGTTTTTAAAGACATTCACAGAGTGATTCTACAAAGCCTTTGTACTGATGTTGGCTTTTAAACGCGGTTTCAGTGGAATTTCTGTCAAACGCAAGACACGAGATTTGCTGTTAAAGAATTGAATATGCAGAACGCAAATCAACACTTCCCTACAAGTGAATCGACTAACCATGCAACTCAGTTCTAAAAACTGAATACAATGCAGTTTTCACGCTGATGAAAGGCGTATGCTTTCCTTCTAGAGAAGGGTTTTCAAAGACATTCACAGAGTGATTCTACAAAGCCTTTTTACTGACGTTGGCTTTTAAACGTGTTTTCAGTGGAATTTCTGTCAAACGCAAGACACGCTATTTTCTGTTAAAGAATTGAATATCCAGAATGCAAACAAGAACTTCCCTACAAGTGAATCGACTAACCATGCAACTCAGTTGTAAAAACTGAATAGAATGCAGTTTTCACTCACATGATAGACGTATGCTTTCCTTCTTGAGAAGTGTTTTCAAAGACGTTCACAGTTTGATTCTGCAAAGCCCTTTTACTGACTTTGGCTTTTAAACGTGTTTTCAGTGGAATTTCTGTCAAACGCAAGACACGATATTTGCTGTTAAAGAATTGAGTATGCAGAACGCAAACCAGCACTTCCCTACAAGTGAATCGCCTAACCGTGCAACTCAGTTCTAAAAACTGAATAGAACGCAGTTTTCACTCAAATGAAAGACGTATGCTTTCCTTCTTGAGAAGTGTTTTCAAAGATGTTCTCAGAGTGATTCTGCAAAGCCTTTTTACTGACGTTGGCTTTTAAACGTGTTTTCAGTGGAATTTCTGTCAAATGCAAGACACGAGATTTGCTGTTAAAGAATTGAGTATACAGAACGCAAACCAACACTTCCCTACAAGAGAATCACGTGACCGTGCAACTCAGTTCTAAAAACTGAATAGAATGCAGTTTTCATGCTGATGAAAGGCGTATGCTTTCCTTCTTGAGAAGTGTTTTCAAAGACGTTCACAGAGTGATTCTGCAAAGCCCTTTTACTGATGTTGGCTTTTAAACGCGGTTTCAGTGGAATTTCTGTCAAACGCAAGACACGAGATTTGCTGTTAAAGAATTGAATACCCAGAATGCAAACAAACACTTACCTACTAGTGAATCGCCTAAACATGCAACTCAGTTCTAAAAACTGAATAGAATGCAGTTTTCACTCAGATGAAAGACATATGCTTTCCTTCTAGAGAAGTGTTTTCAAAGACGTTCACAGAGTGATTCTACAAAGCCTTTTTACTGATGTTGGCTTTTAAACGTGTTTTCAGTGGAATTTCTGTCAAATGCAAGACACGAGATTTGCTGTTAAAGAATTGAAAATCCAGAATGCAAACAAACACTTCCCTACAAGTGAATCGCCTAACCAAGCAACTCAGTTCTAAAAACTGAATAGAACGCAGTTTTCACTCAGATGAAAGACGTATGCTTTCCTTCTAGAGAAGTGTTTTCAAAGACATTCACAGAGTGATTCTACAAAGCCTTTTTACTGACGTTGGCTTTTAAACGTGTTTTCAGTGGAATTTCTGTCAAACGCAAGAACGAGATTTGCTGTTACAGAATTGAGTATACAGAACGCAAACAAACACTTCCCTACAAGTGAATCGCGTAATCGTGCAACTCAGTTCTAAAAATTAATAGAATGCAGTTTTCACTCACATGAAAGACGTATGACTTCCTTCTAGAGAAGTGTTTTCAAAGACATTCACAGAGTGATTCTACAAAGCCTTTTTACTGACGTTGGCTTTTAAACGCGGTTTCAGTGGAATTTCTGTCAAATGCAAGACACGAGATTTGCTGTTAAAGAATTGAATATCCAGAATGCAAACAAACACTTCCCTACAAGTGAATCGCCTAACCATGCAACTCAGTTCTAAAAACTGAATAGAATGCAGTTTTCACTCACATGATAGACATATGCTTTCCTTCTTGAGAAGTGTTTTCAAAGACGTTCACAGTTTGATTCTGCAAAGCCCTTTTACTGATGTTGGTTTTAAACGTGTTTTCAGTGGAATTTCTGTGAAACGCAAGAAATGAGATTTGCTATTAAAGAATTGAATATACAGAACGCAAACAAACACTTCCCTACAAGAGAATCACGTAACCGTGCAACTCAGTTCTAAAAACTGAATAGAATGCAGTTTTCACGCTGATGAAATGCGTTTGCTTTCCTTTTAGAGAAGTGTTTTCAAAGACATTCACAGAGTGATTCTACAAAGCCTTTTTACTGACGTTGGCTTTTAAACGTGTTTTCAGTGGAATTTCTGTCAAACGCAAGACACGAGATTTGCTGTTAAAGAATTGAATATCCAGAATGCAAATAAGAACTTCCCTACAAGTGAATCGACTAACCATGCAACTCAGTTCTAAAAACTGAATAGAATGCAGTTTTCACTCAGATGAAAGACGTATGCTTTCCTTCTTGAGAAGTGTTTTCAAAGACGTTCACAGTTTGATTCTGCAAAGCCCTTTTACTGCCGTTGGTTTTAAACGTGTTTTCAGTGTAATTTCTGTCAAACGCAAGACACGAGATTTGCTATTAAAGAATTGAATATGCAGAACGCAAACAAACACTTCCCTACAAGTTAATCGCCTAACCATGCAACTCAGTTCTAAAAACTGAATAGAATGCAGTTTTCACTCAGATGAAAGACGTATGCTTTCCTTCTAGAGAAGTGTTTTCAAAGACATTCACAGAGTGATTCTACAAAGCCTTTGTACTGACGTTGGCTTTTAAACGCGATTTCAGTGGAATTTCTGTCAAACGGAAGACACGAGATTTGCTGTTAAAGAATTGAGTATGCAGAACGCAAATCAACACTTCCCTACAAGTGAATCGCCTAACGGTGCAACTCAGTTCTAAAACTGAATAGAATGCAGTTTTCACTCAGATGAAATACGTATGCTTTCCTTCTTGAGAAGTGTTTTCAAAGACGTTCTCAGAGTGATTCTGCAAAGCCTTTTTACTGACGTTGGTTTTAAACGTGTTTTCAGTGGAATTTCTGTCAAATGCAAGACACGAGATTTGCTGTTAAAGAATTGAGTATACAGAACGCAAACCAACACTTCCCTACAAGAGAATCACGTAACCGTGCAACTCAGTTCTAAAAACTAATAGAATGCAGTTTTCACGCTGATGAAATGCGTATGCTTTCCTTCTAGAGAAGTGTTTTCAAAGACATTCACAGAGTGATTCTACAAAGCCTTTTTACTGACGTTGGCTTTTAAACGTGTTTTCAGTGGAATTTGTCAAACGCAAGACATGAGATTTGCTGTTAAAGAATTGAACATGCAGAATGCAAACAAACACTTCCCTACAAGTTAATCGCCTAACCGTGCAACTCAGTTCTAAAAACTGAATAGAATGCAGTTTTCACTCAGATGAAAGACGTATGCTTTCCTTCTTGAGAAGTGTTTTCAAAGACGTTCACAGAGTGATTCTGCAATGCCTTTTTGCTGACGTTGGTTTTAAACGTGTTTTCAGTGGAATTTCTGTCAAATGCAAGACACGATATTTGCTGTTAAAGAATTGAGTATACAGAACGCAAACAAACACTTCCCTACAAGTGAATCGCCTAACCATGCAACTCAGTTCTAAAAACTGAATCGAACGCAGTTTTCACTCAGATGAAAGACGTATGCTTTCCTTCTTGAGAAGTGTTTTCAAAGACGTTCACAGAGTGATTCTGCAAAGCCTTTTTACTGTTCTTGGTTTTAAACGTGTTTTCAGTGGAATTTCTGTCAAACGCAAGACACGAGATTTGCTGTTAAAGAATTGAATATCCAGAATGCAAATAAGAACTTCCCTACAAGTGAATCGACTAACCATGCAACTCAGTTCTAAAAACTGAATAGAATGCAGTTTTCACTCAGATGAAAGACGTATGCTTTCCTTCTTGAGAAGTGTTTTCAAAGACGTTCACAGTTTGATTCTGCAAAGCCCTTTTACTGCCGTTGGTTTTAAAAGTGTTTTCAGTGTAATTTCTGTCAAACGCAAGACACGAGATTTGCTATTAAAGAATTGAATATACAGAACGCAAACAAACACTTCCCTACAAGTTAATCGCCTAACCATGTAACTCAGTTCTAAAAACTGAATAGAATGCAGTTTTCACTCAGATGAAAGACGTATGCTTTCCTTCTAGAGAAGTGTTTTTAAAGACATTCACAGAGTGATTCTACAAAGCCTTTGTACTGATGTTGGCTTTTAAACGCGGTTTCAGTGGAATTTCTGTCAAACGCAAGACACGAGATTTGCTGTTAAAGAATTGAATATGCAGAACGCAAATCAACACTTCCCTACAAGTGAATCGACTAACCATGCAACTCAGTTCTAAAAACTGAATACAATGCAGTTTTCACGCTGATGAAAGGCGTATGCTTTCCTTCTAGAGAAGGGTTTTCAAAGACATTCACAGAGTGATTCTACAAAGCCTTTTTACTGACGTTGGCTTTTAAACGTGTTTTCAGTGGAATTTCTGTCAAACGCAAGACACGCTATTTTCTGTTAAAGAATTGAATATCCAGAATGCAAACAAACACTTCCCTACAAGTGAATCGCCTAACCATGCAACTCAGTTCTAAAAACTGAATAGAATGCAGTTTTCACGCAGATGAAAGACGTATGCTTTCCTTCTTGAGAAGTGTTTTCAAAGACGTTCACAGAGTGATTCTGCAAAGCCTTTTTACTGACGTTGGTTTTAATCGTGTTTTCAGTGGAATTTCTGTCAAACGCAAGACACGAGATTTGCTGTTAAAGAATTGAATATCCAGAATGCAAACAAACACTTCCCTACAAGTGAATCACCTAACCATGCAACTCAGTTCTAAAAACTGAATAGAATGCAGTTTTCACTCACATGATAGACGTATGCTTTCCTTCTTGAGAAGTGTTTTCAAAGACGTTCACAGTTTGATTCTGCAAAGCCCTTTTACTGACGTTGGTTTTAAACGTGTTTTCAGTGGAATTTCTGTCAAACGTAAGAAACAAGATTTGCTATTAAAGAATTGAATATACAGAACGCAAACAAACACTTCCCTACAAGTGAATCGCCTAACCATGCAACTCAGTTCTAAAAACTGAATAGAATGCAGTTTTCACTCAGATGAAAAACGTATGCTTTCCTTCTAGAGAAGTGTTTTCAAAGACATTCACTGAGTGATTCTACAAAGCCTTTTTACTGACGTTGGCTTTTAAATGCGGTTTCAGTGGAATTTCTGTCAAACGCAAGACAAGAGATTTGCTGTTAAAGAATTGAATATCCAGAATGCAAACAAACACTTCCCTACAAGTGAATCACCTAACCATGCAACTTAGTTCTAAAAACTGAATAGAATGCAGTTTTCTCGCAGATGAAAGACGTATGCTTTCCTTCTAGAGAAGTGTTTTCAAAGACATTCACAGAGTAATTCTACAAAGCCTTTTTACTGACTTTGGCTTTTAAACGTGTTTTCAGTGGAATTTCTGTCAAACGCAAGACACGATATTTGCTGTTAAAGAATTGAGTATGCAGAACGCAAACCAGCACTTCCCTACAAGTGAATCGCCTAACCGTGCAACTCAGTTCTAAAAACTGAATTGAACGCAGTTTTCACTCAGATGAAAGACGTATGCTTTCCTTCTTGAGAAGTGTTTTCAAAGATGTTCTCAGAGTGATTCTGCAAAGCCTTTTTACTGACGTTGGCTTTTAAACGTGTTTTCAGTGGAATTTCTGTCAAATGCAAGACACGAGATTTGCTGTTAAAGAATTGAGTATACAGAACGCAAACCAACACTTCCCTACAAGAGAATCACGTGACCGTGCAACTCAGTTCTAAAAACTGAATAGAATGCAGTTTTCATGCTGATGAAAGGCGTATGCTTTCCTTCTTGAGAAGTGTTTTCAAAGACGTTCACAGAGTGATTCTGCAAAGCCCTTTTACTGATGTTGGCTTTTAAACGCGGTTTCAGTGGAATTTCTGTCAAATGCAAGACACGAGATTTGCTGTTAAAGAATTGAATACCCAGAATGCAAACAAACACTTCCCTACTAGTGAATCGCCTAAACATGCAACTCAGTTCTAAAAACTGAATAGAATGCAGTTTTCACTCAGATGAAAGACATATGCTTTCCTTCTAGAGAAGTGTTTTCAAAGACGTTCACAGAGTGATTCTACAAAGCCTTTTTACTGACGTTGGCTTTTAAACGTGTTTTCAGTGGAATTTCTGTCAAACGCAAGAACGAGATTTGCTGTTACAGAATTGAGTATACAGAACGCAAACAAACACGTCCCTACAAGTGAATCGCGTAATCGTGCAACTCAGTTCTAAAAATTAATAGAATGCAGTTTTCACTCACATGAAAGATGTATGATTTCCTTCTAGAGAAGTGTTTTCAAAGACATTCACAGAGTGATTCTACAAAGCCTTTTTACTGACGTTGGCTTTTAAACGCGGTTTCAGTGGAATTTCTGTCAAACGCAAGACACGAGATTTGCTGTTAAAGAATTGAATATCCAGAATGCAAACAAACACTTCCCTACAAGTGAATCGCCTAACCATGCAACTCAGTTCTAAAAACTGAATAGAATGCAGTTTTCACTCACATGATAGACATATGCTTTCCTTCTTGAGAAGTGTTTTCTAAGACGTTCACAGTTTGATTCTGCAAAGCCCTTTTACTGATGTTGGTTTTAAACGTGTTTTCAGTGGAATTTCTGTGAAACGCAAGAAATGAGATTTGCTATTAAAGAATTGAATATACAGAACGCAAACAAACACTTCCCTACAAGAGAATCACGTAACCGTGCAACTCAGTTCTAAAAACTGAATAGAATGCAGTTTTCACGCTGATGAAATGCGTTTGCTTTCCTTTTAGAGAAGTGTTTTCAAAGACATTCACAGAGTGATTCTACAAAGCCTTTTTACTGACGTTGGCTTTTAAACGTGTTTTCAGTGGAATTTGTCAAACGCAAGACATGAGATTTGCTGTTAAAGAATTGAACATGCAGAATGCAAACAAACACTTCCCTACAAGTTAATCGCCTAACCGTGCAACTCAGTTCTAAAAACTGAATAGAATGCAGTTTTCACTCAGATGAAAGACGTATGCTTTCCTTCTTGAGAAGTGTTTTCAAAGACGTTCACAGAGTGATTCTGCAAAGCCTTTTTGCTGACGTTGGTTTTCAACGTGTTTTCAGTGGAATTTCTGTCAAATGCAAGACACGATATTTGCTGTTAAAGAATTGAGTATACAGAACGCAAACAAACACTTCCCTACAAGTGAATCGCCTAACCATGCAACTCAGTTCTAAAAACTGAATCGAATGCAGTTTTCACTCAGATGAAAGACGTATGCTTTCCTTCTTGAGAAGTGTTTTCAAAGACGTTCACAGAGTGATTCTGCAAAGCCTTTTTACTGTTCTTGGTATTAAACGTGTTTTCAGTGGAATTTCTGTCAAACGCAAGACACGAGATTTGCTGTTAAAGAATTGAATATCCAGAATGCAAATAAGAACTTCCCTACAAGTGAATCGACTAACCATGCAACTCAGTTCTAAAAACTGAATAGAATGCAGTTTTCACTCAGATGAAAGACGTATGCTTTCCTTCTTGAGAAGTGTTTTCAAAGACGTTCACAGTTTGATTCTGCAAAGCCCTTTTACTGCCGTTGGTTTTAAACGTGTTTTCAGTGTAATTTCTGTCAAACGCAAGACACGAGATTTGCAATTAAAGAATTGAATATGCAGAACGCAAACAAACACTTCCCTACAAGTTAATCGCCTAACCATGCAACTCAGTTCTAAAAACTGAATAGAATGCAGTTTTCACTCAGATGAAAGACGTATGCTTTCCTTCTAGAGAAGTGTTTTCAAAGACATTCACAGAGTGATTCTACAAAGCCTTTGTACTGACGTTGGCTTTTAAACGCTGTTTCAGTGGAATTTCTGTCAAACGCAAGACACGAGATTTGCTGTTAAAGAATTGAGTATGCAGAACGCAAATCAACACTTCCCTACAAGTGAATCGCCTAACTGTGCAACTCAGTTCTAAAAACTGAATAGAATGCAGTTTTCACTCAGATGAAATACGTATGCTTTCCTTCTTGAGAAGTGTTTTCAAAGACGTTCTCAGAGTGATTCTGCAAAGCCTTTTTACTGACGTTGGTTTTAAACATGTTTTCAGTGGAATTTCTGTCAAATGCAAGACACGAGATTTGCTGTTAAAGAATTGAGTATACAGAACGCAAACCAACACTTCCCTACAAGAGAATCACGTAACCGTGCAACTCAGTTCTAAAAACTAATAGAATGCAGTTTTCACTCACATGAAAGACGTATGCTTTCCTTCTTGAGAAGTGTTTTCAAAGACGTTCACAGAGTTATTCTGCAAAGCCTTTTTTACTGAGGTTGGCTTTTAAACGTGTTTTCAGTGGAATTTCTGTCAAACGCAAGACACGAGATTTGCTGTTAAAGAATTGAATATCCAGAATGCAAACAAGAACTTCCGTACAAGTGAATCGACTAACCATGCAACTCAGTTCTAAAAACTGAATGCAATGCAGTTTTCACGCTGATGAAAGGCGTATGCTTTCCTTCTAGAGAAGTGTTTTCAAAGACATTCACAGAGTGATTCTACAAAGCCTTTTTACTGACGTTGGCTTTTAAACGTGTTTTCAGTGGAATTTCTGTCAAACGCAAGACACGATATTTTCTGTTAAAGAATTGAATATCCAGAATGCAAACAAACACTTCCCTACAAGTGAATCGCCTAACCATGCAACTCAGTTCTAAAAACTGAATAGAATGCAGTTTTCACGCAGATGAAAGACGTATGCTTTCCTTCTTGAGAAGTGTTTTCAAAGACGTTCTCAGAGTGATTCTGCAAAGCCTTTTTACTGACGTTGGCTTTTAAACGTGTTTTCAGTGGAATTTCTGTCAAATGCAAGACACGAGATTTGCTGTTAAAGAATTGAGTATACAGAACGCAAACCAACACTTCCCTACAAGAGAATCACGTAACCGTGCAACTCAGTTCTAAAAACTGAATAGAATGCAGTTTTCACGCTGATGAAATGCGTATGCTTTCCTTCTAGAGAAGTGTTTTCAAAGACATTCACAGAGTGATTCTACAAAGCCTTTTTACTGACGTTGGCTTTTAAACGTGTTTTCAGTGGAATTTGTCAAACGCAAGACATGAGATTTGCTGTTAAAGAATTGAACATGCAGAATGCAAACAAACACTTCCCTACAAGTTAATCGCCTAACCGTGCAACTCAGTTCTAAAAACTGAATAGAATGCAGTTTTCACTCAGATGAAAGACGTATGCTTTCCTTCTTGAGAAGTGTTTTCAAAGACGTTCACAGAGTGATTCTGCAAAGCCTTTTTGCTGACGTTGGTTTTCAACGTGTTTTCAGTGGAATTTCTGTCAAATGCAAGACACGATATTTGCTGTTAAAGAATTGAGTATACAGAACGCAAACAAACACTTCCCTACAAGTGAATCGCCTAACCATGCAACTCAGTTCTAAAAACTGAATCGAATGCAGTTTTCACTCAGATGAAAGACGTATGCTTTCCTTCTTGAGAAGTGTTTTCAAAGACGTTCACAGAGTGATTCTGCAAAGCCTTTTTACTGTTCTTGGTATTAAACGTGTTTTCAGTGGAATTTCTGTCAAACGCAAGACACGAGATTTGCTGTTAAAGAATTGAATATCCAGAATGCAAATAAGAACTTCCCTACAAGTGAATCGACTAACCATGCAACTCAGTTCTAAAAACTGAATAGAATGCAGTTTTCACTCAGATGAAAGACGTATGCTTTCCTTCTTGAGAAGTGTTTTCAAAGACGTTCACAGTTTGATTCTGCAAAGCCCTTTTACTGCCGTTGGTTTTAAACGTGTTTTCAGTGTAATTTCTGTCAAACGCAAGACACGAGATTTGCAATTAAAGAATTGAATATGCAGAACGCAAACAAACACTTCCCTACAAGTTAATCGCCTAACCATGCAACTCAGTTCTAAAAACTGAATAGAATGCAGTTTTCACTCAGATGAAAGACGTATGCTTTCCTTCTAGAGAAGTGTTTTCAAAGACATTCACAGAGTGATTCTACAAAGCCTTTGTACTGACGTTGGCTTTTAAACGCTGTTTCAGTGGAATTTCTGTCAAACGCAAGACACGAGATTTGCTGTTAAAGAATTGAGTATGCAGAACGCAAATCAACACTTCCCTACAAGTGAATCGCCTAACGGTGCAACTCAGTTCTAAAAACTGAATAGAATGCAGTTTTCACTCAGATGAAATACGTATGCTTTCCTTCTTGAGAAGTGTTTTCAAAGACGTTCTCAGAGTGATTCTGCAAAGCCTTTTTACTGACGTTGGTTTTAAACGTGTTTTCAGTGGAATTTCTGTCAAATGCAAGACACGAGATTTGCTGTTAAAGAATTGAGTATACAGAACGCAAACCAACACTTCCCTACAAGAGAATCACGTAACCGTGCAACTCAGTTCTAAAAACTAATAGAATGCAGTTTTCACTCACATGAAAGACGTATGCTTTCCTTCTTGAGAAGTGTTTTCAAAGACGTTCACAGAGTTATTCTGCAAAGCCTTTTTTACTGAGGTTGGCTTTTAAACGTGTTTTCAGTGGAATTTCTGTCAAACGCAAGACACGAGATTTGCTGTTAAAGAATTGAATATCCAGAATGCAAACAAGAACTTCCGTACAAGTGAATCGACTAACCATGCAACTCAGTTCTAAAAACTGAATGCAATGCAGTTTTCACGCTGATGAAAGGCGTATGCTTTCCTTCTAGAGAAGTGTTTTCAAAGACATTCACAGAGTGATTCTACAAAGCCTTTTTACTGACGTTGGCTTTTAAACGTGTTTTCAGTGGAATTTCTGTCAAACGCAAGACACGATATTTTCTGTTAAAGAATTGAATATCCAGAATGCAAACAAACACTTCCCTACAAGTGAATCGCCTAACCATGCAACTCAGTTCTAAAAACTGAATAGAATGCAGTTTTCACGCAGATGAAAGACGTATGCTTTCCTTCTTGAGAAGTGTTTTCAAAGACGTTCTCAGAGTGATTCTGCAAAGCCTTTTTACTGACGTTGGCTTTTAAACGTGTTTTCAGTGGAATTTCTGTCAAATGCAAGACACGAGATTTGCTGTTAAAGAATTGAGTATACAGAACGCAAACCAACACTTCCCTACAAGAGAATCACGTAACCGTGCAACTCAGTTCTAAAAACTGAATAGAATGCAGTTTTCACGCTGATGAAATGCGTATGCTTTCCTTCTAGAGAAGTGTTTTCAAAGACATTCACAGAGTGATTCTACAAAGCCTTTTTACTGACGTTGGCTTTTAAACGTGTTTTCAGTGGAATTTGTCAAACGCAAGACATGAGATTTGCTGTTAAAGAATTGAACATGCAGAATGCAAACAAACACTTCCCTACAAGTTAATCGCCTAACCGTGCAACTCAGTTCTAAAAACTGAATAGAATGCAGTTTTCACTCAGATGAAAGACGTATGCTTTCCTTCTTGAGAAGTGTTTTCAAAGACGTTCACAGAGTGATTCTGCAATGCCTTTTTGCTGACGTTGGTTTTAAACGTGTTTTCAGTGGAATTTCTGTCAAATGCAAGACACGATATTTGCTGTTAAAGAATTGAGTATACAGAACGCAAACAAACACTTCCCTACAAGTGAATCGCCTAACCATGCAACTCAGTTCTAAAAACTGAATCGAACGCAGTTTTCACTCAGATGAAAGACGTATGCTTTCCTTCTTGAGAAGTGTTTTCAAAGACGTTCACAGAGTGATTCTGCAAAGCCTTTTTACTGTTCTTGGTTTTAAACGTGTTTTCAGTGGAATTTCTGTCAAACGCAAGACACGAGATTTGCTGTTAAAGAATTGAATATCCAGAATGCAAATAAGAACTTCCCTACAAGTGAATCGACTAACCATGCAACTCAGTTCTAAAAACTGAATAGAATGCAGTTTTCACTCAGATGAAAGACTTATGCTTTCCTTCTTGAGAAGTGTTTTCAAAGACGTTCACAGTTTGATTCTGCAAAGCCCTTTTACTGCTGTTGGTTTTAAACGTGTTTTCAGTGTAATTTCTGTCAAACGCAAGACAGGAGATTTGCTATTAAAGAATTGAATATACAGAACGCAAACAAACACTTCCCTACAAGTTAATCGCCTAACCATGCAACTCAGTTCTAAAAACTGAATAGAATGCAGTTTTCACTCAGATGAAAGACGTATGCTTTCCTTCTAGAGAAGTGTTTTTAAAGACATTCACAGAGTGATTCTACAAAGCCTTTGTACTGATGTTGGCTTTTAAACGCGGTTTCAGTGGAATTTCTGTCAAACGCAAGACATGAGATTTGCTGTTAAAGAATTGAATATGCAGAACGCAAATCAACACTTCCCTACAAGTGAATCGACTAACCATGCAACTCAGTTCTAAAAACTGAATACAATGCAGTTTTCACGCTGATGAAAGGCGTATGCTTTCCTTCTAGAGAAGGGTTTTCAAAGACATTCACAGAGTGATTCTACAAAGCCTTTTTACTGACGTTGGCTTTTAAACGTGTTTTCAGTGGAATTTCTGTCAAACGCAAGACACGCTATTTTCTGTTAAAGAATTGAATATCCAGAATGCAAACAAACACTTCCCTACAAGTGAATCGCCTAACCATGCAACTCAGTTCTAAAAACTGAATAGAATGCAGTTTTCACGCAGATGAAAGACGTATGCTTTCCTTCTTGAGAAGTGTTTTCAAAGACGTTCACAGAGTGATTCTGCAAAGCCCTTTTACTGATGTTGGCTTTTAAACGTGTTTTCAGTGGAATTTCTGTCAAACGCAAGACACGAGATTTGCTGTTAAAGAATTGAATACCCAGAATGCAAACAAACACTTCCCTACTAGTGAATCGCCTAAACATGCAACTCAGTTCTAAAAACTGAATAGAATGCAGTTTTCACTCAGATGAAAGACATATGCTTTCCTTCTAGAGAAGTGTTTTCAAAGACGTTCACAGAGTGATTCTACAAAGCCTTTTTACTGATGTTGGCTTTTAAACGTGTTTTCAGTGGAATTTCTGTCAAATGCAAGACATGAGATTTGCTGTTAAAGAATTGAATATCCAGAATGCAAACAAACACTTCCCTACAAGTGAATCGCCTAACCATGCAACTCAGTTCTAAAAACTGAATAGAATGCAGTTTTCACTCACATGATAGACATATGCTTTCCTTCTTGAGAAGTGTTTTCAAAGACATTCACAGTTTGATTCTGCAAAGCCCTTTTACTGATGTTGGTTTTAAACGTGTTTTCAGTGGAATTTCTGTGAAACGCAAGAAATGAGATTTGCTATTAAAGAATTGAATATACAGAACGCAAACAAACACTTCCCTACAAGAGAATCACGTAACCGTGCAACTCAGTTCTAAAAACTGAATAGAATGCAGTTTTCACGCTGATGAAATGCGTTTGCTTTCCTTTTAGAGAAGTGTTTTCAAAGACATTCACAGAGTGATTCTACAAAGCCTTTTTACTGACGTTGGCTTTTAAACGTGTTTTCAGTGGAATTTGTCAAACGCAAGACATGAGATTTGCTGTTAAAGAATTGAACATGCAGAATGCAAACAAACACTTCCCTACAAGTTAATCGCCTAACCGTGCAACTCAGTTCTAAAAACTGAATAGAATGCAGTTTTCACTCAGATGAAAGACGTATGCTTTCCTTCTTGAGAAGTGTTTTCAAAGACGTTCACAGAGTGATTCTGCAAAGCCTTTTTGCTGTTCTTGGTTTTAAACGTGTTTTCAGTGGAATTTCTGTCAAACGCAAGACACGAGATTTGCTGTTAAAGAATTGAATATCCAGAATGCAAATAAGAACTTCCCTACAAGTGAATCGACTAACCATGCAACTCAGTTCTAAAAACTGAATAGAATGCAGTTTTCACTCAGATGAAAGACGTATGCTTTCCTTCTTGAGAAGTGTTTTCAAAGATGTTCACAGTTTGATTCTGCAAAGCCCTTTTACTGCCGTTGGTTTTAAACGTGTTTTCAGTGTAATTTCTGTCAAACGCAAGACACGAGATTTGCTATTAAAGAATTGAATATGCAGAACGCAAACAAACACTTCCCTACAAGTTAATCGCCTAACCATGCAACTCAGTTCTAAAAACTGAATAGAATGCAGTTTTCACTCAGATGAAAGACGTATGCTTTCCTTCTAGAGAAGTGTTTTCAAAGACATTCACAGAGTGATTCTACAAAGCCTTTGTACTGACCTTGGCTTTTAAACGCGGTTTCAGTGGAATTTCTGTCAAACGCAAGACACGAGATTTGCTGTTAAAGAATTGAGTATGCAGAACGCAAATCAACACTTCCCTACAAGTGAATCGCCTAACGGTGCAACTCAGTTCTAAAAACTGAATAGAATGCAGTTTTCACTCAGATGAAATACGTATGCTTTCCTTCTTGAGAAGTGTTTTCAAAGACGTTCTCAGAGTGATTCTGCAAAGCCTTTTTACTGACGTTGGTTTTAAACGTGTTTTCAGTGGAATTTCTGTCAAATGCAAGACACGAGATTTGCTGTTAAAGAATTGAGTATACAGAACGCAAACCAACACTTCCCTACAAGAGAATCACGTAACCGTGCAACTCAGTTCTAAAAACTAATAGAATGCAGTTTTCACTCACATGAAAGACGTATGCTTTCCTTCTTGAGAAGTGTTTTCAAAGACGTTCACAGAGTTATTCTGCAAAGCCTTTTTTTACTGAGGTTGGCTTTTAAACGTGTTTTCAGTGGAATTTCTGTCAAACGCAAGACACGAGATTTGCTGTTAAAGAATTGAATATCCAGAATGCAAACAAGAACTTCCGTACAAGTGAATCGACTAACCATGCAACTCAGTTCTAAAAACTGAATACAATGCAGTTTTCACGCTGATGAAAGGCGTATGCTTTCCTTCTAGAGAAGTGTTTTCAAAGACATTCACAGAGTGATTCTACAAAGCCTTTTTACTGACGTTGGCTTTTAAACGTGTTTTCAGTGGAATTTCTGTCAAATGCAAGACACGAGATTTGCTGTTAAAGAATTGAGTATACAGAACGCAAACAAACACTTCCCTACAAGTGAATCGCCTAACCATGCAACTCAGTTCTAAAAACTGAATCGAACGCAGTTTTCACTCAGATGAAAGACGTATGCTTTCCTTCTTGAGAAGTGTTTTCAAAGACGTTCACAGAGTGATTCTGCAAAGCCTTTTTACTGTTCTTGGTTTTAAACGTGTTTTCAGTGGAATTTCTGTCAAACGCAAGACACGAGATTTGCTGTTAAAGAATTGAATATCCAGAATGCAAATAAGAACTTCCCTACAAGTGAATCGACTAACCATGCAACTCAGTTCTAAAAACTGAATAGAATGCAGTTTTCACTCAGATGAAAGACGTATGCTTTCCTTCTTGAGAAGTGTTTTCAAAGACGTTCACAGTTTGATTCTGCAAAGCCCTTTTACTGCCGTTGGTTTTAAACGTGTTTTCAGTGTAATTTCTGTCAAACGCAAGACACGAGATTTGCTATTAAAGAATTGAATATACAGAACGCAAACAAACACTTCCCTACAAGTTAATCGCCTAACCATGCAACTCAGTTCTAAAAACTGAATATAATGCAGTTTTCACTCAGATGAAAGACGTATGCTTTCCTTCTAGAGAAGTGTTTTTAAAGACATTCACAGAGTGATTCTACAAAGCCTTTGTACTGATGTTGGCTTTTAAACGCGGTTTCAGTGGAATTTCTGTCAAACGCAAGACACGAGATTTGCTGTTAAAGAATTGAATATGCAGAACGCAAATCAACACTTCCCTACAAGTGAATCGACTAACCATGCAACTCAGTTCTAAAAACTGAATACAATGCAGTTTTCACGCTGATGAAAGGCGTATGCTTTCCTTCTAGAGAAGGGTTTTCAAAGACATTCACAGAGTGATTCTACAAAGCCTTTTTACTGACGTTGGCTTTTAAACGTGTTTTCAGTGGAATTTCTGTCAAACGCAAGACACGCTATTTTCTGTTAAAGAATTGAATATCCAGAATGCAAACAAACACTTTCCTACAAGTGAATCGCCTAACCATGCAACTCAGTTCTAAAAACTGAATAGAATGCAGTTTTCACGCAGATGAAAGACGTATGCTTTCCTTCTTGAGAAGTGTTTTCAAAGACGTTCACAGAGTGATTCTGCAAAGCCTTTTTACTGACGTTGGTTTTAATCGTGTTTTCAGTGGAATTTCTGTCAAACGCAAGACACGAGATTTGCTGTTAAAGAATTGAATATCCAGAATGCAAACAAACACTTCCCTACAAGTGAATCACCTAACCATGAAACTCAGTTCTAAAAACTGAATAGAATGCAGTTTTCACTCACATGATAGACGTATGCTTTCCTTCTTGAGAAGTGTTTTCAAAGACGTTCACAGTTTGATTCTGCAAAGCCCTTTTACTGACGTTGGTTTTAAACGTGTTTTCAGTGGAATTTCTGTCAAACGCAAGAAACGAGATTTGCTATTAAAGAATTGAATATACAGAACGCAAACAAACACTTCCCTACAAGTGAATCGCCTAACCATGCAACTCAGTTCTAAAAACTGAATAGAATGCAGTTTTCACTCAGATGAAAAACGTATGCTTTCCTTCTAGAGAAGTGTTTTCAAAGACATTCACAGAGTGATTCTACAAAGCCTTTTTACTGACGTTGGCTTTTAAATGCGGTTTCAGTGGAATTTCTGTCAAAGGCAAGACACGAGATTTGCTGTTAAAGGATTGAATATCCAGAATGGAAACAAACGCTTCCCTACAAGTGAATCACGTAACCATGCAACTCAGTTCTAAAAACTGAATAGAATGCAGTTTTCACGCAGATGAAAGACGTAGGCTTTCCTTCTAGAGAAGTGTTTTCAAAGACATTTACAGAGTAATTCTGCAAAGCCTTTTTACTGACGTTGGCTTTTAAACATGTTTTCAGTGGAATTTGTCAAACGCAAGACACGATATTTGCTGTTAAAGAATTGAGTATACAGAAGGCAAACAAACACTTCCCTACAAGTGAATCGCCTAACCATGCAACTCAGTTCTAAAAACTGAATAGAATGCAGTTTTCACTCAGATGAAAGACATATGCTTTCCTTCAAGAGAAGTGTTTTCAAAGACGTTCACAGAGTGATTCTACAAAGCCTTTTTACTGATGTTGGCTTTTAAACGTGTTTTCAGTGGAACTTCTGTCAAATGCAAGACACGAGATTTGCTGTTAAAGAATTGAAAATCCAGAATGCAAACAAACACTTCCCTACAAGTGAATCGCCTAACCAAGCAACTCAGTTCTAAAAACTGAATAGAACGCAGTTTTCACTCAGATGAAAGATGTATGCTTTCCTTCTAGAGAAGTGTTTTCAAAGACATTCACAGAGTGATTCTACAAAGCCTTTTTACTGACGTTGGCTTTTAAACGTGTTTTCAGTGGAATTTCTGTCAAATGCAAGACACGAGATTTGCTGTTACAGAATTGAGTATACAGAACGCAAACAAACACTTCCCTACAAGTGAATCGCGTAATCGTGCAACTCAGTTCTAAAAACTGAAAAGAATGCAGTTTTCACTCACATGATAGACATATGCTTTCCTTCTTGAGAAGTGTTTTCAAAGACGTTCTCAGAGTGATTCTGCAAAGCCTTTTTACTGACGTTGGCTTTGAAACGTGTTTTCAGTGGAATTTCTGTCAAATGCAAGACACGAGATTTGCTGTTAAAGAATTGAGTATACAGAACGCAAACCAACACTTCCCTACAACAGAATCACTTAACCGTGCAACTCAGTTCTAAAAACTGAATAGAATGCAGTTTTCACGCTGATGAAAGGCGTATGCTTTCCTTCTAGAGAAGTGTTTTCAAAGACATTCACAGAGTGATTCTACAAAGCCTTTTTACTGACGTTGGCTTTTAAACGTGTTTTCAGTGGAATTTGTCAAACGCAAGACATGAGATTTGCTGTTAAAGAATTGAACATACAGAATGCAAACAAACACTTCCCTACAAGTTAATCGCCTAACCGTGCAACTCAGTTCTAAAAACTGAATAGAATGCAGTTTTCACTCAGATGAAAGATGTATGCTTTCCTTCTTGAGAAGTGTTTTCAAAGACGTTCACAGAGTGATTCTGCAAAGCCTTTTTACTGTTCTTGGTTTTAAACGTGTTTTCAGTGGAATTTCTGTCAAATGCAAGACACGAGATTTGCTGTTAAAGAATTGAATTTCCAGAATGCAAACAAGAACTTCCCTACAAGTGATTCGACTAACCATGCAACTCAGTTCTAAAAACTGAATAGAATGCAGTTTTCACGCTGATCAAAGGCTTATGCTTTCCTTCTTGAGAAGTGTTTTCAAAGACGTTCACAGAGTGATTCTGCAAAGCCCTTTTACTGATGTTTTCTTTTAAACGCGGTTTCAGTGGAATTTCTGTCAAACGCAAGACACGAGATTTGCTGTTAAAGAATTGAATACCCAGAATGCAAACAAGAACTTCCCTACTAGTGAATCGCCTAACCATGCAACTCAGTTCTAAAAACTGAATAGAATGCAGTTTTCACTCAGATGAAAGACATATGATTTCCTTCTAGAGAAGTGTTTTCAAAGACATTTACAGAGTGATTCTACAAAGCCTTTTTACTGATGTTGGCTTTTAAACGTGTTTTCAGTGGAATTTCTGTCAAATGCAAGACACGAGATTTGCTGTTAAAGGATTGAATATACAGAATGCAAACAAACACTTCCCTACAAGTGAATCACCTAACCATGCAACTCAGTTCTAAAAACTGAATAGAACGCAGTTTTCACTCAGATGAAAGACGTATGCTTTCCTTCTAGAGAAGTGTTTTCAAAGACATTCACAGAGTGATTCTACAAAGCCTTTTTACTGACGTTGGCTTTTAAACGTGTTTTCAGTGGAATTTCTGTCAAACGCAAGAACGAGATTTGCTGTTACAGAATTGAGTATACAGAATGCAAACAAACACTTCCCTACAAGTGAATCGCGTAATCGTGCAACTCAGTTCTAAAAATTAATAGAATGCAGTTTTCACTCACATGAAAGACGTATGATTTCCTTCTAGAGAAGTGTTTTCAAAGACATTCACAGAGTGATTCTACAAAGCCTTTTTACTGACGTTGGCTTTTAAACGCGGTTTCAGTGGAATTTCTGTCAAACGCAAGACACGAGATTTGCTGTTAAAGAATTGAATATCCAGAATGCAAACAAACACTTTCCTACAAGTGAATCACCTAACCATGCAACTCAGTTCTAAAAACTGAATAGAATGCAGTTTTCACGCAGATGAAAGACGTATGCTTTCCTTCCTGAGAAGTGTTTTCAAAGACGTTCACAGAGTGATTCTGCAAAGCCTTTTTACTGACTTTGGTTTTAAACGTGTTTTCAGTGGAATTTCTGTCAAACGCAAGACACTAGATTTGCTGTTAAAGAATTGAATATACAGAACACAAACAAACACTTCCCTACAAGTGAATCGCCTAACCATGCAACTCAGTTCTAAAAACTGAATAGAATGCAGTTTTCACTCAGATGAAAGATGTATGCTTTCCTTCTAGAGAAGTCTATTCAAAGACATTCACAGAGTGATTCTACAAAGCCTTTTTACTGACGTTGGCTTTCAAACGCGGTTTCAGTGGAATTTCTGTCAAACGCAAGACACAAGATTTGCTGTTAAAGAATTGAATATCCAGAATGCAAACAAACACTTCCCTACAAGTGAATCGCCTAACCATGCAACTCAGTTCTAAAAACTGAATAGAATGCAGTTTTCACTCAGATGAAAGACGTATTCTGTCCTTCTTGAGAAGTGTTTTCAAAGACGTTCTCAGAGTGATTCTGCAAACCTTTTTACTCACGTTGGTTTTAAAAGTGTTTTCTGTGGAATTTCTGACAAATGCAAGACACGAGATTTGCTGTTAAAGAATTGAATATCCAGAATGCAAACAAGAACTTCCCTACAAGTGAATCGCCTAACCATGCAACTCAGTTCTAAAAACTGAATAGAATGCAGTTTTCACTCAGATGAAAGACGTATGCTTTCCTTCTAGAGAAGTGTTTTCAAAGACATTCACAGAGTGATTCTACAAAGCCTTTTTACTGACGTTGGCTTTTAAACGTGGTTTCAGTGGAATTTCTGTCAAACGCAAGACACGAGATTTGCTGTAAAGAATTGAATATCCAGAATGCAAACAAACACTTCCCTACAAGTGAATCGCCTAACCATGCAACTCAGTTCTAAAAACTGAATAGAATGCAGTTTTCACTCACATGAAAGACGTATGCTTTCCTTCTAGAGAAGTGTTTTCAAAGACATTCACAGAGTGATTCTCCAAACCTTTTTACTGACTTTGGCTTTTAAACGCGGTTTCAGTGGAATTTCTGTCAAACGCCAGACACGAGATTTGCTGTTAAAGAATTCAATATCCAGAATGCAAACTAACACTTCCCTACAAGTGAATCACCTAACCATGCAACTTAGTTCTAAAAACTGAATAGAATGCAGTTTTCTCGCTGATGAATGTCGTATGCTTTCCTTCTAGAGAAGTGTTTTCAAAGACATTCACAGAGTAATTCTACAAAGCCTTTTTACTGACGTTGGCTTTTAAACGTGTTTTCAGTGGAATTTCTGTCAAACGCAAGACACGATATTTGCTGTTAAAGAATTGAGTATGCAGAACGCAAACCAAAACTTCCCTACAAGTGAATCGCCTAACCATGCAACTCAGTTCTAAAAACTGAATAGAATGCAGTTTTCACTCAGATGAAAGACGTATTCTGTCCTTCTTGAGAAGTGTTTTCAAAGACGTTCTCAGAGTGATTCTGCAAACCTTTTTACTCACGTTGGTTTTAAACGTGTTTTCTGTGGAATTTCTGACAAATGCAAGACACGAGATTTGCTGTTAAAGAATTGAATATCCAGAATGCAAACAAGAACTTCCCTACAAGTGAATCGACTAACCATGCAACTCAGTTCTAAAAACTGAATAGAATGCAGTTTTCACGCTGATGAAAGGCTTATGCTTTCCTTCTTGAGAAGTGTTTTCAAAGACGTTCACAGAGTGATTCTGCAAAGCCCTTTTACTGATGTTGGCTTTTAAACGCGGTTTCAGTGGAATTTCTGTCAAACGCAAGACACGAGATTTGCTGTTAAAGAATTGAATACCCAGAATGCAAACAAGAACTTCCCTACTAGTGAATCGCCTAACCATGCAACTCAGTTCTAAAAACTGAATAGAATGCAGTTTTCACTCAGATGAAAGACATATGCTTTCCTTCTAGAGAAGTGTTTTCAAAGACATTTACAGAGTGATTCTACAAAGCCTTTTTACTGATGTTGGCTTTTAAACGTGTTCTCAGTGGAATTTCTGTCAAATGCAAGACACGAGATTTGCTGTTAAAGAATTGAATATACAGAATGCAAACAAACACTTCCCTACAAGTGAATCACCTAACCATGCAACTCAGTTCTAAAAACTGAATAGAACGCAGTTTTCACTCAGATGAAAGACGTATGCTTTCCTTCTAGAGAAGTGTTTTCAAAGACATTCACAGAGTGATTCTACAAAGCCTTTTTACTGACGTTGGCTTTTAAACGTGTTTTCAGTGGAATTTCTGTCAAACGCAAGAACGAGATTTGCTGTTACAGAATTGAGTATACAGAATGCAAACAAACACTTCCCTACAAGTGAATCGCGTAATCGTGCAACTCAGTTCTAAAAATTAATAGAATGCAGTTTTCACTCACATGAAAGACGTATGATTTCCTTCTAGAGAAGTGTTTTCAAAGACATTCACAGAGTGATTCTACAAAGCCTTTTTACTGACGTTGGCTTTTAAACGCGGTTTCAGTGGAATTTCTGTCAAACGCAAGACACGAGATTTGCTGTTAAAGAATTGAATATCCAGAATGCAAACAAACACTTTCCTACAAGTGAATCGCCTAACCATGCAACTCAGTTCTAAAAACTGAATAGAATGCAGTTTTCACGCAGATGAAAGACGTATGCTTTCCTTCCTGAGAAGTGTTTTCAAAGACGTTCACAGAGTGATTCTGCAAAGCCTTTTTACTGACTTTGGTTTTAAACGTGTTTTCAGTGGAATTTCTGTCAAACGCAAGACACGAGATTTCCTGTTAAAGAATTGAATATACAGAACGCAAACAAACACTTCCCTACAAGTGAATCGCCTAACCATGCAACTCAGTTCTAAAAACTGAATAGAATGCAGTTTTCACTCAGATGAAAGATGTATGCTTTCCTTCTAGAGAAGTCTATTCAAAGACATTCACAGAGTGATTCTACAAAGCCTTTTTACTGACGTTGGCCTTCAAACGCGGTTTCAGTGGAATTTCTGTCAAACGCAAGACACAAGATTTGCTGTTAAAGAATTGAATATCCAGAATGCAAACAAACACTTCCCTACAAGTGAATCACCTAACCATGCAACTCAGTTCTAAAAACTGAATAGAATGCAGTTTTCACTCACATGATAGACGCATGCTTTCCTTCTTGAGAAGTGTTTTCAAAGACGTTCACAGTGTGATTCTGCAAAGCCCTTTTACTGACGTTGGATTTAAACGTGTTTTCAGTGGAATTTCTGTCAAACGCAAGACACGATATTTGCTGTTAAAGAATTGAGTATACAGAACGCAAACCAAAACTTCCCTACAAGTGAATCGCCTAACGGTGCAACTCAGTTCTAAAAACTGAATAGAATGCAGTTTTCACTCAGATGAAAGACATATGCTTTCCTTCTTGAGAAGTGTTTTCAAAGACGTTCTCAGAGTGATTCTGCAAACCTTTTTACTGACGTTGGTTTTAAACGTGTTTTTTGTGGAATTTCTGTCAAATGCAAGACACGAGATTTGCTGTTAAAGAATTGAGTATACAGAACGCAAACCAACACTTCCCTACAAGAGAATCACGTAACCGTGCAACTCAGTTCTAAAAACAGAATAGAACGCAGTTTTCACTCAGATGAAAGACGTATGCTTTCCTTCTTGAGAAGTGTTTTCAAAGACGTTCACAGAGTTATTCTGCAAAGCCTTATTTACTGACATTGGCTTTTAAACGTGTTTTCAGTGGAATTTCTGCCAAACGCAAGACACGATATTTGCTGTTAAAGAATTGAGTATACAGAACGCAAACAAACACTTCCCTACAAGTGAATCGCCTAACCATGCAACTCAGTTCTGAAAACTGAATAGAATGCAGGTTTCCCTCAGATGAAAGACAAATGCTTTCCTTCTTGAGAAGTGTTTTCAAAGACGTTCACAGAGTGATTCTGCAAAGCCTTTTTACTGACGTTGGTTTTAAACGTGTTTTCAGTGGAATTTCTGTCAAACGCAAGACACGAGATTTGCTATTAAAGAATTGAATATACAGAACGAAAACAAACACTTCACTACAAGTGAATCGCCTAACCATGCAACTCAGTTCTAAAAACTGAATAGAATGCAGTTTTCACTCAGATGAAAGACGTATGCTTTCCTTCTAGAGAAGTGTTTTCAAAGACATTCACAGAGTGATTCTACAAAGCCTTTTTACTGACGTTGGCTTTTAAACGCGGTTTCAGTGGAATTTCTGTCAAACGCAAGACACGAGATTTGCTGTAAAGAATTGAATATCCAGAATGCAAACAAACACTTCCCTACAAGTGAATCGCCTAACCATGCAACTCAGTTCTAAAAACTGAATAGAATGCTGTTTTCACTCACATGAAAGACGTATGCTTTCCTTCTAGAGAAGTGTTTTCAAAGACATTCACAGAGTGATTCTCCAAACCTTTTTACTGACTTTGGCTTTTAAACGCGGTTTCAGTGGAATTTCTGTCAAACGCCAGACACGAGATTTGCTGTTAAAGAATTCAATATCCAGAATGCAAACCAACACTTCCCTACAAGTGAATCACCTAACCATGCAACTTAGTTCTAAAAACTGAATAGAATGCAGTTTTCACGCTGATGAAAGGCTTATGCTTTCCTTCTTGAGAAGTGTTTTCAAAGACGTTCACAGAGTGATTCTGCAAAGCCCTTTTACTGATGTTGGCTTTTAAACGCGGTTTCAGTGGAATTTCTGTCAAACGCAAGACACGAGATTTGCTGTTAAAGAATTGAATACCCAGAATGCAAACAAGAACTTCCCTACTAGTGAATCGCCTAACCATGCAACTCAGTTCTAAAAACTGAATAGAATGCAGTTTTCACTCAGATGAAAGACATATGCTTTCCTTCTAGAGAAGTGTTTTCAAAGACATTTACAGAGTGATTCTACAAAGCCTTTTTACTGATGTTGGCTTTTAAACGTGTTCTCAGTGGAATTTCTGTCAAATGCAAGACACGAGATTTGCTGTTAAAGAATTGAATATACAGAATGCAAACAAACACTTCCCTACAAGTGAATCACCTAACCATGCAACTCAGTTCTAAAAACTGAATAGAACGCAGTTTTCACTCAGATGAAAGACGTATGCTTTCCTTCTAGAGAAGTGTTTTCAAAGACATTCACAGAGTGATTCTACAAAGCCTTTTTACTGACGTTGGCTTTTAAACGTGTTTTCAGTGGAATTTCTGTCAAACGCAAGAACGAGATTTGCTGTTACAGAATTGAGTATACAGAATGCAAACAAACACTTCCCTACAAGTGAATCGCGTAATCGTGCAACTCAGTTCTAAAAATTAATAGAATGCAGTTTTCACTCACATGAAAGACGTATGATTTCCTTCTAGAGAAGTGTTTTCAAAGACATTCACAGAGTGATTCTACAAAGCCTTTTTACTGACGTTGGCTTTTAAACGCGGTTTCAGTGGAATTTCTGTCAAACGCAAGACACGAGATTTGCTGTTAAAGAATTGAATATCCAGAATGCAAACAAACACTTTCCTACAAGTGAATCGCCTAACCATGCAACTCAGTTCTAAAAACTGAATAGAATGCAGTTTTCACGCAGATGAAAGACGTATGCTTTCCTTCCTGAGAAGTGTTTTCAAAGACGTTCACAGAGTGATTCTGCAAAGCCTTTTTACTGACTTTGGTTTTAAACGTGTTTTCAGTGGAATTTCTGTCAAACGCAAGACACGAGATTTCCTGTTAAAGAATTGAATATACAGAACGCAAACAAACACTTCCCTACAAGTGAATCGCCTAACCATGCAACTCAGTTCTAAAAACTGAATAGAATGCAGTTTTCACTCAGATGAAAGATGTATGCTTTCCTTCTAGAGAAGTCTATTCAAAGACATTCACAGAGTGATTCTACAAAGCCTTTTTACTGACGTTGGCCTTCAAACGCGGTTTCAGTGGAATTTCTGTCAAACGCAAGACACAAGATTTGCTGTTAAAGAATTGAATATCCAGAATGCAAACAAACACTTCCCTACAAGTGAATCACCTAACCATGCAACTCAGTTCTAAAAACTGAATAGAATGCAGTTTTCACTCACATGATAGACGCATGCTTTCCTTCTTGAGAAGTGTTTTCAAAGACGTTCACAGTGTGATTCTGCAAAGCCCTTTTACTGACGTTGGATTTAAACGTGTTTTCAGTGGAATTTCTGTCAAACGCAAGACACGATATTTGCTGTTAAAGAATTGAGTATACAGAACGCAAACCAAAACTTCCCTACAAGTGAATCGCCTAACGGTGCAACTCAGTTCTAAAAACTGAATAGAATGCAGTTTTCACTCAGATGAAAGACATATGCTTTCCTTCTTGAGAAGTGTTTTCAAAGACGTTCTCAGAGTGATTCTGCAAACCTTTTTACTGACGTTGGTTTTAAACGTGTTTTTTGTGGAATTTCTGTCAAATGCAAGACACGAGATTTGCTGTTAAAGAATTGAGTATACAGAACGCAAACCAACACTTCCCTACAAGAGAATCACGTAACCGTGCAACTCAGTTCTAAAAACAGAATAGAACGCAGTTTTCACTCAGATGAAAGACGTATGCTTTCCTTCTTGAGAAGTGTTTTCAAAGACGTTCACAGAGTTATTCTGCAAAGCCTTATTTACTGACATTGGCTTTTAAACGTGTTTTCAGTGGAATTTCTGCCAAACGCAAGACACGATATTTGCTGTTAAAGAATTGAGTATACAGAACGCAAACAAACACTTCCCTACAAGTGAATCGCCTAACCATGCAACTCAGTTCTGAAAACTGAATAGAATGCAGGTTTCCCTCAGATGAAAGACAAATGCTTTCCTTCTTGAGAAGTGTTTTCAAAGACGTTCACAGAGTGATTCTGCAAAGCCTTTTTACTGACGTTGGTTTTAAACGTGTTTTCAGTGGAATTTCTGTCAAACGCAAGACACGAGATTTGCTATTAAAGAATTGAATATACAGAACGAAAACAAACACTTCACTACAAGTGAATCGCCTAACCATGCAACTCAGTTCTAAAAACTGAATAGAATGCAGTTTTCACTCAGATGAAAGACGTATGCTTTCCTTCTAGAGAAGTGTTTTCAAAGACATTCACAGAGTGATTCTACAAAGCCTTTTTACTGACGTTGGCTTTTAAACGCGGTTTCAGTGGAATTTCTGTCAAACGCAAGACACGAGATTTGCTGTAAAGAATTGAATATCCAGAATGCAAACAAACACTTCCCTACAAGTGAATCGCCTAACCATGCAACTCAGTTCTAAAAACTGAATAGAATGCTGTTTTCACTCACATGAAAGACGTATGCTTTCCTTCTAGAGAAGTGTTTTCAAAGACATTCACAGAGTGATTCTCCAAACCTTTTTACTGACTTTGGCTTTTAAACGCGGTTTCAGTGGAATTTCTGTCAAACGCCAGACACGAGATTTGCTGTTAAAGAATTCAATATCCAGAATGCAAACCAACACTTCCCTACAAGTGAATCACCTAACCATGCAACTTAGTTCTAAAAACTGAATAGAATGTAGTTTTCTCGCAGATGAATGTCGTATGCTTTCCTTCTAGAGAAGTGTTTTCAAAGACATTCACAGAGTAATTCTACAAAGCCTTTTTACTGACGTTGGCTTTTAAACGTGTTTTCAGTGGAATTTCTGTCAAACGAAAGACACGATATTTGCTGTTAAAGAATTGAGTATGCAGAACGCAAACCAAAACTTCCCTACAAGTGAATCGCCTAACCATGCAACTCAGTTCTAAAAACTGAATAGAATGCAGTTTTCACTCAGATGAAAGACGTATTCTGTCCTTCTTGAGAAGTGTTTTCAAAGACGTTCTCAGAGTGATTCTGCAAACCTTTTTACTCACGTTGGTTTTAAACGTGTTTTCTGTGGAATTTCTGACAAATGCAAGACACGAGATTTGCTGTTAAAGAATTGAGTATACAGAACGCAAACCAACACTTCCCTACAAGAGAATCACGTAACCATGCAACTCAGTTCTAAAAACTAATAGAATGCAGTTTTCACTCACATGAAAGACGTATGCTTTCCTTCTTGAGAAGTGTTTTCAAAGACGTTCACAGAGTGATTCTGCAAAGCCTTTTTACTGACGTTGGTTTTAAACGTGTTTTCAGTGGAATTTCTGTCAAACGCAAGACATGATATTTGCTGTTAAAGAATTGAGTATGCAGAACGCAAACCAAAACTTCCCTACAAGTGAATTGCCTAACCGTGCAACTCAGTTCTAAAAACTGAATAGAATGCAGTTTTCATTCAGATGAAAGACATGTGCTTTCCTTCTTGAGAAGTGTTTTCAAAGACGTTCTCAGAGTGATTCTGCAAACCTTTTTACTGACTTTGGTTTTAAACGTGTTTTTTGTGGAATTTCTGTCAAATGCAAGACACGAGATTTGCTGTTAAAGAATTGAGTATACAGAACGCAAACCAACACTTCCCTACAAGAGAATCACGTAACCATGCAACTCAGTTCTCAAAACTGAATAGAATGCAGTTTTCACTCACATGAAAGACGTATGCTTTCCTTCTTGAGAAGTGTTTTCAAAGACGTTCACAGAGTGATTCTGCAAAGCCTTTTTACTGACGTTGGTTTTAAACGTGTTTTCAGTGGAATTTCTGTCAAACGCAAGACACGAGATTTGCTGTTAAAGAATTGAATATCCAGATTGCAAACAAGAACTTCCCTACAAGTGAATCGACTAACCATGCTACTCAGTTCTAAAAACTGAATAGAATGAAGTTTTCACGCTGATGAAAGGCGTATGCTTTCCTTCTAGAGAAGTGTTTTCAAAGACATTCACAGAGTGATTCTACAAAGCCTTTTTACTGACGTTGGCTTTTAAACGTGTTTTCAGTGGAATTTCTGTCAAACGCAAGACACGAGATTTGCTGTTAAAGAATTGAATACCCAGAATGCAAACAAACACTTCCCTACTAGTGAATCGCCTAACCATGCAACTCATTTCTAAAAACTGAATAGAATGCAGTTTTCACTCAGATGAAAGACATATGCTTTCCTTCTAGAGAAGTGTTTTCAAAGCCATTCACAGAGTGATTCTACAAAGCCTTTTTACTGACGTTGGCTTTTAAACGTGTTTTCAGTGGAATTTGTCAAAAGCAAGACATGAGATTTGCTGTTAAAGAATTGAACATACAGAATGCAAACAAACACTTCCCTCCAAGTTAATCGCCTAACCGTGCAACTCAGTTCTAAAAAATGAATAGAATGCAGTTTTCACTCAGATGAAAGGTGTATGATTTCCTTCTAGAGAAGTGTTTTCAAAGACGTTCACAGAGTTATTCTGCAAAGCCTTATTTACTGACATTGGCTTTTAAACGTGTTTTCAGTGGAATTTCTGCCAAACGCAAGACACGATATTTGCTGTTAAAGAATTGAGTATACAGAACGCAAACAAACACTTCCCTACAAGTGAATCGCCTAACCATGCAACTCAGTTCTGAAAACTGAATAGAATGCAGGTTTCCCTCAGATGAAAGACAAATGCTTTCCTTCTTGAGAAGTGTTTTCAAAGACGTTCACAGAGTGATTCTGCAAAGCCTTTTTACTGACGTTGGTTTTAAACGTGTTTTCAGTGGAATTTCTGTCAAACGCAAGACACGAGATTTGCTATTAAAGAATTGAATATACAGAACGAAAACAAACACTTCCCTACAAGTGAATCGCCTAACCATGCAACTCAGTTCTAAAAACTGAATAGAATGCAGTTTTCACTCAGATGAAAGACGTATGCTTTCCTTCTAGAGAATTGTTTTCAAAGACATTCACAGAGTGATTCTACAAAGCCTTTTTACTGACGTTGGCTTTTAAACGCGGTTTCAGTGGAATTTCTGTCAAACGCAAGACACGAGATTTGCTGTAAAGAATTGAATATCCAGAATGCAAACAAACACTTCCCTACAAGTGAATCGCCTAACCATGCAACTCAGTTCTAAAAACTGAATAGAATGCAGTTTTCACTCACATGAAAGACGTATGCTTTCCTTCTAGAGAAGTGTTTTCAAAGACATTCACAGAGTGATTCTACAAAGCCTTTTTACTGACTTTGGCTTTTAAACGCGGTTTCAGTGGAATTTCTGTCAAACGCCAGACACGAGATTTGCTGTTAAAGAATTCAATATCCAGAATGCAAACCAACACTTCCCTACAAGTGAATCACCTAACCATGCAACTTAGTTCTAAAAACTGAATAGAATGCAGTTTTCTCGCAGATGAATGTCGTATGCTTTCCTTCTAGAGAAGTGTTTTCAAAGACATTCACAGAGTAATTCTACAAAGCCTTTTTACTGACGTTGGTTTTAAACGTGTTTTCAGTGGAATTTCTGTCAAACGCAAGACACGATATTTGCTGTTAAAGAATTGAGTATGCAGAACGCAAACCAAAACTTCCCTACAAGTGAATCGCCTAACCATGCAACTCAGTTCTAAAAACTGAATAGAATGCAGTTTTCACTCAGATGAAAGACGTATTCTTTCCTTCTTGAGAAGTGTTTTCAAAGACGTTCTCAGAGTGATTCTGCAAACCTTTTTACTCACGTTGGTTTTAAACGTGTTTTTTGTGGAATTTCTGACAAATGCAAGACACGAGATTTGCTGTTAAAGAATTGAGTATACAGAACGCAAACCAACACTACCCTACAAGAGAATCACGTAACCATGCAACTCAGTTCTAAAAACTAATAGAATGCAGTTTTCACTCACATGAAAGACGTATGCTTTCCTTCTTGAGAAGTGTTTTCAAAGACGTTCACAGAGTGATTCTGCAAAGCCTTTTTACTGACGTTGGTTTTAAACGTGTTTTCAGTGGAATTTCTGTCAAACGCAAGACACGAGATTTGCTGTTAAAGAATTGAATATCCAGAATGCAAACAAGAACTTCCCTACAAGTGAATCGACTAACCATGCAACTCAGTTCTAAAAACTGAATAGAATGAAGTTTTCACGCTGATGAAAGGCGTATGCTTTCCTTCTAGAGAAGTGTTTTCAAAGACATTCACAGAGTGATTCTACAAAGCCTTTTTACTGACGTTGGCTTTTAAACGTGTTTTCAGTGGAATTTCTGTCAAATGCAAGACACGAGATTTGCTGTTAAAGCATTGAAAATCCAGAATGCAAACAAACACTTCCCTACAAGTGAATCGCCTAACCATGCAACTCAGTTCTAAAAACTGAATAGAACGCAGTTTTCACTCAGATGAAAGACGTATGCTTTCCTTCTAGAGAAGTGTTTTCAAAGACATTCACAGAGTGATTCTACAAAGCCTTTTTACTGAAGTTGGCTTTTAAACGTGTTTTCAGTGGAATTTCTGTCAAACGCAAGAACGAGATTTGCTGTTACAGAATTGAGTATACAGGACGCAAACAAAAACTTTCCTACAAGTGAATCGCGTAATCGTGCAACTCAGTTCTAAAAATTAATAGAATGCAGTTTTCACTCACATGAAAGACGTATGATTTCCTTCTAGAGAAGTGTTTTCAAAGACATTCACAGAGTGATTCTACAAAGCCTTTTTACTGACGTTGGCTTTTAAACGCGGTTTCAGTGGAATTTCTGTCAAACGCAAGACACGAGATTTGCTGTTTAAGAATTGAATATCCAGAATGCAAACAAACACTTTCCTACAAGTGAATCGCCTAACCATGCAACTCAGTTCTAAAAACTGAATAGATTGCAGTTTTCACGCAGATGAAAGACGTATGCTTTCCTTCCTGAGAAGTGTTTTCAAAGACGTTCACAGAGTGATTCTGCAAAGCCTTTTTACTGACTTTGGTTTTAAACGTGTTTACAGTGCAATTTCTATCAAACGCAAGACACGAGATTTGCTGTTAAAGAATTGAATATACAGAATGCAAACAAACACTTCCCTACAAGTTAATCGCCTAACCGTGCAACTCAGTTCTAAAAACTGAATAGAATGCAGTTTTCACTCAGATGAAAGACGTATGCTTTCCTTCTTGAGAAGTGTTTTCAAAGACGTTCTCAGAGTGATTCTGCATAGCCTTTTTACTGACGTTGGTTTTAAACGTGTTTTCAGTGGAATTTCTGTCAAACGCAAGACACGAGATTTGCTGTTAAAGAATTGAATATCCAGAATGCAAACAAACACTTCCCTACAAGTGAATCACCTAACCATGAAACTCAGTTCTAAAAACTGAATAGAATGCAGTTTTCACTCACATGATAGACCTTTGCTTTCCTTCTTGAGAAGTGTTTTCAAAGACGTTCACAGTTTGATTCTGCAAAGCCCTTTTACTGACGTTGGTTTTAAACGTGTTTTCAGTGGAATGTCTGTCAAACGCAAGAAACGAGATTTGCTATTAAAGAATTGAATATACAGAACGCAAACAAACACTTCCCTACAAGTGAATCGCCTAACCATGCAACTCAGTTCTAAAAACTGAATAGAATGCAGTTTTCTCGCAGATGAAAGACGTATGCTTTCCTTCTAGAGAAGTGTTTTCAAAGACATTCACAGAGTAATTCTACAAAGCCTTTTTACTGACGTTGGCTTTTAAACGTGTTTTCAGTGGAATTTCTGTCAAACGCAAGACACGATATTTGCTGTTAAAGAATTGAGTATGCAGAACGCAAACCAACACTTCCCTACAAGTGAATCGCCTAACCGTGCAACTCAGTTCTAAAAACTGAATAGAACGCAGTTTTCACTCAGATGAAAGACGTATGCTTTCCTTCTTGAGAAGTGTTTTCAAAGACGTTCTCAGAGTGATTCTGCAAAGCGTTTTTACTGACGTTGGCTTTTAAACGTGTTTTCAGTGGAATTTCTGTCAAATGCAAGACACGAGATTTGCTGTTAAAGAATTGAGTATACAGAACGCAAACCAACACTTCCCTACAAGAGAATCACGTAACCGTGCAACTCAGTTCTAAAAACTGAATAGAATGCAGTTTTCACTCAGATGAAAGGTGTATGATTTCCTTCTAGAGAAGTGTTTTCAAAGACATTCACAGAGTGATTCTACAAAGCCTTTTTACTGACGTTGGCTTTTAAACGTGTTTTCAGTGGAATTTGTCAAAAGCAAGACATGAGATTTGCTGTTAAAGAATTGAACATACAGAATGCAAACAAACACTTCCCTCCAAGTTAATCGCCTAACCGTGCAACTCAGTTCTAAAAAATGAATAGAATGCAGTTTTCACTCAGATGAAAGGTGTATGATTTCCTTCTAGAGAAGTGTTTTCAAAGACATTCACAGAGTGATTCTACCAAGCCTTTTTACTGACATTGGCTTTTAAACGTGTTTTCAGTGGAATTTCTGTCAAACGCAAGAACGAGATTTGCTGTTACAGAATTGAGTATACAGAATGCAAACAAACACTTCCTTACAAGTGAATCGCGTAATCGTGCAACTCAGTTCTAAAAATTAATAGAATGCAGTTTTCACTCACATGAAAGACGTATGATTTCCTTCTAGAGAAGTGTTTTCAAAGACATTCACAGAGTGATTCTACAAAGCCTTTTTACTGACGTTGGCTTTTAAACGCGGTTTCAGTGGAATTTCTGTCAAATGCAAGACACGAGATTTGCTGTTAAAGAATTGAATATCCAGAATGCAAACAAACACTTCCCTACAAGTGAATCGCCTAACCATGCAACTCAGTTCTAAAAACTGAATAGAATGCAGTTTTCACGCAGATGAAAGACGTATGCTTTCCTTCCTGAGAAGTGTTTTCAAAGACGTTCACAGAGTGATTCTGCAAAGCCTTTTTACTGACTTTGGTTTTAAACGTGTTTTCAGTGGAATTTCTGTCAAACGCAAGACACGAGATTTGCTGTTAAAGAATTGAATATACAGAACGCAAACAAACACTTCATAACAAGTGAATCGCCTAACCATGCAACTCAGTTCTAAAAACTGAATAGAATGCAGTTTTCACTCAGATGAAAGACGTATGCTTTCCTTCTAGAGAAGTCTATTCAAAGACATTCACAGAGTGATTCTACAAAGCCTTTTTACTGACGTTGGCTTTCAAACGCGGTTTCAGTGGAATTTCTGTCAAACGCAAGACACAAGATTTGCTGTTAAAGAATTGAATATCCAGAATGCAAACAAACACTTCCCTACAAGAGAATCACCTAACCATGCAACTCAGTTCTAAAAACTGAATAGAATGCAGTTTTCACTCACATGATAGACGCATGCTTTCCTTCTTGAGAAGTGTTTTCAAAGACGTTCACAGTGTGATTCTGCAAAGCCCTTTTACTGACGTTGGATTTAAACGTGTTTTCAGTGGAATTTCTGTCAAACGCAAGACACGAGATTTGCTATTAAAGAATTGAATATACATAACGCAAACAAACACTTCCCTACAAGTGAATCGCCTAACCATGCAAGTCAGTTCTAAAAACTGAATAGAATGCAGTTTTCACTCACATGAAAGACGTATGCTTTCCTTCTTGAGAAGTGTTTTCAAAGACGTTCACAGAGTGATTCTGCAAAGCCTTTTTACTGACGTTGGTTTTAACGTGTTTTCAGTGGAATTTCTGTCAAACGCAAGACACGATATTTGCTGTTAAAGAATTGAGTATGCAGAACGCAAACCAAAACTTCCCTACAAGTGAATCGCCTAACCATGCAACTCAGTTCTAAAAACTGAATAGAATGCAGTTTTCACTCAGATGAAAGACATATGCTTTCCTTCTTGAGAAGTGTTTTCAAAGACGTTCTCAGAGTGATTCTGCAAACCTTTTTGCTGACGTTGGTTTTAAACGTGTTTTTTGTGGAATTTCTGTCAAACGCAAGAACGAGATTTGCTGTTACAGAATTGAGTATACAGAATGCAAACAAACACTTCCTTACAAGTGAATCGCGTAATCGTGCAACTCAGTTCTAAAAATTAATAGAATGCAGTTTTCACTCACATGAAAGACGTATGATTTCCTTCTAGAGAAGTGTTTTCAAAGACATTCACAGAGTGATTCTACAAAGCCTTTTTACTGACGTTGGCTTTTAAACGCGGTTTCAGTGGAATTTCTGTCAAATGCAAGACACGAGATTTGCTGTTAAAGAATTGAACATACAGTATGCAAACAAACACTTCCCTACAAGTGAATCGCCTAACCATGCAACTCAGTTCTAAAAACTGAATAGAATGCAGTTTTCACGCAGATGAAAGACGTATGCTTTCCTTCCTGAGAAGTGTTTTCAAAGACGTTCACAGAGTGATTCTGCAAAGCCTTTTTACTGACTTTGGTTTTAAACGTGTTTTCAGTGGAATTTCTGTCAAACGCAAGACACGAGATTTGCTGTTAAAGAATTGAATATACAGAACGCAAACAAACACTTCATAACAAGTGAATCGCCTAACCATGCAACTCAGTTCTAAAAACTGAATAGAATGCAGTTTTCACTCAGATGAAAGACGTATGCTTTCCTTCTAGAGAAGTCTATTCAAAGACATTCACAGAGTGATTCTACAAAGCCTTTTTACTGACGTTGGCTTTCAAACGCGGTTTCAGTGGAATTTCTGTCAAACGCAAGACACAAGATTTGCTGTTAAAGAATTGAATATCCAGAATGCAAACAAACACTTCCCTACAAGAGAATCACCTAACCATGCAACTCAGTTCTAAAAACTGAATAGAATGCAGTTTTCACTCACATGATAGACGCATGCTTTCCTTCTTGAGAAGTGTTTTCAAAGACATTCACAGTGTGATTCTGCAAAGCCCTTTTACTGACGTTGGATTTAAACGTGTTTTCAGTGGAATTTCTGTCAAACGCAAGACACGAGATTTGCTATTAAAGAATTGAATATACAGAACGCAAACAAACACTTCCCTACAAGTGAATCGCCTAACCATGCAAGTCAGTTCTAAAAACTGAATAGAATGCAGTTTTCACTCACATGAAAGACGTATGCTTTCCTTCTTGAGAAGTGTTTTCAAAGACGTTCACAGAGTGATTCTGCAAAGCCTTTTTACTGACGTTGGTTTTAACGTGTTTTCAGTGGAATTTCTGTCAAACGCAAGACACGATATTTGCTGTTAAAGAATTGAGTATGCAGAACGCAAACCAAAACTTCCCTACAAGTGAATCGCCTAACCATGCAACTCAGTTCTAAAAACTGAATAGAATGCAGTTTTCACTCAGATGAAAGACATATGCTTTCCTTCTTGAGAAGTGTTTTCAAAGACGTTCTCAGAGTGATTCTGCAAACCTTTTTACTGACGTTGGTTTTAAACGTGTTTTTTGTGGAATTTCTGTCAAATGCAAGACACGAGATTTGCTGTTAAAGAATTGAGTATACAGAACGCAAACCAACACTTCCCTACAAGAGAATCTGTAACCGTACAACTCAGTTCTAAAAACTGAATAGAATGCAGTTTTCACTCAGATGAAAGACGTATGCTTTCCTTCTAGAGAAGTGTTTTCAAAGACATTCACAGAGTGATTCTACAAAGCCTTTTTACTGAGGTTGGCTTTTAAACGCGGTTTCAGTGGAATTTCTGTCAAACGCAAGACACGAGATTTGCTGTAAAGAATTGAATATCCAGAATGCAAACAAACACTTCCCTACAAGTGAATCGCCTAACCATGCAACTCAGTTCTAAAAACTGAATAGAATGCAGTTTTCACTCACATGAAAGACGTATGCTTTCCTTCTAGAGAAGTGTTTTCAAAGACATTCACAGAGTGATTCTACAAAGCCTTTTTACTGACTTTGGCTTTTAAACGCGGTTTCAGTGGAATTTCTGTCAAACGCCAGACACGAGATTTGCTGTTAAAGAATTCAATATCCAGAATGCAAACCAACACTTCCCTACAATGAATCACCTAACCATGCAACTGAGTTCTAAAAACTGAATAGAATGCAGTTTTCTCGCAGATGAATGTCGTATGCTTTCCTTCTAGAGAAGTGTTTTCAAAGACATTCACAGAGTAATTCTACAAAGCCTTTTTACTGACGTTGGCTTTTAAACGTGTTTTCAGTGGAATTTCTGTCAAACGCAAGACACGATATTTGCTGTTAAAGAATTGAGTATGCAGAACACAAACCAAAACTTCCCTACAAGAGAATCGCCTAACCGTGCAACTCAGTTCTAAAAACTGAATAGAATGCAGGTTTCACTCAGATGAAAGACGTATTCTTTCCTTCTTGAGAAGTGTTTTCAAAGACGTTCTCAGAGTGATCCTGCAAACCTTTTTACTCACGTTGGTTTTAAACGTGTTTTCTGTGGAATTTCTGTCAAATGCAAGACACGAGATTTGCTGTTAAAGAATTGAGTATACAGAACGCAAACCAACACTTCCCTACAAGAGAATCACGTAACCATGCAACTCAGTTCTCAAAACTGAATAGAATGCAGTTTTCACTCACATGAAAGACGTATGCTTTCCTTCTTGAGAAGTGTTTTCAAAGACGTTCACAGAGTGATTCTGCAAAGCCTTTTTACTGACGTTGGTTTTAAACGTGTTTTCAGTGGAATTTCTGTCAAACGCAAGACACGAGATTTGCTGTTAAAGAATTGAATATCCAGATTGCAAACAAGAACTTCCCTACAAGTGAATCGACTAACCATGCTACTCAGTTCTAAAAACTGAATAGAATGAAGTTTTCACGCTGATGAAAGGCGTATGCTTTCCTTCTAGAGAAGTGTTTTCAAAGACATTCACAGAGTGATTCTACAAAGCCTTTTTACTGACGTTGGCTTTTAAACGTGTTTTCAGTGGAATTTCTGTCAAACGCAAGACACGAGATTTGCTGTTAAAGAATTGAATACCCAGAATGCAAACAAACACTTCCCTACTAGTGAATCGCCTAACCATGCAACTCATTTCTAAAAACTGAATAGAATGCAGTTTTCACTCAGATGAAAGACATATGCTTTCCTTCTAGAGAAGTGTTTTCAAAGCCATTCACAGAGTGATTCTACAAAGCCTTTTTACTGATGTTGGCTTTTAAACGTGTTTTCAGTGGAATTTCTGTCAAATGCAAGACACGAGATTTGCTGTTAAAGAATTGAAAATCCAGAATGCAAACAAACACTTCCCTACAAGTGAATCGCCTAACCATGCAACTCAGTTCAAAAAACTGAATAGAATGCAGTTTTCACTCAGATGAAAGACGTATGCTTTCCTTCTAGAGAAGTGTTTTCAAAGACATTCAAAGAGTGATTCTACAAAGCCTTTTTACTGAAGTTGGCTTTTAAACGTGTTTTCAGTGGAATTTCTGTCAAACGCAAGAACGAGATTTGCTGTTACAGAATTGAGTATACAGAACGCAAACAAACACTTCCCTACAAGTGAATCGCATGATCGTGCAACTCAGTTCTAAAAATTAATAGAATGCAGTTTTCACTCACATGAAAGACGTATGATTTCCTTCTAGAGAAGTGTTTTCAAAGACATTCACAGAGTGATTCTACAAAGCATTTTTACTGACTTGGCTTTTAAACGCGGTTTCAGTGGAATTTCTGTCAAACGCAAGACACGATATTTGCTGTTAAAGAATTGAGTATGCAGAACGCAAACCAAAACTTCCCTACAAGTGAATCGCCTAACCATGCAACTCAGTTCTAAAAACTGAATAGAATGCAGTTTTCACTCAGATGAAAGACGTATTCTTTCCTTCTTGAGAAGTGTTTTCAAAGTCGTTCTCAGAGTGATTCTGCAAACCTTTTTACTCACGTTGGTTTTAAACGTGTTTTTTGTGGAATTTCTGACAAATGCAAGACACGAGATTTGCTGTTAAAGAATTGAGTATACAGAACGCAAACCAACACTTCCCTACAAGAGAATCACGTAACCATGCAACTCAGTTCTAAAAACTGAATAGATTGCAGTTTTCACGCAGATGAAAGACGTATGCTTTCCTTCCTGAGAAGTGTTTTCAAAGACGTTCACAGAGTGATTCTGCAAAGCCTTTTTACTGACTTTGGTTTTAAACGTGTTTACAGTGGAATTTCTATCAAACGCAAGACACGAGATTTGCTGTTAAAGAATTGAATATACAGAACGCAAACAAACACTTCCCTACAAGTGAATCGCTTAATCATGCAACTCAGTTCTAAAAACTGAATAGAATGCAGTTTTCACGCAGATGAAAGACGTATGCTTTCCTTCTAGAGAAGTGTTTTCAAAGACTCTCACAGTGTGATTCTGCAAAGCCCTTTTACTGACGTTGCTTTTAAACGTGTTTTCAGTGGAATTTCTGTCAAACGCAAGACACGAGATTTGCTGTTAAAGAATTGAACATACAGAATGCAAACAAACACTTCCCTACAAGTTAATCGCCTAACCGTGCAACTCAGTTCTAAAAACTGAATAGAATGCAGTTTTCACTCAGATGAAAGACGTATGCTTTCCTTCTTGAGAAGTGTTTTCAAAGACGTTCTCAGAGTGATTCTGCATAGCCTTTTTACTGACGTTGGTTTTAAACGTGTTTTCAGTGGAATTTCTGTCAAACGCAAGACACGAGATTTGCTGTTAAAGAATTGAATATCCAGAATGCAAACAAACACTTCCCTACAAGTGAATCACCTAACCATGAAACTCAGTTCTAAAAACTGAATAGAATGCAGTTTTCACTCACATGATAGACCTTTGCTTTCCTTCTTGAGAAGTGTTTTCAAAGACGTTCACAGTTTGATTCTGCAAAGCCCTTTTACTGACGTTGGTTTTAAACGTGTTTTCAGTGGAATGTCTGTCAAACGCAAGAAACGAGATTTGCTATTAAAGAATTGAATATACAGAACGCAAACAAACACTTCCCTACAAGTGAATCGCCTAACCATGCAACTCAGTTCTAAAAACTGAATAGAATGCAGTTTTCTCGCAGATGAAAGACGTATGCTTTCCTTCTAGAGAAGTGTTTTCAAAGACATTCACAGAGTAATTCTACAAAGCCTTTTTACTGACGTTGGCTTTTAAACGTGTTTTCAGTGGAATTTCTGTCAATCGCAAGACACGATATTTGCTGTTAAAGAATTGAGTATGCAGAATGCAAACCAACACTTCCCTACAAGTGAATCGCCTAACCGTGCAACTCAGTTCTAAAAACTGAATAGAACGCAGTTTTCACTCAGATGAAAGACGTATGCTTTCCTTCTTGAGAAGTGTTTTCAAAGACGTTCTCAGAGTGATTCTGCAAAGCCTTTTTACTGACGTTGGCTTTTAAACGTGTTTTCAGTGGAATTTCTGTCAAATGCAAGACACGAGATTTGCTGTTAAAGAATTGAGTATACAGAACGCAAACCAACACTTCCCTACAAGAGAATCACGTAACCGTGCAACTCAGTTCTAAAAACTGAATAGAATGCAGTTTTCACTCAGATGAAAGGTGTATGATTTCCTTCTAGAGAAGTGTTTTCAAAGACATTCACAGAGTGATTCTACAAAGCCTTTTTACTGACGTTGGCTTTTAAACGTGTTTTCAGTGGAATTTGTCAAAAGCAAGACATGAGATTTGCTGTTAAAGAATTGAACATACAGAATGCAAAGAAACACATCCCTACAAGTTAATCGCCTAACCGTGCAACTCAGTTATAAAAAATGAATAGAATGCAGTTTTCACTCAGATGAAAGGTGTATGATTTCCTTCTAGAGAAGTGTTTTCAAAGACATTCACAGAGTGATTCTACCAAGCCTTTTTACTGACATTGGCTTTTAAACGTGTTTTCAGTGGAATTTCTGTCAAACGCAAGAACGAGATTTGCTGTTACAGAATTGAGTATACAGAATGCAAACAAACACTTCCTTACAAGTGAATCGCGTAATCGTGCAACTCAGTTCTAAAAATTAATAGAATGCAGTTTTCACTCACATGAAAGACGTATGATTTCCTTCTAGAGAAGTGTTTTCAAAGACATTCACAGAGTGATTCTTCAAAGCCTTTTTACTGACGTTGGCTTTTAAACGCGGTTTCAGTGGAATTTCTGTCAAACGCAAGACACGAGATTTGCTGTTAAAGAATTGAATATCCAGAATGCAAACAAACACTTCCCTACAAGTGAATCACCTAACCATGAAACTCAGTTCTAAAAACTGAATAGAATGCAGTTTTCACGCAGATGAAAGACGTATGCTTTCCTTCCTGAGAAGTGTTTTCAAAGACGTTCACAGAGTGATTCTGCAAAGCCTTTTTACTGACTTTGGTTTTAAACGTGTTTTCAGTGGAATTTCTGTCAAACGCAAGACACGAGATTTGCTGTTAAAGAATTGAATATACAGAACGCAAACAAACACTTCCCTACAAGTGAATCGCCTAACCATGCAACTCAGTTCTAAAAACTGAATAGAATGCAGTTTTCACTCAGATGAAAGACGTATGCTTTCCTTCTAGAGAAGTCTATTCAAAGACATTCACAGAGTGATTCTACAAAGCCTTTTTACTGACGTTGGCTTTCAAACGCGGTTTCAGTGGAATTTCTGTCAAACGCAAGACACAAGATTTGCTGTTAAAGAATTGAATATCCAGAATGCAAACAAACACTTCCCTACAAGTGAATCACCTAACCATGCAACTCAGTTCTAAAAACTGAATAGAATGCAGTTTTCACTCACATGATAGACGCATGCTTTCCTTCTTGAGAAGTGTTTTCAAAGACGTTCACAGTGTGATTCTGCAAAGCCCTTTTACTGACGTTGGATTTAAACGTGTTTTCAGTGGAATTTCTGTCAAACGCAAGACACGAGATTTGCTATTAAAGAATTGAATATACAGAACGCAAACAAACACTTCCCTACAAGTGAATCGCCTAACCATGCAACTCAGTTCTAAAAACTGAATAGAATGCAGTTTTCACTCACATGAAAGACGTATGCTTTCCTTCTTGAGAAGTGTTTTCAAAGACGTTCACAGAGTGATTCTGCAAAGCCTTTTTACTGACGTTGGTTTTAACGTGTTTTCAGTGGAATTTCTGTCAAAAGCAAGACACGATATTTGCTGTTAAAGAATTGAGTGTGCAGAACGCAAACCAAAACTTCCCTACAAGTGAATCGCCTAACCGTGCAACTCAGTTCTAAAAACTGAATAGAATGCAGTTTTCATTCAGATGAAAGACATATGCTTTCCTTCTTGAGAAGTGTTTTCAAAGACGTTCTCAGAGTGATTCTGCAAACCTTTTTACTGATGTTGGTTTTAAACGTGTTTTTTTGTGGAATTTCTGTCAAATGCAAGACACGAGATTTGCTGCTAAAGAATTGAGTATACAGAACGCAAACCAACACTTCCCTACAAGAGAATCACGTAACCGTGCAACTCAGTTCTAAAAACTGAATAGAATGCAGTTTTCACTCAGATGAAAGACGTATGCTTTCCTTCTAGAGAAGTGTTTTCAAAGACATTCACAGAGTGATTCTACAAAGCCTTTTTACTGACGTTGGCTTTTAAACGCGGTTTCAGTGGAATTTCTGTCAAACGCAAGACACGAGATTTGCTGTAAAGAATTGAATATCCAGAATGCAAACAAACACTTCCCTACAAGTGAATCGCCTAACCATGCAACTCAGTTCTAAAAACTGAATAGAATGCAGTTTTCACTCACATGAAAGACGTATGCTTTCCTTCTAGAGAAGTGTTTTCAAAGACATTCACAGAGTGATTCTACAAAGCCTTTTTACTGACTTTGGCTTTTAAACGCGGTTTCAGTGGAATTTCTGTCAAACGCCAGACACGAGATTTGCTGTTAAAGAATTCAATATCCAGAATGCAAACCAACACTTCCCTACAAGTGAATCACCTAACCATGCAACTTAGTTCTAAAAACTGAATAGAATGCAGTTTTCTCGCAGATGAATGTCGTATGCTTTCCTTCTAGAGAAGTGTTTTCAAAGACATTCACAGAGTAATTCTACAAAGCCTTTTTACTGACGTTGGCTTTTAAACGTGTTTTCAGTGGAATTTCTGTCAAACGCAAGACACGATATTTGCTGTTAAAGAATTGAGTATGCAGAACGCAAACCAAAACTTCCCTACAAGTGAATCGCCTAACCGTGCAACTCAGTTCTAAAAACTGAATAGAATGCAGTTTTCACTCAGATGAAAGACATATGCTTTCCTTCTAGAGAAGTGTTTTCAAAGACATTCACAGAGTGATTCTACAAAGCCTTTTTACTGATGTTGGCTTTTAAACGTGTTTTCAGTGGAATTTCTGTCAAATACAAGACACGAGATTTGCTGTTAAAGAATTGAAAATCCAGAATGCAAACAAACACTTCCCTACAAGTGAATCGCCTAACCATGCAACTCAGTTCAAAAAACTGAATAGAACGCAGTTTTCACTCAGATGAAAGACGTATGCTTTCCTTCTAGAGAAGTGTTTTCAAAGACATTCACAGAGTGATTCTACAAAGCCTTTTTACTGAAGTTGGCTTTTAAACGTGTTTTCAGTGGAATTTCTGTCAAACGCAAGAACGAGATTTGCTGTTACAGAATTGAGTATACAGAAAGCAAACAAACACTTCCCTACAAGTGAATCGCATGATCGTGCAACTCAGTTCTAAAAATTAATAGAATGCAGTTTTCACTCACATGAAAGACGTATGATTTCCTTCTAGAGAAGTGTTTTCAAAGACATTCACAGAGTGATTCTACAAAGCATTTTTACTGACGTTGGCTTTTAAACGCGGTTTCAGTGGAATTTCTGTCAAACGCAAGACACGAGATTTGCTGTTAAAGAATTGAATATCCAGAATGCAAACAAACACTTTCCTACAAGTGAATCGCCTAACCATGCAACTCAGTTCTAAAAACTGAATAGAATGCAGTTTTCACGCAGATGAAAGACGTATGCTTTCCTTCCTGAGAAGTGTTTTCAAAGACGTTCACAGAGTGATTCTGCAAAGCCTTTTTACTGACTTTGGTTTTAAACGTGTTTACAGTGGAATTTCTATCAAACGCAAGACACGAGATTTGCTGTTAAAGAATTGAATATACAGAACGCAAACAAACACTTCCCTACAAGTGAATCGCTTAATCATGCAACTCAGTTCTAAAAACTGAATAGAATGCAGTTTTCACGCAGATGAAAGACGTATGCTTTCCATCTAGAGAAGTGTATTCAAAGACATTCACAGAGTGATTCTACATAGCCTTTTTACTGACGATGGCTTTCAAACGCGGTTTCAGTGGAATTTCTGTCAAACGCAAGACACAAGATTTGCTGTTAAAGAATTGAATATCCAGAATGCAAACAAACACTTCCCTACAAGTGAATCACCTAACCATGCAACTCAGTTCTAAAAACTGAATAGAATGCAGTTTTCACTCACATGATAGAGGCATGCTTTCCTTCTTGAGAAGTGTTTTCAAAGACTCTCACAGTGTGATTCTGCAAAGCCCTTTTACTGACGTTGCTTTTAAACGTGTTTTCAGTGGAATTTCTGTCAAACGCAAGACACGAGATTTGCTGTTAAAGAATTGAACATACAGAATGCAAACAAACACTTCCCTACAAGTTAATCACCTAACCGTGCAACTCAGTTCTAAAAACTGAATAGAATGCAGTTTTCACTCAGATGAAAGACTTATGCTTTCCTTCTTGAGAAGTGTTTTCAAAGACGTTCTCAGAGTGATTCTGCAAAGCCTTTTTACTGACGTTGGTTTTAAACGTGTTTTCAGTGGAATTTCTGTCAAACGCAAGACACGAGATTTGCTGTTAAAGAATTGAATATCCAGAATGCAAACAAACACTTCCCTACAAGTGAATCACCTAACCATGCAACTCAGTTCTAAAAACTGAATAGAATGCAGTTTTCACTCACATGATAGACGTATGCTTTCCTTCTTGAGAAGTGTTTTCAAAGACGTTCACAGTTTGATTCTGCAAAGCCCTTTTACTGACGTTGGTTTTAAACGTGTTTTCAGTGGAATTTCTGTCAAACGCAAGAAACGAGATTTGCTATTAAAGAATTGAGTATACAGAACGCAAACAAACACTTCCCTACAAGTGAATCGCCTAACCATGCAACTCAGTTCTAAAAACTGAATAGAATGCAGTTTTCTCGCAGATGAAAGACGTATGCTTTCCTTCTAGAGAAGTGTTTTCAAAGACATTCACAGAGTAATTCTACAAAGCCTTTTTACTGACGTTGGCTTTTAAACGTGTTTTCAGTGGAATTTCTGTCAAATGCAAGACACGATATTTGCTGTTAAAGAATTGAGTATGCAGAACGCAAACCAACACTTCCCTACAAGTGAATCGCCTAACCGTGCAACTCAGTTCTAAAAACTGAATAGAACGCAGTTTTCACTCAGATGAAAGACGTATGCTTTCCTTCTTGAGAAGTGTTTTCAAAGACGTTCTCAGAGTGATTCTGCAAAGCCTTATTACTGACGTTGGCTTTTAAACGTGTTTTCAGTGGAATTTCTGTCAAATGCAAGACACGAGATTTGCTGTTAAAGAATTGAGTATACAGAACGCAAACCAACACTTCCCTACAAGAGAATCACGTAACCGTGCAACTCAGTTCTAAAAACTGAATAGAATGCAGTTTTCACTCAGATGAAAGACGTATGCTTTCCTTCTAGAGAAGTCTATTCAAAGACATTCACAGAGTGATTCTACAAAGCCTTTTTACTGACATTGGCTTTCAAACGCGGTTTCAGTGGAATTTCTGTCAAACGCAAGACACAAGATTTGCTGTTAAAGAATTGAATATCCAGAATGCAAACAAACACTTCCCTACTAGTGAATCGCCTAACCATGCAACTCAGTTCTAAAAACTGAATAGAATGCAGTTTTCACTCAGATGAAAGACATATGCTTTCCTTCTAGAGAAGTGTTTTCAAAGACATTCACAGAGTGATTCTACAAAGCCTTTTTACTGATGTTGGCTTTTAAACGTGTTTTCAGTGGAATTTCTGTCAAATGCAAGACACGAGATTTGCTGTTAAAGAATTGAAAATCCAGAATGCAAACAAACACTTCCCTACAAGTGAATCGCCTAACCATGCAACTCAGTTCAAAAAACTGAATAGAACGCAGTTTTCACTCAGATGAAAGACGTATGCTTTCCTTCTAGAGAAGTGTTTTCAAAGACATTCACAGAGTGATTCTACAAAGCCTTTTTACTGAAGTTGGCTTTTAAACGTGTTTTCAGTGGAATTTCTGTCAAACGCAAGAACGAGATTTGCTGTTACAGAATTGAGTATACAGAACGCAAACAAACACTTCCCTACAAGTGAATCGCATGATCGTGCAACTCAGTTCTAAAAATTAATAGAATGCAGTTTTCACTCACATGAAAGACGTATGATTTCCTTCTAGAGAAGTGTTTTCAAAGACATTCACAGAGTGATTCTACAAAGCATTTTTACTGCCGTTGGCTTTTAAACGCGGTTTCAGTGGAATTTCTGTCAAACGCAAGACACGAGATTTGCTGTTAAAGAATTGAATATCCAGAATGCAAACAAACACTTTCCTACAAGTGAATCGCCTAACCATGCAACTCAGTTCTAAAAACTGAATAGAATGCAGTTTTCACGCAGATGAAAGACGTATGCTTTCCTTCCTGAGAAGTGTTTTCAAAGACGTTCACAGAGTGATTCTGCAAAGCCTTTTTACTGACTTTGGTTTTAAACGTGTTTACAGTGGAATTTCTATCAAACGCAAGACACGAGATTTGCTGTTAAAGAATTGAATATACAGAACGCAAACAAACACTTCCCTACAAGTGAATCGCTTAATCATGCAACTCAGTTCTAAAAACTGAATAGAATGCAGTTTTCACGCAGATGAAAGACGTATGCTTTCCTTCTAGAGAAGTGTATTCAAAGACATTCACAGAGTAATTCTACAAAGCCTTTTTACTGACGATAGCTTTCAAACGCGATTTCAGTGGAATTTCTGTCAAACGCAAGACACAAGATTTGCTGTTAAAGAATTGAATATCCAGAATGCAAACAAACACTTCCCTACAAGTGAATCACCTAACCATGCAACTCAGTTCTAAAAACTGAATAGAATGCAGTTTTCACTCACATGATAGAGGCATGCTTTCCTTCTTGAGAAGTGTTTTCAAAGACTCTCACAGTGTGATTCTGCAAAGCCCTTTTACTGACGTTGCTTTTAAACGTGTTTTCAGTGGAATTTCTGTCAAACGCAAGACACGAGATTTGCTGTTAAAGAATTGAACATACAGAATGCAAACAAACACTTCCCTACAAGTTAATCACCTAACCGTGCAACTCAGTTCTAAAAACTGAATAGAATGCAGTTTTCACTCAGATGAAAGACTTATGCTTTCCTTCTTGAGAAGTGTTTTCAAAGACGTTCTCAGAGTGATTCTGCAAAGCCTTTTTACTGACGTTGGTTTTAAACGTGTTTTCAGTGGAATTTCTGTCAAACGCAAGACACGAGATTTGCTGTTAAAGAATTGAATATCCAGAATGCAAACAAACACTTCCCTACAAGTGAATCACCTAACCATGCAACTCAGTTCTAAAAACTGAATAGAATTCAGTTTTCACTCACATGATAGACGTATGCTTTCCTTCTTGAGAAGTGTTTTCAAAGACGTTCACAGTTTGATTCTGCAAAGCCCTTTTACTGACGTTGGTTTTAAACGTGTTTTCAGTGGAATTTCTGTCAAACGCAAGAAACGAGTTTTGCTATTAAAGAATTGAGTATACAGAACGCAAACAAACACTTCCCTACAAGTGAATCGCCTAACCATGCAACTCAGTTCTAAAAACTGAATAGAATGCAGTTTTCTCGCAGATGAAAGACGTATGCTTTCCTTCTAGAGAAGTGTTTTCAAAGACATTCACAGAGTAATTCTACAAAGCCTTTTTACTGACGTTGGCTTTTAAACGTGTTTTCAGTGGAATTTCTGTCAAATGCAAGACACGATATTTGCTGTTAAAGAATTGAGTATGCAGAACGCAAACCAACACTTCCCTACAAGTGAATCGCCTAACCGTGCAACTCAGTTCTAAAAACTGAATAGAATGCAGTTTTCACTCACATGAAAGACGTATGCTTTCCTTCTTGAGAAGTGTTTTCAAAGACGTTCTCAGAGTGATTCTGCAAAGCCTTATTACTGACGTTGGCTTTTAAACGTGTTTTCAGTGGAATTTCTGTCAAATGCAAGACACGAGATTTGCTGTTAAAGAATTGAGTATACAGAACGCAAACCAACACTTCCCTACAAGAGAATCACGTAACCGTGCAACTCAGTTCTAAAAACTGAATAGAATGCAGTTTTCACTCAGATGAAAGACGTATGCTTTCCTTCTAGAGAAGTCTATTCAAAGACATTCACAGAGTGATTCTACAAAGCCTTTTTACTGACATTGGCTTTCAAACGCGGTTTCAGTGGAATTTCTGTCAAACGCAAGACACAAGATTTGCTGTTAAAGAATTGAATATCCAGAATGCAAACAAACACTTCCCTACAAGTGAATCACCTAACCATGCAACTCAGTTCTAAAAACTGAATAGAATGCAGTTTTCACTCACATGATAGACGCATGCTTTCCTTCTTGAGAAGTGTTTTCAAAGACGTTCACAGTGTGATTCTGCAAAGCCCTTTTACTGACATTGGATTTAAACGTGTTTTCAGTGGAATTTCTGTCAAACGCAAGACACGAGATTTGCTATTAAAGAATTGAATATACAGAACGCAAACAAACACTTCCCTACAAGTGAATCGCCTAACCATGCAAATCAGTTCTAAAAACTGAATAGAATGCAGTTTTCACTCACATGAAAGACGTATGCTTTCCTTCTTGAGAAGTGTTTTCAAAGACCGTCAGAGAGTGATTCTGCAAAGCCTTTTTACTGACGTTGGTTTTAAACGTGTTTTCAGTGGAATTTCTGTCAAACGCAAGACACGATATTTGCTGTTAAAGAATTGAGTATGCAGAACGCAAACCAAAACTTCCCTACAAGTGAATCGCCTAACCGTGCAACTCAGTTCTAAAAAGTGAATAGAATGCAGTTTTCACTCAGATGAAAGACATATGCTTTCCTTCTTGAGAAGTGTTTTCAAAGACGTTCTCAGAGTGATTCTGCAAACCTTTTTACTGACGTTGGTTTTAAACGTGTTTTTTGTGGAATTTCTGTCAATCCAAGACACGAGATTTGCTGTTAAAGAATTGAGTATACAGAACGCAAACCAACACTTCCCTACAAGAGAATCACGTAACCGTGCAACTCAGTTCTAAAAACTGAATAGAACGCAGTTTTCACTCAGATGAAAGATGTATGCTTTCCTTCTTGAGAAGTGTTTTCAAAGACGTTCACAGAGTTATTCTGCAAAGCCTTATTTACTGACATTGGCTTTTAAACGTGTTTTCAGTGGAATTTCTGCCAAACGCAAGACACGATATTTGCTGTTAAAGAATTGAGTATACAGAACTCAAACAAACACTTCCCTACAAGTGAATCGCCTAACCATGCAACTCAGTTCTGAAAACTGAATAGAATGCAGGTTTCCCTCAGATGAAAGACAAATGCTTTCCTTCTTGAGAAGTGTTTTCAAAGACGTTCACAGAGTGATTCTGCAAAGCCTTTTTACTGACGTTGGTTTTAAACGTGTTTTCAGTGGAATTTCTGTCAAACGCAAGACACGAGATTTGCTGTTAAAGAATTGAATATCCAGAATGCAAACAAGAACTTCCATACAAGTGAATCGACTAACCATGCAACTCAGTTCTAAAAACTGAATAGAATGAAGTTTTCACGCTGATGAAAGGCGTATGCTTTCCTTCTAGAGAAGTGTTTTCAAAGACATTCACAGAGTGATTCTACAAAGCCTTTTTACTGACGTTGGCTTTTAAACGCGGTTTCAGTGGAATTTTTGTCAAACGCAAGTCACGAGATTTGCTATTAAAGAATTGAATATACAGAACGAAAACAAACACTTCCCTACAAGTGAATCGCCTAACCATGCAACTCAGTTCTAAAAACTGAATAGAATGCAGTTTTCACTCAGATGAAAGACGTATGCTTTCCTTCTAGAGAATTGTTTTCAAAGACATTCACAGAGTGATTCTACAAAGCCTTTTTACTGACGTTGGCTTTTAAACGCGGTTTCAGTGGAATTTCTGTCAAACGCAAGACACGAGATTTGCTGTAAAGAATTGAATATCCAGAATGCAAACAAACACTTCCCTACAAGTGAATCGCCTAACCATGCAACTCAGTTCTAAAAACTGAATAGAATGCAGTTTTCACTCACATGAAAGACGTATGCTTTCCTTCTAGAGAAGTGTTTTCAAAGACATTCACAGAGTGATTCTACAAAGCCTTTTTACTGACTTTGGCTTTTAAACGCGGTTTCAGTGGAATTTCTGTCAAACGCCAGACAAGAGATTTGCTGTTAAAGAATTCAATATCCAGAATGCAAACCAACACTTCCCTACAAGTGAATCACCTAACCATGCAACTTAGTTCTAAAAACTGAATAGAATGCAGTTTTCTCACAGATGAATGTCGTATGCTTTCCTTCTAGAGAAGTGTTTTCAAAGACATTCACAGAGTAATTCTACAAAGCCTTTTTACTGACATTGGCTTTTAAACGTGTTTTCAGTGGAATTTCTGTCAAACGCAAGACACGATATTTGCTGTTAAAGAATTGAGTATGCAGAACGCGAACCAAAACTTCCCTACAAGTGAATCGCCTAACCGTGCAACTCAGTTCTAAAAACTGAATAGAATGCAGTTTTCACTCAGATGAAAGACGTATTCTTTCCTTCTTGAGAAGTGTTTTCAAAGACGTTCTCAGAGTGATTCTGCAAACCTTTTTACTCACGTTGGTTTTAAACGTGTTTTCTGTGGAATTTCTGTCAAATGCAAGACACGAGATTTGCTGTTAAAGAATTGAGTATACAGAACGCAAACCAACACTTCCCTACAAGAGAATCACGTAACCATGCAACTCAGTTCTAAAAACTAATAGAATGCAGTTTTCACTCACATGAAAGACGTATGCTTTCCTTCTAGAGAAGTGTATTCAAAGACATTCACAGAGTGATTCTACAAAGCCTTTTTACTGACGATGGCTTTTAAACGCGGTTTCAGTGGAATTTCTGTCAAACGCAAGACACAAGATTTGCTGTTAAAGAATTGAATATCCAGAATGCAAACAAACACTTCCCTACAAGTGAATCACCTAACCATGCAACTCAGTTCTAAAAACTGAATAGAATGCAGTTTTCACTCACATGATAGACGCATGATTTCCTTCTTGAGAAGTGTTTTCAAAGACTCTCACAGTGTGATTCTGCAAAGCCCTTTTACTGACGTTGCTTTTAAACGTGTTTTCAGTGGAATTTCTGTCAAACGCAAGACACGAGATTTGCTGTTAAAGAATTGAACATACAGAATGCAAACAAACACTTCCCTGCAAGTTAATCGCCTAACCGTGCAACTCAGTTCTAAAAACTGAATAGAATGCAGTTTTCACTCAGATGAAAGACTTATGCTTTCCTTCTTGAGAAGTGTTTTCAAAGACGTTCTCAGAGTGATTCTGCAAAGCCTTTTTACTGACGTTGGTTTTAAACGTGTTTTCAGTGGAATTTCTGTCAAACGCAAGACACGAGATTTGCTGTTAAAGAATTGAATATCCAGAATGCAAACAAACACTTCCCTACAAGTGAATCACCTAACCATGAAACTCAGTTCTAAAAACTGAATAGAATGCAGTTTTTACTCACATGATAGACGTATGCTTTCCTTCTTGAGAAGTGTTTTCAAAGACGTTCACAGTTTGATTCTGCAAAGCCCTTTTACTGACGTTGGTTTTAAACGTGTTTTCAATGGAATTTCTGTCAAACGCAAGACACGAGATTTGCTATTAAAGAATTGAATATACAGAACGCAAACAAACACTTCCCTACAAGTGAATCGCCTAACCATGCAACTCAGTTCTAAAAACTGAATAGAATGCAGTTTTCTCGCAGATGAAAGACGTATGCTTTCCTTCTAGAGAAGTGTTTTCAAAGACATTGACAGAGTAATTCTACAAAGCCTTTTTACTGACGTTGGCTTTTAAACGTGTTTTCAGTGGAATTTCTGTCAAACGCAAGACACGATATTTGCTGTTAAGAATTGAGTATGCAGAACGCAAACCAACACTTCCCTACAAGTGAATCACGTAACCGTGCAACTCAGTTCTAAAAACTGAATAGAATGCAGTTTTCACTCAGATGAAAGGTGTATGATTTCCTTCTAGAGAAGTGTTTTCAAAGACATTCACAGAGTGATTCTACTAAGCCTTTTTACTGATGTTGGCTTTTAAACGTGTTTTCAGTGGAATTTGTCAAACGCAAGACATGAGATTTGCTGTTAAAGAATTGAACATACAGTATGCAAACAAACACTTCCCTACAAGTTAATCGCCTAACCGTGCAACTCAGTTCTAAAAAATGAATAGAATGCAGTTTTCACTCAGATGAAAGGTGTATGATTTCCTTCTAGAGAAGTGTTTTCAAAGACATTCACAGAGTGATTCTGCAAAGCCTTTTTACTGACGTTGGTTTTAAACGTGTTTTCAGTGGAATTTCTGTCAAACGCAAGACACGATATTTGCTGTTAAAGAATTGAGTATGCAGAACGCAAACCAAAACTTCCCTACAAGTGAATCGCCTAACCATGCAACTCAGTTCTAAAAACTGAATAGAATGCAGTTTTCACTCAGATGAAAGACGTATTCTTTCCTTCTTGAGAAGTGTTTTCAAAGATGTTCTCAGAGTGATTCTGCAAACCTTTTTACTCACGTTGGTTTTAAACGTGTTTTCTGTGGAATTTCTGTCAAATGCAAGACACGAGATTTGCTGTTAAAGAATTGAGTATACAGAACGCAAACCAACACTTCCCTACAAGAGAATCACGTAACCATGCAACTCACTTCTAAAAACTAATAGAATGCAGTTTTCACTCACATGAAAGACGTATGCTTTCCTTCTTGAGAAGTGTTTTCAAAGACGTTCACAGAGTGATTCTGCAAAGCCTTTTTACTGACGTTGGTTTTAAACGTGTTTTCAGTGGAATTTCTGTCAAACGCAAGACACGAGATTTGCTGTTAAAGAATTGAATATCCAGAATGCAAACAAGAACTTCCCTACAAGTGAATCGACTAACCATGCAACTCAGTTCTAAAAACTGAATAGAATGAAGTTTTCACGCTGATGAAAGGCATATGCTTTCCTTCTAGAGAAGTGTTTTCAAAGACATTCACAGAGTGATTCTACAAAGCCTTTTTACTGACGTTGGCTTTTAAATGTGTTTTCAGTGGAATTTCTGTCAAACGCAAGACACGATATTTGCTGTTAAAGAATTGAGTATGCAGAACGCAAACCAACACTTCCCTACAAGTGAATCGCCTACCCGTGCAACTCAGTTCTAAAAACTGAATAGAATGCAGTTTTCACTCAGATGAAAGACGTATGCTTTCCTTCTTGAGAAGTGTTTTCAAAGACGTTCACAGAGTGATTCTGCAAAGCCTTTTTAGTGACGTTGATTTTAAACGTGTTTTCAGTGGAATTTCTGTCAAACGCAAGACACGATATTTGCTGTTAAAGAATTGAATATCCAGAATGCAAACAAGAACTTCCTACAAGTGAATCGACTAACCATGCAACTCAGTTCTAAAAACTGAATAGAATGCAGTTTTCACGCAGATGAAAGACGTATGCTTTCCTTCTTGAGAAGTGTTTTCAAAGACGTTCACAGAGTGATTCTGCAAAGCCTTTTTACTGACTTTGGTTTTAAACGTGTTTTCAGTGGAATTTCTGTCAAACGCAAGACACGAGATTTGCTGTTAAAGAATTGAATATCCAGAATGCAAACAAACACTTCCCTACAAGTGAATCACCTAACCATGCAACTCAGTTCTAAAAACTGAATAGAATGCAGTTTTCACTCACATGATAGACGTATGCTTTCCTTCTTGAGAAGTGTTTTCAAAGACGTTCACAGTGTGATTCTGCAAAGCCCTTTTACTGACGTTGGTTTTAAACGTGTTTTCTGTGGAATTTCTGTCAAAGGCAAGACACGAGATTTGCTGTTAAAGAATTGAATATCCAGAATGCAAACAAACACTTCCCTACAAGTGAATCACCTAACCATGCAACTCAGTTCTAAAAACTGAATAGAATGCAGTTTTCACTCAGATGAAAGACTTATGCTTTCCTTCTAGAGAAGTGTTTTCAAAGACATTCACAGAGTGATTCTACAAAGCCTTTTTACTGACGTTGGCTTTTAAACATGGTTTCAGTGGAATTTCTGTCAAACGCAAGACACGAGATTTGCTATTAAAGAATTGAATATACAGAATGCAAACAAACACTTCCCTACAAGTGAATCGCCTAACCATGCAACTCAGTTCTAAAAACTGAATAGAATGCAGTTTTCTCGCAGATGAAAGACATATGCTTTCCTTCTAGAGAAGTGTTTTCAAAGACATTCACAGAGTAATTCTACAAAGCCTTTTTACTGACGTTGGCTTTTAAACGTGTTTTCAGTGGAATTTCTGTCAAACGCAAGACACGATATTTGCTGTTAAAGAATTGAGTATGCAGAACGCAAACAAACACTTCCCTACAAGTGAATCGCCTAACCATGCAACTCAGTTCTAAAAACTGAATAGAATGCAGTTTTCACTCACATGAAAGACGTATGCTTTCCTTCTTGAGAAGTGTTTTCAAAGACGTTCACAGAGTGATTCTGCAAAGCCTTTTTACTGACGTTGGTTTTAAACGTGTTTTCAGTGGAATTTCTGTCAAACGCAAGACACGATATTTGCTGTTAAAGAATTGAGTATGCAGAACGCAAACCAAATCTTCCCTACAAGTGAATCGCCTAACCGTGCAACTCAGTTCTAAAAACTGAATAGAATGCAGTTTTCACTCACATGATAGACGCATGATTTCCTTCTTGAGAAGTGTTTTCAAAGACTCTCACAGTGTGATTCTGCAAAGCCCTTTTACTGACGTTGCTTTTAAACGTATTTTCAGTGGAATTTCTGTCAAACGCAAGACACGAGATTTGCTGTTAAAGAATTGAACATACAGAATGCAAACCAACACTTCCCTGCAAGTTAATCGCCTAACCGTGCAACTCAGTTCTAAAAACTGAATAGAATGCAGTTTTCACTCAGATGAAAGACTTATGCTTTCCTTCTTGAGAAGTGTTTTCAAAGACGTTCTCAGAGTGATTCTGCAAAGCCTTTTTACTGACGTTGGTTTTAAACGTGTTTTCAGTGGAATTTCTGTCAAACGCAAGACACGAGATTTGCTGTTAAAGAATTGAATATCCAGAATGCAAACAAACACTTCCCTACAAGTGAATCACCTAACCATGAAACTCAGTTCTAAAAACTGAATAGAATGCAGTTTTTACTCACATGATAGACGTATGCTTTCCTTCTTGAGAAGTGTTTTCAAAGACGTTCACAGTTTGATTCTGCAAAGCCCTTTTACTGACGTTGGTTTTAAACGTGTTTTCAATGGAATTTCTGTCAAACGCAAGAAACGAGATTTGCTATTAAAGAATTGAATATACAGAACGCAAACAAACACTTCCCTACAAGTGAATCGCCTAACCATGCAACTCAGTTCTAAAAACTGAATAGAATGCAGTTTTCTCGCAGATGAAAGACGTATGCTTTCCTTCTAGAGAAGTGTTTTCAAAGACATTGACAGAGTAATTCTACAAAGCCTTTTTACTGACGTTGGCTTTTAAACGTGTTTTCAGTGGAATTTCTGTCAAACGCAAGACACGATATTTGCTGTTAAGAATTGAGTATGCAGAACGCAAACCAACACTTCCCTACAAGTGAATCACGTAACCGTGCAACTCAGTTCTAAAAACTGAATAGAATGCAGTTTTCACTCAGATGAAAGGTGTATGATTTCCTTCTAGAGAAGTGTTTTCAAAGACATTCACAGAGTGATTCTACAAAGCCTTTTTACTGATGTTGGCTTTTAAACGTGTTTTCAGTGGAATTTGTGAAACGCAAGACATGAGATTTGCTGTTAAAGAATTGAACATACAGTATGCAAACAAACACTTCCCTACAAGTTAATCGCCTAACCGTGCAACTCAGTTCTAAAAAATGAATAGAATGCAGTTTTCACTCAGATGAAAGGTGTATGATTTCCTTCTAGAGAAGTGTTTTCAAAGACATTCACAGAGTGATTCTACAAAGCCTTTTTACTGACGTTGGCTTTTAAACGTGTTTTCAGTGGAATTTCTGTCAAACGCAAGAACGAGATTTGCTGTTACAGAATTGATTATACAGAACGCAAACAAACACTTCCCTACAAGTGAATCGCGTAATCGTGCAACTCAGTTCTAAAAATTAATAGAATGCAGTTTTCACTCACATGAAAGACGTATGATTTCCTTCTAGAGAAGTGTTTTCAAAGACATTCACAGAGTGATTCTACAAAGCCTTTTTACTGACGTTGGCTTTTAAACGCGGTTTCAGTGGAATTTCTGTCAAACGCAAGACACAAGATTTGCTGTTAAAGAATTGAATATCCAGAATGCAAACAAACACTTCCCTACAAGTGAATCACCTAACCATGCAACTCAGTTCTAAAAACTGAATAGAATGCAGTTTTCACTCACATGATAGACGCATGCTTTCCTTCTTGAGAAGTGTTTTCAAAGACGTTCACAGTGTGATTCTGCAAAGCCCTTTTACTGACGTTGGATTTAAACGTGTTTTCAGTGGAATTTCTGTCAAACGCAAGACACGAGATTTGCTATTAAAGAATTGAATATACAGAACGCAAACAAACACTTCCCTACAAGTGAATCGCCTAACGATGCAACTAAGTTCTAAAAACTGAATAGAATGCAGTTTTCACTCACATGAAAGACGTATGCTTTCCTTCTTGAGAAGTGTTTTCAAAGACGTTCACAGAGTGATTCTGCAAAGCCTTTTTACTGACGTTGGTTTTAAACGTGTTTTCAGTGGAATTTCTGTCAAACGCAAGACACGATATTTGCTGTTAAAGAATTGAGTATGCAGAACGCAAACCAAAACTTCCCTACAAGTGAATCGCCTAACCATGCAACTCAGTTCTAAAAACTGAATAGAATGCAGTTTTCACTCAGATGAAAGACGTATTCTTTCCTTCTTGAGAAGTGTTTTCAAAGATGTTCTCAGAGTGATTCTGCAAACCTTTTTACTCACGTTGGTTTTAAACATGTTTTCTGTGGAATTTCTGTCAAATGCAAGACACGAGATTTGCTGTTAAAGAATTGAGTATACAGAACGCAAACCAACACTTCCCTACAAGAGAATCACGTAACCATGCAACTCAGTTCTAAAAACTAATAGAATGCAGTTTTCACTCACATGAAAGACGTATGCTTTCCTTCTTGAGAAGTGTTTTCAAAGACGTTCACAGAGTGATTCTGCAAAGCCTTTTTACTGACGTTGGTTTTAAACGTGTTTTCAGTGGAATTTCTGTCAAACGCAAGACACGAGATTTGCTGTTAAAGAATTGAATATCCAGAATGCAAACAAGAACTTCCCTACAAGTGAATCGACTAACCATGCAACTCAGTTCTAAAAACTGAATAGAATGAAGTTTTCACGCTGATGAAAGGCATATGCTTTCCTTCTAGAGAAGTGTTTTCAAAGACATTCACAGAGTGATTCTACAAAGCCTTTTTACTGACGTTGGCTTTTAAATGTGTTTTCAGTGGAATTTCTGTCAAACGCAAGACACGATATTTGCTGTTAAAGAATTGAGTATGCAGAACGCAAACCAACACTTCCCTACAAGTGAATCGCCTACCCGTGCAACTCAGTTCTAAAAACTGAATAGAATGCAGTTTTCACTCAGATGAAAGACGTATGCTTTCCTTCTTGAGAAGTGTTTTCAAAGACGTTCACAGAGTGATTCTGCAAAGCCTTTTTAGTGACGTTGATTTTAAACGTGTTTTCAGTGGAATTTCTGTCAAACGCAAGACACGATATTTGCTGTTAAAGAATTGAATATCCAGAATGCAAACAAGAACTTCCTACAAGTGAATCGACTAACCATGCAACTCAGTTCTAAAAACTGAATAGAATGCAGTTTTCACTCAGATGAAAGACTTATGCTTTCCTTCTTGAGAAGTGTTTTCAAAGACGTTCTCAGAGTGATTCTGCAAAGCCTTTTTACTGACGTTGGTTTTAAACGTGTTTTCAGTGGAATTTCTGTCAAACGCAAGACACGAGATTTGCTGTTAAAGAATTGAATATCCAGAATGCAAACAAACACTTCCCTACAAGTGAATCACCTAACCATGAAACTCAGTTCTAAAAACTGAATAGAATGCAGTTTTTACTCACATGATAGACGTATGCTTTCCTTCTTGAGAAGTGTTTTCAAAGACGTTCACAGTTTGATTCTGCAAAGCCCTTTTACTGACGTTGGTTTTAAACGTGTTTTCAATGGAATTTCTGTCAAACGCAAGAAACGAGATTTGCTATTAAAGAATTGAATATACAGAACGCAAACAAACACTTCCCTACAAGTGAATCGCCTAACCATGCAACTCAGTTCTAAAAACTGAATAGAATGCAGTTTTCTCGCAGATGAAAGACGTATGCTTTCCTTCTAGAGAAGTGTTTTCAAAGACATTGACAGAGTAATTCTACAAAGCCTTTTTACTGACGTTGGCTTTTAAACGTGTTTTCAGTGGAATTTCTGTCAAACGCAAGACACGATATTTGCTGTTAAGAATTGAGTATGCAGAACGCAAACCAACACTTCCCTACAAGTGAATCACGTAACCGTGCAACTCAGTTCTAAAAACTGAATAGAATGCAGTTTTCACTCAGATGAAAGGTGTATGATTTCCTTCTAGAGAAGTGTTTTCAAAGACATTCACAGAGTGATTCTACAAAGCCTTTTTACTGATGTTGGCTTTTAAACGTGTTTTCAGTGGAATTTGTGAAACGCAAGACATGAGATTTGCTGTTAAAGAATTGAACATACAGTATGCAAACAAACACTTCCCTACAAGTTAATCGCCTAACCGTGCAACTCAGTTCTAAAAAATGAATAGAATGCAGTTTTCACTCAGATGAAAGGTGTATGATTTCCTTCTAGAGAAGTGTTTTCAAAGACATTCACAGAGTGATTCTACAAAGCCTTTTTACTGACGTTGGCTTTTAAACGTGTTTTCAGTGGAATTTCTGTCAAACGCAAGAACGAGATTTGCTGTTACAGAATTGATTATACAGAACGCAAACAAACACTTCCCTACAAGTGAATCGCGTAATCGTGCAACTCAGTTCTAAAAATTAATAGAATGCAGTTTTCACTCACATGAAAGACGTATGATTTCCTTCTAGAGAAGTGTTTTCAAAGACATTCACAGAGTGATTCTACAAAGCCTTTTTACTGACGTTGGCTTTTAAACGCGGTTTCAGTGGAATTTCTGTCAAACGCAAGACACAAGATTTGCTGTTAAAGAATTGAATATCCAGAATGCAAACAAACACTTCCCTACAAGTGAATCACCTAACCATGCAACTCAGTTCTAAAAACTGAATAGAATGCAGTTTTCACTCACATGATAGACGCATGCTTTCCTTCTTGAGAAGTGTTTTCAAAGACGTTCACAGTGTGATTCTGCAAAGCCCTTTTACTGACGTTGGATTTAAACGTGTTTTCAGTGGAATTTCTGTCAAACGCAAGACACGAGATTTGCTATTAAAGAATTGAATATACAGAACGCAAACAAACACTTCCCTACAAGTGAATCGCCTAACGATGCAACTAAGTTCTAAAAACTGAATAGAATGCAGTTTTCACTCACATGAAAGACGTATGCTTTCCTTCTTGAGAAGTGTTTTCAAAGACGTTCACAGAGTGATTCTGCAAAGCCTTTTTACTGACGTTGGTTTTAAACGTGTTTTCAGTGGAATTTCTGTCAAACGCAAGACACGATATTTGCTGTTAAAGAATTGAGTATGCAGAACGCAAACCAAAACTTCCCTACAAGTGAATCGCCTAACCATGCAACTCAGTTCTAAAAACTGAATAGAATGCAGTTTTCACTCAGATGAAAGACGTATTCTTTCCTTCTTGAGAAGTGTTTTCAAAGATGTTCTCAGAGTGATTCTGCAAACCTTTTTACTCACGTTGGTTTTAAACATGTTTTCTGTGGAATTTCTGTCAAATGCAAGACACGAGATTTGCTGTTAAAGAATTGAGTATACAGAACGCAAACCAACACTTCCCTACAAGAGAATCACGTAACCATGCAACTCAGTTCTAAAAACTAATAGAATGCAGTTTTCACTCACATGAAAGACGTATGCTTTCCTTCTTGAGAAGTGTTTTCAAAGACGTTCACAGAGTGATTCTGCAAAGCCTTTTTACTGACGTTGGTTTTAAACGTGTTTTCAGTGGAATTTCTGTCAAACGCAAGACACGAGATTTGCTGTTAAAGAATTGAATATCCAGAATGCAAACAAGAACTTCCCTACAAGTGAATCGACTAACCATGCAACTCAGTTCTAAAAACTGAATAGAATGAAGTTTTCACGCTGATGAAAGGCATATGCTTTCCTTCTAGAGAAGTGTTTTCAAAGACATTCACAGAGTGATTCTACAAAGCCTTTTTACTGACGTTGGCTTTTAAATGTGTTTTCAGTGGAATTTCTGTCAAACGCAAGACACGATATTTGCTGTTAAAGAATTGAGTATGCAGAACGCAAACCAACACTTCCCTACAAGTGAATCGCCTACCCGTGCAACTCAGTTCTAAAAACTGAATAGAATGCAGTTTTCACTCAGATGAAAGACGTATGCTTTCCTTCTTGAGAAGTGTTTTCAAAGACGTTCACAGAGTGATTCTGCAAAGCCTTTTTAGTGACGTTGATTTTAAACGTGTTTTCAGTGGAATTTCTGTCAAACGCAAGACACGATATTTGCTGTTAAAGAATTGAATATCCAGAATGCAAACAAGAACTTCCTACAAGTGAATCGACTAACCATGCAACTCAGTTCTAAAAACTGAATAGAATGCAGTTTTCACGCAGATGAAAGACGTATGCTTTCCTTCTTGAGAAGTGTTTTCAAAGACGTTCACAGAGTGATTCTGCAAAGCCTTATTACTGACTTTGGTTTTAAATGTGTTTTCAGTGGAATTTCTGTCAAACGCAAGACACGAGATTTGCTGTTAAAGAATTGAATATCCAGAATGCAAACAAACACTTTCCTACAAGTGAATCACCTAACCATGCAACTCAGTTCTAAAAACTGAATAGAATGCAGTTTTCACTCACATGATAGACGTATGCTTTCCTTCTTGAGAAGTGTTTTCAAAGACGTTCACAGTGTGATTCTGCAAAGCCCTTTTACTGACGTTGGTTTTAAACGTGTTTTCTGTGGAATTTCTGTCAAACGCAAGACACGAGATTTGCTGTTAAAGAATTGAATATCCAGAATGCAAACAAACACTTCCCTACAAGTGAATCACCTAACCATGCAACTCAGTTCTAAAAACTGAATAGAATGCAGTTTTCACTCAGATGAAAGACTTATGCTTTCCTTCTAGAGAAGTGTTTTCAAAGACATTCACAGAGTGATTCTACAAAGCCTTTTTACTGACGTTGGCTTTTAAACATGGTTTCAGTGGAATTTCTGTCAAACGCAAGACACGAGATTTGCTATTAAAGAATTGAATATACAGAATGCAAACAAACACTTCCCTACAAGTGAATCGCCTAACCATGCAACTCAGTTCTAAAAACTGAATAGAATGCAGTTTTCTCGCAGATGAAAGACATATGCTTTCCTTCTAGAGAAGTGTTTTCAAAGACATTCACAGAGTAATTCTACAAAGCCTTTTTACTGACGTTGGCTTTTAAACGTGTTTTCAGTGGAATTTCTGTCAAACGCAAGACACGATATTTGCTGTTAAAGAATTGAGTATGCAGAACGCAAACAAACACTTCCCTACAAGTGAATCGCCTAACCATGCAACTCAGTTCTAAAAACTGAATAGAATGCAGTTTTCACTCAGATGAAAAACGTATTCTTTCCTTGTTGAGAAGTGTTTTCAAAGACGTTATCAGAGTGATTCTGCAAACCTTTTTACTCACGTTGGTTTTAAACGTGTTTTCTGTGGAATTTCTGTCAAATGCAAGACACGAGATTTGCTGTTAAAGAATTGAGTATACAGAACGCAAACCAACACTTCCCTACAAGAGAATCACGTAACCATGCAACTCAGTTCTAAAAACTAATTGAATGCAGTTTTCACTGACATGAAAGACGTATGCTTTCCTTCTTGAGAAGTGTTTTCAAAGACGTTCACAGAGTGATTCTACAAAGCCTTTTTACTGACGTTGGTTTTAAACGTGTTTTCAGTGGAATTTCTGTCAAACGCAAGACACGAGATTTGCTGTTAAAGAATTGAATATCCAGAATGCAAACAAGAACTTCCCTACAAGTGAATCACCTAACCATGCAACTCAGTTCTAAAAACTGAATAGAATGCAGTTTTCACTCACATGATAGACACATGATTTCCTTCTTGAGAAGTGTTTTCAAAGACTCTCACAGTGTGATTCTGCAAAGCCCTTTTACTGACGTTGCTTTTAAACGTGTTTTCAGTGGAATTTCTGTCAAACGCAAGACACGAGATTTGCTGTTAAAGAATTGAACATACAGAATGCAAACAAACACTTCCCTGCAAGTTAATCGCCTAACCGTGCAACTCAGTTCTAAAAACTGAATAGAATGCAGTTTTCACTCAGATGAAAGACTTATGCTTTCCTTCTTGAGAAGTGTTTTCAAAGACGTTCTCAGAGTGATTCTGCAAAGCCTTTTTACTGACGTTGGTTTTAAACGTGTTTTCAGTGGAATTTCTGTCAAACGCAAGACACGAGATTTGCTGTTAAAGAATTGAATATCCAGAATGCAAACAAACACTTCCCTACAAGTGAATCACCTAACCATGAAACTCAGTTCTAAAAACTGAATAGAATGCAGTTTTCACTCACATGATAGACGTATGCTTTCCTTCTTGAGAAGTGTTTTCAAAGACATTCACAGAGTGATTCTACAAAGCCTTTTTACTGACGTTGGCTTTTAAACGTGTTTTCAGTGGAATTCTGTCAAACGCAAGACACGATATTTGCTGTTAAAGAATTGAGTATGCAGAACGCAAACCAACACTTCCCTACAAGTGAATCACGTAACCGTGCAACTCAGTTCTAAAAACTGAATAGAATGCAGTTTTCACTCAGATAAAAGGTGTATGATTTCCTTCTAGAGAAGTGTTTTCAAAGACATTCACAGAGTGATTCTACAAAGCCTTTTTACTGACGTTGGCTTTTAAACGTGTTTTCAGTGGAATTTGTCAAACGCAAGACATGAGATTTGCTGTTAAAGAATTGAACATACAGTATGCAAACAAACACTTCCCTACAAGTTAATCGCCTAACCGTGCAACTCAGTTCTAAAAAATGAATAGAATGCAGTTTTCACTCAGATGAAAGGTGTATGATTTCCTTCTAGAGAAGTATTTTCAAAGACATTCACAGAGTGATTCTACAAAGCCTTTTTACTGACGTTGGCTTTTAAACGTGTTTTCAGTGGAATTTCTGTCAAACGCAAGAACGAGATTTACTGTTACAGAATTGATTATACAGAACGCAAACAAACACTTCCCTACAAGTGAATCGCGTAATCGTGCAACTCAGTTCTAAAAATTAATAGAATGCAGTTTTCACTCACATGAAAGACGTATGATTTCCTTCTAGAGAAGTGTTTTCAAAGACATTCACAGAGTGATTCTACAAAGCCTTTTTACTGACGTTGGCTTTCAAACGCGGTTTCAGTGGAATTTCTGTCAAACGCAAGACACAAGATTTGCTGTTAAAGAATTGAATATCCAGAATGCAAACAAACACTTCCCTACAAGTGAATCACCTAACCATGCAACTCAGTTCTAAAAACTGAATAGAATGCAGTTTTCACTCACATGATAGACGCATGCTTTCCTTCTTGAGAAGTGTTTTCAAAGACGTTCACAGTGTGATTCTGCAAAGCCCTTTTACTGACGTTGGATTTAAACGTGTTTTCAGTGGAATTTCTGTCAAACGCAAGACACGAGATTTGCTATTAAAGAATTGAATATACAGAACGCAAACAAAACTTCCCTACAAGTGAATCGCCTAACGAAGCAACTAAGTTCTAAAAACTGAATAGAATGCAGTTTTCACTCACATGAAAGACGTATGCTTTCCTTCTTGAGAAGTGTTTTCAAAGACGTTCACAGAGTGATTCTGCAAAGCCTTTTTACTGACGTTGGTTTTAAACGTGTTTTCAGTGGAATTTCTGTCAAACGCAAGACACGATATTTGCTGTTAAAGAATTGAGTATGCAGAACGCAAACCAACACTTCCCTACAAGTGAATCGCCTAACCGTGCAACTCAGTACTAAAAACTGAATAGAATGCAGTTTTCATTCAGATGAAAGACGTATTCTTTCTTTCTTGAGAAGTGTTTTCAAAGACGTTCTCAGAGTGATTCTGCAAACCTTTTTACTCACGTTGGTTTTAAACGTGTTTTCTGTGGAATTTCTGTCAAATGCAAGACACGAGATTTGCTGTTAAAGAATTGAGTATACAGAACGCAAACCAACACTTCCCTACAAGAGAATCACGTAACCATGCAACTCAGTTCTAAAAACTAATAGAATGCAGTTTTCACTCACATGAAAGACGTATGCTTTCCTTCTTGAGAAGTGTTTTCAAAGACGTTCACAGAGTGATTCTGCAAAGCCTTTTTACTGACGTTGGTTTTAAACGTGTTTTCAGTGGAATTTCTGTCAAACGCAAGACACGAGATTTGCTGTTAAAGAATTGAATATCCAGAATGCAAACAAGAACTTCCCTACAAGTGAATCGACTAACCATGCAACTCAGTTCTAAAAACTGAATAGAATGAAGTTTTCACGCTGATGAAAGGCATATGCTTTCCTTCTAGAGAAGTGTTTTCAAAGACATTCACAGAGTGATTCTACAAAGCCTTTTTACTGACGTTGGCTTTTAAACGTGTTTTCAGTGGAATTTCTGTCAAACGCAAGACACGATATTTGCTGTTAAAGAATTGAGTATGCAGAACGCAAACCAACACTTCCCTACAAGTGAATCGCCTAACCGTGCAACTCAGTTCTAAAAACTGGATAGAATGCAGTTTTCACTCAGATGAAAGACGTATGCTTTCCTTCTTGAGAAGTGTTTTCAAAGACGTTCACAGAGTGATTCTGCAAAGCCTTTTTAGTGACCTTGATTTTAAACGTGTTTTCAGTGGAATTTCTGTCAAACGCAATACACGAGATTTGCTGTTAAAGAATTGAATATCCAGAATGCAAACAAGAACTTCCTACAAGTGAATCGACTAACCATGCAACTCAGTTCTAAAAACTGAATAGAATGCAGTTTTCACGCAGATGAAAGACGTATGCTTTCCTTCTTGAGAAGTGTTTTCAAAGACGTTCACAGAGTGATTCTGCAAAGCCTTTTTACTGACTTTGGTTTTAAACGTGTTTTCAGTGGAATTTCTGTCAAACGCAAGACACGAGATTTGCTGTTAAAGAATTGAATATCCAGAATGCAAACAAACACTTTTCTACAAGTGAATCACCTAACCCTGCAACTCAGTTCTAAAAACTGAATAGAATGCAGTTTTCACTCACATGATAGACGTATGCTTTCCTTCTTGAGAAGTGTTTTCAAAGACGTTCACAGTGTGATTCTGCAAAGCCCTTTTACTGACGTTGGTTTTAAACGTGTTTTCTGTGGAATTTCTGTCAAACGCAAGACACGAGATTTGCTGTTAAAGAATTGAATATCCAGAATGCAAACAAACACTTCCCTACAAGTGAATCACCTAACCATGCAACTCAGTTCTAAAAACTGAATAGAATGCAGTTTTCACTCAGATGAAAGACTTATGCTTTCCTTCTAGAGAAGTGTTTTCAAAGACATTCACAGAGTGATTCTACAAAGCCTTTTTACTGACGTTGGCTTTTAAACATGGTTTCAGTGGAATTTCTGTCAAACGCAAGTCACGAGATTTGCTATTAAAGAATTGAATATACAGAATGCAAACAAACACTTCCCTACAAGTGAATCGCCTAACCATGCAACTCAGTTCTAAAAACTGAATAGAATGCAGTTTTCTCGCAGATGAAAGACATATGCTTTCCTTCTAGAGAAGTGTTTTCAAAGACATTCACAGAGTAATTCTACAAAGCCTTTTTACTGACGTTGGCTTTTAAACGTGTTTTCAGTGGAATTTCTGTCAAACGCAAGACACGATATTTGCTGTTAAAGAATTGAGTATGCAGAACGCAAACAAACACTTCCCTACAAGTGAATCGCCTAACCATGCAACTCAGTTCTAAAAACTGAATAGAATGCAGTTTTCACTCACATGAAAGACGTATGCTTTCCTTCTTGAGAAGTGTTTTCAAAGACGTTCACAGAGTGATTCTGCAAAGCCTTTTTACTGACGTTGGTTTTAAACGTGTTTTCAGTGGAATTTCTGTCAAACGCAAGACACGATATTTGCTGTTAAAGAATTGAGTATACAGAACGCAAACCAAATCTTCCCTACAAGTGAATCGCCTAACCGTGCAACTCAGTTCTAAAAACTGAATAGAATGCAGTTTTCAATCAGATGAAAGACGAATTCTTTCCTTCTTGAGAAGTGTTTTCAAAGACGTTCTCAGAGTGATTCTGCAAACCTTTATACTCACGTTGGTTTTAAACGTGTTTTCTGTGGAATTTCTGTCAAATGCAAGACACGAGATTTGCTGTTAAAGAATTGAGTATACAGAACGCAAACCAACACTTCCCTAAAAGAGAATCACGTAACCATGCAACTCAGTTCTAAAAACTAATAGAATGCAGTTTTCACTCACATGAAAGACGTATGCTTTCCTTCTTTAGAAGTGTTTTCAAAGACGTTCACAGAGTGATTCTACAAAGCCTTTTTACTGACGTTGGTTTTAAACGTGTTTTCAGTGGAATTTCTGTCAAACGCAAGACACGAGATTTGCTGTTAAAGAATTGAATATCCAGAATGCAAACAAGAACTTCCTACAAGTGAATCGACTAACCATGCAACTCAGTTCTAAAAACTGAATAGAATGAAGTTTTCACGCTGATGAAAGGCATATGCTTTCCTTCTAGAGAAGTGTTTTCAAAGACATTCACAGAGTGATTCTACAAAGCCTTTTTACTGACGTTGGCTTTTAAACGTGTTTTGAGTGGAATTTCTGTCAAACGCAAGACACGATATTTGCTGTTAAAGAATTGAGTATGCAGAATGCAAACCAACACTTCCCTACAAGTGAATCGCCTAACCGTGCAACTCAGTTCTAAAAACTGAATAGAATGCAGTTTTCACTCAGATGAAAGACGTATGCTTTCCTTCTTGAGAAGTGTTTTCAAAGACGTTCACAGAGTGATTCTGCAAAGCCTTTTTAGTGACGATGATTTTAAACGTGTTTTCAGTGGAATTTCTGTCAAACGCAAGACACGAGATTTGCTGTTAAAGAATTGAATATCCAGAATGCAAACAAGAACTTCCTACAAGTGAATCGACTAACCATGCAACTCAGTTCTAAAAACTGAATAGAATGCAGTTTTCACTCAGATGAAAGACTTATGCTTTCCTTCTAGAGAAGTGTTTTCAAAGACATTCACAGAGTGATTCTACAAAGCCTTTTTACTGACGTTGGCTTTTAAACGTGTTTTCAGTGGAATTTCTGTCAAACGCAAGACACGATATTTGCTGTTAAAGAATTGAGTATGCAGAACGCAAACAAACACTTCCCTACAAGTGAATCGCCTAACCATGCAACTCAGTTCTAAAAACTGAATAGAATGCAGTTTTCACTCAGATGAAAGACTTATGCTTTCCTTCTAGAGAAGTGTTTTCAAAGACATTCACAGAGTGATTCTACAAAGCCTTTTTAGTGACGTTGGCTTTTAAACACGGTTTCAGTGGAATTTCTGTCAAACGCAAGACACGAGATTTGCTATTAAAGAATTGAATATACAGAATGCAAACAAACACTTCCCTACAAGTGAATCGCCTAACCATGCAACTCAGTTCTAAAAACTGAATAGAATGCAGTTTTCTCGCAGATGAAAGACATATGCTTTCCTTCTAGAGAAGTGTTTTCAAAGACATTCACAGAGTAATTCTACAAAGCCTTTTTACTGACGTTGGCTTTTAAACGTGTTTTCAGTGGAATTTCTGTCAAACGCAAGACACGATATTTGCTGTTAAAGAATTGAGTATGCAGAACGCAAACAAACACTTCCCTACAAGTGAATCGCCTAACCATGCAACTCAGTTCTAAAAACTGAATAGAATGCAGTTTTCACTCACATGAAAGACGTATGCTTTCCTTCTTGAGAAGTGTTTTCAAAGACGTTCACAGAGTGATTCTGCAAAGCCTTTTTACTGACGTTGGTTTTAAACGTGTTTTCAGTGGAATTTCTGTCAAACGCAAGACACGATATTTGCTGTTAAAGAATTGAGTATGCAGAACGCAAACCAAATCTTCCCTACAAGTGAATCGCCTAACCGTGCAACTCAGTTCTAAAAACTGAATAGAATGCAGTTTTCACTCAGATGAAAGACGTATTCTTTCCTTCTTGAGAAGTGTTTTCAAAGACGTTCTCAGAGTGATTCTGCAAACCTTTTTACTCACGTTGGTTTTAAACGTGTTTTCTGTGGAATTTCTGTCAAATGCAAGACACGAGATTTGCTGTTAAAGAATTGAGTATACAGAACGCAAACCAACACTTCCCTACAAGAGAATCACGTAACCATGCAACTCAGTTCTAAAAACTAATAGAATGCAGTTTTCACTCACATGAAAGACGTATGCTTTCCTTCTTGAGAAGTGTTTTCAAAGACGTTCACAGAGTGATTCTACACAGCCTTTTTACTGACGTTGGTTTTAAACGTGTTTTCAGTGGAATTTCTGTCAAACGCAAGACACGAGTTTTGCTGTTAAAGAATTGAATATCCAGAATGCAAACAAGAACTTCCCTACAAGTGAATCGACTAACCATGCAACTCAGTTCTAAAAACTGAATAGAATGAAGTTTTCACGCTGATGAAAGGCATATGCTTTCCTTCTAGAGAAGTGTTTTCAAAGACATTCACAGAGTGATTCTACAAAGCCTTTTTACTGACGTTGGCTTTTAAACGTGTTTTCAGTGGAATTTCTGTCCAACGCAAGACACGATATTTGCTGTTAAAGAATTGAGTATGCAGAACGCAAACAAACACTTCCCTACAAGTGAATCGCCTAACCATGCAACTCAGTTCTAAAAACTGAATAGAATGCAGTTTTCACTCACATGAAAGACGTATGCTTTCCTTCTTGAGAAGTGTTTTCAAAGACGTTCACAGAGTGATTCTGCAAAGCCTTTTTACTGACGTTGGTTTTAAACGTGTTTTCAGTGGAATTTCTGTCAAACGCAAGACACGAGATTTGCTGTTAAAGAATTGAATATCCAGAATGCAAACAAGAACTTCCTACAAGTGAATCGACTAACCATGCAACTCAGTTCTAAAAACTGAATAGAATGCAGTTTTCACTCAGATGAAAGACGTATGCTTTCCTTCTTGAGAAGTGTTTTCAAAGACGTTCACAGAGTGATTCTGCAAAGCCTTTTTACTGACTTTGGTTTTAAACGTGTTTTCAGTGCAATTTCTGTCAAACGCAAGACACGAGATTTGCTGTTAAAGAATTGAATATCCAGAATGCAAACAAGAACTTCCTACAAGTGAATCGACTAACCATGCAACTCAGTTCTAAAAACTGAATAGAATGCAGTTTTCACTCAGATGAAAGACTTATGCTTTCCTTCTAGAGAAGTGTTTTCAAAGACATTCACAGAGTGATTCTACAAAGCCTTTTTAGTGACGTTGGCTTTTAAACACGGTTTCAGTGGAATTTCTGTCAAACGCAAGACACGAGATTTGCTATTAAAGAATTGAATATACAGAATGCAAACAAACACTTCCCTACAAGTGAATCGCCTAACCATGCAACTCAGTTCTAAAAACTGAATAGAATGCAGTTTTCTCGCAGATGAAAGACATATGCTTTCCTTCTAGAGAAGTGTTTTCAAAGACATTCACAGAGTAATTCTACAAAGCCTTTTTACTGACGTTGGCTTTTAAACGTGTTTTCAGTGGAATTTCTGTCAAACGCAAGACACGATATTTGCTGTTAAAGAATTGAGTATGCAGAACGCAAACAAACACTTCCCTACAAGTGAATCGCCTAACCATGCAACTCAGTTCTAAAAACTGAATAGAATGCAGTTTTCACTCACATGAAAGACGTATGCTTTCCTTCTTGAGAAGTGTTTTCAAAGACGTTCACATAGTGATTCTGCAAAGCCTTTTTACTGACGTTGGTTTTAAACGTGTTTTCAGTGGAATTTCTGTCAAACGCAAGACACGAGATTTGCTGTTAAAGAATTGAATATCCAGAATGCAAACAAGAACTTCCTACAAGTGAATCGACTAACCATGCAACTCAGTTCTAAAAACTGAATAGAATGCAGTTTTCACTCAGATGAAAGACGTATGCTTTCCTTCTTGAGAAGTGTTTTCAAAGACGTTCACAGAGTGATTCTGCAAAGCCTTTTTACTGACTTTGGTTTAAAACGTGTTTTCAGTGGAATTTCTGTCAAACGCAAGACACGAGATTTGCTGTTAAAGAATTGAATATCCAGAATGCAAACAAACACTTTCCTACAAGTGAATCACCTAACCATGCAACTCAGTTCTAAAAACTGAATAGAATGCAGTTTTCACTCACATGATAGACTTATGCTTTCCTTCTTGAGAAGTGTTTTCAAAGACGTTCACAGTGTGATTCTGCAAAGCCCTTTTACTGACGTTGGTTTTAAACGTGTTTTCTGTGGAATTTCTGTCAAACGCAAGACACGAGATTTGCTGTTAAAGAATTGAATATCCAGAATGCAAACAAACACTTCCCTACAAGTGAATCACCTAACCATGCAACTCAGTTCTAAAAACTGAATAGAATGCAGTTTTCACTCAGATGAAAGACTTATGCTTTCCTTCTAGAGAAGTGTTTTCAAAGACATTCACAGAGTGATTCTACAAAGCCTTTTTAGTGAGGTTGGCTTTTAAACACGGTTTCAGTGGAATTTCTGTCAAACGCAAGACACGAGATTTGCTATTAAAGAATTGAATATACAGAATGCAAACAAACACTTCCCTACAAGTGAATCGCCTAACCATGCAACTCAGTTCTAAAAACTGAATAGAATGCAGTTTTCTCGCAGATGAAAGACATATGCTTTCCTTCTAGAGAAGTGTTTTCAAAGACATTCACAGAGTAATTCTACAAAGCCTTTTTACTGACGTTGGCTTTTAAACGTGTTTTCAGTGGAATTTCTGTCAAACGCAAGACACGATATTTGCTGTTAAAGAATTGAGTATGCAGAACGCAAACAAACACTTCCCTACAAGTGAATCGCCTAACCATGCAACTCAGTTCTAAAAACTGAATAGAATGCAGTTTTCACTCACATGAAAGACGTATGCTTTCCTTCTTGAGAAGTGTTTTCAAAGACGTTCACAGAGTGATTCTGCAAAGCCTTTTTACTGACGTTGGTTTTAAACGTGTTTTCAGTGGAATTTCTGTCAAACGCAAGACACGATATTTGCTGTTAAAGAATTGAGTATGCAGAACGCAAACCAAATCTTCCCTACAAGTGAATCGCCTAACCGTGCAACTCAGTTCTAAAAACTGAATAGAATGCAGTTTTCACTCAGATGAAAGACGTATTCTTTCCTTCTTGAGAAGTGTTTTCAAAGACGTTCTCAGAGTGATTCTGCAAACCTTTTTACTCACGTTGGTTTTAAACGTGTTTTCTGTGGAATTTCTGTCAAATGCAAGACACGAGATTTGCTGTTAAAGAATTGAGTATACAGAACGCAAACCAACACTTCCCTACAAGAGAATCACGTAACCATGCAACTCAGTTCTAAAAACTAATAGAATGCAGTTTTCACTCACATGAAAGACGTATGCTTTCCTTCTTGAGAAGTGTTTTCAAAGACGTTCACAGAGTGATTCTACAAAGCCTTTTTACTGACGTTGGTTTTAAACGTGTTTTCAGTGGAATTTCTGTCAAACGCAAGACACGAGTTTTGCTGTTAAAGAATTGAATATCCAGAATGCAAACAAGAACTTCCCTACAAGTGAATCGACTAACCATGCAACTCAGTTCTAAAAACTGAATAGAATGAAGTTTTCACGCTGATGAAAGGCATATGCTTTCCTTCTAGAGAAGTGTTTTCAAAGACATTCACAGAGTGATTCTACAAAGCCTTTTTACTGACGTTGGCTTTTAAACGTGTTTTCAGTGGAATTTCTGTCAAACGCAAGACACGATATTTGCTGTTAAAGAATTGAGTATGCAGAACGCAAACAAACACTTCCCTACAAGTGAATCGCCTAACCATGCAACTCAGTTCTAAAAACTGAATAGAATGCAGTTTTCACTCACATGAAAGACGTATGCTTTCCTTCTTGAGAAGTGTTTTCAAAGACGTTCACAGAGTGATTCTGCAAAGCCTTTTTACTGACGTTGGTTTTAAACGTGTTTTCAGTGGAATTTCTGTCAAACGCAAGACACGAGATTTGCTGTTAAAGAATTGAATATCCAGAATGCAAACAAACACTTTTCTACAAGTGAATCACCTAACCCTGCAACTCAGTTCTAAAAACTGAATTGAATGCAGTTTTCACTCACATGATAGACGTATGCTTTCCTTCTTGAGAAGTGTTTTCAAAGACGTTCACAGTGTGATTCTGCAAAGCCCTTTTACTGACGTTGGTTTTAAACGTGTTTTCTGTGGAATTTCTGTCAAACGCAAGACACGAGATTTGCTGTTAAAGAATTGAATATCCAGAATGCAAACAAACACTTCCCTACAAGTGAATCACCTAACCATGCAACTCAGTTCTAAAAACTGAATAGAATGCAGTTTTCACTCAGATGAAAGACTTATGCTTTCCTTCTAGAGAAGTGTTTTCAAAGACATTCACAGAGTGATTCTACAAAGCCTTTTTACTGACGTTGGCTTTTAAACATGGTTTCAGTGGAATTTCTGTCAAACGCAAGTCACGAGATTTGCTATTAAAGAATTGAATATACAGAATGCAAACAAACACTTCCCTACAAGTGAATCGCCTAACCATGCAACTCAGTTCTAAAAACTGAATAGAATGCAGTTTTCTCGCAGATGAAAGACATATGCTTTCCTTCTAGAGAAGTGTTTTCAAAGACATTCACAGAGTAATTCTACAAAGCCTTTTTACTGACGTTGGCTTTTAAACGTGTTTTCAGTGGAATTTCTGTCAAACGCAAGACACGATATTTGCTGTTAAAGAATTGAGTATGCAGAACGCAAACAAACACTTCCCTACAAGTGAATCGCCTAACCATGCAACTCAGTTCTAAAAACTGAATAGAATGCAGTTTTCACTCACATGAAAGACGTATGCTTTCCTTCTTGAGAAGTGTTTTCAAAGACGTTCACAGAGTGATTCTGCAAAGCCTTTTTACTGACGTTGGTTTTAAACGTGTTTTCAGTGGAATTTCTGTCAAACGCAAGACACGATATTTGCTGTTAAAGAATTGAGTATACAGAACGCAAACCAAATCTTCCCTACAAGTGAATCGCCTAACCGTGCAACTCAGTTCTAAAAACTGAATAGAATGCAGTTTTCAATCAGATGAAAGACGAATTCTTTCCTTCTTGAGAAGTGTTTTCAAAGACGTTCTCAGAGTGATTCTGCAAACCTTTATACTCACGTTGGTTTTAAACGTGTTTTCTGTGGAATTTCTGTCAAATGCAAGACACGAGATTTGCTGTTAAAGAATTGAGTATACAGAACGCAAACCAACACTTCCCTAAAAGAGAATCACGTAACCATGCAACTCAGTTCTAAAAACTAATAGAATGCAGTTTTCACTCACATGAAAGACGTATGCTTTCCTTCTTTAGAAGTGTTTTCAAAGACGTTCACAGAGTGATTCTACAAAGCCTTTTTACTGACGTTGGTTTTAAACGTGTTTTCAGTGGAATTTCTGTCAAACGCAAGACACGAGATTTGCTGTTAAAGAATTGAATATCCAGAATGCAAACAAGAACTTCCTACAAGTGAATCGACTAACCATGCAACTCAGTTCTAAAAACTGAATAGAATGAAGTTTTCACGCTGATGAAAGGCATATGCTTTCCTTCTAGAGAAGTGTTTTCAAAGACATTCACAGAGTGATTCTACAAAGCCTTTTTACTGACGTTGGCTTTTAAACGTGTTTTGAGTGGAATTTCTGTCAAACGCAAGACACGATATTTGCTGTTAAAGAATTGAGTATGCAGAATGCAAACCAACACTTCCCTACAAGTGAATCGCCTAACCGTGCAACTCAGTTCTAAAAACTGAATAGAATGCAGTTTTCACTCAGATGAAAGACGTATGCTTTCCTTCTTGAGAAGTGTTTTCAAAGACGTTCACAGAGTGATTCTGCAAAGCCTTTTTAGTGACGATGATTTTAAACGTGTTTTCAGTGGAATTTCTGTCAAACGCAAGACACGAGATTTGCTGTTAAAGAATTGAATATCCAGAATGCAAACAAGAACTTCCTACAAGTGAATCGACTAACCATGCAACTCAGTTCTAAAAACTGAATAGAATGCAGTTTTCACTCAGATGAAAGACTTATGCTTTCCTTCTAGAGAAGTGTTTTCAAAGACATTCACAGAGTGATTCTACAAAGCCTTTTTACTGACGTTGGCTTTTAAACGTGTTTTCAGTGGAATTTCTGTCAAACGCAAGACACGATATTTGCTGTTAAAGAATTGAGTATGCAGAACGCAAACAAACACTTCCCTACAAGTGAATCGCCTAACCATGCAACTCAGTTCTAAAAACTGAATAGAATGCAGTTTTCACTCAGATGAAAGACTTATGCTTTCCTTCTAGAGAAGTGTTTTCAAAGACATTCACAGAGTGATTCTACAAAGCCTTTTTAGTGACGTTGGCTTTTAAACACGGTTTCAGTGGAATTTCTGTCAAACGCAAGACACGAGATTTGCTATTAAAGAATTGAATATACAGAATGCAAACAAACACTTCCCTACAAGTGAATCGCCTAACCATGCAACTCAGTTCTAAAAACTGAATAGAATGCAGTTTTCTCGCAGATGAAAGACATATGCTTTCCTTCTAGAGAAGTGTTTTCAAAGACATTCACAGAGTAATTCTACAAAGCCTTTTTACTGACGTTGGCTTTTAAACGTGTTTTCAGTGGAATTTCTGTCAAACGCAAGACACGATATTTGCTGTTAAAGAATTGAGTATGCAGAACGCAAACAAACACTTCCCTACAAGTGAATCGCCTAACCATGCAACTCAGTTCTAAAAACTGAATAGAATGCAGTTTTCACTCACATGAAAGACGTATGCTTTCCTTCTTGAGAAGTGTTTTCAAAGACGTTCACAGAGTGATTCTGCAAAGCCTTTTTACTGACGTTGGTTTTAAACGTGTTTTCAGTGGAATTTCTGTCAAACGCAAGACACGATATTTGCTGTTAAAGAATTGAGTATGCAGAACGCAAACCAAATCTTCCCTACAAGTGAATCGCCTAACCGTGCAACTCAGTTCTAAAAACTGAATAGAATGCAGTTTTCACTCAGATGAAAGACGTATTCTTTCCTTCTTGAGAAGTGTTTTCAAAGACGTTCTCAGAGTGATTCTGCAAACCTTTTTACTCACGTTGGTTTTAAACGTGTTTTCTGTGGAATTTCTGTCAAATGCAAGACACGAGATTTGCTGTTAAAGAATTGAGTATACAGAACGCAAACCAACACTTCCCTACAAGAGAATCACGTAACCATGCAACTCAGTTCTAAAAACTAATAGAATGCAGTTTTCACTCACATGAAAGACGTATGCTTTCCTTCTTGAGAAGTGTTTTCAAAGACGTTCACAGAGTGATTCTACACAGCCTTTTTACTGACGTTGGTTTTAAACGTGTTTTCAGTGGAATTTCTGTCAAACGCAAGACACGAGTTTTGCTGTTAAAGAATTGAATATCCAGAATGCAAACAAGAACTTCCCTACAAGTGAATCGACTAACCATGCAACTCAGTTCTAAAAACTGAATAGAATGAAGTTTTCACGCTGATGAAAGGCATATGCTTTCCTTCTAGAGAAGTGTTTTCAAAGACATTCACAGAGTGATTCTACAAAGCCTTTTTACTGACGTTGGCTTTTAAACGTGTTTTCAGTGGAATTTCTGTCCAACGCAAGACACGATATTTGCTGTTAAAGAATTGAGTATGCAGAACGCAAACAAACACTTCCCTACAAGTGAATCGCCTAACCATGCAACTCAGTTCTAAAAACTGAATAGAATGCAGTTTTCACTCACATGAAAGACGTATGCTTTCCTTCTTGAGAAGTGTTTTCAAAGACGTTCACAGAGTGATTCTGCAAAGCCTTTTTACTGACGTTGGTTTTAAACGTGTTTTCAGTGGAATTTCTGTCAAACGCAAGACACGAGATTTGCTGTTAAAGAATTGAATATCCAGAATGCAAACAAGAACTTCCTACAAGTGAATCGACTAACCATGCAACTCAGTTCTAAAAACTGAATAGAATGCAGTTTTCACTCAGATGAAAGACGTATGCTTTCCTTCTTGAGAAGTGTTTTCAAAGACGTTCACAGAGTGATTCTGCAAAGCCTTTTTACTGACTTTGGTTTTAAACGTGTTTTCAGTGCAATTTCTGTCAAACGCAAGACACGAGATTTGCTGTTAAAGAATTGAATATCCAGAATGCAAACAAGAACTTCCTACAAGTGAATCGACTAACCATGCAACTCAGTTCTAAAAACTGAATAGAATGCAGTTTTCACTCAGATGAAAGACTTATGCTTTCCTTCTAGAGAAGTGTTTTCAAAGACATTCACAGAGTGATTCTACAAAGCCTTTTTAGTGACGTTGGCTTTTAAACACGGTTTCAGTGGAATTTCTGTCAAACGCAAGACACGAGATTTGCTATTAAAGAATTGAATATACAGAATGCAAACAAACACTTCCCTACAAGTGAATCGCCTAACCATGCAACTCAGTTCTAAAAACTGAATAGAATGCAGTTTTCTCGCAGATGAAAGACATATGCTTTCCTTCTAGAGAAGTGTTTTCAAAGACATTCACAGAGTAATTCTACAAAGCCTTTTTACTGACGTTGGCTTTTAAACGTGTTTTCAGTGGAATTTCTGTCAAACGCAAGACACGATATTTGCTGTTAAAGAATTGAGTATGCAGAACGCAAACAAACACTTCCCTACAAGTGAATCGCCTAACCATGCAACTCAGTTCTAAAAACTGAATAGAATGCAGTTTTCACTCACATGAAAGACGTATGCTTTCCTTCTTGAGAAGTGTTTTCAAAGACGTTCACATAGTGATTCTGCAAAGCCTTTTTACTGACGTTGGTTTTAAACGTGTTTTCAGTGGAATTTCTGTCAAACGCAAGACACGAGATTTGCTGTTAAAGAATTGAATATCCAGAATGCAAACAAGAACTTCCTACAAGTGAATCGACTAACCATGCAACTCAGTTCTAAAAACTGAATAGAATGCAGTTTTCACTCAGATGAAAGACGTATGCTTTCCTTCTTGAGAAGTGTTTTCAAAGACGTTCACAGAGTGATTCTGCAAAGCCTTTTTACTGACTTTGGTTTTAAACGTGTTTTCAGTGGAATTTCTGTCAAACGCAAGACACGAGATTTGCTGTTAAAGAATTGAATATCCAGAATGCAAACAAACACTTTCCTACAAGTGAATCACCTAACCATGCAACTCAGTTCTAAAAACTGAATAGAATGCAGTTTTCACTCACATGATAGACTTATGCTTTCCTTCTTGAGAAGTGTTTTCAAAGACGTTCACAGTGTGATTCTGCAAAGCCCTTTTACTGACGTTGGTTTTAAACGTGTTTTCTGTGGAATTTCTGTCAAACGCAAGACACGAGATTTGCTGTTAAAGAATTGAATATCCAGAATGCAAACAAACACTTCCCTACAAGTGAATCACCTAACCATGCAACTCAGTTCTAAAAACTGAATAGAATGCAGTTTTCACTCAGATGAAAGACTTATGCTTTCCTTCTAGAGAAGTGTTTTCAAAGACATTCACAGAGTGATTCTACAAAGCCTTTTTAGTGAGGTTGGCTTTTAAACACGGTTTCAGTGGAATTTCTGTCAAACGCAAGACACGAGATTTGCTATTAAAGAATTGAATATACAGAATGCAAACAAACACTTCCCTACAAGTGAATCGCCTAACCATGCAACTCAGTTCTAAAAACTGAATAGAATGCAGTTTTCTCGCAGATGAAAGACATATGCTTTCCTTCTAGAGAAGTGTTTTCAAAGACATTCACAGAGTAATTCTACAAAGCCTTTTTACTGACGTTGGCTTTTAAACGTGTTTTCAGTGGAATTTCTGTCAAACGCAAGACACGATATTTGCTGTTAAAGAATTGAGTATGCAGAACGCAAACAAACACTTCCCTACAAGTGAATCGCCTAACCATGCAACTCAGTTCTAAAAACTGAATAGAATGCAGTTTTCACTCACATGAAAGACGTATGCTTTCCTTCTTGAGAAGTGTTTTCAAAGACGTTCACAGAGTGATTCTGCAAAGCCTTTTTACTGACGTTGGTTTTAAACGTGTTTTCAGTGGAATTTCTGTCAAACGCAAGACACGATATTTGCTGTTAAAGAATTGAGTATGCAGAACGCAAACCAAATCTTCCCTACAAGTGAATCGCCTAACCGTGCAACTCAGTTCTAAAAACTGAATAGAATGCAGTTTTCACTCAGATGAAAGACGTATTCTTTCCTTCTTGAGAAGTGTTTTCAAAGACGTTCTCAGAGTGATTCTGCAAACCTTTTTACTCACGTTGGTTTTAAACGTGTTTTCTGTGGAATTTCTGTCAAATGCAAGACACGAGATTTGCTGTTAAAGAATTGAGTATACAGAACGCAAACCAACACTTCCCTACAAGAGAATCACGTAACCATGCAACTCAGTTCTAAAAACTAATAGAATGCAGTTTTCACTCACATGAAAGACGTATGCTTTCCTTCTTGAGAAGTGTTTTCAAAGACGTTCACAGAGTGATTCTACAAAGCCTTTTTACTGACGTTGGTTTTAAACGTGTTTTCAGTGGAATTTCTGTCAAACGCAAGACACGAGTTTTGCTGTTAAAGAATTGAATATCCAGAATGCAAACAAGAACTTCCCTACAAGTGAATCGACTAACCATGCAACTCAGTTCTAAAAACTGAATAGAATGAAGTTTTCACGCTGATGAAAGGCATATGCTTTCCTTCTAGAGAAGTGTTTTCAAAGACATTCACAGAGTGATTCTACAAAGCCTTTTTACTGACGTTGGCTTTTAAACGTGTTTTCAGTGGAATTTCTGTCAAACGCAAGACACGATATTTGCTGTTAAAGAATTGAGTATGCAGAACGCAAACAAACACTTCCCTACAAGTGAATCGCCTAACCATGCAACTCAGTTCTAAAAACTGAATAGAATGCAGTTTTCACTCACATGAAAGACGTATGCTTTCCTTCTTGAGAAGTGTTTTCAAAGACGTTCACAGAGTGATTCTGCAAAGCCTTTTTACTGACGTTGGTTTTAAACGTGTTTTCAGTGGAATTTCTGTCAAACGCAAGACACGAGATTTGCTGTTAAAGAATTGAATATCCAGAATGCAAACAAGAACTTCCTACAAGTGAATCGACTAACCATGCAACTCAGTTCTAAAAACTGAATAGAATGCAGTTTTCACTCAGATGAAAGACGTATGCTTTCCTTCTTGAGAAGTGTTTTCAAAGACGTTCACAGAGTGATTCTGCAAAGCCTTTTTACTGACTTTGGTTTTAAACGTGTTTTCAGTGCAATTTCTGTCAAACGCAAGACACGAGATTTGCTGTTAAAGAATTGAATATCCAGAATGCAAACAAGAACTTCCTACAAGTGAATCGACTAACCATGCAACTCAGTTCTAAAAACTGAATAGAATGCAGTTTTCACTCAGATGAAAGACTTATGCTTTCCTTCTAGAGAAGTGTTTTCAAAGACATTCACAGAGTGATTCTACAAAGCCTTTTTAGTGACGTTGGCTTTTAAACACGGTTTCAGTGGAATTTCTGTCAAACGCAAGACACGAGATTTGCTATTAAAGAATTGAATATACAGAATGCAAACAAACACTTCCCTACAAGTGAATCGCCTAACCATGCAACTCAGTTCTAAAAACTGAATAGAATGCAGTTTTCTCGCAGATGAAAGACATATGCTTTCCTTCTAGAGAAGTGTTTTCAAAGACATTCACAGAGTAATTCTACAAAGCCTTTTTACTGACGTTGGCTTTTAAACGTGTTTTCAGTGGAATTTCTGTCAAACGCAAGACACGATATTTGCTGTTAAAGAATTGAGTATGCAGAACGCAAACAAACACTTCCCTACAAGTGAATCGCCTAACCATGCAACTCAGTTCTAAAAACTGAATAGAATGCAGTTTTCACTCACATGAAAGACGTATGCTTTCCTTCTTGAGAAGTGTTTTCAAAGACGTTCACATAGTGATTCTGCAAAGCCTTTTTACTGACGTTGGTTTTAAACGTGTTTTCAGTGGAATTTCTGTCAAACGCAAGACACGAGATTTGCTGTTAAAGAATTGAATATCCAGAATGCAAACAAGAACTTCCTACAAGTGAATCGACTAACCATGCAACTCAGTTCTAAAAACTGAATAGAATGCAGTTTTCACTCAGATGAAAGACGTATGCTTTCCTTCTTGAGAAGTGTTTTCAAAGACGTTCACAGAGTGATTCTGCAAAGCCTTTTTACTGACTTTGGTTTTAAACGTGTTTTCAGTGGAATTTCTGTCAAACGCAAGACACGAGATTTGCTGTTAAAGAATTGAATATCCAGAATGCAAACAAACACTTTCCTACAAGTGAATCACCTAACCATGCAACTCAGTTCTAAAAACTGAATAGAATGCAGTTTTCACTCACATGATAGACTTATGCTTTCCTTCTTGAGAAGTGTTTTCAAAGACGTTCACAGTGTGATTCTGCAAAGCCCTTTTACTGACGTTGGTTTTAAACGTGTTTTCTGTGGAATTTCTGTCAAACGCAAGACACGAGATTTGCTGTTAAAGAATTGAATATCCAGAATGCAAACAAACACTTCCCTACAAGTGAATCACCTAACCATGCAACTCAGTTCTAAAAACTGAATAGAATGCAGTTTTCACTCAGATGAAAGACTTATGCTTTCCTTCTAGAGAAGTGTTTTCAAAGATATTCACAGAGTGATTCTACAAAGCCTTTTTACTGACGTTGGCTTTTAAACGTGTTTTCAGTGGAATTTCTGTCAAACGCAAGACACGATATTTGCTGTTAAAGAATTGAGTATGCAGAACGCAAACAAACACTTCCCTACAAGTGAATCGCCTAACCATGCAACTCAGTTCTAAAAACTGAATAGAATGCAGTTTTCACTCACATGAAAGACGTATGCTTTCCTTCTTGAGAAGTGTTTTCAAAGACGTTCACAGAGTGATTCTGCAAAGCCTTTTTACTGACGTTGGTTTTAAACGTGTTTTCAGTGGAATTTCTGTCAAACGCAAGACACGATATTTGCTGTTAAAGAATTGAGTATGCAGAACGCAAACCAAATCTTCCCTACAAGTGAATCGCCTAACCGTGCAACTCAGTTCTAAAAACTGAATAGAATGCAGTTTTCACTCAGATGAAAGACGTATTCTTTCCTTCTTGAGAAGTGTTTTCAAAGACGTTCTCAGAGTGATTCTGCAAACCTTTTTACTCACGTTGGTTTTAAACGTGTTTTCTGTGGAATTTCTGTCAAATGCAAGACACGAGATTTGCTGTTAAAGAATTGAGTATACAGAACGCAAACCAACACTTCCCTACAAGAGAATCACGTAACCATGCAACTCAGTTCTAAAAACTAATAGAATGCAGTTTTCACTCACATGAAAGACGTATGCTTTCCTTCTTGAGAAGTGTTTTCAAAGACGTTCACAGAGTGATTCTACAAAGCCTTTTTACTGACGTTGGTTTTAAACGTGTTTTCAGTGGAATTTCTGTCAAACGCAAGACACGAGTTTTGCTGTTAAAGAATTGAATATCCAGAATGCAAACAAGAACTTCCCTACAAGTGAATCGACTAACCATGCAACTCAGTTCTAAAAACTGAATAGAATGAAGTTTTCACGCTGATGAAAGGCATATGCTTTCCTTCTAGAGAAGTGTTTTCAAAGACATTCACAGAGTGATTCTACAAAGCCTTTTTACTGACGTTGGCTTTTAAACGTGTTTTCAGTGGAATTTCTGTCAAACGCAAGACACGATATTTGCTGTTAAAGAATTGAGTATGCAGAAGGCAAACAAACACTTCCCTACAAGTGAATCGCCTAACCATGCAACTCAGTTCTAAAAACTGAATAGAATGCAGTTTTCACTCACATGAAAGACGTATGCTTTCCTTCTTGAGAAGTGTTTTCAAAGACGTTCACAGAGTGATTCTGCAAAGCCTTTTTACTGACGTTGGTTTTAAACGTGTTTTCAGTGGAATTTCTGTCAAACGCAAGACACGAGATTTGCTGTTAAAGAATTGAATATCCAGAATGCAAACAAGAACTTCCTACAAGTGAATCGACTAACCATGCAACTCAGTTCTAAAAACTGAATAGAATGCAGTTTTCACTCAGATGAAAGACGTATGCTTTCCTTCTTGAGAAGTGTTTTCAAAGACGTTCACAGAGTGATTCTGCAAAGCCTTTTTACTGACTTTGGTTTTAAACGTGTTTTCAGTGCAATTTCTGTCAAACGCAAGACACGAGATTTGCTGTTAAAGAATTGAATATCCAGAATGCAAACAAACACTTTCCTACAAGTGAATCACCTAACCATGCAACTCAGTTCTAAAAACTGAATAGAATGCAGTTTTCACTCACATGATAGACTTAAGCTTTCCTTCTTGAGAAGTGTTTTCAAAGACGTACACAGTGTGATTCTGCAAAGCCCTTTTACTGACGTTGGTTTTAAACGTGTTTTCTGTGGAATTTCTGTCAAACGCAAGACACGAGATTTGCTGTTAAAGAATTGAATATCCAGAATGCAAACAAACACTTCCCTACAAGTGAATCACCTAACCATGCAACTCAGTTCTAAAAACTGAATAGAATGCAGTTTTCACTGAGATGAAAGACTTATGCTTTCCTTCTAGAGAAGTGTTTTCAAAGACATTCACAGAGTGATTCTACAAAGCCTTTTTAGTGACGTTGGCTTTTAAACACGGTTTCAGTGGAATTTCTGTCAAACGCAAGACACGAGATTTGCTATTAAAGAATTGAATATACAGAATGCAAACAAACACTTCCCTACAAGTGAATCGCCTAACCATGCAACTCAGTTCTAAAAACTGAAAAGAATGCAGTTTTCTCGCAGATGAAAGACATATGCTTTCCTTCTAGAGAAGTGTTTTCAAAGACATTCACAGAGTAATTCTACAAAGCCTTTTTACTGACGTTGGCTTTTAAACGTGTTTTCAGTGGAATTTCTGTCAAACGCAAGACACGATATTTGCTGTTAAAGAATTGAGTATGCAGAACGCAAACAAACACTTCCCTACAAGTGAATCGCCTAACCATGCAACTCAGTTCTAAAAACTGAATAGAATGCAGTTTTCACTCACATGAAAGACGTATGCTTTCCTTCTTGAGAAGTGTTTTCAAAGACGTTCACAGAGTGATTCTGCAAAGCCTTTTTACTGACGTTGGTTTTAAACGTGTTTTCAGTGGAATTTCTGTCAAACGCAAGACACGATATTTGCTGTTAAAGAATTGAGTATGCAGAACGCAAACCAAATCTTCCCTACAAGTGAATCGCCTAACCGTGCAACTCAGTTCTAAAAACTGAATAGAATGCAGTTTTCACTCAGATGAAAGACGTATTCTTTCCTTCTTGAGAAGTGTTTTCAAAGACGTTCTCAGAGTGATTCTGCAAACCTTTTTACTCACGTTGATTTTAAACGTGTTTTCTGTGGAATTTCTGTCAAATGCAAGACACGAGATTTGCTCTTAAAGAATTGAGTATACAGAACGCAAACCAACACTTCCCTACAAGAGAATCACGTAACCATGCAACTCAGTTCTAAAAACTAATAGAATGCAGTTTTCACTCACATGAAAGACGTATGCTTTCCTTCTAGAGAAGTGTTTTCAAAGACATTCACAGAGTGATTCTACAAAGCCTTTTTACTGACGTTGGCTTTTAAACGTGTTTTCAGTGGAATTTCTGTCAAACGCAAGACACGATATTTGCTGTTAAAGAATTGAGTATGCAGAACGCAAACCAACACTTCCCTACAAGTGAATCGCCTAACCGTGCAACTCAGTTCTAAAAACTGAATAGAATGCAGTTTTCACTCAGATGAAAGACGTATGCTTTCCTTCTTGAGAAGTGTTTTCAAAGACGTTCACAGAGTGATTCTGCAAAGCCTTTTTAGTGACGTTGATTTTAAACGTGTTTTCAGTGGAATTTCTGTCAAACGCAAGACACGAGATTTGCTGTTAAAGAATTGAATATCCAGAATGCAAACAAGAACTTCCCTACAAGTGAATCGACTAACCATGCAACTCAGTTCTAAAAACTGAATAGAATGCAGTTTTCACGCAGATGAAAGACGTATGCTTTCCTTCTTGAGAAGTGTTTTCAAAGACGTTCACAGAGTTATTCTGCAAAGCCTTTTTACTGACTTTGGTTTTAAACGTGTTTTCAGTGGAATTTCTGTCAAACTCAAGACACGAGATTTGCTGTTAAAGAATTGAATATCCAGAATGCAAACAAACACTTTCCTACAAGTGAATCACCTAACCATTTAACTCAGTTCTAAAAACTGAATAGAATGCAGTTTTCACTCACATGATAGACGTATGCTTTCCTTCTTGAGAAGTGTTTTCAAAGACGTTCACAGTGTGATTCTGCAAAGCCCTTTTACTGACGTTGGTTTTAAACGTGTTTTCTGTGGAATTTCTGTCAAACGCAAGACACGAGATTTGCTGTTAAAGAATTGAATATCCAGAATGCAAACAAACACTTCCCTACAAGTGAATCACCTAACCATGCAACTCAGTTCTAAAAACTGAATAGAATGCAGTTTTCTCGCAGATGAAAGACATATGCTTTCCTTCTAGAGAAGTGTTTTCAAAGACATTCACAGAGTAATTCTACAAAGCCTTTTTACTGACGTTGGCTTTTAAACGTGTTTTCAGTGGAATTTCTGTCAAACGCAAGACACGATATTTGCTGTTAAAGAATTGAGTATGCAGAACGCAAACCAACACTTCCCTACAAGTGAATCGCCTAACCGTGCAACTCAGTTCTAAAAACTGAATAGAACGCAGTTTTCACTCAGATGAAAGATGTATGCTTTCCTTCTTGAGAAGTGTTTTCAAAGACATTCACAGAGTGATTCTACAAAGCCTTTTTACTGACGTTGGCTTTTAAACGTGTTTTCAGTGGAATTTGTCAAACGCAAGACATGAGATTTGCTGTTAAAGAATTGAACATACAGTATGCAAACAAACACTTCCCTACAAGTTAATCGCCTAACCGTGCAACTCAGTTCTAAAAAATGAATAGAATGCAGTTTTCACTCAGATGAAAGGTGTATGATTTCCTTCTAGAGAAGTGTTTTCAAAGACATTCACAGAGTGATTCTGCAAAGCCTTTTTACTGACTTTGGTTTTAAACGTGTTTTCAGTGGAATTTCTGTCAAATGCAAGACACGAGATTTGCTGTTAAAGAATTGAATATATAGAACGCAAACAAACACTTCCCTACAAGTGAATCGCGTAACCATGCAACTCAGTTCTAAAAACTGAATAGAATGCAGTTTTCACTCAGATGAAAGGTGTATGATTTCCTTCTAGAGAAGTGTTTTCAAAGACATTCACAGAGTGATTCTACAAAGCCTTTTTACTGACTTTGGCTTTCAAACACGGTTTCAGTGGAATTTCTGTCAAACGCAAGACACAAGATTTGCTGTTAAAGAATTGAATATCCAGAATGCAAACAAACACTTCCCTACAAGTGAATCACCTAACCATGCAACTCAGTTCTAAAAACTGAATAGAATGCAGTTTTCACTCACATGATAGACGCATGCTTTCCTTCTTGAGAAGTGTTTTCAAAGACGTTCACAGAGTGATTCTGTAAAGCCTTTTTACTGACGTTGGTTTTAAACGTGTTTTCAGTGGAATTTCTGTCAAACGCAAGACACGATATTTGCTGTTAAAGAATTGAGTATGCAGAACGCAAACCAAAACTTCCCTACAAGTGAATCGCCTAACCGTGCAATTCAGTTCTAAAAACTGAATAGAATGCAGTTTTCACTCACATGAAAGACGTATTCTTTCCTTCTTGAGAAGTGTTTTCAAAGACGTTCTCAGAGTGATTCTGCAAACCTTTTTACTCACGTTGGTTTTAAACGTGTTTTCTGTGGAATTTCTGTCAAATGCAAGACACGAGATTTGCTGTTAAAGAATTGAATATCCAGAATGCAAACAAGAACTTCCTACTAGTGAATCGACTAACCATGCAACTCAGTTCTAAAAACTGAATAGAATGCAGTTTTCACTCAGATGAAAGACGTATGCTTTCCTTCTTGAGAAGTGTTTTCAAAGACGTTCACAGAGTGATTCTGCAAAGCCTTTTTACTGACTTTGGTTTTAAACGTGTTTTCAGTGCAATTTCTGTCAAACGCAAGACACGAGATTTGCTGTTAAAGAATTGAATATCCAGAATGCAAACAAACACTTTCCTACAAGTGAATCACCTAACCATGCAACTCAGTTCTAAAAACTGAATAGAATGCAGTTTTCACTCACATGATAGACTTATGCTTTCCTTCTTGAGAAGTGTTTTCAAAGACGTTCACAGTGTGATTCTGCAAAGCCCTTTTACTGACGTTGGTTTTAAACGTGTTTTCTGTGGAATTTCTGTCAAACGCAAGACACGAGATTTGCTGTTAAAGAATTGAATATCCAGAATGCAAACAAACACTTCCCTACAAGTGAATCACCTAACCATGCAACTCAGTTCTAAAAACTGAATAGAATGCAGTTTTCACTCAGATGAAAGACTTATGCTTTCCTTCTAGAGAAGTGTTTTCAAAGACATTCACAGAGTGATTCTACAAAGCCTTTTTAGTGACGTTGGCTTTTAAACACGGTTTCAGTGGAATTTCTGTCAAACGCAAGACACGAGATTTGCTGTTAAAGAATTGAGTATGCAGAACGCAAACAAACACTTCCCTACAAGTGAATCGCCTAACCATGCAACTCAGTTCTAAAAACTGAATAGAATGCAGTTTTCACTCACATGAAAGACGTATGCTTTCCTTCTTGAGAAGTGTTTTCAAAGACGTTCACAGAGTGATTCTGCAAAGCCTTTTTACTGACGTTGGTTTTAAACGTGTTTTCAGTGGAATTTCTGTCAAACGCAAGACACGATATTTGCTGTTAAAGAATTGAGTATGCAGAACGCAAACCAAATCTTCCCTACAAGTGAATCGCCTAACCGTGCAACTCAGTTCTAAAAACTGAATAGAATGCAGTTTTCACTCAGATGAAAGACGTATTCTTTCCTTCTTGAGAAGTGTTTTCAAAGACGTTCTCAGAGTGATTCTGCAAACCTTTTTACTCACGTTGGTTTTAAACGTGTTTTCTGTGGAATTTCTGTCAAATGCAAGACACGAGATTTGCTGTTAAAGAATTGAGTATACAGAACGCAAACCAACACTTCCCTACAAGAGAATCACGTAACCATGCAACTCAGTTCTAAAAACTAATAGAATGCAGTTTTCACTCACATGAAAGACGTATGCTTTCCTTCTAGAGAAGTGTTTTCAAAGACATTCACAGAGTGATTCTACAAAGCCTTTTTAGTGACGTTGGCTTTTAAACGTGTTTTCAGTGGAATTTCTGTCAAACGCAAGACACGATATTTGCTGTTAAAGAATTGAGTATGCAGAACGCAAACCAACACTTCCCTACAAGTGAATCGCCTAACCGTGCAACTCAGTTCTAAAAACTGAATAGAATGCAGTTTTCACTCAGATGAAAGACGTATGCTTTCCTTCTTGAGAAGTGTTTTCAAAGACGTTCACAGAGTGATTCTGCAAAGCCTTTTTAGTGACGTTGATTTTAAACGTGTTTTCAGTGGAATTTCTGTCAAACGCAAGACACGAGATTTGCTGTTAAAGAATTGAATATCCAGAATGCAAACAAGAACTTCCCTACAAGTGAATCGACTAACCATGCAACTCAGTTCTAAAAACTGAATAGAATGCAGTTTTCACGCAGATGAAAGACGTATGCTTTCCTTCTTGAGAAGTGTTTTCAAAGACGTTCACAGAGTTATTCTGCAAAGCCTTTTTACTGACTTTGGTTTTAAACGTGTTTTCAGTGGAATTTCTGTCAAACTCAAGACACGAGATTTGCTGTTAAAGAATTGAATATCCAGAATGCAAACAAACACTTTCCTACAAGTGAATCACCTAACCATTTAACTCAGTTCTAAAAACTGAATAGAATGCAGTTTTCACTCACATGATAGACGTATGCTTTCCTTCTTGAGAAGTGTTTTCAAAGACGTTCACAGTGTGATTCTGCAAAGCCCTTTTACTGACGTTGGTTTTAAACGTGTTTTCTGTGGAATTTCTGTCAAACGCAAGACACGAGATTTGCTGTTAAAGAATTGAATATCCAGAATGCAAACAAACACTTCCCTACAAGTGAATCACCTAACCATGCAACTCAGTTCTAAAAACTGAATAGAATGCAGTTTTCTCGCAGATGAAAGACATATGCTTTCCTTCTTGAGAAGTGTTTTCAAAGACATTCACAGAGTAATTCTACAAAGCCTTTTTACTGACGTTGGCTTTTAAACGTGTTTTCAGTGGAATTTCTGTCAAACGCAAGACACGATATTTGCTGTTAAAGAATTGAGTATGCAGAACGCAAACCAACACTTCCCTACAAGTGAATCGCCTAACCGTGCAACTCAGTTCTAAAAACTGAATAGAACGCAGTTTTCACTCAGATGAAAGATGTATGCTTTCCTTCTTGAGAAGTGTTTTCAAAGACATTCACAGAGTGATTCTACAAAGCCTTTTTACTGACGTTGGCTTTTAAACGTGTTTTCAGTGGAATTTGTCAAACGCAAGACATGAGATTTGCTGTTAAAGAATTGAACATACAGTATGCAAACAAACACTTCCCTACAAGTTAATCGCCTAACCGTGCAACTCAGTTCTAAAAAATGAATAGAATGCAGTTTTCACTCAGATGAAAGGTGTATGATTTCCTTCTAGAGAAGTGTTTTCAAAGACATTCACAGAGTGATTCTGCAAAGCCTTTTTACTGACTTTGGTTTTAAACGTGTTTTCAGTGGAATTTCTGTCATGCAAGACACGAGATTTGCTGTTAAAGAATTGAATATACAGAACGCAAACAAACACTTCCCTACAAGTGAATCGCGTAACCATGCAACTCAGTTCTAAAAACTGAATAGAATGCAGTTTTCACTCAGATGAAAGGTGTATGATTTCCTTCTAGAGAAGTGTTTTCAAAGACATTCACAGAGTGATTCTACAAAGCCTTTTTACTGACTTTGGCTTTCAAACACGGTTTCAGTGGAATTTCTGTCAAACGCAAGACACAAGATTTGCTGTTAAAGAATTGAATATCCAGAATGCAAACAAACACTTCCCTACAAGTGAATCACCTAACCATGCAACTCAGTTCTAAAAACTGAATAGAATGCAGTTTTCACTCACATGATAGACGCATGTTTTCCTTCTTGAGAAGTGTTTTCAAAGACGTTCACAGAGTGATTCTGCAAAGCCTTTTTACTGACGTTGGTTTTAAACGTGTTTTCAGTGGAATTTCTGTCAAACGCAAGACACGATATTTGCTGTTAAAGAATTGAGTATGCAGAACGCAAACCAAAACTTCCCTACAAGTGAATCGCCTAACCGTGCAATTCAGTTCTAAAAACTGAATAGAATGCAGTTTTCACTCACATGAAAGACGTATTCTTTCCTTCTTGAGAAGTGTTTTCAAAGACGTTCTCAGAGTGATTCTGCAAACCTTTTTACTCACGTTGGTTTTAAACGTGTTTTCTGTGGAATTTCTGTCAAATGCAAGACACGAGATTTGCTGTTAAAGAATTGAGTATACAGAACGCAAACCAACACTTCCCTACAAAAGAATCACGTAACCATGCAACTCAGTTCTAAAAACTAATAGAATGCAGTTTTCACTCACATGAAAGACGTATGCTTTCCTTCTTGAGAAGTGTTTTCAAAGACGTTCACAGAGTGATTCTGCAAAGCCTTTTTACTGACGTTGGTTTTAAACGTGTTTTCAGTGGAATTTCTGTCAAACGCAAGACACGAGATTTGCTGTTAAAGAATTGAATATCCAGAATGCAAACAAGAACTTCCCTACAAGTGAATCGACTAACCATGCAACTCAGTTCTAAAAACTGAATAGAATGAAGTTTTCACGCTGATGAAAGGCATATGCTTTCCTTCTAGAGAAGTGTTTTCAAAGACATTCACAGAGTGATTCTACAAAGCCTTTTTACTGACGTTGGCTTTTAAACGTGTTTTCAGTGGAATTTCTGTCAAACGCAAGACACGATATTTGCTGTTAAAGAATTGAGTATGCAGAACGCAAACCAACACTTCCCTACAAGTGAATCGCTTAACCGTGCAACTCAGTTCTAAAAACTGAATAGAATGCAGTTTTCACTCAGATGAAAGACGTATGCTTTCCTTCTTGAGAAGTGTTTTCAAAGACATTCACAGAGTGATTCTGCAAAGCCTTTTTAGTGACGTTGATTTTAAACGTGTTTTCTGTGGAATTTCTGTCAAACGCAAGACACGAGATTTGCTGTTAAAGAATTGAATATCCAGAATGCAAACAAACACTTCCCTACAAGTGAATCACCTAACCATGCAACTCAGTTCTAAAAACTGAATAGAATGCAGTTTTCACTCAGATGAAAGACTTATGCTTTCCTTCTAGAGAAGTGTTTTCAAAGACATTCACAGAGTGATTCTACAAAGCCTTTTTACTGACGTTGGCTTTTAAACATGGTTTCAGTGGAATTTCTGTCAAACGCAAGACACGAGATTTGCTATTAAAGAATTGAATATACAGAATGCAAACAAACACTTCCCTACAAGTGAATCGCCTAACCATGCAACTCAGTTCTAAAAACTGAATAGAATGCAGTTTTCTCGCAGATGAAAGACATATGCTTTCCTTCTAGAGAAGTGTTTTCAAAGACATTCACAGAGTAATTCTACAAAGCCTTTTTACTGACGTTGGCTTTTAAACGTGTTTTCAGTGGAATTTCTGTCAAACGCAAGACACGATATTTGCTGTTAAAGAATTGAGTATGCAGAACGCAAACAAACACTTCCCTACAAGTGAATCGCCTAACCATGCAACTCAGTTCTAAAAACTGAATAGAATGCAGTTTTCACTCACATGAAAGACGTATGCTTTCCTTCTTGAGAAGTGTTTTCAAAGACGTTCACAGAGTGATTCTGCAAAGCCTTTTTACTGACGTTGGTTTTAAACGTGTTTTCAGTGGAATTTCTGTCAAATGTAAGACACGATATTTGCTGCTAAAGAATTGAGTATGCAGAACGCAAACCAAATCTTCCCTACAAGTGAATCGCCTAACCGTGCAACTCAGTTCTAAAAACTGAATAGAATGCAGTTTTCACTCAGATGAAAGACGTATTCTTTCCTTCTTGAGAAGTGTTTTCAAAGACGTTCTCAGAGTGATTCTGCAAACCTTTTTACTCACGTTGGTTTTAAACGTGTTTTCTGTGGAATTTCTGTCAAATGCAAGACACGAGATTTGCTGTTAAAGAATTGAGTATACAGAACGCAAACCAACACTTCCCTACAAGAGAATCACGTAACCATGCAACTCAGTTCTAAAAACTAATAGAATGCAGTTTTCACTCACATGAAAGACGTATGCTTTCCTTCTTGAGAAGTGTTTTCAAAGACATTCACAGAGTGATTCTACAAAGCCTTTTTACTGATGTTGGCTTTTAAACGTGTTTTCAGTGGAATTTCTGTCAAACGCAAGACACGATATTTGCTGTTAAAGAATTGAGTATGCAGAACGCAAACCAACACTTCCCTACAAGTGAATCGCCTAACCGTGCAACTCAGTTCTAAAAACTGAATAGAATGCAGTTTTCACTCAGATGAAAGACGTATGCTTTCCTTCTTGAGAAGTGTTTTCAAAGACGTTCACAGAGTGATTCTGCAAATCCTTTTTAGTGACGTTGATTTTAAACGTGTTTTCAGTGGAATTTCTGTCAAACGCAAGACACGAGATTTGCTGTTAAAAAATTGAATATCCAGAATGCAAACAAGAACTTCCCTACAAGTGAATCGCCTAACCATGCAACTCAGTTCTAAAAACTGAATAGAATGCAGTTTTCACTCACATGAAAGACTTATGCTTTCCTTCTAGAGAAGTGTTTTCAAAGACATTCACAGAGTGATTCTACAAAGCCTTTTTACTGACGTTGGCTTTTAAACATGGTTTCAGTGGAATTTCTGTCAAACGCAAGACACGAGATTTGCTATTAAAGAATTGAATATACAGAATGCAAACAAACACTTCCCTACAAGTGAATCGCCTAACCATGCAACTCAGTTCTAAAAACTGAATAGAATGCAGTTTTCTCGCAGATGAAAGACATATGCTTTCCTTCTAGAGAAGTGTTTTCAAAGACATTCACAGAGTAATTCTACAAAGCCTTTTTACTGACGTTGGCTTTTAAACGTGTTTTCAGTGGAATTTCTGTCAAACGCAAGACACGATATTTGCTGTTAAAGAATTGAGTATGCAGAACGCAAACAACTTCCCTACAAGTGAATCGCCTAACCATGCAACTCAGTTCTAAAAACTGAATAGAATGCAGTTTTCACTCAGATGAAAGACGTATGCTTTCCTTCTTGAGAAGTGTTTTCAAAAACGTTCACAGAGTGATTATGCAAAGCCTTTTTACTGACGTTGGTTTTAAACGTGTTTTCAGTGGAATTTCTGTCAAACGCAAGACACGATATTTGCTGCTAAAGAATTGAGTATGCAGAACGCAAACCAAATCTTCCCTACAAGTGAATCGCCTAACCGTGCAACTCAGTTCTAAAAACTGAATAGAATGCAGTTTTCACTCAGATGAAAGACGTATTCTTTCCTTCTTGAGAAGTGTTTTCAAAGACGTTCTCAGAGTGATTCTGCAAACCTTTTTACTCACGTTGGTTTTAAACGTGTTTTCTGTGGAATTTCTGTCAAATGCAAGACACGAGATTGGCTGTTAAAGAATTGAGTATACAGAACGCAAACCAACACTTCCCTACAAGAGAATCACGTAACCATGCAACTCAGTTCTAAAAACTAATAGAATGCAGTTTTCACTCACATGAAAGACGTATGCTTTCCTTCTTGAGAAGTGTTTTCAAAGACGTTCACAGAGTGATTCTGCAAAGCCTTTTTACTGACGTTGGTTTTAAACGTGTTTTCAGTGGAATTTCTGTCAAACGCAAGACACGAGATTTGCTGTTAATGAATTGAATATCCAGAATGCAAACAAGAACTTCCCTACAAGTGAATCGACTAACCATGCAACTCAGTTCTAAAAACTGAATAGAATGAAGTTTTCACGCTGATGAAAGGCATATGCTTTCCTTCTAGAGAAGTGTTTTCAAAGACATTCACAGAGTGATTCTACAAAGCCTTTTTACTGACGTTGGCTTTTAAACGTGTTTTCAGTGGAATTTCTGTCAAATGCAAGACACGATATTTGCTGTTAAAGAATTGAGTATGCAGAACGCAAACCAACACTTCCCTACAAGTGAATCGCCTAACCGTGCAACTCAGTTCTAAAAACTGAATAGAATGCAGTTTTCACTCAGATGAAAGACGTATGCTTTCCTTCTTGAGAAGTGTTTTCAAAGACGTTCACAGAGTGATTCTGCAAAGCCTTTTTAGTGACGTTGATTTTAAACGTGTTTTCAGTGGAATTTCTGTCAAACGCAAGACACGAGATTTACTGTTAAAGAATTGAATATCCAGAATGCAAACAAGAACTTCCTACAAGTGAATCGACTAACCATGCAACTCAGTTCTAAAAACTGAATAGAATGCAGTTTTCACTCAGATGAAAGACGTATGCTTTCCTTCTTGAGAAGTGTTTTCAAAGACGTTCACAGAGTGATTCTGCAAAGCCTTTTTACTGACTTTGGTTTTAAACGTGTTTTCAGTGGAATTTCTGTCAAACGCAAGACACGAGATTTGCTGTTAAAGAATTGAATATCCAGAATGCAAACAAACACTTTCCTACAAGTGAATCACCTAACCATGCAACTCAGTTCTAAAAACTGAATAGAATGCAGTTTTCACTCACATGATAGACGTATGCTTTCCTTCTTGAGAAGTGTTTTCAAAGACGTTCACAGTGTGATTCTGCAAAGCCCTTTTACTGACGTTGGTTTTAAACGTGTTTTCTGTGGAATTTCTGTCAAACGCAAGACACGAGATTTGCTGTTAAAGAATTGAATATCCAGAATGCAAACAAACACTTCCCTACAAGTGAATCACCTAACCATGCAACTCAGTTCTAAAAAACTGAATAGAATGCAGTTTTCACTCAGATGAAAGACTTATGCTTTCCTTCTAGAGAAGTGTTTTCAAAGATATTCACAGAGTGATTCTACAAAGCCTTTTTACTGACGTTGGCTTTTAAACACGGTTTCAGTGGAATTTCTGTCAAACGCAAGACACGAGATTTGCTATTAAAGAATTGAATATACAGAATGCAAACAAACACTTCCCTAAAAGTGAATCGCCTAACCATGCAACTCAGTTCTAAAAACTGAATAGAATGCAGTTTTCTCGCAGATGAAAGACATATGCTTTCCTTCTAGAGAAGTGTTTTCAAAGACATTCACAGAGTAATTCTACAAAGCCTTTTTACTGACGTTGGCTTTTAAACGTGTTTTCAGTGGAATTTCTGTCAAACGCAAGACACGATATTTGCTGTTAAAGAATTGAGTATGCAGAATGCAAACAAACACTTCCCTACAAGTGAATCGCCTAACCATGCAACTCAGTTCTAAAAACTGAATAGAATGCAGTTTTCACTCACATGAAAGACGTATGCTTTCCTTCTTGAGAAGTGTTTTCAAAGACGTTCACAGAGTGATTCTGCAAAGCCTTTTTACTGACGTTGGTTTTAAACGTGTTTTCAGTGGAATTTCTGTCAAACGCAAGACACGATATTTGCTGTTAAAGAATTGAGTATGCAGAACGCAAACCAAATCTTCCCTACAAGTGAATCGCCTAACCGTGCAACTCAGTTCTAAAAACTGAATAGAATGCAGTTTTCACTCAGATGAAAGACGTATTCTTTCCTTCTTGAGAAGTGTTTTCAAACACGTTGTCAGAGTGATTCTGCAAACCTTTTTACTCACGTTGGTTTTAAACGTGTTTTCTGTGGAATTTCTGTCAAATGCAAGACACGAGATTTGCTGTTAAAGAATTGAGTATACAGAACGCAAGCCAACACTTCCCTACAAGAGAATCACGTAACCATGCAACTCAGTTCTAAAAACTAATAGAATGCAGTTTTCACTCACATGAAAGACATATGCTTTCCTTCTTGAGAAGTGTTTTCAAAGACGTTCACAGAGTGATTCTACAAAGCCTTTTTACTGACGTTGGTTTTAAACGTGTTTTCAGTGGAATTTCTGTCAAACGCAAGACACGAGATTTGCTGTTAAAGAATTGAATATCCAGAATGCAAACAAGAACTTCCCTACAAGTGAATCGACTAACCATGCAACTCAGTTCTAAAAACTGAATAGAATGAAGTTTTCACGCTGATGAAAGGCATATGCTTTCCTTCTAGAGAAGTGTTTTCAAAGACATTCACAGAGTGATTCTACAAAGCCTTTTTACTGACGTTGGCTTTTAAACGCGGTTTCAGTGGAATTTCTGTCAAACGCAAGACACGAGATTTGCTATTAAAGAATTGAATATCCAGAATGCAAAGAAACACTTCCATACAAGTGAATCGCCTAACCATGCAACTCAGTTCTAAAAACTGAATAGAATGCAGTTTTCACGCAGATGAAAGACGTATGCTTTCCTTCTTGAGAAGTGTTTTCAAAGACGTTCATAGTGTGATTCTGCAAAGCCCTTTTACTGACGTTGGATTTAAACGTGTTTTCAGTGGAATTTCTGTCAAACGCAAGACACGAGATTTGCTATTAAAGAATTGAATATACAGAACGCAAACAAACACTTCCCTACAAGTGAATCGCCTAACCATGCAACTCAGTTCTAAAAACTGAATAGAATGAAGTTTTCACGCTGATGAAAGGCATATGCTTTCCTTCTAGAGAAGTGTTTTCAAAGACATTCACAGAGTGATTCTACAAAGCCTTTTTACTGACGTTGGCTTTTAAACGTGTTTTCAGTGGAATTTCTGTCAAACGCAAGACACGAGATTTGCTGTTAAAGAATTGAATATCCAGAATGCAAACAAGAACTTCCCTACAAGTGAATCGACTAACCATGCAACTCAGTTCTAAAAACTGAATAGAATGCAGTTTTCACGCAGATGAAAGACGTATGCTTTCCTTCTTGAGAAGTGTTTTCAAAGACGTTCACAGAGTTATTCTGCAAAGCCTTTTTACTGACTTTGGTTTTAAACGTGTTTTCAGTGGAATTTCTGTCAAACGCAAGACACGAGATTTGCTGTTAAAGAATTGAATATCCAGAATGCAAACAAACACTTTCCTACAAATGAATCACCTAACCATTTAACTCAGTTCTAAAAACTGAATAGAATGCAGTTTTCACTCACATGATAGACGTATGCTTTCCTTCTTGAGAAGTTTTTTCAAAGACGTTCACAGTGTGATTCTGCAAAGCCCTTTTACTGACGTTGGTTTTAAACGTGTTTTCTGTGGAATTTCTGTCAAACGCAAGACACGAGATTTGCTGTTAAAGAATTGAATATCCAGAATGCAAACAAACACTTCCCTACAAGTGAATCACCTAACCATGCAACTCAGTTCTAAAAACTGAATAGAATGCAGTTTTCTCGCAGATGAAAGACATATGCTTTCCTTCTAGAGAAGTGTTTTCAAAGACATTCACAGAGTAATTCTACAAAGCCTTTTTACTGACATTGGCTTTTAAACGTGTTTTCAGTGGAATTTCTGTCAAACGCAAGACACGATATTTGCTGTTAAGGAATTGAGTATGCAGAACGCAAACCAACACTTCCCTACAAGTGAATCGCCTAACCGTGCAACTCAGTTCTAAAAACTGAATAGAACGCAGTTTTCACTCAGATGAAAGATGTATGCTTTCCTTCTTGAGAAGTGTTTTCAAAGACATTCACAGAGTGATTCTACAAAGCCTTTTTACTGACGTTGGCTTTTAAACGTGTTTTCAGTGGAATTTGTCAAACACAAGACATGAGATTTGCTGTTAAAGAATTGAACATACAGAATGCAAACAAACACTTCCCTACAAGTTAATCGCCTAACCGTGCAACTCAGTTCTAAAAAATGAATAGAATGCAGTTTTCACTCAGATGAAAGGTGTATGATTTCCTTCTAGAGAAGTGTTTTCAAAGACATTCACAGAGTAATTCTACAAAGCCTTTTTACTGACGTTGGCTTTTAAACGCGGTTTCAGTGGAATTTCTGTCAAACGCAAGACACGAGATTTGCTGTTAAAGAATTGAATATCCAGAATGCAAAGAAACACTTCCCTACAAGTGAATCGCCTAACCATGCAACTCAGTTCTAAAAACTGAATAGAATGCAGTTTTCACGCAGATGAAAGACGTATGCTTTCCTTCCTGAGAAGTGTTTTCAAAGACGTTCACAGAGTGATTCTGCAAAGCCTTTTTACTGACTTTGGTTTTAAACGTGTTTTCAGTGGAATTTCTGTCAAACGCAAGACACGAGATTTGCTGTTAAAGAATTGAATATACAGTACGCAAACAAACACTTCCCTACAAGTGAATCGCCTAACCATGCAACTCAGTTCTAAAAACTGAATAGAATGCAGTTTTCACTCAGATGAAAGGCGTATGCTTTCCTTCTAGAGAAGTCTATTCAAAGACATTCACAGAGTGATTCTACAAAGCCTTTTTACTGACGTTGGCTTTCAAACGCGGTTTCAGTGGAATTTCTGTCAAACGCAAGACACAAGATTTGCTGTTAAAGAATTGAATATCCAGAATGCAAACAAGAACTTCCCTACAAGTGAATCGACTAACCATGCAACTCAGTTCTAAAAACTGAATAGAATGCAGTTTTCACTCACATGATAGACGCATGCTTTCCTTCTTGAGAAGTGTTTTCAAAGACGTTCACAGTGTGATTCTGCAAAGCCCTTTTACTGACGTTGGATTTAAACGTGTTTTCAGTGGAATTTCTGTCAAACGCAAGACACGAGATTTGCTATTAAAGAATTGAATATACAGAACGCAAACAAACACTTCCCTACAAGTGAATCGCCTAACCATGCAACTCAGTTCTAAAAACTGAATAGAATGCAGTTTTAACTCACATGAAAGACGTATGCTTTCCTTCTTGAGAAGTGTTTTCAAAGACGTTCACAGAGTGATTCTGCAAAGCCTTTTTACTGACGTTGGTTTTAAACGTGTTTTCAGTGGAATTTCTGTCAAACGCAAGACACGATATTTGCTGTTAAAGAATTGAGTATGCAGAACGCAAACCAACACTTCCCTACAAGTGAATCGCCTAACCGTGCAACTCAGTTCTAAAAACTGCATAGAATGCAGTTTTCACTCAGATGAAAGACGTATTCTTTCCTTCTTGAGAAGTGTTTTCAAAGACGTTCTCAGAGTGATTCTGCAAACCTTTTTACTCACGTTGGTTTTAAACGTGTTTTCTGTGGAATTTCTGTCAAATGCAAGAAACGAGATTTGCTGTTAAAGAATTGAGTATGCAGAACGCAAACCAACACTTCCCTACAAGAGAATCACGTAACCATGCAACTCAGTTCTAAAAACTAATAGAATGCAGTTTTCACTCACATGAAAGACGTATGCTTTCCTTCTTGAGAAGTGTTTTCAAAGACGTTCACAGAGTGATTCTGCAAAGCCTTTTTACTGACGTTGGTTTTAAACGTGTTTTCAGTGGAATTTCTGTCAAACGCAAGACACGAGATTTGCTATTAAAGAATTGAATATCCAGAATGCAAACAAGAACTTCCCTACAAGTGAATCGACTAACCATGCAACACAGTTCTAAAAACTGAATAGAATGCAGTTTTCACGCTGATGAAAGGCATATGCTTTCCTTCTAGAGAAGTGTTTTCAAAGACATTCACAGAGTGATTCTACAAAGCCTTTTTACTGACGTTGGCTTTTAAACGTGTTTTCAGTGGAATCTGTCAAACACAAGACACGATATTTGCTGTTAAAGAATTGAGTATGCAGAACGCAAACCAACACTTCCCTACAAGTGAATCGCCTAACCGTGCAACTCAGTTCTAAAAACTGAATAGAATGCAGTTTTCACTCACATGAAAGACGTATGCTTTCCTTCTTGAGAAGTGTTTTCAAAGACGTTCACAGAGTGATTCTGCAAAGCCTTTTTACTGACGTTGGTTTTAAACGTGTTTTCAGTGGAATTTCTGTCAAATGCAAGACACGAGATTTGCTATTAAAGAATTGAATATCCAGAATGCAAACAAGAACTTCCCTACAAGTGAATCGACTAACCATGCAACTCAGTTCTAAAAACTGAATAGAATGCAGTTTTCACGCTGATGAAAGGCATATGCTTTCCTTCTAGAGAAGTGTTTTCAAAGACATTCACAGAGTGATTCTACAAAGCCTTTTTACTGACGTTGGCTTTTAAACGTGTTTTCAGTGGAATCTGTCAAACACAAGACACGATATTTGCTGTTAAAGAATTGAGTATGCAGATCGCAAACCAACACTTCCCTACAAGTGAATCGCCTAACCGTGCAACTCAGTTCTAAAAACTGAATAGAATGCAGTTTTCACTGACATGAAAGACATATGCTTTCCTTCTTGAGAAGTGTTTTCAAAGACGTTCACAGAGTGATTCTGCAAAGCCTTTTTACTGACCTTGGTTTTAAACGTGTTTTCAGTGGAATTTCTGTCAAACTCAAGACACGAGATTTGCTGTTAAAGAATTGAATATCCAGAATGCAAACAAGAACTTCCCTACAAGTGAATCGACTAACCATGCAACTCAGTTCTAAAAACTGAATAGAATGCAGTTTTCACGCTGATGAAATGCGTATGCTTTCCTTCTAGAGAAGTGTTTTCAAAGACATTCACAGAGTGATTCTACAAAGCCTTTTTACTGACGTTGGCTTTTATACGTGTTTTCAGTGGAATTTCTGTCAAAAGCAAGACATGATATTTGCTGTTAAAGAATTGAACATACAGAATGCAAACAAAAACTTCCTTACAAGTGAATTGCCTAACCGTGCAACTCAGTTCTAAAAACTGAATAGAATGCAGTTTTCACTCACATGAAAGACGTATGCTTTCCTTCTTGAGAAGTGTTTTCAAAGACGTTCACAGAGTGATTCTGCAAACCGTTTTTACTGACGTTGGTTTTAATCGTGCTTTCAGTGGAATTTCTGTCAAAAGCTAGACACGAGATTTGCTGTTAAAGAATTGAATATACAGAACGCAAACAAACACTTCCCTACAAGTGAATCGCCTAACCATGCAACTCAGTTCTAAAAACTGAATAGAATGAAGTTTTCACGCTGATGAAAGGCATATGCTTTCCTTCTAGAGAAGTGTTTTCAAAGACATTCACAGAGTGATTCTACAAAGCCTTTTTACTGACTTTGGCTTTTAAACGTGTTTTCAGTGGAATTTCTGTCAAACGCAAGACACGAGATTTGCTGTTAAAGAATTGAATATCCAGAATGCAAACAAACACTTTCCTACAAGTGAATCGCCTAACCGTGCAACTCAGTTCTAAAAACTGAATAGAATGCAGTTTTCTCTCAGATGAAAGACGTATGCTTTCCTTCTTGAGAAGTGTTTTCAAAGACGTTCACAGAGTGATTCTGCAAAGCCTTTTTAGTGACGTTGATTTTAAACGTGTTTTCAGTGGAATTTCTGTCAAACGCAAGACACGAGATTTGCTGTTAAAGAATTGAATATCCAGAATGCAAACAAGAACTTCCTACAAGTGAATCGACTAACCATGCAACTCAGTTCTAAAAACTGAATAGAATGCAGTTTTCACTCAGATGAAAGACGTATGCTTTCCTTCTTGAGAAGTGTTTTCAAAGACGTTCACAGAGTGATTCTGCAAAGCCTTTTTACTGACTTTGGTTTTAAACGTGTTTTCAGTGGAATTTCTGTCAAATGCAAGACACGAGATTTGCTGTTAAAGAATTGAATATCCAGAATGCAAACAAACACTTTCCTACAAGTGAATCACCTAACCATGCAACTCAGTTCTAAAAACTGAATAGAATGCAGTTTTCACTCACATGATAGACATATGCTTTCCTTCTTGAGAAGTGTTTTCAAAGACGTTCACAGTGTGATTCTGCAAAGCCCTTTTACTGACGTTGGTTTTAAACGTGTTTTCTGTGGAATTTCTGTCAAACGCAAGACACGAGATTTGCTGTTAAAGAATTGAATATCCAGAATGCAAACAAACACTTCCCTACAAGTGAATTACCTAACCATGCAACTCAGTTCTAAAAACTGAATAGAATGCAGTTTTCACTCAGATGAAAGACTTATGCTTTCCTTCTAGAGAAGTGTTTTCAAAGACATTCACAGAGTGATTCTACAAAGCCTTTTTACTGACGTTGTCTTTTAAACACGGTTTCAGTGGAATTTCTGTCAAACGCAAGACACGAGATTTGCTATTAAAGAATTGAATATACAGAATGCAAACAAACACTTCCCTACAAGTGAATCGCCTAACCATGCAACTCAGTTCTAAAAAATGAATAGAATGCAGTTTTCTCGCAGATGAAAGACATATGCTTTCCTTCTAGAGAAGTGTTTTCAAAGACAGTCACAGAGTAATTCTACAAAGCCTTTTTACTGACGTTGGCTTTTAAACGTGTTTTCAGTGGAATTTCTGTCAAACGCAAGACACGATATTTGCTGTTAAAGAATTGAGTATGCAGAACGCAAACAAACACTTCCCTACAAGTGAATCGCCTAACCATGCAACTCAGTTCTAAAAACTGAATAGAATGCAGTTTTCACTCACATGAAAGACGTATGCTTTCCTTCTTGAGAAGTGTTTTCAAAGACGTTCACAGAGTGATTCTGCAAAGCCTTTTTACTGACGTTGGTTTTAAACGTGTTTTCAGTGGAATTTCTGTCAAACGCAAGACACGATATTTGCTGTTAAAGAATTGAGTATGCAGAACGCAAACCAAATCTTCCCTACAAGTGAATCGCCTAACCGTGCAACTCAGTTCTAAAAACTGAATAGAATGCAGTTTTCACTCAGATGAAAGACGTATTCTTTCCTTCTTGAGAAGTGTTTTCAAAGACGTTCTCAGAGTGATTCTACAAAGCATTTTTACTGACGTTGGCTTTTAAACGCGGTTTCAGTGGAATTTCTGTCAAACGCAAGACATGAGATTTGCTGTAAAGAATTGAATATCCAGAATGCAAACAAACACTTCCCTACAAGTGAATCGCCTAACCATGCAACTCAGTTCTAAAAACTGAATAGAATGCAGTTTTCACTCACATGAAAGACGTATGCTTTCCTTCTAGAGAAGTGTTTTCAAAGATATTCACAGAGTGATTCTACAAAGCCTTTTTACTGACATTGGCTTTTAAACGCGGTTTCAGTGGAATTTCTGTCAAATGCAAGACACGAGATTTGCTATTAAAGAATTGAATATCCAGAATGCAAACAAGAACTTCCCTACAAGTGAATCGACTAACCATGCAACTCAGTTCTAAAAACTGAATAGAATGCAGTTTTCACGCTGATGAAAGGCATATGCTTTCCTTCTAGAGAAGTGTTTTCAAAGACATTCACAGAGTGATTCTACAAAGCCTTTTTACTGACGTTGGCTTTTAAACGTGTTTTCAGTGGAATCTGTCAAACACAAGACACGATATTTGCTGTTAAAGAATTGAGTATGCAGATCGCAAACCAACACTTCCCTACAAGTGAATCGCGTAACCGTGCAACTCAGTTCTAAAAACTGAATAGAATGCAGTTTTCACTGACATGAAAGACATATGCTTTCCTTCTTGAGAAGTGTTTTCAAAGACGTTCACAGAGTGATTCTGCAAAGCCTTTTTACTGACCTTGGTTTTAAACGTGTTTTCAGTGGAATTTCTGTCAAACTCAAGACACGAGATTTGCTGTTAAAGAATTGAATATCCAGAATGCAAACAAGAACTTCCCTACAAGTGAATCGACTAACCATGCAACTCAGTTCTAAAAACTGAATAGAATGCAGTTTTCACGCTGATGAAATGCGTATGCTTTCCTTCTAGAGAAGTGTTTTCAAAGACATTCACAGAGTGATTCTACAAAGCCTTTTTACTGACGTTGGCTTTTATACGTGTTTTCAGTGGAATTTCTGTCAAAAGCAAGACATGATATTTGCTGTTAAAGAATTGAACATACAGAATGCAAACAAAAACTTCCTTACAAGTGAATTGCCTAACCGTGCAACTCAGTTCTAAAAACTGAATAGAATGCAGTTTTCACTCACATGAAAGACGTATGCTTTCCTTCTTGAGAAGTGTTTTCAAAGACGTTCACAGAGTGATTCTGCAAACCGTTTTTACTGACGTTGGTTTTAATCGTGCTTTCAGTGGAATTTCTGTCAAAAGCTAGACACGAGATTTGCTGTTAAAGAATTGAATATACAGAACGCAAACAAACACTTCCCTACAAGTGAATCGCCTAACCATGCAACTCAGTTCTAAAAACTGAATAGAATGAAGTTTTCACGCTGATGAAAGGCATATGCTTTCCTTCTAGAGAAGTGTTTTCAAAGACATTCACAGAGTGATTCTACAAAGCCTTTTTACTGACTTTGGCTTTTAAACGTGTTTTCAGTGGAATTTCTGTCAAACGCAAGACACGAGATTTGCTGTTAAAGAATTGAATATCCAGAATGCAAACAAACACTTTCCTACAAGTGAATCGCCTAACCGTGCAACTCAGTTCTAAAAACTGAATAGAATGCAGTTTTCTCTCAGATGAAAGACGTATGCTTTCCTTCTTGAGAAGTGTTTTCAAAGACGTTCACAGAGTGATTCTGCAAAGCCTTTTTAGTGACGTTGATTTTAAACGTGTTTTCAGTGGAATTTCTGTCAAACGCAAGACACGAGATTTGCTGTTAAAGAATTGAATATCCAGAATGCAAACAAGAACTTCCTACAAGTGAATCGACTAACCATGCAACTCAGTTCTAAAAACTGAATAGAATGCAGTTTTCACTCAGATGAAAGACGTATGCTTTCCTTCTTGAGAAGTGTTTTCAAAGACGTTCACAGAGTGATTCTGCAAAGCCTTTTTACTGACTTTGGTTTTAAACGTGTTTTCAGTGGAATTTCTGTCAAATGCAAGACACGAGATTTGCTGTTAAAGAATTGAATATCCAGAATGCAAACAAACACTTTCCTACAAGTGAATCACCTAACCATGCAACTCAGTTCTAAAAACTGAATAGAATGCAGTTTTCACTCACATGATAGACATATGCTTTCCTTCTTGAGAAGTGTTTTCAAAGACGTTCACAGTGTGATTCTGCAAAGCCCTTTTACTGACGTTGGTTTTAAACGTGTTTTCTGTGGAATTTCTGTCAAACGCAAGACACGAGATTTGCTGTTAAAGAATTGAATATCCAGAATGCAAACAAACACTTCCCTACAAGTGAATTACCTAACCATGCAACTCAGTTCTAAAAACTGAATAGAATGCAGTTTTCACTCAGATGAAAGACTTATGCTTTCCTTCTAGAGAAGTGTTTTCAAAGACATTCACAGAGTGATTCTACAAAGCCTTTTTACTGACGTTGTCTTTTAAACACGGTTTCAGTGGAATTTCTGTCAAACGCAAGACACGAGATTTGCTATTAAAGAATTGAATATACAGAATGCAAACAAACACTTCCCTACAAGTGAATCGCCTAACCATGCAACTCAGTTCTAAAAAATGAATAGAATGCAGTTTTCTCGCAGATGAAAGACATATGCTTTCCTTCTAGAGAAGTGTTTTCAAAGACAGTCACAGAGTAATTCTACAAAGCCTTTTTACTGACGTTGGCTTTTAAACGTGTTTTCAGTGGAATTTCTGTCAAACGCAAGACACGATATTTGCTGTTAAAGAATTGAGTATGCAGAACGCAAACAAACACTTCCCTACAAGTGAATCGCCTAACCATGCAACTCAGTTCTAAAAACTGAATAGAATGCAGTTTTCACTCACATGAAAGACGTATGCTTTCCTTCTTGAGAAGTGTTTTCAAAGACGTTCACAGAGTGATTCTGCAAAGCCTTTTTACTGACGTTGGTTTTAAACGTGTTTTCAGTGGAATTTCTGTCAAACGCAAGACACGATATTTGCTGTTAAAGAATTGAGTATGCAGAACGCAAACCAAATCTTCCCTACAAGTGAATCGCCTAACCGTGCAACTCAGTTCTAAAAACTGAATAGAATGCAGTTTTCACTCAGATGAAAGACGTATTCTTTCCTTCTTGAGAAGTGTTTTCAAAGACGTTCTCAGAGTGATTCTACAAAGCATTTTTACTGACGTTGGCTTTTAAACGCGGTTTCAGTGGAATTTCTGTCAAACGCAAGACATGAGATTTGCTGTAAAGAATTGAATATCCAGAATGCAAACAAACACTTCCCTACAAGTGAATCGCCTAACCATGCAACTCAGTTCTAAAAACTGAATAGAATGCAGTTTTCACTCACATGAAAGACGTATGCTTTCCTTCTAGAGAAGTGTTTTCAAAGATATTCACAGAGTGATTCTACAAAGCCTTTTTACTGACATTGGCTTTTAAACGCGGTTTCAGTGGAATTTCTGTCAAACTCCAGACACGAGATTTGCTGTTAAAGAATTCAATATCCAGAATGCAAACCAACACTTCCCTACAAGTGAATCACCTAACCATGCAACTTAGTTCTAAAAACTGAATAGAATGCAGTTTTCTCGCAGATGAAAGACGTATGCTTTCCTTCTAGAGAAGTGTTTTCAAAGACATTCACAGAGTAATTCTACAAAGCCTTTTTACTGACGTTGGCTTTTAAACGTGTTTTCAGTGGAATTTCTGTCAAACGCAAGACATGATATTTGCTGTTAAAGAATTGAGTATGCAGAACGCAAACCACCACTTCCCTACAAGTGAATCGCCTAACCGTGCAACTCAGTTCTAAAAACTGAATAGAATGCAGTTTTCACTCAGATGAAAGATGTATGCTTTCCTTCTTGAGAAGTGTTTTCAAAGACGTTCTCAGAGTGATTCTGCAAACCTTTTTACTGACGTTGGTTTTAAACGTGTTTTCTGTGGAATTTCTGTCAAATGCAAGACACGAGATTTGTTGTTAAAGAATTGAGTATACAGAACGCAAACCAACACTTCCCTACAAGAGAATCACGTAACCGTGCAACTCAGTTCTAAAAACTAATAGAATGCTGTTTTCACTCACATGAAAGACGTATGCTTTCCTTCTTGAGAAGTGTTTTCAAAGACGTTCACAGAGTTATTCTGCAAAGCCTTATTTACTGACATTGGCTTTTAAACGTGTTTTCAGTGGAATTTCTGCCAAACGCAAGACACGAGATTTCCTGTTAAAGAATTGAATATACAGAACGCAAACAAACACTTCCCTACAAGTGAATCGCCTAACCATGCAACTCAGTTCTAAAAACTGAATAGAATGAAGTTTTCACGCTGATGAAAGGCATATGCTTTCCTTCTAGAGAAGTGTTTTCAAAGACATTCACAGAGTGATTCTACAAAGCCTTTTTACTGACTTTGGCTTTTAAACGTGTTTTCAGTGGAATTTCTGTCAAACGCAAGACACGAGATTTGCTGTTAAAGAATTGAATATCCAGAATGCAAACAAACACTTTCCTACAAGTGAATCGCCTAACCGTGCAACTCAGTTCTAAAAACTGAATAGAATGCAGTTTTCTCTCAGATGAAAGACGTATGCTTTCCTTCTTGAGAAGTGTTTTCAAAGACGTTCACAGAGTGATTCTGCAAAGCCTTTTTAGTGACGTTGATTTTAAACGTGTTTTCAGTGGAATTTCTGTCAAACGCAAGACACGAGATTTGCTGTTAAAGAATTGAATATCCAGAATGCAAACAAGAACTTCCTACAAGTGAATCGACTAACCATGCAACTCAGTTCTAAAAACTGAATAGAATGCAGTTTTCACTCAGATGAAAGACGTATGCTTTCCTTCTTGAGAAGTGTTTTCAAAGACGTTCACAGAGTGATTCTGCAAAGCCTTTTTACTGACTTTGGTTTTAAACGTGTTTTCAGTGGAATTTCTGTCAAATGCAAGACACGAGATTTGCTGTTAAAGAATTGAATATCCAGAATGCAAACAAACACTTTCCTACAAGTGAATCACCTAACCATGCAACTCAGTTCTAAAAACTGAATAGAATGCAGTTTTCACTCACATGATAGACATATGCTTTCCTTCTTGAGAAGTGTTTTCAAAGACGTTCACAGTGTGATTCTGCAAAGCCCTTTTACTGACGTTGGTTTTAAACGTGTTTTCTGTGGAATTTCTGTCAAACGCAAGACACGAGATTTGCTGTTAAAGAATTGAATATCCAGAATGCAAACAAACACTTCCCTACAAGTGAATTACCTAACCATGCAACTCAGTTCTAAAAACTGAATAGAATGCAGTTTTCACTCAGATGAAAGACTTATGCTTTCCTTCTAGAGAAGTGTTTTCAAAGACATTCACAGAGTGATTCTACAAAGCCTTTTTACTGACGTTGTCTTTTAAACACGGTTTCAGTGGAATTTCTGTCAAACGCAAGACACGAGATTTGCTATTAAAGAATTGAATATACAGAATGCAAACAAACACTTCCCTACAAGTGAATCGCCTAACCATGCAACTCAGTTCTAAAAAATGAATAGAATGCAGTTTTCTCGCAGATGAAAGACATATGCTTTCCTTCTAGAGAAGTGTTTTCAAAGACAGTCACAGAGTAATTCTACAAAGCCTTTTTACTGACGTTGGCTTTTAAACGTGTTTTCAGTGGAATTTCTGTCAAACGCAAGACCCGATATTTGCTGTTAAAGAATTGAGTATGCAGAACGCAAACAAACACTTCCCTACAAGTGAATCGCCTAACCATGCAACTCAGTTCTAAAAACTGAATAGAATGCAGTTTTCACTCACATGAAAGACGTATGCTTTCCTTCTTGAGAAGTGTTTTCAAAGACGTTCACAGAGTGATTCTGCAAAGCCTTTTTACTGACGTTGGTTTTAAACGTGTTTTCAGTGGAATTTCTGTCAAACGCAAGACACGATATTTGCTGTTAAAGAATTGAGTATGCAGAACGCAAACCAAATCTTCCCTACAAGTGAATCGCCTAACCGTGCAACTCAGTTCTAAAAACTGAATAGAATGCAGTTTTCACTCAGATGAAAGACGTATTCTTTCCTTCTTGAGAAGTGTTTTCAAAGACGTTCTCAGAGTGATTCTACAAAGCATTTTTACTGACGTTGGCTTTTAAACGCGGTTTCAGTGGAATTTCTGTCAAACGCAAGACATGAGATTTGCTGTAAAGAATTGAATATCCAGAATGCAAACAAACACTTCCCTACAAGTGAATCGCCTAACCATGCAACTCAGTTCTAAAAACTGAATAGAATGCAGTTTTCACTCACATGAAAGACGTATGCTTTCCTTCTAGAGAAGTGTTTTCAAAGATATTCACAGAGTGATTCTACAAAGCCTTTTTACTGACATTGGCTTTTAAACGCGGTTTCAGTGGAATTTCTGTCAAACTCCAGACACGAGATTTGCTGTTAAAGAATTCAATATCCAGAATGCAAACCAACACTTCCCTACAAGTGAATCACCTAACCATGCAACTTAGTTCTAAAAACTGAATAGAATGCAGTTTTCTCGCAGATGAAAGACGTATGCTTTCCTTCTAGAGAAGTGTTTTCAAAGACATTCACAGAGTAATTCTACAAAGCCTTTTTACTGACGTTGGCTTTTAAACGTGTTTTCAGTGGAATTTCTGTCAAACGCAAGACATGATATTTGCTGTTAAAGAATTGAGTATGCAGAACGCAAACCACCACTTCCCTACAAGTGAATCGCCTAACCGTGCAACTCAGTTCTAAAAACTGAATAGAATGCAGTTTTCACTCAGATGAAAGATGTATGCTTTCCTTCTTGAGAAGTGTTTTCAAAGACGTTCTCAGAGTGATTCTGCAAACCTTTTTACTGACGTTGGTTTTAAACGTGTTTTCTGTGGAATTTCTGTCAAATGCAAGACACGAGATTTGTTGTTAAAGAATTGAGTATACAGAACGCAAACCAACACTTCCCTACAAGAGAATCACGTAACCGTGCAACTCAGTTCTAAAAACTAATAGAATGCTGTTTTCACTCACATGAAAGACGTATGCTTTCCTTCTTGAGAAGTGTTTTCAAAGACGTTCACAGAGTTATTCTGCAAAGCCTTATTTACTGACATTGGCTTTTAAACGTGTTTTCAGTGGAATTTCTGCCAAACGCAAGACACGATATTTGCTGTTAAAGAATTGAACATACAGAACGCAAACAAACACTTCCCTACAAGTGAATCGCCTAACCATGCAACTCAGTTCTGAAAACTGAATAGAACGCAGGTTTCCCTCAGATGAAAGACAAATGCTTTCCTTCTTGAGAAGTGTTTTCAAAGACGTTCACAGAGTGATTCTGCAAAGCCTTTTTACTGACGTTGGTTTTAAACGTGTTTTCAGTGGAATTTCTGTCAAACGCAAGACACGAGATTTGCTGTTAAAGAATTGAATATCCAGAATGCAAACAAAAACTTCCCTACAAGTGAATCGACTAACCATGCAACTCAGTTCTAAAAACTGAATAGAATGCAGTTTTCACTCACATGATAGACGTATGCTTTCCTTCTAGAGAAGTGTTTTCAAAGACATTCACAGAGTGATTCTACAAAGCCTTTTTACTGACGTTGGCTTTTAAACGTGTTTTCAGTGGAATTTGTCAAACGCAAGACATGAGATTTGCTGTTAAAGAATTGAACATACAGAATGCAAACAAACACTTCCCTACAAGTTAATCGCCTAACCGTGCAACTCAGTTCTAAAAAATGAATAGAATGCAGTTTTCACTCAGATGAAAGGCGTATGCTTTCCTTCTAGAGAAGTCTATTCAAAGACATTCACAGAGTGATTCTGCAAAGCCTTTTTACTGACGTTGGCTTTTAAATGTGTTTTCAGTGGAATTTCTGTCAAACGCAAGACACGATATTTGCTGTTAAAGAATTGAGTATGCAGAACGCAAACCAAAACTTCCCTACAAGTGAATCGCCTAACCGTGCAACTCAGTTCTAAAAACTGAATAGAATGCAGTTTTCACTCAGATGAAAGACGTATTCTTTCCTTCTTGAGAAGTGTTTTCAAAGACGTTCCCAGAGTGATTCTGCAAACCTTTTTACTCACGTTGGTTTTAAACGTGTTTTCTGTGGAATTTCTGTCAAATGCAAGACACGAGATTTGCTGTTATAGAATTGAGTATACAGAACGCAAACCAACACTTCCCAACAAGAGAATCACGTAATCATGCAACTCAGTTCTAAAAACTAATAGAATGCAGTTTTCACTCACATGAAAGACGTATGCTTTCCTTCTTGAGAAGTGTTTTCAAAGACGTTCACAGAGTGATTCTGCAAAGCCTTTTTACTGACGTTGGTTTTAAACGTGTTTTCAGTGGAATTTCTGTCAAACGCAAGACACGAGATTTGCTGTTAAAGAATTGAATATCCAGAATGCAAACAAGAACTTCCCTACAAGTGAATCGACTAACCATGCAACTCAGTTCTAAAAACTGAATAGAATGAAGTTTTCACGCTGATGAAAGGCGTATGCTTTCCTCCTAGAGAAGTGTTTTCAAAGACATTCACAGAGTGATTCTGCAAAGCCTTATTTACTGACGTTGGCTTTTAAACGTGTTTTCAGTGGAATTTCTGTCAAACGCAAGACACGATATTTGCTGTTAAAGAATTGAGTATGCAGAACGCAAACCAACACTTCCCTACAAGTGAATCGCCTAACCGTGCAACTCAGTTCTAAAAACTGAATAGAATGCAGTTTTCACTCAGATGAAAGACGTATGCTTTCCTTCTTGAGAAGTGTTTTCAAAGACGTTCACAGAGTGATTCTGCAAAGCCTTTTTAGTGACGTTGATTTTAAACGTGTTTTCAGTGGAATTTCTGTCAAAAGCAAGACACGAGATTTGCTGTTAAAGAATTCAATATCCAGAATGCAAACAAGAACTTCCCTACAAGTGAATCGACTAACCATGCAACTCAGTTCTAAAAACTGAATAGAATGCAGTTTTCACGCAGATGAAAGACGTATGCTTTCCTTCTTGAGAAGTGTTTTCAAAGACGTTCACAGAGTGATTCTGCAAAGCCTTTTTACTGACTTTGGATTTAAACGTGTTTTCAGTGGAATTTCTGCCAAACGCAAGACACGATATTTGCTGTTAAAGAATTGAACATACAGAATGCAAACAAACACTTCCCTACAAGTGAATCGCCTAACCATGCAACTCAGTTCTGAAAACTGAATAGAACGCAGGTTTCCCTCAGATGAAAGACAAATGCTTTCCTTCTTGAGAAGTGTTTTCAAAGACGTTCACAGAGTGATTCTGCAAAGCCTTTTTACTGACGTTGGTTTTAAACGTGTTTTCAGTGGAATTTCTGTCAAACGCAAGACACGAGATTTGCTGTTAAAGAATTGAATATCCAGAATGCAAACAAGAACTTCCCTACAAGTGAATCGACTAACCATGCAACTCAGTTCTAAAAACTGAATAGAATGCAGTTTTCACTCAGATGAAAGACGTATGCTTTCCTTCTAGAGAAGTGTTTTCAAAGACATTCACAGAGTGATTCTACAAAGCCTTTTTGCTGACGTTGGCTTTTAAACGCGGTTTCAGTGTAATTTCTGTCAAAGGCAAGACACGAGATTTGCTGTAAAGAATTGAATATCCAGAATGCAAACAAACACTTCCCTACAAGTGAATCGCCTAACCATGCAACTCAGTTCTAAAAACTGAATAGAATGCAGTTTTCACTCACATGAAAGACGTATGCTTTCCTTCTAGAGAAGTGTTTTCAAAGATATTCACAGAGTGAATCTACAAAGCCTTTTTACTGACGTTGGCTTTTAAACGCGGTCAGTGGAATTCTGTCAAACGCCAGACATGAGATTTGCTGTTAAAGAATTCAATATCCAGAATGCAAACCAACACTTCCCTACAAGTGAATCACCTAACCATGCAACTTAGTTCTAAAAACTGAACAGAATGCAGTTTTCTCGCAGATGAAAGACGTATGCTTTCCTTCTAGAGAAGTGTTTTCAAAGACATTCACAGAGTAATTCTACAAAGCCTTTTTACTGACGTTGGCTTTTAAACGTGTTTTCAGTGGAATTTCTGTCAAACGCAAGACATGATATTTGCTGTTAAAGAATTGAGTATGCAGAACGCAAACCAACACTTCCCTACAAGTGAATCGCCTAACCGTGCAACTCAGTTCTAAAAACTGAATAGAATGCAGTTTTCACTCAGATGAAAGACGTATGCTTTCCTTCTTGAGAAGTGTTTTCAAAGACGTTCTCAGAGTGATTCTGCAAACCTTTTTACAGACGTTGGTTTTAAACGTGTTTTCTGTGGAATTTCTGTCAAATGCAAGACACGAGATTTGTTGTTAAAGAATTGAGTATACAGAACGCAAACCAACACTTCCCTACAAGAGAATCACGTAACCGTGCAACTCAGTTCTATAAACTAATAGAATGCAGTTTTCACTCACATGAAAGACGTATGCTTTCCTTCTTGAGAAGTGTTTTCAAAGACGTTCACAGAGTTATTCTGCAAAGCCTTATTTACTGACATTGGATTTTAAACGTGTTTTCAGTGGAATTTCTGCCAAACGCAAGACACGATATTTGCTGTTAAAGAATTGAACATACAGAACGCAAACAAACACTTCCCTACAAGTGAATCGCCTAACCATGCAACTCAGTTCTGAAAACTGAATAGAACGCAGGTTTCCCTCAGATGAAAGACAAATGCTTTCCTTCTTGAGAAGTGTTTTCAAAGACGTTCACAGAGTGATTCTGCAAAGCCTTTTTACTGAGGTTGGTTTTAAACGTGTTTTCAGTGGAATTTCTGTCAAACGAAAGACATGAGATTTGCTGTTAAAGAATTGAATATCAAGAATGCAAACAAGAACTTCCCTACAAGTGAATCGACTAACCATGCAACTCAGTTCTAAAAACTGAATAGAATGCAGTTTTCACTCACATGATAGACGTATGCTTTCCTTCTAGAGAAGTGTTTTCAAAGACATTCACAGAGTGATTCTACAAAGCCTTTTTACTGACGTTGGCTTTTAAACGTGTTTTCAGTGGAATTTCTGTCAAATGCAAGACACGAGATTTGCTGTTAAAGAATAGAATATCCAGAATGCAAACAAGAACTTCCCTACAAGTGAATCGCCTAACCATGCAACTCAGTTCTAAAAACTGAATAGAATGCAGTTTTCACTCACATGATAGACGTATGCTTTCCTTCTTGAGAAGTGTTTTCAAAGACGTTCACAGTGTGATTCTGCAAAGCCCTTTTACTGACGTTGGTTTTAAACGTATTTTCAGTGGAATTTCTGTCAAACGCAAGACACGAGATTTGCTATTAAAGAATTGAGTATGCAGAACGCAAACCAAAACTTCCCTACAAGTGAATCGCCTAACCGTGCAACTCAGTTCTAAAAACTGAATAGAATGCAGTTTTCACTCACATGATAGACGTATGCTTTCCTTCTTGAGAAGTGTTTTCAAAGACGTTCTCAGAGTGATTCTGCAAACCTTTTTACTCACGTTGGTTTTAAACGTGTTTTCTGTGGAATTTCTGTCAAATGCAAGACACGAGATTTGCTGTTAAAGAATTGAGTATACAGAACGCAAACCAACACTTCCCTACAAGAGAATCACGTAACCATGCAACTCAGTTCTAAAAACTAATAGAATGCAGTTTTCACTCACATGAAAGACGTATGCTTTCCTTCTTGAGAAGTGTTTTCAAAGACGTTCACAGTGTGATTCTGCAAAGCCCTTTTACTGACGTTGGTTTTAAACGTGTTTACTGTGGAATTTCTGTCAAACGCAAGACACGAGATTTGCTGTTAAAGAATTGAATATCCAGAATGCAAACAAACACTTCCCTACAAGTGAATCACCTAACCATGCAACTCAGTTCTAAAAACTGAATAGAATGCAGTTTTCACTCAGATGAAAGACGTATGCTTTCCTTCTAGAGAAGTGTTTTCAAAGACATTCACAGAGTGATTCTACAAAGCCTTTTTACTGACGTTGGCTTTTATACGCGGTTTCAGTGGAATTTCTGTCAAACGCAAGACACGAGATTTGCTGTAAAGAATTGAATATCCAGAATGCAAACAAACACTTCCCTACAAGTGAATCGCCTAACCATGCAACTCAGTTCTAAAAACTGAATAGAATGCAGTTTTCACTCACATGAAAGACGTATGCTTTCCTTCTAGAGAAGTGTTTTCAAAGATATTCACAGAGTGATTCTACAAAGCCTTTTTACTGACGTTGGCTTTTAAACGCGGTTTCAGTGGAATTCTGTCAAACGCCAGACACGAGATTTGCTGTTAAAGAATTCAATATCCAGAATGCAAACCAACACTTCCCTACAAGTGAATCACCTAACCATGCAACTTAGTTCTAAAAACTGAACAGAATGCAGTTTTCTCGCAGATGAAAGACGTATGCTTTCCTTCTAGAGAAGTGTTTTCAAAGACATTCACAGAGTAATTCTACAAAGCCTTTTTACTGACGTTGGCTTTTAAACGTGTTTTCAGTGGAATTTCTGTCAAACGCAAGACATGATATTTGCTGTTAAAGAATTGAGTATGCAGAACGCAAACCACCACTTCCCTACAAGTGAATCGCCTAACCGTGCAACTCAGTTCTAAAAACTGAATAGAATGCAGTTTTCACTCAGATGAAAGACGTATGCTTTCCTTCTTGAGAAGTGTTTTCAAAGACGTTCTCAGAGTGATTCTGCAAACCTTTTTACAGACGTTGGTTTTAAACGTGTTTTCTGTGGAATTTCTGTCAAATGCAAGACACGAGATTTGTTGTTAAAGAATTGAGTATACAGAACGCAAACCAACACTTCCCTACAAGAGAATCACGTAACCGTGCAACTCAGTTCTATAAACTAATAGAATGCAGTTTTCACTCACATGAAAGACGTATGCTTTCCTTCTTGAGAAGTGTTTTCAAAGACGTTCACAGAGTTATTCTGCAAAGCCTTATTTACTGACATTGGATTTTAAACGTGTTTTCAGTGGAATTTCTGCCAAACGCAAGACACGATATTTGCTGTTAAAGAATTGAACATACAGAACGCAAACAAACACTTCCCTACAAGTGAATCGCCTAACCATGCAACTCAGTTCTGAAAACTGAATAGAATGCAGGTTTCCCTCAGATGAAAGACAAATGCTTTCCTTCTTGAGAAGTGTTTTCAAAGACGTTCACAGAGTGATTCTGCAAAGCCTTTTTACTGAGGTTGGTTTTAAACGTGTTTTCAGTGGAATTTCTGTCAAACGCAAGACATGAGATTTGCTGTTAAAGAATTGAATATCAAGAATGCAAACAAGAACTTCCCTACAAGTGAATCGACTAACCATGCAACTCAGTTCTAAAAACTGAATAGAATGCAGTTTTCACTCACATGATAGACGTATGCTTTCCTTCTAGAGAAGTGTTTTCAAAGACATTCACAGAGTGATTCTACAAAGCCTTTTTACTGACGTTGGCTTTTAAACGTGTTTTCAGTGGAATTTCTGTCAAATGCAAGACACGAGATTTGCTGTTAAAGAATAGAATATCCAGAATGCAAACAAGAACTTCCCTACAAGTGAATCGCCTAACCATGCAACTCAGTTCTAAAAACTGAATAGAATGCAGTTTTCACTCACATGATAGACGTATGCTTTCCTTCTTGAGAAGTGTTTTCAAAGACGTTCACAGTGTGATTCTGCAAAGCCCTTTTACTGACGTTGGTTTTAAACGTATTTTCAGTGGAATTTCTGTCAAACGCAAGACACGAGATTTGCTATTAAAGAATTGAGTATGCAGAACGCAAACCAAAACTTCCCTACAAGTGAATCGCCTAACCGTGCAACTCAGTTCTAAAAACTGAATAGAATGCAGTTTTCACTCACATGATAGACGTATGCTTTCCTTCTTGAGAAGTGTTTTCAAAGACGTTCTCAGAGTGATTCTGCAAACCTTTTTACTCACGTTGGTTTTAAACGTGTTTTCTGTGGAATTTCTGTCAAATGCAAGACACGAGATTTGCTGTTAAAGAATTGAGTATACAGAACGCAAACCAACACTTCCCTACAAGAGAATCACGTAACCATGCAACTCAGTTCTAAAAACTAATAGAATGCAGTTTTCACTCACATGAAAGACGTATGCTTTCCTTCTTGAGAAGTGTTTTCAAAGACGTTCACAGTGTGATTCTGCAAAGCCCTTTTACTGACGTTGGTTTTAAACGTGTTTACTGTGGAATTTCTGTCAAACGCAAGACACGAGATTTGCTGTTAAAGAATTGAATATCCAGAATGCAAACAAACACTTCCCTACAAGTGAATCACCTAACCATGCAACTCAGTTCTAAAAACTGAATAGAATGCAGTTTTCACTCAGATGAAAGACGTATGCTTTCCTTCTAGAGAAGTGTTTTCAAAGACATTCACAGAGTGATTCTACAAAGCCTTTTTACTGACGTTGGCTTTTATACGCGGTTTCAGTGGAATTTCTGTCAAACGCAAGACACGAGATTTGCTGTAAAGAATTGAATATCCAGAATGCAAACAAACACTTCCCTACAAGTGAATCGCCTAACCATGCAACTCAGTTCTAAAAACTGAATAGAATGCAGTTTTCACTCACATGAAAGACGTATGCTTTCCTTCTAGAGAATTGTTTTCAAAGATATTCACAGAGTGATTCTACAAAGCCTTTTTACTGACGTTGGCTTTTAAACGCGGTTTCAGTGGAATTTCTGTCAAACGCCAGACACGAGATTTGCTGTTAAAGAATTCAATATCCAGAATGCAAACCAACACTTCCCTACAAGTGAATCACCTAACCATGCAACTTAGTTCTAAAAACTGAATAGAATGCAGTTTTCTCGCAGATGAAAGACGTATGCTTTCCTTCTAGAGAAGTGTTTTCAAAGACATTCACAGAGTAATTCTACAAAGCCTTTTTACTGACGTTGGCTTTTAAACGTGTTTTCAGTGGAATTTCTGTCAAACGCAAGACACGATATTTGCTGTTAAAGAATTGAGTATGCAGAACGCAAACCAACACTTCCCTACAAGTGAATCGCCTAACCGTGCAACTCAGTTCTAAAAACTGAATAGAACGCAGTTTTCACTCAGATGAAAGACGTATGCTTTCCTTCTTGAGAAGTGTTTTCAAAGACGTTCTCAGAGTGATTCTGCAAACCTTTTTACTGACGTTGGTTTTAAACGTGTTTTCTGTGGAATTTCTGTCAAATGCAAGACACGAGATTTGTTGTAAAAGAATTGAGTATACAGAACGCAAACCAACACTTCCCTACAAGAGAATCACGTAACCGTGCAACTCAGTTCTAAAAACTAATAGAATGCAGTTTTCACTCACATGAAAGACGTATGCTTTCCTTCTTGAGAAGTGTTTTCAAAGACGTTCACAGAGTTATTCTGCAAAGCCTTATTTACTGACATTGGCTTTTAAACGTGTTTTCAGTGGAATTTCTGCCAAACGCAAGACACGATATTTGCTGTTAAAGAATTGAACATACAGAACGCAAACAAACACTTCCCTACAAGTGAATCGCCTAACCATGCAACTCAGTTCTGAAAACTGAATAGAACGCAGGTTTCCCTCAGATGAAAGACAAATGCTTTCCTTCTTGAGAAGTGTTTTCAAAGACGTTTACAGAGTGATTCTGCAAAGCCTTTTTACTGACGTTGGTTTTAAACGTGTTTTGAGTGGAATTTCTGTCAAACGCAAGGCACGAGATTTGCTGTTAAAGAATTGAATATCCAGAATGCAAACAAGAACTTCCCTACAAGTGAATCACCTAACCATGCAACTCAGTTCTAAAAACTGAATAGAATGCAGTTTTCACTCAGATGAAAGACGTATGCTTTCCTTCTAGAGAAGTGTTTTCAAAGACATTCACAGAGTGATTCTACAAAGCCTTTTTACTGACGTTGGCTTTTATACGCGGTTTCAGTGGAATTTCTGTCAAACGCAAGACACGAGATTTGCTGTAAAGAATTGAATATCCAGAATGCAAACAAACACTTCCCTACAAGTGAATCGCCTAACCATGCAACTCAGTTCTAAAAACTGAATAGAATGCAGTTTTCACTCACATGAAAGACGTATGCTTTCCTTCTAGAGAATTGTTTTCAAAGATATTCACAGAGTGATTCTACAAAGCCTTTTTACTGACGTTGGCTTTTAAACGCGGTTTCAGTGGAATTTCTGTCAAACGCCAGACACGAGATTTGCTGTTAAAGAATTCAATATCCAGAATGCAAACCAACACTTCCCTACAAGTGAATCACCTAACCATGCAACTTAGTTCTAAAAACTGAATAGAATGCAGTTTTCTCGCAGATGAAAGACGTATGCTTTCCTTCTAGAGAAGTGTTTTCAAAGACATTCACAGAGTAATTCTACAAAGCCTTTTTACTGACGTTGGCTTTTAAACGTGTTTTCAGTGGAATTTCTGTCAAACGCAAGACACGATATTTGCTGTTAAAGAATTGAGTATGCAGAACGCAAACCAACACTTCCCTACAAGTGAATCGCCTAACCGTGCAACTCAGTTCTAAAAACTGAATAGAACGCAGTTTTCACTCAGATGAAAGACGTATGCTTTCCTTCTTGAGAAGTGTTTTCAAAGACGTTCTCAGAGTGATTCTGCAAACCTTTTTACTGACGTTGGTTTTAAACGTGTTTTCTGTGGAATTTCTGTCAAATGCAAGACACGAGATTTGTTGTAAAAGAATTGAGTATACAGAACGCAAACCAACACTTCCCTACAAGAGAATCACGTAACCGTGCAACTCAGTTCTAAAAACTAATAGAATGCAGTTTTCACTCACATGAAAGACGTATGCTTTCCTTCTTGAGAAGTGTTTTCAAAGACGTTCACAGAGTTATTCTGCAAAGCCTTATTTACTGACATTGGCTTTTAAACGTGTTTTCAGTGGAATTTCTGCCAAACGCAAGACACGATATTTGCTGTTAAAGAATTGAACATACAGAACGCAAACAAACACTTCCCTACAAGTGAATCGCCTAACCATGCAACTCAGTTCTGAAAACTGAATAGAACGCAGGTTTCCCTCAGATGAAAGACAAATGCTTTCCTTCTTGAGAAGTGTTTTCAAAGACGTTTACAGAGTGATTCTGCAAAGCCTTTTTACTGACGTTGGTTTTAAACGTGTTTTGAGTGGAATTTCTGTCAAACGCAAGGCACGAGATTTGCTGTTAAAGAATTGAATATCCAGAATGCAAACAAGAACTTCCCTACAAGTGAATCGACTAACCATGCAACTCAGTTCTAAAAACTGAATAGAATGCAGTTTTCACTCACATGATAGACGTATGCTTTCCTTCTTGAGAAGTGTTTTCAAAGACGTTCACAGTGTGATTCTGCAAAGCCCTTTTACTGAAGTTGGTTTTAAACGTGTTTTCAGTGGAATTTCTGTCAAACGCAAGACACGAGATTTGCTATTAAAGAATTGAATATACAGAACGCAAACAAACACTTCCCTACAAGTGAATCGCCTAACCGTGCAACTCAGTTCTAAAAACTGAATAGAATGCAGTTTTCACTCAGATGAAAGACGTATTCTTTCCTTCTTGAGAAGTGTTTTCAAAGACGTTCTCAGAGTGATTCTGCAAACCTTTTTACTCACGTTGGTTTTAAACGTGTTTTCTGTGGAATTTCTGTCAAATGCAAGACACGAGATTTGCTGTTAAAGAATTGAGTATACAGAACGCAAACCAACACTTCCCTACAAGAGAATCACGTAACCATGCAACTCAGTTCTAAAAACTAATAGAATGCAGTTTTCACTCACATGAAAGACGTATGCTTTCCTTCTTGAGAAGTGTTTTCAAAGACGTTCACAGAGTGATTCTGCAAAGCCTTTTTACTGACGTTGGTTTTAAACGTGTTTTCAGTGGAATTTCTGTCAAACGCAATACACAAGATTTGCTGTTAAAGAATTGAATATCCAGAATGCAAACAAGAACTTCCCTACAAGTGAATCGACTAACCATGCAACTCAGTTCTAAAAACTGAATAGAATGCAGTTTTCACGCTGATGAAAGGCGTATGCTTTCCTTCTAGAGAAGTGTTTTCAAAGACATTCACAGAGTGATTCTACAAAGCCTTTTTACTGACGTTGGCTTTTAAACGTGTTTTCAGTGGAATTTCTGTCAAACGCAAGACACGATATTTGCTGTTAAAGAATTGAGTATGCAGAACGCAAACCAACACTTCCCTACAAGTGAATCGCCTAACCGTGCAACTCAGTTCTAAAAACTGAATAGAATGCAGTTTTCACTCAGATGAAAGACGTATTCTTTCCTTCTTGAGAAGTGTTTTCAAAGACGTTCTCAGAGTGATTCTGCAAACCTTTTTACTCACATTGGTTTTAAACGTGTTTTCTGTGGAATTTCTGTCAAATGCAAGACACGAGATTTGCTGTTAAAGAATTGAGTATACAGAACGCAAACCAACACTTCCCTACAAGAGAATCACGTAACCATGCAACTCAGTTCTAAAAACTAATAGAATGCAGTTTTCACTCACATGAAAGACGTATGCTTTCCTTCTTGAGAAGTGTTTTCAAAGACGTTCACAGAGTGATTCTGCAAAGCCTTTTTACTGACGTTGGTTTTAAACGTGTTTTCAGTGGAATTTCTGTCAAACGCAATACACAAGATTTGCTGTTAAAGAATTGAATATCCAGAATGCAAACAAGAACTTCCCTACAAGTGAATCGACTAACCATGCAACTCAGTTCTAAAAACTGAATAGAATGCAGTTTTCACGCTGATGAAAGGCGTATGCTTTCCTTCTAGAGAAGTGTTTTCAAAGACATTCACAGAGTGATTCTACAAAGCCTTTTTACTGACGTTGGCTTTTAAACGTGTTTTCAGTGGAATTTCTGTCAAACGCAAGACACGATATTTGCTGTTAAAGAATTGAGTATGCAGAACGCAAACCAACACTTCCCTACAAGTGAATCGCCTAACCGTGCAACTCAGTTCTAAAAACTGAATAGAATGCAGTTTTCACTCAGATGAAAGACGTATGCTTTCCTTCTAGAGAAGTGTTTTCAAAGACATTCACAGAGTGATTCTACAAAGCCTTTTTACTGACGTTGGCTTTTAAACGCGGTTTCAGTGGAATTTCTGTCAAACAAGACACGAGATTTGCTGTAAAGAATTGAATATCCAGAATGCAAACAAACACTTCCCTACAAGTGAATCGCCTAACCATGCAACTCAGTTCTAAAAACTGAATAGAATGCAGTTTTCACTCACATGAAAGACGTATGCTTTCCTTCTAGAGAAGTGTTTTCAAAGACATTCACAGAGTGATTCTACAAAGCCTTTTTACTGACGTTGGCTTTTAAACGCGGTTTCAGTGGAATTTCTGTCAAACGCCAGACACGAGATTTGCTGTTAAAGAATTCAATATCCAGAATGCAAACCAACACTTCCCTACAAGTGAATCACCTAACCATGCAACTTAGTTCTAAAAACTGAATAGAATGCAGTTTTCTCGCAGATGAAAGATGTATGCTTTCCTTCTAGAGAAGTGTTTTCAAAGACATTCACAGAGTAATTCTACAAAGCCTTTTTACTGACGTTGGCTTTTAAACGTGTTTTCAGTGGAATTTCTGTCAAACGCAAGACATGATATTTGCTGTTAAAGAATTGAGTATGCAGAACGCAAACCACCACTTCCCTACAAGTGAATCGCCTAACCGTGCAACTCAGTTCTAAAAACTGAATAGAATGCAGTTTTCACTCAGATGAAAGACGTATGCTTTCCTTCTTGAGAAGTGTTTTCAAAGACGTTCTCAGAGTGATTCTGCAAACCTTTTTACTGACGTTGGTTTTAAACGTGTTTTCTGTGGAATTTCTGTCAAATGCAAGACACGAGATTTGTTGTTAAAGAATTGAGTATACAGAACGCAAACCAACACTTCCCTACAAGAGAATCACGTAACCGTGCAACTCAGTTCTAAAAACTAATAGAATGCAGTTTTCACTCACATGAAAGACGTATGCTTTCCTTCTTGAGAAGTGTTTTCAAAGACGTTCACAGTGTGATTCTGCAAAGCCCTTTTACTGACGTTGGTTTTAAACGTGTTTACTGTGGAATTTCTGTCAAACGCAAGACACGAGATTTGCTGTTAAAGAATTGAATATCCAGAATGCAAACAAACACTTCCCTACAAGTGAATCACCTAACCATGCAACTCAGTTCTAAAAACTGAATAGAATGCAGTTTTCACTCAGATGAAAGACGTATGCTTTCCTTCTAGAGAAGTGTTTTCAAAGACATTCACAGAGTGATTCTACAAAGCCTTTTTACTGACGTTGGCTTTTAAACGCGGTTTCAGTGGAATTTCTGTCAAACGCAAGACACGAGATTTGCTGTAAAGAATTGAATATCCAGAATGCAAACAAACACTTCCCTACAAGTGAATCGCCTAACCATGCAACTCAGTTCTAAAAACTGAATAGAATGCAGTTTTCACTCACATGAAAGACGTATGCTTTCCTTCTGGAGAAGTGTTTTCAAAGATATTCACAGAGTGATTCTACAAAGCCTTTTTACTGACGTTGGCTTTTAAACGCGGTTTCAGTGGAATTTCTGTCAAACGCCAGACACGAGATTTGCTGTTAAAGAATTCAATATCCAGAATGCAAACCAACACTTCCCTACAAGTGAATCACCTAACCATGCAACTTAGTTCTAAAAACTGAATAGAATGCAGTTTTCTCGCAGATGAAAGACGTATGCTTTCCTTCTAGAGAAGTGTTTTCAAAGACATTAACAGAGTAATTCTACAATGCCTTTTTACTGACGTTGGCTTTTAAACGTGTTTTCAGTGGAATTTCTGTCAAACGCAAGACATGATATTTGCTGTTAAAGAATTGAGTATGCAGAACGCAAACCACCACTTCCCTACAAGTGAATCGCCTAACCGTGCAACTCAGTTCTAAAAACTGAATAGAATGCAGTTTTCACTCAGATGAAAGACGTATGCTTTCCTTCTTGAGAAGTGTTTTCAAAGACGTTCTCAGAGTGATTCTGCAAACCTTTTTACTGACGTTGGTTTTAAACGTGTTTTCTGTGGAATTTCTGTCAAATGCAAGACACGAGATTTGTTGTTAAAGAATTGAGTATACAGAACGCAAACCAACACTTCCCTACAAGAGAATCACGTAACCGTGCAACTCAGTTCTAAAAACTAATAGAATGCAGTTTTCACTCACATGAAAGACGTATGCTTTCCTTCTTGAGAAGTGTTTTCAAAGACGTTCACAGAGTTATTCTGCAAAGCCTTATTTACTGACATTGGCTTTTAAACGTGTTTTCAGTGGAATTTCTGCCAAACGCAAGAACGAGATTTGCTGTTACAGAATTGAGTATACAGAATGCAAACAAACACTTCCCTACAAGTGAATCGCCTAACCATGCAACTCAGTTCTGAAAACTGAATAGAACGCAGGTTTCCCTCAGATGAAAGACAAATGCTTTCCTTCTTGAGAAGTGTTTTCAAAGACGTTCACAGAGTGATTCTGCAAAGCCTTTTTACTGACGTTGGTTTTAAACGTGTTTTCAGTGGAATTTCTGTCAAACGCAAGACACGAGATTTGCTGTTAAAGAATTGAATATCCAGAATGCAAACAAGAACTTCCCTACAAGTGAATCGACTAACCATGCAACTCAGTTCTAAAAACTGAATAGAATGCAGTTTTCACTCACATGATAGACGTATGCTTTCCTTCTAGAGAAGTGTTTTCAAAGACATTCACAGAGTGATTCTACAAAGCCTTTTTACTGACGTTGGCTTTTAAACGTGTTTTCAGTGGAATTTCTGTCAAATGCAAGACACGAGATTTGCTATTAAAGAATAGAATATCGAGAATGCAAACAAGAACTTCCCTACAAGTGAATCGCCTAACAATGCAACTCAGTTCTAAAAACTGAATAGAATGCAGTTTTCACTCACATGATAGACGAATGCTTTCCTTCTTGAGAAGTGTTTTCAAAGACGTTCACAGTGTGATTCTGCAAAGCCCTTTTACTGACGTTGGTTTTAAACGTGTTTTCAGTGGAATTTCTGTCAAACGCAAGACACGAGATTTGCTATTAAAGAATTGAGTATGCAGAACGCAAACCAAAACTTCCCTACAAGTGAATCGCCTAACCGTGCAACTCAGTTCTAAAAACTGAATAGAATGCAGTTTTCACTCAGATGAAAGACGTATTCTTTCCTTCTTGAGAAGTGTTTTCAAAGACGTTCTCAGAGTGATTCTGCAAACCTTTTTACTCACGTTGGTTTTAAACGTGTTTTCTGTGGAATTTCTGTCAAATGCAAGACACGAGATTTGCTGTTAAAGAATTGAGTATACAGAACGCAAACCAACACTTCCCTACAAGAGAATCACGTAACCATGCAACTCAGTTCTAAAAACTAATAGAATGCAGTTTTCACTCACATGAAAGACGTATGCTTTCCTTCTTGAGAAGTGTTTTCAAAGACGTTCACAGTGTGATTCTGCAAAGCCCTTTTACTGACGTTGGTTTTAAACGTGTTTACTGTGGAATTTCTGTCAAACGCAAGACACGAGATTTGCTGTTAAAGAATTGAATATCCAGAATGCAAACAAACACTTCCCTACAAGTGAATCACCTAACCATGCAACTCAGTTCTAAAAACTGAATAGAATGCAGTTTTCACTCAGATGAAAGACGTATGCTTTCCTTCTAGAGAAGTGTTTTCAAAGACATTCACAGAGTGATTCTACAAAGCCTTTTTACTGACGTTGGCTTTTAAACGCGGTTTCAGTGGAATTTCTGTCAAACGCAAGACACGAGATTTGCTGTAAAGAATTGAATATCCAGAATGCAAACAAACACTTCCCTACAAGTGAATCGCCTAACCATGCAACTCAGTTCTAAAAACTGAATAGAATGCAGTTTTCACTCACATGAAAGACGTATGCTTTCCTTCTAGAGAAGTGTTTTCAAAGACATTCACAGAGTAATTCTACAAAGCCCTTTTACTGACGTTGGCTTTTAAACGTGTTTTCAGTGGAATTTCTGTCAAACGCAAGACATGATATTTGCTGTTAAAGAATTGAGTATGCAGAACGCAAACCACCACTTCCCTACAAGTGAATCGCCTAACCGTGCAACTCAGTTCTAAAAACTGAATAGAATGCAGTTTTCACTCAGATGAAAGACGTATTCTTTCCTTCTTGAGAAGTGTTTTCAAAAACGTTCTCAGAGTGATTCTGCAAACCTTTTTACTCACATTGGTTTTAAACGTGTTTTCTTTGGAATTTCTTTCAAATGCAAGACACGAGATTTGCTATTAAAGAATTGAGTATGCAGAACGCAAACCAAAACTTCCCTACAAGAGAATCACGTAACCGTGCAACTCAGTTCTAAAAACTAATAGAATGCAGTTTTCACTCACATGAAAGACGTATGCTTTCCTTCTTGAGAAGTGTTTTCAAAGACGTTCACAGAGTTATTCTGCAAAGCCTTATTTACTGACATTGGCTTTTAAACGTGTTTTCAGTGGAATTTCTGCCAAACGCAAGACACGATATTTGCTGTTAAAGAATTGAACATACAGAACGCAAACAAACACTTCCCTACAAGTGAATCGCCTAACCATGCAACTCAGTTCTGAAAACTGAATAGAACGCAGGTTTCCCTCAGATGAAAGACAAATGCTTTCCTTCTTGAGAAGTGTTTTCAAAGACGTTCACAGAGTGATTCTGCAAAGCCTTTTTACTGACGTTGGTTTTAAACGTGTTTTCAGTGGAATTTCTGTCAAACGCAAGACACGAGATTTGCTGTTAAAGAATTGAATATCCAGAATGCAAACAAGAACTTCCCTACAAGTGAATCGACTAACCATGCAACTCAGTTCTAAAAACTGAATAGAATGCAGTTTTCACTCACATGATAGACGTATGCTTTCCTTCTTGAGAAGTGTTTTCAAAGACGTTCACAGTGTGATTCTGCAAAGCCCTTTTACTGACGTTGGTTTTAAACGTGTTTTCAGTGGAATTTCTGTCAAACGCAAGACACGAGATTTGCTATTAAAGAATTGAATATACAGAACGCAAACAAACACTTCCCTACAAGTGAATCGCCTAACCGTGCAACTCAGTTCTAAAAACTGAATAGAATGCAGTTTTCACTCAGATGAAAGACGTATTCTTTCCATCTTGAGAAGTGTTTTCAAAAACGTTCTCAGAGTGATTCTGCAAACCTTTTTACTCACGTTGGTTTTAAACGTGTTTTCTTTGGAATTTCTTTCAAATGCAAGACACGAGATTTGCTATTAAAGAATTGAGTATGCAGAACGCAAACCAAAACTTCCCTACAAGTGAATCGCCTAACCGTGCAACTCAGTTCTAAAAACTGAATAGAATGCAGTTTTCACTCAGATGAAAGACGTATTCTTTCCTTCTTGAGAAGTGTTTTCAAAGACGTTCTCAGAGTGATTCTGCAAACCTTTTTACTCACGTTGGTTTTAAACGTGTTTTCTGTGGAATTTCTGTCAAATGCAAGACACGAGATTTGCTGTTAAAGAATTGAGTATACAGAACGCAAACCAACACTTCCCTACAAGAGAATCACGTAACCATGCAACTCAGTTCTAAAAACTAATAGAATGCAGTTTTCACTCACATGAAAGACGTATGCTTTCCTTCTTGTGAAGTGTTTTCAAAGACGTTCACAGTGTGATTCTGCAAAGCCCTTTTACTGACCTTGGTTTTAATCGTGTTTACTGTGGAATTTCTGTCAAACGCAAGACACGAGATTTGCTGTTAAAGAATTGAATATCCAGAATGCAAACAAACACTTCCCTACAAGTGAATCACCTAACCATGCAACTCAGTTCTAAAAACTGAATAGAATGCAGTTTTCACTCAGATGAAAGACGTATGCTTTACTTCTAGAGAAGTGTTTTCAAAGACATTCACAGAGTGATTCTACAAAGCCTTTTTACTGATGTTGGCTTTTAAACGCGGTTTCAGTGTAATTTCTGTCAAACGCAAGACACGAGATTTGCTGTAAAGAATTGAATATCCAGAATGCAAACAAACACTTCCCTACAAGTGAATCGCCTAACCATGCAACTCAGTTCTAAAAACTGAATAGAATGCAGTTTTCACTCACATGAAAGACGTATGCTTTCCTTCTAGAGAAGTGTTTTCAAAGATATTCACAGAGTGATTCTACAAAGCCTTTTTACTGACTTTGGCTTTTAAACGCGGTTTCAGTGGAATTTCTGTCAAACGCCAGACACGATATTTGCTGTTAAAGAATTGAATATCCAGAACGCAAACCAACACTTCCCTACAAGAGAATCACGTAAACGTGCAACTCAGTTCTAAAAACTAATAGAATGCAGTTTTCACTCACATGAAAGACGTATGCTTTCCTTCTTGAGAAGTGTTTTCAAAGACGTTCACATAGTTATTCTGCAAAGCCTTATTTACTGACATTGGCTTTTAAACGTGTTTTCAGTGGAATTTCTGCCAAACGCAAGACACGATATTTGCTGTTAAAGAATTGAACATACAGAACACAAACAAACACTTCCCTACAAGTGAATCGCCTAACCATGCAACTCAGTTCTGAAAGCTGAATAGAACGCAGGTTTCCCTCAGATGAAAGACAAATTCTTTCCTTCTTGAGAAGTGTTTTCAAAGACGTTCACAGAGTTATTCTGCAAAGCCTTATTTACTGACATTGGCTTTTAAACGTGTTTTCAGAGGAATTTCTGCCAAACGCAAGACACGATATTTGCTGTTAAAGAATTGAACATACAGAACGCAAACAAACACTTCCCTACAAGTGAATCGCCTAACCATGCAACTCAGTTCTGAAAACTGAATAGAACGCAGGTTTCCCTCAGATGAAAGACAAATGCTTTCCTTCTTGAGAAGTGTTTTCAAAGACGTTCACAGAGTGATTCTGCAAAGCCTTTTTACTGACGTTGGTTTTAAACGTGTTTTCAGTGGAATTTCTGTCAAACGCAAGACACGAGATTTGCTGTTAAAGAATTGAATATCCAGAATGCAAACAAGAACTTCCCTACAAGTGAATCGACTAACCATGCAACTCAGTTCTAAAAACTGAATAGAATGCAGTTTTCACTCACATGATAGACGTATGCTTTCCTTCTTGAGAAGTGTTTTCAAAGACGTTCACAGTGTGATTCTGCAAAGCCCTTTTACTGACGTTGGTTTTAAACGTGTTTTCAGTGGAATTTCTGTCAAACGCAAGACACGAGATTTGCTATTAAAGAATTGAATATACAGAACGCAAACAAACACTTCCCTACAAGTGAATCGCCTAACCGTGCAACTCAGTTCTAAAAACTGAATAGAATGCAGTTTTCACTCAGATGAAAGACGTATTCTTTCCTTCTTGAGAAGTGTTTTCAAAAACGTTCTCAGAGTGATTCTGCAAACCTTTTTACTCACGTTGGTTTTAAACGTGTTTTCTTTGGAATTTCTTTCAAATGCAAGACACAAGATTTGCTATTAAAGAATTGAGTATGCAGAACGCAAACCAAAACTTCCCTACAAGTGAATCGCCTAACCGTGCAACTCAGTTCTAAAAACTGAATAGAATGCAGTTTTCACTCAGATGAAAGACGTATTCTTTCCTTCTTGAGAAGTGTTTTCAAAGACGTTCTCAGAGTGATTCTGCAAACCTTTTTACTCACGTTGGTTTTAAACGTGTTTTCTGTGGAATTTCTGTCAAATGCAAGACACGAGATTTGCTGTTAAAGAATTGAGTATACAGAACGCAAACCAACACTTCCCTACAAGAGAATCACGTAACCATGCAACTCAGTTCTAAAAACTAATAGAATGCAGTTTTCACTCACATGAAAGACGTATGCTTTCCTTCTTGAGAAGTGTTTTCAAAGACGTTCACAGTGTGATTCTGCAAAGCCCTTTTACTGACCTTGGTTTTAATCGTGTTTACTGTGGAATTTCTGTCAAACGCAAGACACGAGATTTGCTGTTAAAGAATTGAATATCCAGAATGCAAACAAACACTTCCCTACAAGTGAATCACCTAACCATGCAACTCAGTTCTAAAAACTGAATAGAATGCAGTTTTCACTCAGATGAAAGACGTATGCTTTACTTCTAGAGAAGTGTTTTCAAAGACATTCACAGAGTGATTCTACAAAGCCTTTTTACTGATGTTGGCTTTTAAACGCGGTTTCAGTGTAATTTCTGTCAAACGCAAGACACGAGATTTGCTGTAAAGAATTGAATATCCAGAATGCAAACAAACACTTCCCTACAAGTGAATCGCCTAACCATGCAACTCAGTTCTAAAAACTGAATAGAATGCAGTTTTCACTCACATGAAAGACGTATGCTTTCCTTCTAGAGAAGTGTTTTCAAAGATATTCACAGAGTGATTCTACAAAGCCTTTTTACTGACTTTGGCTTTTAAACGCGGTTTCAGTGGAATTTCTGTCAAACGCCAGACACGATATTTGCTGTTAAAGAATTGAATATCCAGAACGCAAACCAACACTTCCCTACAAGAGAATCACGTAAACGTGCAACTCAGTTCTAAAAACTAATAGAATGCAGTTTTCACTCACATGAAAGACGTATGCTTTCCTTCTTGAGAAGTGTTTTCAAAGACGTTCACATAGTTATTCTGCAAAGCCTTATTTACTGACATTGGCTTTTAAACGTGTTTTCAGTGGAATTTCTGCCAAACGCAAGACACGATATTTGCTGTTAAAGAATTGAACATACAGAACACAAACAAACACTTCCCTACAAGTGAATCGCCTAACCATGCAACTCAGTTCTGAAAGCTGAATAGAACGCAGGTTTCCCTCAGATGAAAGACAAATTCTTTTCTTCTTGAGAAGTGTTTTCAAAGACGTTCACAGAGTGATTCTGCAAAGCCTTTTTACTGACGTTGGTTTTAAACGTGTTTTCAGTGGAATTTCTGTCAAACGCAAGACACGAGATTTGCTGTTAAAGAATTGAATATCCAGAATGCAAACAAGAACTTCCCTACAAGTGAATTGACTAACCATGCAACTCAGTTCTAAAAACTGAATAGAATGCAGTTTTCACTCACATGATAGACGTATGCTTTCCTTCTTGAGAAGTGTTTTCAAAGACGTTCACAGTGTGATTCTGCAAAGCCCTTTTACTGACGTTGGTTTTAAACGTGTTTTCAGTGGAATTTCTGTCAAACGCAAGACACGAGATTTGCTATTAAAGAATTGAATATACAGAACGCAAACAAACACTTCCCTACAAGTGAATCGCCTAACCGTGCAACTCAGTTCTAAAAACTGAATAGAATGCAGTTTTCACTCAGATGAAAGACGTATGCTTTCCTTCTTGAGAAGTGTTTTCAAAGACGTTCTCAGAGTGATTCTGCAAACCTTTTTACTCACGTTGGTTTTAAACGTGTTTTCTGTGGAATTTCTGTCAAATGCAAGACACGAGATTTGCTGTTAAAGAATTGAGTATACAGAATGCAAACCAACACTTCCCTACAAGAGAATCACGTTACCATGCAACTCAGTTCTAAAAACTAATAGAATGCAGTTTTCACTCACATGAAAGACGTATGCTTTCCTTCTTGAGAAATGTTTTCAAAGACGTTCACAGAGTGATTCTGCAAAGCCTTTTTACTGACGTTGGTTTTAAACGTGTTTTCAGTGGAATTTCTGTCAAACGCAAGACACGAGATTTGCTGTTAAAGAATTGAATATCCAGAATGCAAACAAGAACTTCCCTACAAGTGAATCGACTAACCATGCAACTCAGTTCTAAAAACTGAATAGAATGCAGTTTTCACGCTGATGAAAGGCGTATGCTTTCCTTCTAGAGAAGTGTTTTCAAAGACATTCACAGAGTGATTCTACAAAGCCTTTTTACTGACGTTGGCTTTTAAACGTGTTTTCAGTGGAATTTCTGTCAAACGCAAGACACGATATTTGCTGTTAAAGAATTGAGTATGCAGAACGCAAACCAACACTTCCCTACAAGTGAATCGCCTAACCGTGCAACTCAGTTCTAAAAACTGAATAGAATGCAGTTTTCACTCAGATGAAAGACGTATGCTTTCCTTCTAGAGAAGTGTTTTCAAAGACATTCACAGAGTGATTCTACAAAGCCTTTTTACTGACGTTGGCTTTTAAACGCGGTTTCAGTGGAATTTCTGTCAAACGCAAGACACGAGATTTGCTGTAAAGAATTGAATATCCAGAATGCAAACAAACACTTCCCTACAAGTGAATCGCCTAACCATGCAACTCAGTTCTAAAAACTGAATAGAATGCAATTTTCACTCACATGAAAGACGTTATCTTTCTTTCTAGAGAAGTGTTTTCAAAGACATTCACAGAGTGATTCTACAAACCCTTTTTACTGACGTTGGCTTTTAAACGCGGTTTCAGTGGAATTTCTGTCAAACGCCAGACACGAGATTTGCTGTTAAAGAATTCAATATCCAGAATGCAAACCAACACTTCCCTACAAGTGAATCACCTAACCATGCAACTTAGTTCTAAAAACTGAATAGAATGCAGTTTTCTCGCAGATGAAAGACGTATGCTTTCCTTCTAGAGAAGTGTTTTCAAAGACATTCACAGAGTAATTCTACAAAGCCCTTTTACTGACGTTGGCTTTTAAACGTGTTTTCAGTGGAATTTCTGTCAAACGCAAGACATGATATTTGCTGTTAAAGAATTGAGTATGCAGAACGCAAACCACCACTTCCCTACAAGTGAATCGCCTAACCGTGCAACTCAGTTCTAAAAACTGAATAGAATGCAGTTTTCACTCAGATGAAAGACGTATGCTTTCCTTCTTTAGAAGTGTTTTCAAAGACGTTCTCAGAGTGATTCTGCAAACCTTTTTACTGACGTTGGTTTTAAACGTGTTTTCTGTGGAATTTCTGTCAAATGCAAGACAAGAGATTTGTTGTTAAAGAATTGAGTATACAGAACACAAACCAACACTTCCCTACAAGAGAATCACGTAACCGTGCAACTCAGTTCTAAAAACTAATAGAATGCAGTTTTCACTCACATGAAAGACGTATGCTTTCCTTCTTGAGAAGTGTTTTCAAAGACGTTCACAGAGTTATTCTGCAAAGCCTTATTTACTGACATTGGCTTTTAAACGTGTTTTCAGTGGAATTTCTGCCAAACGCAAGACACGATATTTGCTGTTAAAGAATTGAACATACAGAACGCAAACAAACACTTCCCTACAAGTGAATCGCCTAACCATGCAACTCAGTTCTGAAAACTGAATAGAACGCAGGTTTCCCTCAGATGAAAGACAAATGCTTTCCTTCTTGAGAAGTGTTTTCAAAGACGTTTACAGAGTGATTCTGCAAAGCCTTTTTACTGACGTTGGTTTTAAACGTGTTTTCAGTGGAATTTCTGTCAAACGCAAGACACGAGATTTGCTGTTAAAGAATTGAATATCCAGAATGCAAACAAGAACTTCCCTACAAGTGAATCGACTAACCATGCAACTCAGTTCTAAAAACTGAATAGAATGCAGTTTTCACTCACATGATAGACGTATGCTTTCCTTCTTGAGAAGTGTTTTCAAAGACGTTCACAGTGTGATTCTGCAAAGCCCTTTTACTGAAGTTGGTTTTAAACGTGTTTTCAGTGGAATTTCTGTCAAACGCAAGACACGAGATTTGCTATTAAAGAATTGAATATACAGAACGCAAACAAACACTTCCCTACAAGTGAATCACCTAACCGTGCAACTCAGTTCTAAAAACTGAATAGAATGCAGTTTTCACTCAGATGAAAGACGTATTCTTTCCTTCTTGAGAAGTGTTTTCAAAGACGTTCTCAGAGTGATTCTGCAAACCTTTTTACTCACGTTGGTTTTAAACGTGTTTTCTGTGGAATTTCTGTCAAATGCAAGACACGAGATTTGCTGTTAAAGAATTGAGTATACAGAACGCAAACCAACACTTCCCTACAAGAGAATCACATAACCATGCAACTCAGTTCTAAAAACTAATAGAATGCAGTTTTCACTCACATGAAAGACGTATGCTTTCCTTCTTGAGAAGTGTTTTCAAAGACGTTCACAGAGTGATTCTGCAAAGCCTTTTTACTGACGTTGGTTTTAAACGTGTTTTCAGTGGAATTTCTGTCAAACGCAAGACACGAGATTTGCTGTTAAAGAATTGAATATCCAGAATGCAAACAAGAACTTCCCTACAAGTGAATCGACTAACCATGCAACTCAGTTCTAAAAACTGAATAGAATGCAGTTTTCACGCTGATGAAAGGCGTATGCTTTCCTTCTAGAGAAGTGTTTTCAAAGACATTCACAGAGTGATTCTACAAAGCCTTTTTACTGACGTTGGCTTTTAAACGTGTTTTCAGTGGAATTTCTGTCAAACGCAAGACACGATATTTGCTGTTAAAGAATTGAGTATGCAGAACGCAAACCAACACTTCCCTACAAGTGAATCGCCTAACCGTGCAACTCAGTTCTAAAAACTGAATAGAATGCAGTTTTCACTCAGATGAAAGACGTATGCTTTCCTTCTAGAGAAGTGTTTTCAAAGACATTCACAGAGTGATTCTACAAAGCCTTTTTACTGACGTTGGCTTTTAAACGCGGTTTCAGTGGAATTTCTGTCAAACGCAAGACACGAGATTTGCTGTAAAGAATTGAATATCCAGAATGCAAACAAACACTTCCCTACAAGTGAATCGCCTAACCATGCAACTCAGTTCTAAAAACTGAATAGAATGCAGTTTTCACTCACATGAAAGACGTATGCTTTCCTTCTAGAGAAGTGTTTTCAAAGACATTCACAGAGTGATTCTACAAAGCCTTTTTACTGACGTTGGCTTTTAAACGCGGTTTCAGTGGAATTTCTGTCAAACGCCAGACACGAGATTTGCTGTTAAAGAATTCAATATCCAGAATGCAAACCAACACTTCCCTACAAGTGAATCACCTAACCATGCAACTTAGTTCTAAAAACTGAATAGAATGCAGTTTTCTCGCAGATGAAAGATGTATGCTTTCCTTCTAGAGAAGTGTTTTCAAAGACATTCACAGAGTAATTCTACAAAGCCTTTTTACTGACGTTGGCTTTTAAACGTGTTTTCAGTGGAATTTCTGTCAAATGCAAGACATGATATTTGCTGTTAAAGAATTGAGTATGCAGAACGCAAACCACCACTTCCCTACAAGTGAATCGCCTAACCGTGCAACTCAGTTCTAAAAACTGAATAGAATGCAGTTTTCACTCAGATGAAAGACGTATGCTTTCCTTCTTGAGAAGTGTTTTCAAAGACGTTCTCAGAGTGATTCTGCAAACCTTTTTACTGACGTTGGTTTTAAACGTGTTTTCTGTGGAATTTCTGTCAAATGCAAGACACGAGATTTGTTGTTAAAGAATTGAGTATACAGAACGCAAACCAACACTTCCCTACAAGAGAATCACGTAACCGTGCAACTCAGTTCTAAAAACTAATAGAATGCAGTTTTCACTCACATGAAAGACGTATGCTTTCCTTCTTGAGAAGTGTTTTCAAAGACGTTCACAGTGTGATTCTGCAAAGCCCTTTTACTGACGTTGGTTTTAAACGTGTTTACTGTGGAATTTCTGTCAAACGCAAGACACGAGATTTGCTGTTAAAGGATTGAATATCCAGAATGCAAACAAACACTTCCCTACAAGTGAATCACCTAACCATGCAACTCAGTTCTAAAAACTGAATAGAATGCAGTTTTCACTCAGATGAAAGACAAATGCTTTCCTTCTAGAGAAGTGTTTTCAAAGACATTCACAGAGTGATTCTACAAAGCCTTTTTACTGACGTTGGCTTTTAAACGCGGTTTCAGTGGAATTTCTGTCAAACGCAAGACACGAGATTTGCTGTAAAGAATTGAATATCCAGAATGCAAACAAACACTTCCCTACAAGTGAATCGCCTAACCATGCAACTCAGTTCTAAAAACTGAATAGAATGCAGTTTTCACTCACATGAAAGACGTATGCTTTCCTTCTAGAGAAGTGTTTTCAAAGACATTCACAGAGTGATTCTACAAAGCCTTTTTACTGACGTTGGCTTTTAAACGCGGTTTCAGTGGAATTTCTGTCAAACGCCAGACACGAGATTTGCTGTTAAAGAATTCAATATCCAGAATGCAAACCAACACTTCCCTACAAGTGAATCACCTAACCATGCAACTTAGTTCTAAAAACTGAATAGAATGCAGTTTTCTCGCAGATGAAAGACGTATGCTTTCCTTCTAGAGAAGTGTTTTCAAAGACATTAACAGAGTAATTCTACAAAGCCTTTTTACTGACGTTGGCTTTTAAACGTGTTTTCAGTGGAATTTCTGTCAAACGCAAGACATGATATTAGCTGTTAAAGAATTGAGTATGCAGAACGCAAACCACCACTTCCCTACAAGTGAATCGCCTAACCGTGCAACTCAGTTCTAAAAACTGAATAGAATGCAGTTTTCACTCACATGATAGACGTATGCTTTCCTTCTTGAGAAGTGTTTTCAAAGACGTTCTCAGAGTGATTCTGCAAACCTTTTTACTGACGTTGGTTTTAAACGTGTTTTCTGTGGAATTTCTGTCAAATGCAAGACACGAGATTTGTTGTTAAAGAATTGAGTATACAGAACGCAAACCAACACTTCCCTACAAGAGAATCACGTAACCATTCAACTCAGTTCTAAAAACTAATAGAATGCAGTTTTCACTCACATGAAAGACGTATGCTTTCCTTCTTGAGAAGTGTTTTCAAAGACGTTCACAGAGTTATTCTGCAAAGCCTTATTTACTGACATTGGCTTTTAAACGTGTTTTCAGTGGAATTTCTGCCAAACGCAAGACACGATATTTGCTGTTAAAGAATTGAACATACAGAACGCAAACAAACACTTCCCTACAAGTGAATCGCCTAACCATGCAACTCAGTTCTGAAAACTGAATAGAACGCAGGTTTCCCTCAGATGAAAGACAAATGCTTTCCTTCTTGAGAAGTGTTTTCAAAGACGTTCACAGAGTGATTCTGCAAAGCCTTTTTACTGACGTTGGTTTTAAACGTGTTTTCAGTGGAATTTCTGTCAAACGCAAGACACGAGATTTGCTGTTAAAGAATTGAATATCCAGAATGCAAACAAGAACTTCCCTACAAGTGAATCGACTAACCATGCAACTCAGTTCTAAAAACTGAATAGAATGCAGTTTTCACTCACATGATAGACGTATGCTTTCCTTCTAGAGAAGTGTTTTCAAAGACATTCACAGAGTGATTCTACAAAGCCTTTTTACTGACGTTGGCTTTTAAACGTGTTTTCAGTGGAATTTCTGTCAAATGCAAGACACGAGATTTGCTATTAAAGAATAGAATATCCAGAATGCAAACAAGAACTTCCCTACAAGTGAATCGCCTAACCATGCAACTCAGTTCTAAAAACTGAATAGAATGCAGTTTTCACTCACATGATAGACGAATGCTTTCCTTCTTGAGAAGTGTTTTCAAAGACGTTCACAGTGTGATTCTGCAAAGCCCTTTTACTGACGTTGGTTTTAAACGTGTTTTCAGTGGAATTTCTGTCAAACGCAAGACACGAGATTTGCTATTAAAGAATTGAGTATGCAGAACGCAAACCAAAACTTCCCTACAAGTGAATCGCCTAACCGTGCAACTCAGTTCTAAAAACTGAATAGAATGCAGTTTTCACTCAGATGAAAGACGTATGCTTTCCTTCTTGAGAAGTGTTTTCAAAGACGTTCACAGTGTGATTCTGCAAAGCCCTTTTACTGACGTTGGTTTTAAACGTGTTTTCAGTGGAATTTCTGTCAAACGCAAGACACGAGATTTGCTATTAAAGAATTGAATATACAGAACGCAAACAAACACTTCCCTACAAGTGAATCGCCTAACCGTGCAACTCAGTTCTAAAAACTGAATAGAATGCAGTTTTCACTCAGATGAAAGACGTATTCTTTCCTTCTTGAGAAGTGTTTTCAAAGACGTTCTCAGAGTGATTCTGCAAACCTTTTTACTCACGTTGGTTTTAAACGTGTTTTCTTTGGAATTTCTTTCAAATGCAAGACACGAGATTTGCTATTAAAGAATTGAGTATGCAGAACGCAAACAAAACTTCCCTACAAGTGAATCGCCTAACCGTGCAACTCAGTTCTAAAAACTGAATAGAATGCAGTTTTCACTCAGATGAAAGACGTATTCTTTCCTTCTTGAGAAGTGTTTTCAAAGACGTTCTCAGAGTGATTCTGCAAACCTTTTTACTCACGTTGGTTTTAAACGTGTTTTCTGTGGAATTTCTGTCAAATGCAAGACACGAGATTTGCTGTTAAAGAATTGAGTATACAGAATGCAAACCAACACTTCCCTACAAGAGAATCACGTTACCATGCAACTCAGTTCTAAAAACTAATAGAATGCAGTTTTCACTCACATGAAAGACATATGCTTTCCTTCTTGAGAAATGTTTTCAAAGACGTTCACAGAGTGATTCTGCAAAGCCTTTTTACTGACGTTGGTTTTAAACGTGTTTTCAGTGGAATTTCTGTCAAACGCAAGACACGAGATTTGCTGTTAAAGAATTGAATATCCAGAATGCAAACAAGAACTTCCCTACAAGTGAATCGACTAACCTTGCAACTCAGTTCTAAAAACTGAATAGAATGCAGTTTTCACGCTGATGAAAAGCGTATGCTTTCCTTCTAGAGAAGTGTTTTCAAAGACATTCACAGAGTGATTCTACAAAGCCTTTTTACTGACGTTGGCTTTTAAACGTGTTTTCAGTGGAATTTCTGTCAAACGCAAGACACGATATTTGCTGTTAAAGAATTGAGTATGCAGAACGCAAACCAACACTTCCCTACAAGTGTATCGCCTAACCGTGCAACTCAGTTCTAAAAACTGAATAGAATGCAGTTTTCCCGCAGATGAAAGACGTATGCTTTCCTTCTAGAGAAGTGTTTTCAAAGACATTCACAGAGTGATTCTACAAAGCCTTTTTACTGACGTTGGCTTTTAAACGCGGTTTCAGTGGAATTTCTGTCAAACGCAAGACACGAGATTTGCTGTAAAGAATTGAATATCCAGAACGCAAACAAACACTTCCCTACAAGTGAATCGCCTAACCATGCAACTCAGTTCTAAAAACTGAATAGAATGCAATTTTCACTCACATGAAAGACGTATGCTTTCTTTCTAGAGAAGTGTTTTCAAAGACATTCACAGAGTGATTCTACAAAGCCTTTTTACTGACGTTGGCTTTTAAACGCGGTTTCAGTGGAATTTCTGTCAAACGCCAGACACGAGATTTGCTGTTAAAGAATTCAATATCCAGAATGCAAACCAACACTTCCCTACAAGTGAATCACCTAACCATGCAACTCAGTTCTAAAAACTGAATAGAATGCAGTTTTCACTCACATGAAAGACGTATGCTTTCCTTCTAGAGAAGTGTTTTCAAAGACATTCACAGAGTGATTCTACAAAGCCTTTTTACTGACGTTGGCTTTTAAACGTATTTTCAGTGGAATTTCTGTTAAACGCAAGACACGAGATTTGCTGTTAAAGAATTGAATATCCAGAATGCAAACAAGAACTTCCCTACAAGTGAATCACCTAACCATGCAACTCAGTTCTAAAAACTGAATAGAATGCAGTTTTCACTCACATGATAGACGTATGCTTTCCTTCTTGAGAAGTGTTTTCAAAGACGTTCACAGTGTGATTCTGCAAAGCCCTTTTACTGACGTTGGTTTTAAACGTGTTTTCAGTGGAATTTCTGTTAAACGCAAGACACGAGATTTGCTATTAAAGAATTGAATATACAGAACGCAAACAAACACTTCCTTACAAGTGAATCGCCTAACCATGCAACTCAGTTCTAAAAACTGAATAGAATGCAGTTTTCACTCACATGAAAGACGTATGCTTTCCTTCTAGAGAAGTGTTTTCAAAGACATTCACAGAGTGATTCTACAAAGCCTTTTTACTGACTTTGGCTTTTAAACGCGGTTTCAGTGGAATTTCTGTCAAACGCCAGACACGAGATTTGCTGTTAAAGAATTCAATATCCAGAATGCAAACCAACACTTCCCTACAAGTGAATCACCTAACCATGCAACTTAGTTCTAAAAACTGAATAGAATGCAGTTTTCTCGCAGATGAAAGTCGTATTCTTTCCTTCTTGAGAAGTGTTTTCAAAGACGTTCTCAGAGTGATTCTGCAAACCTTTTTACTCACGTTGGTTTTAAACGTGTTTTCTGTGGAATTTCTGTCAAATGCAAGACACGAGATTTGCTGTTAAAGAATTGAGTATACAGAACGCAAACCAACACTTCCCTACAAGAGAATCACGTAACCATGCAACTCAGTTCTAAAAACTAATAGAATGCAGTTTTCACTCACATGAAAGACGTATGCTTTCCTTCTTGAGAAGTGTTTTCAAAGACGTTCACAGAGTGATTCTGCAAAACCGTTTTACTGACGTTGGTTTTAAACGTGTTTTCAGTGGAATTTCTGTCAAACGCAAGACACGAGATTTGCTGTTAAAGAATTGAATATCCAGAATGCAAACAAACACTTCCCTACAAGTGAATCACCTAACCATGCAACTCAGTTCTAAAAACTGAATAGAATGCAGTTTTCACTCAGATGAAAGACGTATGCTTTCCTTCTAGAGAAGTGTTTTCAAAGACATTCACAGAGTGATTCTACAAAGCCTTTTTACTGACGTTGGCTTTTAAACGCGATTTCAGTGGAATTTCTGTCAAATGCAAGACACGAGATTTGGTGTAAAGAATTGAATATCCAGAATGCAAACAAACACTTCCCTACAAGTGAATCACCTAACCATGCAACTCAGTTCTAAAAACTGAATAGAATGCAGTTTTCACTCAGATGAAAGACGTATGCTTTCCTTCTAGAGAAGTGTTTTCAAAGACATTCACAGAGTGATTCTACAAAGCCTTTTTACTGACGTTGGCTTTTAAACGCGATTTCAGTGGAATTTCTGTCAAATGCAAGACACGAGATTTGCTGTAAAGAATTGAATATCCAGAATGCAAACAAACACTTCCCTACAACTGAATCGCCTAATCATGCAACTCAGTTCTAAAAACTGAATAGAATGCAGTTTTCACTCACATGAAAGACGTATGCTTTCCTTCTAGAGAAGTGTTTTCAAAGACATTCACAGAGTGATTCTACAAAGCCTTTTTACTGACGTTGGCTTTTAAAGGCGGTTTTAGTGGAATTTCTGTCAAACGCCAGACACGAGATTTGCTGTTAAAGAATTCAATATCCAGAATGCAAACCAACACTTCCCTACAAGTGAATCACCTAACCATGCAACTTAGTTCTAAAAACTGAATAGAATGCAGTTTTCTCGCAGATGAAAGACGTATGCTTTCCTTCTAGAGAAGTGTTTTCAAAGACATTCACAGAGTAATTTTACAAAGCCTTTTTACTGACGTTGGCTTTAAAACGTGTTTTCAGTGGAATTTCTGTCAAACGCAAGACATGATATTTGCTGTTAAAGAATTGAGTATGCAGAACACAAACCACCACTTCCCTACAAGTGAATCGCCTAACCGTGCAACTCAGTTCTAAAAACTGAATAGAATGCAGTTTTCACTCAGATGAAAGACATATGCTTTCCTTCTTGAGAAGTGTTTTCAAAGACGTTCTCAGAGTGATTATGCAAACCTTTTTACTGACATTGGTTTTAAACGTGTTTTCTGTGGAATTTCTGTCAAATGCAAGACACGAGATTTGCTGTTAAAGAATTGAGTATACAGAAGGCAAACCAACACTTCCCTACAAGAGAATCACGTAACCGTGCAACTGAGTTCTAAAAACTAATAGAATGCAGTTTTCACTCACATGAAAGACGTATGCTTTCCTTCTTGAGAAGTGTTTTCAAAGACGTTCACAGAGTTATTCTGCAAAGCCTTTTTTACTGACATTGGCTTTTAAACGTGTTTTCAGTGGAATTTCTGCCAAACGCAAGACACGATATTTGCTGTTAAAGAATTGAGTATACAGAACGCAAACAAACACTTCCCTACAAGTGAATCGCCTAACCATGCAACTCAGTTCTGAAAACTGAATAGAACGCAGGTTTCCCTCAGATGAAAGACAAATGCTTTCCTTCTTGAGAAGTGTTTTCAAAGACGTTCACAGAGTGATTCTGCAAAGCCTTTTTACTGACGTTGGTTTTAAACGTGTTTTCTGTGGAATTTCTGTCAAACGCAAGACACAAGATTTGCTGTTAAAGAATTGAATATCCAGAATGCAAACAAGAACTTCCCTACAAGTGAATCGACTAACCATGCAACTCAGTTCTAAAAACTGAATAGAATGCAGTTTTCACGCTGATGAAAGACGTATGCTTTCCTACTTGAGAAGTGTTTTCAAAGACGTTCACAGAGTGATTCTGCAAAGCCTTTTTACTGACGTTGGCTTTTAAACGTGTTTTCAGTGGAATTTCTGTCAAACGCAAGACACGCTATTTTCTGTTAAAGAATTGAATATCCAGAATGCAAACAAGAACTTCCCTACAAGTGAATCGACTAACCATGCAACTCAGTTCTAAAAACTGAATAGAATGCAGTTTTCACGCTGATGAAAGACGTATGCTTTCCTTCTTGAGAAGTGTTTTCAAAGACGTTCACAGAGTGATTCTGCAAAGCCTTTTTACTGACTTTGGTTTTAAACGTGTTTTCAGTGGAATTTCTGTCAAACGTAAGACACGAGATTTGCTGTTAAAGAATTGAATATCCAGAATGCAAACAAACACTTCCCTACAAGTGAATCACCTAACCATGCAACTCAGTTCTAAAAACTGAATAGAATGCAGTTTTCACTCACATGATAGACGTATGCTTTCCTTATTGAGAAGTGTTTTCAAAGACGGTCACAGTGTGATTCTGCAAAGCCCTTTTACTGACGTTGGTTTTAAACGTGTTTTCAGTGGAATTTCTGTCAAACGCAAGACACGAGATTTGCTATTAAAGAATTGAATATACAGAACGTAAACAAACACTTCCCTGCAAGTGAATCGCCTAACCATGCAACTCAGTTCCGAAAACTGAATAGAACTCAGGTTTCACTCAGATGAAAGACAAATGCTTTCCTTCTTGTGAAGTGTTTTCAAAGACGTTCACAGAGTGATTTTGCAAAGCCTTTTTACTGACGTTGGTTTTAAACGTGTTTTCAGTGGAATTTCTGTCAAAAGCAAGACACGAGATTTGCTGTTAAAGAATTGAATATCAAGAATGCAAACAAACACTTCCCTACAAGTGAATCGCCTAACCATGCAACTCAGTTCTAAAAACTGAATAGAATGCAGTTTTCACTCACATGATAGACGTATGCTTTCCTTCTTGAGAAGTGTTTTCAAAGACGTTCACAGTGTGATTCTGCAAATCCCTTTTACTGACGTTGGTTTTAAACGTGTTTTCAGTGGAATTTCTGTCAAACGCAAAACACGAGATTTGCTGTTAAAGAATTGAATATCCAGAATGCAAACAAACACTTCACTACAAGTGAATCACCTAACCATGCAACTCAGTTCTAAAAACTGAATAGAATGCAGTTTTAACTAAGATGAAAGACGTATGCTTTCCTTCTAGAGAAGTGTTTTCAAAGACATTCACAGAGTGATTCTACAAAGCCTTTTTACTGACGTTGGCTTTTAAATGCGGTTTCAGTGGAATTTCTGTCAAACGCAAGACACGAGATTTGCTGTAAAGAATTGAATATCCAGAATGCAAACAAACACTTCCCTACAAGTGAATCGCCTAACCATGCAACTCAGTTCTAAAAACTGAATAGAATGCAGTTTTCACTCAGATGAAAGACGTATGCTTTCCTTCTTGAGAAGTGTTTTCAAAGACGTTCACAGAGTGATTCTGCAAAGCCTTTTTACTGACGTTGGTTTTAAACGTGTTTTCAGTGGAATTTCTGTCAAACGCAAGACACGAGATTTGCTGTTAAAGAATTGAATATCCAGAATGCAAACAAGAACTTCCCTACAAGTGAATCGACTAACCATGCAACTCAGTTCTAAAAACTGAATAGAATGCAGTTTTCACTCACATGAAAGACGTATGCTTTCCTTCTTGAGAAGTGTTTTCAAAGACATTTACATAGTGATTCTACAAAGCCTTTTTACTGACGTTGGCTTTTAAACGTATTTTCAGTGGAATTTCTGTTAAACGCAAGACACGAGATTTGCTGTTAAAGAATTGAATATCCAGAATGCAAACAAGAACTTCCCTACAAGTGAATCACCTAACCATGCAACTCAGTTCTAAAAACTGAATAGAATGCAGTTTTCTCGCAGATGAAAGACGTATGCTTTCCTTCTAGAGAAGTGTTTTCAAAGACATTCACAGAGTAATTTTACAAAGCCTTTTTACTGACGTTGGCTTTAAAACGTGTTTTCAGTGGAATTTCTGTCAAACGCAAGACATGATATTTGCTGTTAAAGAATTGAGTATGCAGAATGCAAACAAGAACTTCCCTACAAGTGAATCGACTAACCATGCAACTCAGTTCTAAAAACTGAATAGAATGCAGTTTTCACTCACATGAAAGACGTATGCTTTCCTTCTAGAGAAGTGTTTTCAAAGACATTCACAGAGTGATTCTACAAAGCCTTTTTACTGACTTTGGCTTTTAAACGCGGTTTCAGTGGAATTTCTGTCAAACGCCAGACACGAGATTTGCTGTTAAAGAATTCAATATCCAGAATGCAAACCAACACTTCCCTACAAGTGAATCACCTAACCATGCAACTTAGTTCTAAAAACTGAATAGAATGCAGTTTTCTCGCAGATGAAAGTCGTATGCTTACCTTCTAGAGAAGTGTTTTCAAAGACATTCACAGAGTAATTCTACAAAGCCTTTTTACTGATGTTGGCTTTTAAATGTGTTTTCAGTGGAATTTCTGTCAAACGCAAGACACGATATTTGCTGTTAAAGAATTGAGTATGCAGAACGCAAACCAAAACTTCCCTACAAGTGAATCGCCTAACCGTGCAACTCAGTTCTAAAAACTGAATAGAATGCAGTTTTCACTCAGATGAAAGACGTATTCTTTCCTTCTTGAGAAGTGTTTTCAAAGACGTTCTCAGAGTGATTCTGCAAACCTTTTTACTCACGTTGGTTTTAAACGTGTTTTCTGTGGAATTTCTGTCAAATGCAAGACACGAGATTTGCTGTTAAAGAATTGAGTATACAGAACGCAAACCAACACTTCCCTACAAGAGAATCACGTAACCATGCAACTCAGTTCTAAAAACTAATAGAATGCAGTTTTCACTCACATGAAAGACGTATGCTTTCCTTCTTGAGAAGTGTTTTCAAAGACGTTCACAGAGTGATTCTGCAAAGCCTTTTTACTGACGTTGGTTTTAAACGTGTTTTCAGTGGAATTTCTGTCAAACGCAAGACACGAGATTTGCTGTTAAAGAATTGAATATCCAGAATGCAAACAAGAACTTCCCTACAAGTGAATCGACTAACCATGCAACTCAGTTCTAAAAACTGAATAGAATGAAGTTTTCACGCTGATGAAAGGCGTATGCTTTCCTTCTAGAGAAGTGTTTTCAAAGACATTCACAGAGTTATTCTGCAAAGCCTTATTTACTGACATTGGCTTTTAAACGTGTTTTCAGTGGAATTTCTGTCAAACGCAAGACACGATATTTGCTGTTAAAGAATTGAACATACAGAACGCAAACAAACACTTCCCTACAAGTGAATCGCCTAACCATGCAACTCAGTTCTGAAAACTGAATAGAACGCAGGTTTCCCTCAGATGAAAGACAAATGCTTTCCTTCTTGAGAAGTGTTTTCAAAGACGTTCACAGAGTGATTCTGCAAAGCCTTTTTACTGACGTTGGTTTTAAACGTGTTTTCAGTGGAATTTCTGTCAAACGCAAGACACGAGATTTGCTGTTAAAGAATTGAATATCCAGAATTCAAACAAGAACTTCCCTACAAGTGAATCGACTAACCATGCAACTCAGTTCTAAAAACTGAATAGAATGCAGTTTTCACGCTGATGAAAGGCGTATGCTTTCCTTCTAGAGAAGTGTTTTCAAAGACATTCACAGAGTGATTCTACAAAGCCTTTTTACTGACGTTGGCTTTTAAACGCGGTTTCAGTGGAATTTCTGTCAAACGCAAGACACGATATTTGCTGTTAAAGAATTGAGTATGCAGAACGCAAACCAACACTTCCCTACAAGTGAATCGCCTAACCGTGCAACTCAGTTCTAAAAACTGAATAGAATGCAGTTTTCACTCAGATGAAAGACGTATGCTTTCCTTCTTGAGAAGTGTTTTCAAAGACGTTCACAGAGTGATTCTGCAAAGCCTTTTTAGTGACGTTGATTTTAAACGTGTTTTCAGTGGAATTTCTGTCAAACGCAAGACACGAGATTTGCTGTTAAAGAATTGAATATCCAGAATGCAAACAAGAACTTCCCTACAAGTGAATCGACTAACCATGCAACTCAGTTCTAAAAACTGAATAGAATGCAGTTTTCATTCAGATGAAAGACGTATGCTTTCCTTCTTGAGAAGTCTTTTCAAAGACGTTCACAGAGTGATTCTGCAAAGCCTTTTTACTAACTTTGGTTTTAAACGTGTTTTCAGTGGAATTTCTGTCAAACGCAAGACACGAGATTTGATGTTAAAGAATTGAATATCAAGAATGTAAACAAACACTTCCCTACAAGTGAATCACCTAACCATGCAACTCAGTTCTAAAAACTGAATAGAATGCAGTTTTCACTCACATGATAGACGTATGCTTTCCTTCTTGAGAAGTGTTTTCAAAGACGTTCACAGTGTGATTCTGCAAAGCCTTTTTACTGACGTTGGCTTTTAAACGCGATTTCAGTGGAATTTCTGTCAAATGCAAGACACGAGATTTGCTGTAAAGAATTGAGTATACAGAATGCAAACAAACACTTCCCTACAAGTGAATCGCCTAACCATGCAACTCAGTTCTGAAAACTGAATAGAACGCAGGTTTCCCTCAGATGAAAGACGTATGCTTTCCTTCTTGAGAAGTGTTTTCAAAGACGTTCACAGAGTGATTCTGCAAAGCCTTTTTACTGACGTTGGCTTTTAAACGTGTTTTCAGTGGAATTTCTGTCAAACGCAAGACACGCTATTTTCTGTTAAAGAATTGAATATCCAGAATGCAAACAAGAACTTCCCTACAAGTGAATCGACTAACCATGCAACTCAGTTCTAAAAACTGAATAGAATGCAGTTTTCACGCTGATGAAAGACGTATGCTTTCCTTCTTGAGAAGTGTTTTCAAAGACGTTCACAGAGTGATTCTGCAAAGCCTTTTTACTGACTTTGGTTTTAAACGTGTTTTCAGTGGAATTTCTGTCAAACGCAAGACACGAGATTTGCTGTTAAAGAATTGAATATCCAGAATGCAAACAAACACTTCCCTACATGTGAATCACCTAACCATGCAACTCAGTTCTAAAAACTGAATAGAATGCAGTTTTCACTCACATGATAGACGTATGCTTTCCTTATTGAGAAGTGTTTTCAAAGACGGTCACAGTGTGATTCTGCAAAGCCCTTTTACTGACGTTGGTTTTAAACGTGTTTTCAGTGGAATTTCTGTCAAACGCAAGACACGAGATTTGCTATTAAAGAATTGAATATACAGAACGTAAACAAACACTTCCCTGCAAGTGAATCGCCTAACCATGCAACTCAGTTCTGAAAACTGAATAGAACGCAGGTTTCACTCAGATGAAAGACAAATGCTTTCCTTCTTGAGAAGTGTTTTCAAAGACGTTCACAGAGTGATTTTGCAAAGCCTTTTTACTGACGTTGGTTTTAAACGTGTTTTCAGTGGAATTTCTGTCAAACGCAAGACACGAGATTTGCTGTTAAAGAATTGAATATCAAGAATGCAAACAAACACTTCCCTACAAGTGAATCACCTAACCATGCAACTCAGTTCTAAAAACTGAATAGAATGCAGTTTTCACTCACATGATAGACGTATGCTTTCCTTCTTGAGAAGTGTTTTCAAAGACGTTCACAGTGTGATTCTGCAAATCCCTTTTACTGACGTTGGTTTTAAACGTGTTTTCAGTGGAATTTCTGTCAAACGCAAAACACGAGATTTGCTGTTAAAGAATTGAATATCCAGAATGCAAACAAACACTTCCCTACAAGTGAATCACCTAACCATGCAACTCAGTTCTAAAAACTGAATAGAATGCAGTTTTAACTAAGATGAAAGACATATGCTTTCCTTCTAGAGAAGTGTTTTCAAAGACATTCACAGAGTGATTCTACAAAGCCTTTTTACTGACGTTGGCTTTTAAATGCGGTTTCAGTGGAATTTCTGTCAAACGCAAGACACGAGATTTGCTGTAAAGAATTGAATATCCAGAATGCAAACAAACACTTCCCTACAAGTGAATCGCCTAACCATGCAACTCAGTTCTAAAAACTGAATAGAATGCAGTTTTCACTCACATGAAAAACGTATGCTTTCCTTCTAGAGAAGTGTTTTCAAAGACATTCACAGAGTGATTCTACAAAGCCTTTTTACTGACGTTGGCTTTTAAACGCGGTTTCAGTGGAATTTCTGTCAAACGCCAGACACGAGATTTGCTGTTAAAGAATTCAATATCCAGAATGCAAACCAACACTTCCCTACAAGTGAATCACCTAACCATGCAACTTAGTTCTAAAAACTGAATAGAATGCAGTTTTCTCGCAGATGAAAGACGTATGCTTTCCTTCTAGAGAAGTGTTTTCAAAGACATTCACAGAGTAATTTTACAAAGCCTTTTTACTGACGTTGGCTTTTAAACGTGTTTTCAGTGGAATTTCTGTCAAAAGCAAGACATGATATTTGCTGTTAAAGAATTGAGTATGCAGAACGCAAACCATCACTTCCCTACAAGTGAATCGCCTAACCGTGCAACTCAGTTCTAAAAACTGAATAGAATGCAGTTTTCACTCTGATGAAAGACATATGCTTTCCTTCTTGAGAAGTGTTTTCAAAGACGTTCTCAGAGTGATTATGCAAACCTTTTTACTGACATTGGTTTTAAACGTGTTTTCTGTGGAATTTCTGTCAAATGCAAGACACGAGATTTGCTGTTAAAGAATTGAGTATACAGAACGCAAACCAACACTTCCCTACAAGAGAATCACGTAACCGTGCAACTGAGTTCTAAAAACTAATAGAATGCAGTTTTCACTCACATGAAAGACGTATGCTTTCCTTCTTGAGAAGTGTTTTCAAAGACGTTCACAGAGTTATTCTGCAAAGCCTTTTTTACTGACATTGGCTTTTAAACGTGTTTTCAGTGGAATTTCTGCCAAACACAAGACACGATATTTGCTGTTAAAGAATTGAGTATACAGAACGCAAACAAACACTTCCCTACAAGTGAATCGCCTAACCATGCAACTCAGTTCTGAAAACTGAATAGAACGCAGGTTTCCCTCAGATGAAAGACAAATGCTTTCCTTCTTGAGAAGTGTTTTCAAAGACGTTCACAGTGTGATTCTGCAAAGCCTTTTTACTGACGTTGGTTTTAAACGTGTTTTCTGTGGAATTTCTGTCAAACGCAAGACACGAGATTTGCTGTTAAAGAATTGAATATCCAGAATGCAAACAAGAACTTCCCTACAAGTGAATCGACTAACCATGCAACTCAGTTCTAAAAACTGAATAGAATGCAGTTTTCACGCTGATGAAAGACGTATGCTTTCCTTCTTGAGAAGTGTTTTCAAAGACGTTCACAGAGTGATTCTGCAAAGCCTTTTTACTGACTTTGGCTTTTAAACGTGTTTTCAGTGGAATTTCTGTCAAATGCAAGACACGAGATTTGCTGTTAAAGAATTGAATATCCAGAATGCAAACAAGAACTTCCCTACAAGTGAATCGACTAACCATGCAACTCAGTTCTAAAAACTGAATAGAATGCAGTTTTCACGCTGATGAAAGACGTATGCTTTCCTTCTTGAGAAGTGTTTTCAAAGACGTTCACAGAGTGATTCTGCAAAGCCTTTTTACTGACGTTGGCTTTTAAACGTGTTTTCAGTGGAATTTCTGTCAAACGCAAGACACGCTATTTTCTGTTAAAGAATTGAATATCCAGAATGCAAACAAGAACTTCCCTACAAGTGAATCGACTAACCATGCAACTCAGTTCTAAAAACTGAATAGAATGCAGTTTTCACGCTGATGAAAGACGTATGCTTTCCTTCTTGAGAAGTGTTTTCAAAGACGTTCACAGAGTGATTCTGCAAAGCCTTTTTACTGACTTTGGTTTTAAACGTGTTTTCAGTGGAATTTCTGTCAAACGCAAGACACGAGATTTGCTGTTAAAGAATTGAATATCCAGAATGCAAACAAACACTTCCCTACAAGTGAATCACCTAACCATGCAACTCAGTTCTAAAAACTGAATAGAATGCAGTTTTCACTCACATGATAGACGTATGCTTTCCTTATTGAGAAGTGTTTTCAAAGACCGTCACAGTGTGATTCTGCAAAGCCCTTTTACTGACGTTGGTTTTAAACGTGTTTTCAGTGGAATTTCTGTCAAACGCAAGACACGAGATTTGCTATTAAAGAATTGAATATACAGAACGTAAACAAACACTTCCCTGCAAGTGAATCGCCTAACCATGCAACTCAGTTCTGAAAACTGAATAGAACGCAGGTTTCACTCAGATGAAAGACAAATGCTTTCCTTCTTGAGAAGTGTTTTCAAAGACGTTCACAGAGTGATTTTGCAAAGCCTTTTTACTGACGTTGGTTTTAAACGTGTTTTCAGTGGAATTTCTGTCAAACGCAAGACACGAGATTTGCTGTTAAAGAATTGAATATCAAGAATGCAAACAAATACTTCCCTACAAGTGAATCACCTAACCATGCAACTCAGTTCTAAAAACTGAATAGAATGCAGTTTTCACTCACATGATAGACGTATGCTTTCCTTCTTGAGAAGTGTTTTCAAAGACGTTCACAGTGTGATTCTGCAAATCCCTTTTACTGACGTTGGTTTTAAACGTGCTTTCAGTGGAATTTCTGTCAAACGCAAAACACGAGATTTGCTGTTAAAGAATTGAATATCCAGAATGCAAACAAACACTTCCCTACAAGTGAATCACCTAACCATTCAACTCAGTTCTAAAAACTGAATAGAATGCAGTTTTAACTAAGATGAAAGACATATGCTTTCCTTCTAGAGAAGTGTTTTCAAAGACATTCACAGAGTGATTCTACAAAGCCTTTTTACTGACGTTGGCTTTTAAATGCGGTTTCAGTGGAATTTCTGACAAACGCAAGACACGAGATTTGCTGTTAAAGAATTGAATGTACAAAACGCAAACAAACACTTCCCTACAAGTGAATCGCCTAACCATGCAACTCAGTTCTAAAAACTGAATAGAACGCAGTTTTCAATCAGATGAAAGACGTATGCTTTCCTTCTTGAGAAGTGTTTTCAAAGACGTTCACAGAGTGATTCTGCAATGCCTTTTTACTGATGTTGGCTTTTAAACGTGTTTTCAGTGGAATTTCTGTCAAACTCAAGACACGAGATTTGCTGTTAAAGAATTGAATGTACAGAACGCAAACAAACACTTCCCTACAAGTGAATCGCCTAACCGTGCAACTCAATACTAAAAACTGAATAGAATGCAGTTTTCACTCACATGAAAGACGTATGCTTTCCTTCTTGAGAAGTGTTTTCAAAGACGTTCACAGAGTGATTCTGCAAAGCCTTTTTACTGACGTTGGTTTTAAACTTGTTTTCAGTGGAATTTCTGTCAAACGCAAGACACGACATTTGCTGTTAAAGAATTGAATATACAGAACGCAAACAAACAATTCCCTACAAGTGAATCGCCTAACCATGCAACTCAGTTCTAAAAACTGAATAGAATGCAGTTTTCACTCAGATGAAAGACGTATGGTTCCCTTCTAGAGAAGTGTTTTCAAAGACATTCACAGAGTGATTGTACAAAGCCTTTTTTACTGATGTTGGCTTTTAAACGTATTTTCATTGGAATTTCTCTCAAACGCAAGACACGAGATTTGCTGTTAAAGAATTGAACATACAGAATGCAAACAAACACTTCCCTACAAGTGAATCGCCTTACCATGCAACTCAGTTCTAAAAACTGAATAGAATGCAGTTTTCACGCAGATGAAAGACGTATGCTTTCCTTCTAGAGAAGTGTTTTCAAAGACATTCACAGAGTGATTCTACAAAGCCTTTTTACTGACGTTGGCTTTTAAACGTGTTTTCAGTGGAATTTCTGTCAAACTCAAGACACGAGATTTGCTGTTAAAGAATTGAACATACAGAATGCATACAAACACTTCCCTACATGTGAATCGCCTAACCATGCAACTTAGTTCTAAAAACTGAATAGAATGCAGTTTTCACGCAGATGAAAGACGTATGCTTTCCTTCTAGAGAAGTGTCTTCAAAGACATTCACAGAGTGATTCTACAAAGCCTTCTTACTGCCGTTGGCTTTTAAACGTGTTTTCAGTGGAATTTCTGTCAAACAAAGACACGATATTTGCTGTTAAAGAATTGAATATAGAGAACGCAAACAAACACTTCCCTACAAGTGAATCGCCTAACCATGCAACTCAGTTCTAAAAACTGAATAGAACGCAGTTTTCACTCAGATGAAATACATATGCTTTAGTTCTTGAGAAGTGTTTTCAAAGACTTTCACAGAGTGATTCTACAAAGCCTTTTTACTGACGTTGGCTTTTAAACGTGTTTTCCGTGGAATTTCTGTCAAACGCAAGACACGATATTTGCTTTTGAAGAATTGAACATACAGAATGCAAACAAAAACTTCCCTACAAGTGAATCGCCTAACCATGCAACTCAGTAATAAAAACTGAATAGAATGCAGTTTTCACTCACATGAAAGACGTATGCTATCCTTCTTGAGAAGTGTTTTGAAAGACGTTCACAGAGTGATTCTGCAAAGCCTTTTTACTACGTTTGTTTTAAACGTGTTTTCAGTGAAATTTCTATCAAACCCAAGACACGAGATTTGCTGTTAAAGAATTAAATGTACAGAACGCAAACAAACACTTCCCTACAAGTGAATTGCCTAACCGTGCAACTCAGTTCTAAAAACTGAATAGAATGCTGTTTTCACTCACATGAAAGACGTATGCTTTCCTTCTTGAGAAGTGTTTTCAAAGACGTTCACAGAGTGATTCTGCAAAGCCTTTTTACTGACATTGGTTTTAAACGTGTTTTCCGTGGAATTTCTGTCAAACGCAAGACACGAGATTTGCTGTTAAAGAATTGAATGTACAGAACGCAAACAAACACTTCCCTACAAGTGAATTGCCTAACCCTGCACCTCAGTTCTAAAAACTGAATAGAATGCAGTTTTCACTCACATGAAAGACGTATGCTTTCCGTAATGAGAAGTGTTTTCAAAGACGTTCACAGGGTGATTCTGCAAAGCCTTTTTACTGACGTTGGTTTTAAACGTGTTGTCAGTGGAATTTCTGTCAAACGTAAGACACGAGATTTGCTGTTAAAGAATTGAATGTACAGTACGCAAACAAACACTTCCTTACAAGTGATTGCCTAACCATGCAAAGCAGTTCTAAAAACTGAATAGAACGCAGTTTTCACTCAGATGAAAGACGTATGCTTTCCTTCTTGAGAAGTGTTTTCAAAGACATTCACAGAGTGATTCTAAAAAGCCTTTTTACTAACGTTGGCTTTTAAACGTGTTTTCAGTGGAATTTCTGTCAAACGCAAGACACGAGGTTTGCTGCTAAGGAATTGAGTATACAGAACACAAATAAACACTTCCCTACAAGTGAATCGCCTAAACATTCAACTCACTTCTAAAAACTACATAGAACGCAGTTTTCACTCAGAGGAAAGACGTATGCTTTCCTTCTAGAAAGTGTTTTCAAAGACATTCACAGAGTGATTCTACAAAGCCTTTTTACTGACGTTGGCTTTTAAACGTGTTTTCAGTGGAATTTCTGTCAAACGCAAGACACGAGATTTGCTGTTATAGAATTGAACATACAGAATGCAAACAAACACTTGCCTACAATTGAATCGCCTAACCGTGCAACTCAGTTCTAAAAACTGAATAGAATGCAGTTTTCACTCACATGAAAGACGTATGCTTTCCTTCTAGAGAAGTGTTTTCAAAGACATTCACAGAGTGATTCTACAAAGCCTTTTTACTGACGTTGGCTTTTAAACGTGTTTTCATTGGAGTTTCTGTCAAACGCAAGACACGAGATTTGCTTTTGAGGAATTGAACATACAGAATGCAAACAAACACTTCCCTACAAGTGAATCGCCTAACCATGCAACTCAGTTCTAAAAACTGGATAGAATGCAGTTTTCACTCACATGAAAGACGTATGCTTTCCTTCTTGAGAAGTGTTTTGAAAGACGTTCACAGAGTGATTCTGCAAAGCCTTTTTACTGACGTTGGTTTTAAACGTGTTCTCATTGGAATTTCTGTCAAACCCAAGACACGAGATTTGCTGTTAAAGAATTGAATGTACAGAACGCAAACAAACACTTCCCTACAAGTGAATCGCCTAACCATGCAACTCAGTTCTAAAAACAGAATAGAATGCAGTTTTCACTCACATGAAAGACGTATGCTTTCTTTCTTGAGAAGTGTTTTCAAAGACGTTCACAGAGTGACTCTGCAAAGCCTTTTTACTGACGTTGGCTTTTAAACGTGTTTTCAGTGGAATTTCTGTCAAAGCCAAGACACGAGATTTGCTGTTAAAGAATTGAATGTACAGAACGCAAACAAACACTTCCCTACAAGTGAATCGCCTAACCATGCAACTCAGTTCTGAAAACTGAATAGAACGCAGGTTTCACTCAGATGAAAGACAAATGCTTTCCTTCTTGAGAAGTGTTTTCAAAGACGTTCACAGAGTGATTTTGCAAAGCCTTTTTACTGACGTTGGTTTTAAACGTGTTTTCAGTGGAATTTCTGTCAAACGCAAGACACGAGATTTGCTGTTAAAGAATTGAATATCAAGAATGCAAACAAACACTTCCCTACAAGTGAATCACCTAACCATGCAACTCAGTTCTAAAAACTGAATAGAATGCAGTTTTCACTCACATGATAGACGTATGCTTTCCTTCTTGAGAAGTGTTTTCAAAGACGTTCACAGTGTGATTCTGCAAATCCCTTTTACTGACGTTGGTTTTAAACGTGTTTTCAGTGGAATTTCTGTCAAACGCAAAACACGAGATTTGCTGTTAAAGAATTGAATATCCAGAATGCAAACAAACACTTCCCTACAAGTGAATCACCTAACCATGCAACTCAGTTCTAAAAACTGAATAGAATGCAGTTTTAACTAAGATGAAAGACATATGCTTTCCTTCTAGAGAAGTGTTTTCAAAGACATTCATAGAGTGATTCTACAAAGCCTTTTTACTGACGTTGGCTTTTAAATGCGGTTTCAGTGGAATTTCTGTCAAACGCAAGACACGAGATTTGCTGTAAAGAATTGAATATCCAGAATGCAAACAAACACTTCCCTACAAGTGAATCGCCTAACCATGCAACTCAGTTCTAAAAACTGAATAGAATGCAGTTTTCACTCACATGAAAAACGTATGCTTTCCTTCTAGAGAAGTGTTTTCAAAGACCTTCACAGAGTGATTCTACAAAGCCTTTTTACTGACGTTGGCTTTTAAACGCGGTTTCAGTGGAATTTCTGTCAAACGCCAGACACGAGATTTGCTGTTAAAGAATTCAATATCCAGAATGCAAACCAACACTTCCCTACAAGTGAATCACCTAACCATGCAACTTAGTTCTAAAAACTGAATAGAATGCAGTTTTCTCGCAGATGAAAGACGTATGCTTTCCTTCTAGAGAAGTGTTTTCAAAGACATTCACAGAGTAATTTTACAAACCCTTTTTACTGACGTTGGCTTTTAAACGTGTTTTCAGTGGAATTTCTGTCAAACGCAAGACATGATATTTGCTGTTAAAGAATTGAGTATGCAGAACGCAAACCACCACTTCCCTACAAGTGAATCGCCTAACCGTGCAACTCAGTTCTAAAAACTGAATAGAATGCAGTTTTCACTCTGATGAAAGACATATGCTTTCCTTCTTGAGAAGTGTTTTCAAAGACGTTCTCAGAGTGATTATGCAAACCTTTTTACTGACATTGGTTTTAAACGTGTTTTCTGTGGAATTTCTGTCAAATGCAAGACACGAGATTTGCTGTTAAAGAATTGAGTATACAGAACGCAAACCAACACTTCCATACAAGAGAATCACGTAACCGTGCAACTGAGTTCTAAAAACTAATAGAATGCAGTTTTCACTCACATGAAAGACGTATGCTTTCCTTCTTGAGAAGTGTTTTCAAAGACGTTCACAGAGTTATTCTGCAAAGCCTTTTTTACTGACATTGGCTTTTAAACGTGTTTTCAGTGGAATTTCTGCCAAACACAAGACACGATATTTGCTATTAAAGAATTGAGTATACAGAACGCAAACAAACACTTCCCTACAAGTGAATCGCCTAACCATGCAACTCAGTTCTGAAAACTGAATAGAACGCAGGTTTCCCTCAGATGAAAGACAAATGCTTTCCTTCTTGAGAAGTGTTTTCAAAGACGTTCACAGAGTGATTCTGCAAAGCCTTTTTACTGACGTTGGTTTTAAACGTGTTTTCTGTGGAATTTCTGTCAAACGCAAGACACGAGATTTGCTGTTAAAGAATTGAATATCCAGAATGCAAACAAGAACTTCCCTACAAGTGAATCGACTAACCATGCAACTCAGTTCTAAAAACTGAATAGAATGCAGTTTTCACGCTGATGAAAGACGTATGCTTTCCTTCTTGAGAAGTGTTTTCAAAGACGTTCACAGAGTGATTCTGCAAAGCCTTTTTACTGACTTTGGCTTTTAAACGTGTTTTCAGTGGAATTTCTGTCAAATGCAAGACAAGAGATTTGCTGTTAAAGAATTGAATATCCAGAATGCAAACAAGAACTTCCCTACAAGTGAATCGACTAACCATGCAACTCAGTTCTAAAAACTGAATAGAATGCAGTTTTCACGCTGATGAAAGACGTATGCTTTCCTTCTTGAGAAGTGTTTTCAAAGACGTTCACAGAGTGATTCTGCAAAGCCTTTTTACTGACGTTGGCTTTTAAACGTGTTTTCAGTGGAATTTCTGTCAAACGCAAGACACGCTATTTTCTGTTAAAGAATTGAATATCCAGAATGCAAACAAGAACTTCCCTACAAGTGAATCGACTAACCATGCAACTCAGTTCTAAAAACTGAATAGAATGCAGTTTTCACGCTGATGAAAGACGTATGCTTTCCTTCTTGAGAAGTGTTTTCAAAGACGTTCACAGAGTGATTCTGCAAAGCCTTTTTACTGACTTTGGTTTTAAACGTGTTTTCAGTGGAATTTCTGTCAAACGCAAGACACGAGATTTGCTGTTAAAGAATTGAATATCCAGAATGCAAACAAACACTTCCCTACAAGTGAATCACCTAACCATGCAACTCAGTTCTAAAAACTGAATAGAATGCAGTTTTCACTCACATGATAGACATATGCTTTCCTTATTGAGAAGTGTTTTCAAAGACGGTCACAGTGTGATTCTGCAAAGCCCTTTTACTGACGTTGGTTTTAAACGTGTTTTCAGTGGAATTTCTGTCAAACGCAAGACACGAGATTTGCTATTAAAGAATTGAATATACAGAACGTAAACAAACACTTCCCTGCAAGTGAATCGCCTAACCATGCAACTCAGTTCTGAAAACTGAATAGAACGCAGGTTTCACTCAGATGAAAGACAAATGCTTTCCTTCTTGAGAAGTGTTTTCAAAGACGTTCACAGAGTGATTTTGCAAAGCCTTTTTACTGACGTTGGTTTTAAACGTGTTTTCAGTGGAATTTCTGTCAAACGCAAGACACGAGATTTGCTGTTAAAGAATTGAATATCAAGAATGCAAACAAACACTTCCCTACAAGTGAATCACCTAACCATGCAACTCAGTTCTAAAAACTGAATAGAATGCAGTTTTCACTCACATGATAGACGTATGCTTTCCTTCTTGAGAAGTGTTTTCAAAGACGTTCACAGTGTGATTCTGCAAATCCCTTTTACTGACGTTGGTTTTAAACGTGTTTTCAGTGGAATTTCTGTCAAACGCAAAACACGAGATTTGCTGTTAAAGAATTGAATATCCAGAATGCAAACAAACACTTCCCTACAAGTGAATCACCTAACCATGCAACTCAGTTCTAAAAACTGAATAGAATGCAGTTTTAACTAAGATGAAAGACATATGCTTTCCTTCTAGAGAAGTGTTTTCAAAGACATTCACAGAGTGATTCTACAAAGCCTTTTTACTGACGTTGGCTTTTAAATGCGGTTTCAGTGGAATTTCTGTCAAACGCAAGACACGAGATTTGCTGTAAAGAATTGAATATCCAGAATGCAAACAAACACTTCCCTACAAGTGAATCGCCTAACCATGCAACTCAGTTCTAAAAACTGAATAGAATGCAGTTTTCACTCACATGAAAAACGTATGCTTTCCTTCTAGAGAAGTGTTTTCAAAGACATTCACAGAGTGATTCTACAAAGCCTTTTTACTGACGTTGGCTTTTAAACGCGGTTTCAGTGGAATTTCTGTCAAACGCCAGACACGAGATTTGCTGTTAAAGAATTCAATATCCAGAATGCAAACCAACACTTCCCTACAAGTGAATCACCTAACCATGCAACTTAGTTCTAAAAACTGAATAGAATGCAGTTTTCTCGCAGATGAAAGACGTATGCTTTCCTTCTGGAGAAGTGTTTTCAAAGATATTCACAGAGTAATTTTACAAAGCCTTTTTACTGACGTGGGCTTTTAAACGTGTTTTCAGTGGAATTTCTGTCAAACGCAAGACATGATATTTGCTGTTAAAGAATTGAGTATGCAGAACGCAAACCACCACTTCCCTACAAGTGAATCGCCTAACCGTGCAACTCAGTTCTAAAAACTGAATAGAATGCAGTTTTCACTCTGATGAAAGACATATGCTTTCCTTCTTGAGAAGTGTTTTCAAAGACGTTCTCAGAGTGATTATGCAAACCTTTTTACTGACATTGGTTTTAAACGTGTTTTCTGTGGAATTTCTGTCAAATGCAAGACACGAGATTTGCTGTTAAAGAATTGAGTATACAGAACGCAAACCAACACTTCCCTACAAGTGAATCGCCTAACCGTGCAACTCAGTTCTAAAAACTAATAGAATGCAGTTTTCACTCACATGAAAGACGTATGCTTTCCTTCTTGAGAAGTGTTTTCAAAGACGTTCACAGAGTTATTCTGCAAAGCCTTTTTTACTGACATTGGCTTTTAAACGTGTTTTCAGTGGAATTTCTGCCAAACACAAGACATGATATTTGCTGTTAAAGAATTGAGTATGCAGAACGCAAACCACCACTTCCCTACAAGTGAATCGCCTAACCGTGCAACTCAGTTCTGAAAACTGAATAGAACGCAGGTTTCCCTCAGATGAAAGACAAATGCTTTCCTTCTTGAGAAGTGTTTTCAAAGACGTTCACAGAGTGATTCTGCAAAGCCTTTTTACTGACGTTGGTTTTAAACGTGTTTTCAGTGGAATTTCTGTCAAACGCAAGACAGGAGATTTGCTGTTAAAGAATTGAATATCCAGAATGCAAACAAGAACTTCCCTACAAGTGAATCGACTAACCATGCAACTCAGTTCTAAAAACTGAATAGAATGCAGTTTTCACGCTGATGAAAGACATATGCTTTCCTTCTTGAGAAGTGTTTTCAAAGACGTTTACAGAGTGATTCTGCAAAGCCTTTTTACTGACTTTGGCTTTTAAACGTGTTTTCAGTGGAATTTCTGTCAAATGCAAGACACGAGATTTGCTGTTAAAGAATTGAATATCCAGAATGCAAACAAGAACTTCCCTACAAGTGAATCGACTAACCATGCAACTCAGTTCTAAAACCTGAATAGAATGCAGTTTTCACGCTGATGAAAGACGTATGCTTTCCTTCTTGAGAAGTGTTTTCAAAGACGTTCACAGAGTGATTCTGCAAAGCCTTTTTACTGACTTTGGTTTTAAACGTGTTTTCAGTGGAATTTCTGTCAAACGCAAGACACGAGATTTGCTGTTAAAGAATTGAATATCCAGAATGCAAACAAGAACTTCCCTACAAGTGAATCGACTAACCATGAAACTCAGTTCTAAAAACTGAATAGAATGAAGTTTTCACGCTGATGAAAGGCGTATGTTTTCCGTCTAGAGAAGTGTTTTCAAAGACATTCACAGAGTGATTCTACAAAGCCTTTTTACTGACGTTGGCTTTTAAACGTGTTTTCAGTGGAATTTCTGTCAAACGCAAGACACGATATTTGCTGTTAAAGAATTGAGTATGCAGAACGCAAACCAACACTTCCCTACAAGTGAATCGCCTAACCGTGCAACTCAGTTCTAAAAACTGAATAGAATGCAGTTTTCACTCACATTATAGACGTATGCTTTCCTTATTGAGAAGTGTTTTCAAAGACGGTCACAGTGTGATTCTGCAAAGCCCTTTTACTGACGTTGGTTTTAAACGTGTTTTCAGTGGAATTTCTGTCAAACGCAAGACACGAGATTTGCTGTTAAAGAATTGAACATACAGAATGCAAACAAACACTTCCCTAGAAGTTAATCGCCTAACCGTGCAACTCAGTTCTAAAAACTGAATAGAATGCAGTTTTCACTCAGATGAAAGACGTATGCTTTCCTTCTTGAGAAGAGTTTTCAAAGACGTTCTCAGAGTGATTCTGCAAAGCCTTTTTACTGACGTTGGTTTTAAACTTGTTTTCAGTGGAATTTCTGTCAAACGCAAGACACGAGATTTGCTGTTCAAGAATTGAATATCCAGAATGCAAACAAACACTTCCCTACAAGTGAATCACCTAACCATGCAACTCAGTTCTAAAAACTGAATAGAATGCAGTTTTCACTCACATGATAGACGTATGCTTTCCTTCTTGAGAAGTGTTTTCAAAGACATTCACAGAGTAATTCTACAAAGCCTTTTTACTGACTTTGGCTTTTAAACGTGTTTTCAGTGGAATTTCTGTCAAACGCAAGAGACGATATTTGCTCTTAAAGAATTGAGTATGCAGAACGCAAACCAACACTTCCCTACAAGTGAATCGCCTAACCATGCAACTCAGTTCTAAAAACTGAATAGAACGCAGTTTTCACTCAGATGAAAGACGTATGTTTTCCTTCTAGAGAAGTGTTTTCAAAGACATTCACAGAGTGATTCTATAAAGCCTTTTTACTGACGTTGGCTTTTAAACGTGTTTTCAGTGGAATTTCTGTCAAACGCAAGAACGAGATTTGCTGTTACAGAATTGAGTATACAGAACGCAAACAAACACTTCCCTACAAGTGAATCACCTAACCATGCAACTCAGTTCTAAAAACTGAATAGAATGCAGTTTTCACTCACATGATAGACGCATGCTTTCCTTCTTGAGAAGTGTTTTCAAAGAAGTTCACAGTGTGATTGTGCAAACCCTTTTACTGACGTTGGTTTTAAACGTGTTTTCAGTGGAATTTCTGTCAAACGCAAGACACGAGATTTGCTATTAAAGAATTGAATATACAGAATGCAAACAAACACTTCCCTACAAGTGAATCGCCTAACCATGCAACTCAGTTCTAAAAAGTGAATAGAATGCAGTTTTCACTCACATGAAAGACGTATGCTTTCCTTCTTGAGAAGTGTTTTCAAAGACATTCACAGAGTGATTCTGCAAAGCCTTTTTACTGACGTTGGTTTTAAACGTGTTTTCAGTGGAATTTCTGTCAAACGCAAGACACGATATTTGCTGTTAAAGAATTGAGTATGCAGAACGCAAACCCAAACTTCCCTACAAGTGAATCGCCTAACCGTGCAACTCAGTTCTAAAAACTGAATAGAATGCAGTTTTCACTCAGATGAAAGACGTATGCTTTCCTTCTTGAGAAGTGTTTTCAAAGACGTTCACAGAGTTATTCTGCAAAGCCTTTTTTACTGACATTGGGTTTTAAACGTGTTTTCTGTGGAATTTCTGTCAAATGCAAGACACGATATTTGCTGTTAAAGAATTGAGTATACAGAACGCAAACAACCACTTCCCTACAAGTGAATCGCCTAACCATGCAACTCAGTTCTGAAAACTGAATAGAACGCAGGTTTCCCTCAGATGAAAGACAAATGCTTTCCTTCTTGAGAAGTGTTTTCAAAGACATTCACAGATTGATTCTGCAAAGCCTTTTTACTGACGTTGGTTTTAAACGTGTTTTCAGTGGAATTTCTGTCAAACGCAAGACACGAGATTTGCTGTTAAAGAATTGAATATCCAGAATGCAAACAAGAACTTCCCTACAAGTGAATCGACTAACCATGCAACTCAGTTCTAAAAACTGAATAGAATGCAGTTTTCATGCTGATGAAAGGCGTATGCTTTTCTTCTAGAGAAGTGTTTTCAAAGACATTCACAGAGTGATTCTACAAAGCCTTTTTACTGACGTTGGCTTTTAAACGTGTTTTCAGTGGAATTTCTGTCAAACGCAAGACACGATATTTGCTGTTAAAGAATTGAGTATGCAGAACGCAAACCAACACTTCCCTACAAGTGAATCGCCTAACCGTGCAACTCAGTTCTAAAAACTGAATAGAATGCAGTTTTCACTCACATGAAAGACGTATGCTTTCCTTCTTGAGAAGTGTTTTCAAAGACGTTCACAGAGTGATTCTGCAAAGCCTTTTTAGTGACGTTGATTTTAAAGGTGTTTTCAGTGGAATTTCTGTCAAACGCAAGACACGATATTTGCTGTTAAAGAATTGAATATCCAGAATGCAAACAAGAACTTCCCTACAAGTGAATCGACTAACCATGCAACTCAGTTCTAAAAACTGAATAGAATGCAGTTTTAACGCAGATGAAAGACGTATGCTTTCCTTCTAGAGAAGTGTTTTCAAAGACATTCACAGAGTGATTCTACAAAGCCTTTTTACTGACGTTGGTTTTAAACGTGTTTTCAGTGGAATTTCTGTCAAACACAGGACAGGAGATTTGCTGTTAAAGAATTGATCATACAGAATGCAAACAAACACTTCCCTACAAGTGAATCTCCTAACCATGCAACTCAGTTCAAAAACTGAATAGAATGCAGTTTTCACGCACACGAAAGACGTATGCTTTCCTTCTTGAGAAGTGTTTTCAAAGACTTTCACAGAGTGATTCTGCAAAGCCTTTTTACTGACTTTGGTTTTAATCGTGTTTTCAGTGGAATTTCTGTCAAACGCAAGACACGAGATTTGCTGTTAAAGAATTGAATATACAGAACGCAAACAAACAATTCCCTACAAGTGAATCGCCTAACAATGCAACTCAGTTCTAAAAACTGAATAGAATGCAGTTTTCACTCAGATGAAAGACGTATGCTTTCCTTCTAGAGAAGTGTATTCAAAGACATTCACAGAGTGATTCTACAAAGCCTTTTTACTGACGTTGGATTTCAAACGCGGTTTCAGTGGAATTTCTGTCAAACGCAAAACACGAGATTTGCTGTTAAAGAACTGAATATCCAGAATGCAAACAAACACTTCCCTAAAAGTAAATCGCCTAACCATGCAACTCAGTTCTAAAAACTGAATAGAATGCAGTTTTCACGCAGATGAAAGACATATGCTTTCCTTCTTGAGAAGTGTTTTCAAAGACGTTCACAGAGTGATTCTGCAAAGCCTTTTTACTGACTTTGGTTTTAAACGTGTTTTCAGTGGAATTTCTGTCAAACGCAAGACACAAGATTTGCTGTTAAAGAATGGAATATACAGAACGCAAACAAACACTTCCCTACAAGTGAATCGCCTAACCGTGCAACTCAGTTCTAAAAACTGAATAGAATGCAGTTTTCACTCAGATGAAAGACGTATTCTTTCCTTCTTGAGAAGTGTTTTCAAAGACGTTCACAGAGTGATTCTGCAAAGCCTTTTTACTGACGTTGGTTTTAATCGTGTTTTCAGTGGAATTTCTGTCAAACGCAAGACACGAGATTTGCTGTTAAAGAATTGAATATACAGAATGCAAACAAACACTTCCCTACAAGTGAATCGCCTAACCATGCAACTCAGTTCTAAAAATTGAATACAATGCAGTTTTCACTCAGATGAAAGACTTATGCTTTCCTTCTAGAGAAGTGTTTTCAAAGACATTCACAGAGTGATTCTACAAAGCCTTTTTACTGATGTTGGCTTTTAAACGTGTTTTCAGTGGAATTTCTGTCAAACACAAGACACGAGATTTGCTGTTAAAGAATTGAATATCCAGAATGCAAACAAACAGTTCCCTACAAGTGAATCGACTAACCATGCAACTCAGTTCTAAAATCTGAATAGAACGCAGGTTTCACTCAGATGAAAGACGTATGCTTTCCTTCTTGAGAAGTGTTTTCAAAGACGTTCACAGAGTGATTCTGCAAAGCCTTTTTACTGACTTTGGTTTTAAACGTGTTTTCAGTGGAATTTCTGTCAAACGCAAGACACGAGATTTGCTGTTCAAGAATTGAATATCCAGAATGCAAACAAACACTTCCCTACAAGTGAATCACCTAACCATGCAACTCAGTTCTAAAAACTGAATAGAATGCAGTTTTCACTCACATGATAGACGTATGCTTTCCTTCTTGAGAAGTGTTTTCAAAGACATTCACAGAGTAATTCTACAAAGCCTTTTTACTGACTTTGGCTTTTAAACGTGTTTTCAGTGGAATTTCTGACAAATGCAAGAGACGATATTTGCTCTTAAAGAATTGAGTATGCAGAACGCAAACCAACACTTCCCTACAAGTGAATCGCCTAACCATGCAACTCAGTTCTAAAAACTGAATAGAACGCAGTTTTCACTCAGATGAAAGACGTATGTTTTCCTTCTAGAGAAGTGTTTTCAAAGACATTCACAGAGTGATTCTATAAAGCCTTTTTACCGACGTTGGCTTTTAAACGTGTTTTCAGTGGAATTTCTGTCAAACGCAAGAACGAGATTTGCTGTTACAGAATTGAGTATACAGAACGCAAACAAACACTTCCCTACAAGTGAATCACCTAACCATGCAACTCAGTTCTAAAAACTGAATAGAATGCAGTTTTCACTCACATGATAGACGCATGCTTTCCTTCTTGAGAAGTGTTTTCAAAGAAGTTCACAGTGTGATTGTGCAAACCCTTTTACTGACGTTGGTTTTAAACGTGTTTTCAGTGGAATTTCTGTCAAACGCAAGACACGAGATTTGCTATTAAAGAATTGAATATACAGAATGCAAACAAACACTTCCCTACAAGTGAATCGCCTAACCATGCAACTCAGTTCTAAAAAGTGAATAGAATGCAGTTTTCACTCACATGAAAGACGTATGCTTTCCTTCTTGAGAAGTGTTTTCAAAGACATTCACAGAGTGATTCTGCAAAGCCTTTTTACTGACGTTGGTTTTAAACGTGTTTTCAGTGGAATTTCTGTCAAACGCAAGACACGATATTTGCTGTTAAAGAATTGAGTATGCAGAACGCAAACCCAAACTTCCCTACAAGTGAATCGCCTAACCGTGCAACTCAGTTCTAAAAACTGAATAGAATGCAGTTTTCACTCAGATGAAAGACGTATGCTTTCCTTCTTGAGAAGTGTTTTCAAAGACGTTCACAGAGTTATTCTGTAAAGCCTTTTTTACTGACATTGGGTTTTAAACGTGTTTTCTGTGGAATTTCTGTCAAATGCAAGACACGATATTTGCTGTTAAAGAATTGAGTATACAGAACGCAAACAACCACTTCCCTACAAGTGAATCGCCTAACCATGCAACTCAGTTCTGAAAACTGAATAGAACGCAGGTTTCCCGCAGATGAAAGACAAATGCTTTCCTTCTTGAGAAGTGTTTTCAAAGACATTCACAGATTGATTCTGCAAAGCCTTTTTACTGACGTTGGTTTTAAACGTGTTTTCAGTGGAATTTCTGTCAAACGCAAGACACGAGATTTGCTGTTAAAGAATTGAATATCCAGAATGCAAACAAGAACTTCCCTACAAGTGAATCGACTAACCATGCAACTCAGTTCTAAAAACTGAATAGAATGCAGTTTTCATGCTGATGAAAGGCGTATGCTTTTCTTCTAGAGAAGTGTTTTCAAAGACATTCACAGAGTGATTCTACAAAGCCTTTTTACTGACGTTGGCTTTTAAACGTGTTTTCAGTGGAATTTCTGTCAAACGCAAGACACGATATTTGCTGTTAAAGAATTGAGTATGCAGAACGCAAACCAACACTTCCCTACAAGTGAATCGCCTAACCGTGCAACTCAGTTCTAAAAACTGAATAGAATGCAGTTTTCACTCACATGAAAGACGTATGCTTTCCTTCTTGAGAAGTGTTTTCAAAGACGTTCACAGAGTGATTCTGCAAAGCCTTTTTAGTGACGTTGATTTTAAAGGTGTTTTCAGTGGAATTTCTGTCAAACGCAAGACACGATATTTGCTGTTAAAGAATTGAATATCCAGAATGCAAACAAGAACTTCCCTACAAGTGAATCGACTAACCATGCAACTCAGTTCTAAAAACTGAATAGAATGCAGTTTTAACGCAGATGAAAGACGTATGCTTTCCTTCTAGAGAAGTGTTTTCAAAGACATTCACAGAGTGATTCTACAAAGCCTTTTTACTGACGTTGGTTTTAAACGTGTTTTCAGTGGAATTTCTGTCAAACACAGGACAGGAGATTTGCTGTTAAAGAATTGATCATACAGAATGCAAACAAACACTTCCCTACAAGTGAATCGCCTAACCATGCAACTCAGTTCAAAAACTGAATAGAATGCAGTTTTCACGCACACGAAAGACGTATGCTTTCCTTCTTGAGAAGTGTTTTCAAAGACTTTCACAGAGTGATTCTGCAAAGCCTTTTTACTGACTTTGGTTTTAATCGTGTTTTCAGTGGAATTTCTGTCAAACGCAAGACACGAGATTTGCTGTTAAAGAATTGAATATACAGAACGCAAACAAACAATTCCCTACAAGTGAATCGCCTAACAATGCAACTCAGTTCTAAAAACTGAATAGAATGCAGTTTTCACTCAGATGAAAGACGTATGCTTTCCTTCTAGAGAAGTGTATTCAAAGACATTCACAGAGTGATTCTACAAAGCCTTTTTACTGACGTTGGATTTCAAACGCGGTTTCAGTGGAATTTCTGTCAAACGCAAAACACGAGATTTGCTGTTAAAGAACTGAATATCCAGAATGCAAACAAACACTTCCCTAAAAGTAAATCGCCTAACCATGCAACTCAGTTCTAAAAACTGAATAGAATGCAGTTTTCACGCAGATGAAAGACATATGCTTTCCTTCTTGAGAAGTGTTTTCAAAGACGTTCACAGAGTGATTCTGCAAAGCCTTTTTACTGACTTTGGTTTTAAACGTGTTTTCAGTGGAATTTCTGTCAAACGCAAGACACAAGATTTGCTGTTAAAGAATGGAATATACAGAACGCAAACAAACACTTCCCTAGAAGTGAATCGCCTAACCGTGCAACTCAGTTCTAAAAACTGAATAGAATGCAGTTTTCACTCACATGATAGACGTATGCTTTCCTTCTTGAGAAGTGTTTTCAAAGACATTCACAGAGTAATTCTACAAAGCCTTTTTACTGACTTTGGCTTTTAAACGTGTTTTCAGTGGAATTTCTGTCAAACGCAAGAGACGATATTTGCTCTTAAAGAATTGAGTATGCAGAACGCAAACCAACACTTCCCTACAAGTGAATCGCCTAACCATGCAACTCAGTTCTAAAAACTGAATAGAACGCAGTTTTCACTCAGATGAAAGACGTATGTTTTCCTTCTAGAGAAGTGTTTTCAAAGACATTCACAGAGTGATTCTATAAAGCCTTTTTACTGACGTTGGCTTTTAAACGTGTTTTCAGTGGAATTTCTGTCAAACGCAAGAACGAGATTTGCTGTTACAGAATTGAGTATACAGAACGCAAACAAACACTTCCCTACAAGTGAATCACCTAACCATGCAACTCAGTTCTAAAAACTGAATAGAATGCAGTTTTCACTCACATGATAGACGCATGCTTTCCTTCTTGAGAAGTGTTTTCAAAGAAGTTCACAGTGTGATTGTGCAAACCCTTTTACTGACGTTGGTTTTAAACGTGTTTTCAGTGGAATTTCTGTCAAACGCAAGACACGAGATTTGCTATTAAAGAATTGAATATACAGAATGCAAACAAACACTTCCCTACAAGTGAATCGCCTAATCATGCAACTCAGTTCTAAAAATTGAATACAATGCAGTTTTCACTCAGATGAAAGACTTATGCTTTCCTTCTAGAGAAGTGTTTTCAAAGACATTCACAGAGTGATTCTACAAAGCCTTTTTACTGATGTTGGCTTTTAAACGTGTTTTCAGTGGAATTTCTGTCAAACACAAGACACGAGATTTGCTGTTAAAGAATTGAATATCCAGAATGCAAACAAACAGTTCCCTACAAGTGAATCGACTAACCATGCAACTCAGTTCTAAAATCTGAATAGAACGCAGGTTTCACTCAGATGAAAGACGTATGCTTTCCTTCTTGAGAAGTGTTTTCAAAGACGTTCACAGAGTGATTCTGCAAAGCCTTTTTACTGACTTTGGTTTTAAACGTGTTTTCAGTGGAATTTCTGTCAAACGCAAGACACGAGATTTGCTGTTCAAGAATTGAATATCCAGAATGCAAACAAACACTTCCCTACAAGTGAATCACCTAACCATGCAACTCAGTTCTAAAAACTGAATAGAATGCAGTTTTCACTCACATGATAGACGTATGCTTTCCTTCTTGAGAAGTGTTTTCAAAGACATTCACAGAGTAATTCTACAAAGCCTTTTTACTGACTTTGGCTTTTAAACGTGTTTTCAGTGGAATTTCTGTCAAATGCAAGAGACGATATTTGCTCTTAAAGAATTGAGTATGCAGAACGCAAACCAACACTTCCCTACAAGTGAATCGCCTAACCATGCAACTCAGTTCTAAAAACTGAATAGAACGCAGTTTTCACTCAGATGAAAGACGTATGTTTTCCTTCTAGAGAAGTGTTTTCAAAGACATTCACAGAGTGATTCTATAAAGCCTTTTTACCGACGTTGGCTTTTAAACGTGTTTTCAGTGGAATTTCTGTCAAACGCAAGAACGAGATTTGCTGTTACAGAATTGAGTATACAGAACGCAAACAAACACTTCCCTACAAGTGAATCACCTAACCATGCAACTCAGTTCTAAAAACTGAATAGAATGCAGTTTTCACTCACATGATAGACGCATGCTTTCCTTCTTGAGAAGTGTTTTCAAAGAAGTTCACAGTGTGATTGTGCAAACCCTTTTACTGACGTTGGTTTTAAACGTGTTTTCAGTGGAATTTCTGTCAAACGCAAGACACGAGATTTGCTATTAAAGAATTGAATATACAGAATGCAAACAAACACTTCCCTACAAGTGAATCGCCTAACCATGCAACTCAGTTCTAAAAAGTGAATAGAATGCAGTTTTCACTCACATGAAAGACGTATGCTTTCCTTCTTGAGAAGTGTTTTCAAAGACATTCACAGAGTGATTCTGCAAAGCCTTTTTACTGACGTTGGTTTTAAACGTGTTTTCAGTGGAATTTCTGTCAAACGCAAGACACGATATTTGCTGTTAAAGAATTGAGTATGCAGAACGCAAACCCAAACTTCCCTACAAGTGAATCGCCTAACCGTGCAACTCAGTTCTAAAAACTGAATAGAATGCAGTTTTCACTCAGATGAAAGACGTATGCTTTCCTTCTTGAGAAGTGTTTTCAAAGACGTTCACAGAGTTATTCTGTAAAGCCTTTTTTACTGACATTGGGTTTTAAACGTGTTTTCTGTGGAATTTCTGTCAAATGCAAGACACGATATTTGCTGTTAAAGAATTGAGTATACAGAACGCAAACAACCACTTCCCTACAAGTGAATCGCCTAACCATGCAACTCAGTTCTGAAAACTGAATAGAACGCAGGTTTCCCGCAGATGAAAGACAAATGCTTTCCTTCTTGAGAAGTGTTTTCAAAGACATTCACAGATTGATTCTGCAAAGCCTTTTTACTGACGTTGGTTTTAAACGTGTTTTCAGTGGAATTTCTGTCAAACGCAAGACACGAGATTTGCTGTTAAAGAATTGAATATCCAGAATGCAAACAAGAACTTCCCTACAAGTGAATCGACTAACCATGCAACTCAGTTCTAAAAACTGAATAGAATGCAGTTTTCATGCTGATGAAAGGCGTATGCTTTTCTTCTAGAGAAGTGTTTTCAAAGACATTCACAGAGTGATTCTACAAAGCCTTTTTACTGACGTTGGCTTTTAAACGTGTTTTCAGTGGAATTTCTGTCAAACGCAAGACACGATATTTGCTGTTAAAGAATTGAGTATGCAGAACGCAAACCAACACTTCCCTACAAGTGAATCGCCTAACCGTGCAACTCAGTTCTAAAAACTGAATAGAATGCAGTTTTCACTCACATGAAAGACGTATGCTTTCCTTCTTGAGAAGTGTTTTCAAAGACGTTCACAGAGTGATTCTGCAAAGCCTTTTTAGTGACGTTGATTTTAAAGGTGTTTTCAGTGGAATTTCTGTCAAACGCAAGACACGATATTTGCTGTTAAAGAATTGAATATCCAGAATGCAAACAAGAACTTCCCTACAAGTGAATCGACTAACCATGCAACTCAGTTCTAAAAACTGAATAGAATGCAGTTTTAACGCAGATGAAAGACGTATGCTTTCCTTCTAGAGAAGTGTTTTCAAAGACATTCACAGAGTGATTCTACAAAGCCTTTTTACTGACGTTGGTTTTAAACGTGTTTTCAGTGGAATTTCTGTCAAACACAGGACAGGAGATTTGCTGTTAAAGAATTGATCATACAGAATGCAAACAAACACTTCCCTACAAGTGAATCGCCTAACCATGCAACTCAGTTCAAAAACTGAATAGAATGCAGTTTTCACGCACACGAAAGACGTATGCTTTCCTTCTTGAGAAGTGTTTTCAAAGACTTTCACAGAGTGATTCTGCAAAGCCTTTTTACTGACTTTGGTTTTAATCGTGTTTTCAGTGGAATTTCTGTCAAACGCAAGACACGAGATTTGCTGTTAAAGAATTGAATATACAGAACGCAAACAAACAATTCCCTACAAGTGAATCGCCTAACAATGCAACTCAGTTCTAAAAACTGAATAGAATGCAGTTTTCACTCAGATGAAAGACGTATGCTTTCCTTCTAGAGAAGTGTATTCAAAGACATTCACAGAGTGATTCTACAAAGCCTTTTTACTGACGTTGGATTTCAAACGCGGTTTCAGTGGAATTTCTGTCAAACGCAAAACACGAGATTTGCTGTTAAAGAACTGAATATCCAGAATGCAAACAAACACTTCCCTAAAAGTAAATCGCCTAACCATGCAACTCAGTTCTAAAAACTGAATAGAATGCAGTTTTCACGCAGATGAAAGACATATGGTTTCCTTCTTGAGAAGTGTTTTCAAAGACGTTCACAGAGTGATTCTGCAAAGCCTTTTTACTGACTTTGGTTTTAAACGTGTTTTCAGTGGAATTTCTGTCAAACGCAAGACACAAGATTTGCTGTTAAAGAATGGAATATACAGAACGCAAACAAACACTTCCCTAGAAGTGAATCGCCTAACCGTGCAACTCAGTTCTAAAAACTGAATAGAATGCAGTTTTCACTCACATGATAGACGTATGCTTTCCTTCTTGAGAAGTGTTTTCAAAGACATTCACAGAGTAATTCTACAAAGCCTTTTTACTGACTTTGGCTTTTAAACGTGTTTTCAGTGGAATTTCTGTCAAACGCAAGAGACGATATTTGCTCTTAAAGAATTGAGTATGCAGAACGCAAACCAACACTTCCCTACAAGTGAATCGCCTAACCATGCAACTCAGTTCTAAAAACTGAATAGAACGCAGTTTTCACTCAGATGAAAGACGTATGTTTTCCTTCTAGAGAAGTGTTTTCAAAGACATTCACAGAGTGATTCTATAAAGCCTTTTTACTGACGTTGGCTTTTAAACGTGTTTTCAGTGGAATTTCTGTCAAACGCAAGAACGAGATTTGCTGTTACAGAATTGAGTATACAGAACGCAAACAAACACTTCCCTACAAGTGAATCACCTAACCATGCAACTCAGTTCTAAAAACTGAATAATATGCAGTTTTCACTCACATGATAGACGCATGCTTTCCTTCTTGAGAAGTGTTTTCAAAGAAGTTCACAGTGTGATTGTGCAAACCCTTTTACTGACGTTGGTTTTAAACGTGTTTTCAGTGGAATTTCTGTCAAACGCAAGACACGAGATTTGCTATTAAAGAATTGAATATACAGAATGCAAACAAACACTTCCCTACAAGTGAATCGCCTAATCATGCAACTCAGTTCTAAAAAGTGAATAGAATGCAGTTTTCACTCACATGAAAGACGTATGCTTTCCTTCTTGAGAAGTGTTTTCAAAGACATTCACAGAGTGATTCTGCAAAGCCTTTTTACTGACGTTGGTTTTAAACGTGTTTTCAGTGGAATTTCTGTCAAACGCAAGACACGATATTTGCTGTTAAAGAATTGAGTATGCAGAACGCAAACCCAAACTTCCCTACAAGTGAATCGCCTAACCGTGCAACTCAGTTCTAAAAACTGAATAGAATGCAGTTTTCACTCAGATGAAAGACGTATGCTTTCCTTCTTGAGAAGTGTTTTCAAAGACGTTCACAGAGTTATTCTGCAAAGCCTTTTTTACTGACATTGGGTTTTAAACGTGTTTTCTGTGGAATTTCTGTCAAATGCAAGACACGATATTTGCTGTTAAAGAATTGAGTATACAGAACGCAAACAACCACTTCCCTACAAGTGAATCGCCTAACCATGCAACTCAGTTCTGAAAACTGAATAGAACGCAGGTTTCCCTCAGATGAAAGACAAATGCTTTCCTTCTTGAGAAGTGTTTTCAAAGACATTCACAGATTGATTCTGCAAAGCCTTTTTACTGACGTTGGTTTTAAACGTGTTTTCAGTGGAATTTCTGTCAAACGCAAGACACGAGATTTGCTGTTAAAGAATTGAATATCCAGAATGCAAACAAGAACTTCCCTACAAGTGAATCGACTAACCATGCAACTCAGTTCTAAAAACTGAATAGAATGCAGTTTTCATGCTGATGAAAGGCGTATGCTTTTCTTCTAGAGAAGTGTTTTCAAAGACATTCACAGAGTGATTCTACAAAGCCTTTTTACTGACGTTGGCTTTTAAACGTGTTTTCAGTGGAATTTCTGTCAAACGCAAGACACGATATTTGCTGTTAAAGAATTGAGTATGCAGAACGCAAACCAACACTTCCCTACAAGTGAATCGCCTAACCGTGCAACTCAGTTCTAAAAACTGAATAGAATGCAGTTTTCACTCACATGAAAGACGTATGCTTTCCTTCTTGAGAAGTGTTTTCAAAGACGTTCACAGAGTGATTCTGCAAAGCCTTTTTAGTGACGTTGATTTTAAAGGTGTTTTCAGTGGAATTTCTGTCAAACGCAAGACACGATATTTGCTGTTAAAGAATTGAATATCCAGAATGCAAACAAGAACTTCCCTACAAGTGAATCGACTAACCATGCAACTCAGTTCTAAAAACTGAATAGAACGCAGTTTTCACTCAGATGAAAGACGTATGTTTTCCTTCTAGAGAAGTGTTTTCAAAGACATTCACAGAGTGATTCTATAAAGCCTTTTTACTGACGTTGGCTTTTAAACGTGTTTTCAGTGGAATTTCTGTCAAACGCAAGAACGAGATTTGCTGTTACAGAATTGAGTATACAGAACGCAAACAAACACTTCCCTACAAGTGAATCACCTAACCATGCAACTCAGTTCTAAAAACTGAATAGAATGCAGTTTTCACTCACATGATAGACGCATGCTTTCCTTCTTGAGAAGTGTTTTCAAAGAAGTTCACAGTGTGATTGTGCAAACCCTTTTACTGACGTTGGTTTTAAACGTGTTTTCAGTGGAATTTCTGTCAAACGCAAGACACGAGATTTGCTATTAAAGAATTGAATATACAGAATGCAAACAAACACTTCCCTACAAGTGAATCGCCTAACCATGCAACTCAGTTCTAAAAAGTGAATAGAATGCAGTTTTAACTCACATGAAAGACGTATGCTTTCCTTCTTGAGAAGTGTTTTCAAAGACATTCACAGAGTGATTCTGCAAAGCCTTTTTACTGACGTTGGTTTTAAACGTGTTTTCAGTGGAATTTCTGTCAAACGCAAGACACGATATTTGCTGTTAAAGAATTGAGTATGCAGAACGCAAACCCAAACTTCCCTACAAGTGAATCGCCTAACCGTGCAACTCAGTTCTAAAAACTGAATAGAATGCAGTTTTCACTCAGATGAAAGACGTATGCTTTCCTTCTTGAGAAGTGTTTTCAAAGACGTTCACAGAGTTATTCTGCAAAGCCTTTTTTACTGACATTGGGTTTTAAACGTGTTTTCTGTGGAATTTCTGTCAAATGCAAGACACGATATTTGCTGTTAAAGAATTGAGTATACAGAACGCAAACAACCACTTCCCTACAAGTGAATCGCCTAACCATGCAACTCAGTTCTGAAAACTGAATAGAACGCAGGTTTCCCTCAGATGAAAGACAAATGCTTTCCTTCTTGAGAAGTGTTTTCAAAGACATTCACAGATTGATTCTGCAAAGCCTTTTTACTGACGTTGGTTTTAAACGTGTTTTCAGTGGAATTTCTGTCAAACGCAAGACACGAGATTTGCTCTTAAAGAATTGAATATCCAGAATGCAAACAAGAACTTCCCTACAAGTGAATCGACTAACCATGCAACTCAGTTCTAAAAACTGAATAGAATGCAGTTTTCATGCTGATGAAAGGCGTATGCTTTTCTTCTAGAGAAGTGTTTTCAAAGACATTCACAGAGTGATTCTACAAAGCCTTTTTACTGACGTTGGCTTTTAAACGTGTTTTCAGTGGAATTTCTGTCAAACGCAAGACACGATATTTGCTGTTAAAGAATTGAGTATGCAGAACGCAAACCAACACTTCCCTACAAGTGAATCGCCTAACCGTGCAACTCAGTTCTAAAAACTGAATAGAATGCAGTTTTCACTCACATGAAAGACGTATGCTTTCCTTCTTGAGAAGTGTTTTCAAAGACGTTCACAGAGTGATTCTGCAAAGCCTTTTTAGTGACGTTGATTTTAAAGGTGTTTTCAGTGGAATTTCTGTCAAACGCAAGACACGATATTTGCTGTTAAAGAATTGAATATCCAGAATGCAAACAAGAACTTCCCTACAAGTGAATCGACTAACCATGCAACTCAGTTCTAAAAACTGAATAGAATGCAGTTTTAACGCAGATGAAAGACGTATGCTTTCCTTCTAGAGAAGTGTTTTCAAAGACATTCACAGAGTGATTCTACAAAGCCTTTTTACTGACGTTGGTTTTAAACGTGTTTTCAGTGGAATTTCTGTCAAACACAGGACAGGAGATTTGCTGTTAAAGAATTGATCATACAGAATGCAAACAAACACTTCCGTACAAGTGAATCGCCTAACCATGCAACTCAGTTCAAAAACTGAATAGAATGCAGTTTTCACGCACACGAAAGACGTATGCTTTCCTTCTTGAGAAGTGTTTTCAAAGACTTTCACAGAGTGATTCTGCAAAGCCTTTTTACTGACTTTGGTTTTAATCGTGTTTTCAGTGGAATTTCTGTCAAACGCAAGACACGAGATTTGCTGTTAAAGAATTGAATATACAGAACGCAAACAAACAATTCCCTACAAGTGAATCGCCTAACAATGCAACTCAGTTCTAAAAACTGAATAGAATGCAGTTTTCACTCAGATGAAAGACGTATGCTTTCCTTCTAGAGAAGTGTATTCAAAGACATTCACAGAGTGATTCTACAAAGCCTTTTTACTGACGTTGGATTTCAAACGCGGTTTCAGTGGAATTTCTGTCAAACGCAAAACACGAGATTTGCTGTTAAAGAACTGAATATCCAGAATGCAAACAAACACTTCCCTAAAAGTAAATCGCCTAACCATGCAACTCAGTTCTAAAAACTGAATAGAATGCAGTTTTCACGCAGATGAAAGACATATGCTTTCCTTCTTGAGAAGTGTTTTCAAAGACGTTCACAGAGTGATTCTGCAAAGCCTTTTTACTGACTTTGGTTTTAAACGTGTTTTCAGTGGAATTTCTGTCAAACGCAAGACACAAGATTTGCTGTTAAAGAATGGAATATACAGAACGCAAACAAACACTTCCCTAGAAGTGAATCGCCTAACCGTGCAACTCAGTTCTAAAAACTGAATAGAATGCAGTTTTCACTCACATGAAAGACGTATGCTTTCCTTCTAGAGAAGTGTTTTCAAAGACGTTCACAGAGTGATTCTGCAAAGCCTTTTTACTGACGTTGGTTTTAATCGTGTTTTCAGTGGAATTTCTGTCAAACGCAAGACACGAGATTTGCTGTTAAAGAATTGAATATACAGAACGCAAACAAACACTTCCCTACAAGTGAATCGCCTAACCATGCAACTCAGTTCTAAAAATTGAATACAATGCAGTTTTCACTCAGATGAAAGACTTATGCTTTCCTTCTAGAGAAGTGTTTTCAAAGACATTCACAGAGTGATTCTACAAAGCCTTTTTACTGATGTTGGCTTTTAAACGTGTTTTCAGTGGAATTTCTGTCAAACACAAGACACGAGATTTGCTGTTAAAGAATTGAATATCCAGAATGCAAACAAACAGTTCCCTACAAGTGAATCGACTAACCATGCAACTCAGTTCTAAAATCTGAATAGAACGCAGGTTTCACTCAGATGAAAGACGTATGCTTTCCTTCTTGAGAAGTGTTTTCAAAGACGTTCACAGAGTGATTCTGCAAAGCCTTTTTACTGACTTTGGTTTTAAACGTGTTTTCAGTGGAATTTCTGTCAAACGCAAGACACGAGATTTGCTGTTAAAGAATTGAATATCCAGAATGCAAACAAACACTTCCCTACAAGTGAATCACCTAACCATGCAACTCAGTTCTAAAAACTGAATAGAATGCAGTTTTCACTCACATGATAGACGTATGCTTTCCTTCTTGAGAAGTGTTTTCAAAGACGTTCACAGTGTGATTCTGCAAAGCCCTTTTACTGACGTTGGTTTTAAACGTGTTTTCAGTGGAATTTCTGTCAAACGCAAGACAGGAGATTTGCTATTAAAGAATTGAATATACAGAACGCAAACAAACACTTCCCTACAAGTGAATCGCCTAACCATGCAACTCAGTTCAAAAACTGAATAGAATGCAGTTTTCACGCACACGAAAGACGTATGCTTTCCTTCTTGAGAAGTGTTTTCAAAGATTTTCACAGAGTGATTCTGCAAAGCCTTTTTACTGACTTTGGTTTTAATCGTGTTTTCAGTGGAATTTCTGTCAAACGCAAGACACGAGATTTGCTGTTAAAGAATTGAATATACAGAACGCAAACATACAATTCCCTACAAGTGAATCACCTAACAATGCAACTCAGTTCTAAAAACTGAATAGAATGCAGTTTTCACTCAGATGAAAGACGTATGCTTTCCTTCTAGCGAAGTGTATTCAAAGACATTCACAGAGTGATTCTACAAAGCCTTTTTACTGACGTTGGCTTTCAAACGCGGTTTCAGTGGAATTTCTGTCAAACGCAAGACACGAGATTTGCTGTTAAAGAACTGAATATCCAGAATGCAAACAAACACTTCCCTAAAAGTAAATCGCCTAACCATGCAACTCAGTTCTAAAAACTGAATAGAATGCAGTTTTCTCGCAGATGAAAGACATATGCTTTCCTTCTTGAGAAGTGTTTTCAAAGACGTTCACAGAGTGATTCTGCAAAGCCTTTTTACTGACTTTGGTTTTAAACGTGTTTTCAGTGGAATTTCTGCCAAATGCAAGACACGATATTTGCTGTTAAAGAATTGAGTATACAGAACGCAAACAAACACTTCCCTACAAGTGAATCGCCTAACCATGCAACTCAGTTCTGAAAACTGAATAGAACGCAGGTTTCACTCAGATGAATGACAAATGCTTTTCTTCTTGATAAGTGTTTTCAAAGACGTTCACAGAGTCATTCTGCAAAGCCTTTTTACTGACGTTGTTTTTAAACGTGTTTTCAGTGGAATTTCTGTCAAACGCAAGACACGAGATTTGCTGTTAAAGAACTGAATATCCAGAATGCAAACAAACACTTCCCTAAAAGTAAATCGCCTAACCATGCAACTCAGTTCTAAAAACTGAATAGAATGCAGTTTTCACGCAGATGAAAGACATATGCTTTCCTTCTTGAGAAGTGTTTTCAAAGACGTTCACAGAGTGATTCTGCAAAGCCTTTTTACTGACGTTGGTTTTAAACGTGTTTTCAGTGGAATTTCTGTCAAACGCAAGACACGAGATTTGCTGTTAAAGAATTAAATGTACAGAACGCAAACAAACACTTCCCTACAAGTGAACCGCCTAACCGTGCAACTCAGTTCTAAAAACTGAATAGAATGCTGTTTTCACTCACATGAAAGACGTATGCTTTCCTTCTTGAGAAGTGTTTTCAAAGACGTTCACAGAGTGATTCTGCAAAGCCTTTTTACTGACGTTGGTTTTAAACGTGTTTTCAGTGGAATTTCTGTCAAACGCAAGACACGAGATTTGCTGTTAAAGAATTGAATGTACAGAACGCAAACAAACACTTCCCTACAAGTGAATCGCCTAACCGTGCAACTCAGTTCTAAAAACTGAATACAATGCAGTTTTCACTCAGATGAAAGACGTATGCTTTCCTTCTAGAGAAGTGTTTTCAAAGACATTCACAGAGTGATTCTACAAAGCCTTTTTACTGATGTTGGCTTTTAAACGTGTTTTCAGTGGAATTTCTGTCAAACACAAGACACGAGATTTGCTGTTAAAGAATTGAATATCCAGAATGTAAACAAACACTTCCCTACAAGTGAATTGCCTAACCATGCAACTCAGTTCTAAAATCTGAATAGAACGCAGGTTTCACTCAGATGAAAGACAAATGCTTTACTTCTTGAGAAGTGTTTTCAAAGACGTTCACAGAGTGATTCTGCAAAGCCTTTTTACTGACGTTGGTTTTAAACGTGTTTTCAGTGGAATTTCTGTCAAACGCAAGACACGAGATTTGCTGTTAAAGAATTGAATATCCAGAATGCAAACAAGAACTTCCCTACAAGTGTATCGACTAACCATGCAACTCAGTTCTAAAAACTGAATATAATGCAGTTTTCACGCTGATGAAAGGCGTATGCTTTCCTTCTAGAGAAGTGTTTTCAAAGACATTCACAGAGTGATTCTACAAAGCCTTTTTACTGACGTTGGCTTTTAAACGTGTTTTCAGTGGAATTTCTGTCAAACGCAAGACACGATATTTGCTGTTAAAGAATTGATTATCCAGAATGCAAACACACACTTCCCTACAAGTGAATCACCTAACAATGCAACTCAGTTCTAAAAACTGAATAGAATGCAGTTTTCACTCACATGATAGATGTATGCTTTCCTTCTTGAGAAGTGTTTTCAAAGACGTTCACAGTGTGATTCTGCAAAGCCCTTTTACTGACGTTGGTTTTAAACGTGTTTTCAGTGGAATTTCTGTCAAACGCAAGACAAGATATTTGCTGTTAAAGAATTGAGTATGCAGAACGCAAACCAACACTTCCCTACAAGTGAATCGCCTAACCATGCAACTCAGTTCTGAAAACTGAATAGAACGCAGGTTTCACTCAGATGAAAGACAAATGCTTTCCTTCTTGAGAAGTGTTTTCAAAGACGTTCACAGAGTGATTCTGCAAAGCCTTTTTACTGACGTTGTTTTAAACGTGTTTTCAGTGGAATTTCTGTCAAACGCAAGACACGAGATTTGCTGTTAAAGAATTGAATATCCAGAATGCAAACAAGAACTTCCCTACAAGTGAATCGACTAACCATGCAACTCAGTTGTAAAAACTGAATAGAATGCAGTTTTCACGCTTATGAAAGGCGTATGCTTTCCTTCTAGAAAAGTGTTTTCAAAGACATTCACAGAGTGATTCTACAAAGCCTTTTTACTGACGTTGGCTTTTAAACGTGTTTTCAGTGGAATTTCTGTCAAACACAAGACACGAGATTTGCTGTTAAAGAATTGATCATACAGAATGCAAACAAACACTTCCCTACAAGTGAATCGCCTAACCATGCAACTCAGTTCTAAAAACTGAATAGAATGCAGTTTTCACGCACACGAAAGACGTATGCTTTCCTTCTTGAGAAGTGTTTTCAAAGACATTCACAGAGTGATTCTACAAAGCCTTTTTACTGATGTTGGCTTTTAAACGTGTTTTCAGTGGAATTTCTGTCAAACACAAGACACGAGATTTGCTGTTAAAGAATTGAATATCCAGAATGCAAACAAACAGTTCCCTACAAGTGAATCGACTAACCATGCAACTCAGTTCTAAAATCTGAATAGAACGCAGGTTTCACTCAGATGAAAGACATATGCTTTCCTTCTTGAGAAGTGTTTTCAAAGACGTTCACAGAGTGATTCTGCAAAGCCTTTTTACTGACTTTGGTTTTAAACGTGTTTTCAGTGGAATTTCTGTCAAACGCAAGACACGAGATTTGCTGTTAAAGAATTGAATATCCAGAATGCAAACAAACACTTCCCTACAAGTGAATCACCTAACCATGCAACTCAGTTCTAAAAACTGAATAGAATGCAGTTTTCACTCACATGATAGACGTATGCTTTCCTTCTTGAGAAGTGTTTTCAAAGACGTTCACAGTGTGATTCTGCAAAGCCCTTTTACTGACGTTGGTTTTAAACGTGTTTTCAGTGGAATTTCTGTCAAACGCAAGACAGGAGATTTGCTATTAAAGAATTGAATATACAGAACGCAAACAAACACTTCCCTACAAGTGAATCGCCTAACCATGCAACTCAGTTCAAAAACTGAATAGAATGCAGTTTTCACGCACACGAAAGACGTATGCTTTCCTTCTTGAGAAGTGTTTTCAAAGATTTTCACAGAGTGATTCTGCAAAGCCTTTTTACTGACTTTGGTTTTAAACGTGTTTTCAGTGGAATTTCTGTCAAACGCAAGACACAAGATTTGCTGTTAAAGAATGGAATATACAGAACGCAAACAAACACTTCCCTAGAAGTGAATCGCCTAACCGTGCAACTCAGTTCTAAAAACTGAATAGAATGCAGTTTTCACTCACATGAAAGACGTATGCTTTCCTTCTAGAGAAGTGTTTTCAAAGACGTTCACAGAGTGATTCTGCAAAGCCTTTTTACTGACGTTGGTTTTAATCGTGTTTTCAGTGGAATTTCTGTCAAACGCAAGACACGAGATTTGCTGTTAAGGAATTGAATATACAGAACGCAAACAAACACTTCCCTACAACTGAATCACCTAACCATGCAACTCAGTTCTAAAAATTGAATACAATGCAGTTTTCACTCAGATGAAAGACTTATGCTTTCCTTCTAGAGAAGTGTTTTCAAAGACATTCACAGAGTGATTCTACAAAGCCTTTTTACTGATGTTGGCTTTTAAACGTGTTTTCAGTGGAATTTCTGTCAAACACAAGACACGAGATTTGCTGTTAAAGAATTGAATATCCAGAATGCAAACAAACAGTTCCCTACAAGTGAATCGACTAACCATGCAACTCAGTTCTAAAATCTGAATAGAACGCAGGTTTCACTCAGATGAAAGACGTATGCTTTCCTTCTTGAGAAGTGTTTTCAAAGACGTTCACAGAGTGATTCTGCAAAGCCTTTTTACTGACTTTGGTTTTAAACGTGTTTTCAGTGGAATTTCTGTCAAACGCAAGACACAAGATTTGCTGTTAAAGAATGGAATATACAGAACGCAAACAAACACTTCCCTAGAAGTGAATCGCCTAACCGTGCAACTCAGTTCTAAAAACTGAATAGAATGCAGTTTTCACTCACATGAAAGACGTATGCTTTCCTTCTAGAGAAGTGTTTTCAAAGACGTTCACAGAGTGATTCTGCAAAGCCTTTTTACTGACGTTGGTTTTAATCGTGTTTTCAGTGGAATTTCTGTCAAACGCAAGACACGAGATTTGCTGTTAAAGAATTGAATATACAGAACGCAAACAAACACTTCCCTACAAGTGAATCGCCTAACCATGCAACTCAGTTCTAAAAATTGAATACAATGCAGTTTTCACTCAGATGAAAGACTTATGCTTTCCTTCTAGAGAAGTGTTTTCAAAGACATTCACAGAGTGATTCTACAAAGCCTTTTTACTGATGTTGGCTTTTAAACGTGTTTTCAGTGGAATTTCTGTCAAACACAAGACACGAGATTTGCTGTTAAAGAATTGAATATCCAGAATGCAAACAAACAGTTCCCTACAAGTGAATCGACTAACCATGCAACTCAGTTCTAAAATCTGAATAGAACGCAGGTTTCACTCAGATGAAAGACGTATGCTTTCCTTCTTGAGAAGTGTTTTCAAAGACGTTCACAGAGTGATTCTGCAAAGCCTTTTTACTGACTTTGGTTTTAAACGTGTTTTCAGTGGAATTTCTGTCAAACGCAAGACACGAGATTTGCTGTTAAAGAATTGAATATCCAGAATGCAAACAAACACTTCCCTACAAGTGAATCACCTAACCATGCAACTCAGTTCTAAAAACTGAATAGAATGCAGTTTTCACTCACATGATAGACGTATGCTTTCCTTCTTGAGAAGTGTTTTCAAAGACGTTCACAGTGTGATTCTGCAAAGCCCTTTTACTGACGTTGGTTTTAAACGTGTTTTCAGTGGAATTTCTGTCAAACGCAAGACAGGAGATTTGCTATTAAAGAATTGAATATACAGAACGCAAACAAACACTTCCCTACAAGTGAATCGCCTAACCATGCAACTCAGTTCAAAAACTGAATAGAATGCAGTTTTCACGCACACGAAAGACGTATGCTTTCCTTCTTGAGAAGTGTTTTCAAAGATTTTCACAGAGTGATTCTGCAAAGCCTTTTTACTGACTTTGGTTTTAATCGTGTTTTCAGTGGAATTTCTGTCAAACGCAAGACACGAGATTTGCTGTTAAAGAATTGAATATACAGAACGCAAACATACAATTCCCTACAAGTGAATCACCTAACAATGCAACTCAGTTCTAAAAACTGAATAGAATGCAGTTTTCACTCAGATGAAAGACGTATGCTTTCCTTCTAGCGAAGTGTATTCAAAGACATTCACAGAGTGATTCTACAAAGCCTTTTTACTGACGTTGGCTTTCAAACGCGGTTTCAGTGGAATTTCTGTCAAACGCAAGACACGAGATTTGCTGTTAAAGAACTGAATATCCAGAATGCAAACAAACACTTCCCTAAAAGTAAATCGCCTAACCATGCAACTCAGTTCTAAAAACTGAATAGAATGCAGTTTTCACGCAGATGAAAGACATATGCTTTCCTTCTTGAGAAGTGTTTTCAAAGACGTTCACAGAGTGATTCTGCAAAGCCTTTTTACTGACTTTGGTTTTAAACGTGTTTTCAGTGGAATTTCTGCCAAATGCAAGACACGATATTTGCTGTTAAAGAATTGATTATACAGAAGGCAAACAAACACTTCCCTACAAGTGAATCGCCTAACCATGCAACTCAGTTCTGAAAACTGAATAGAATGCAGGTTTCACTCAGATGAATGACAAATGCTTTTCTTCTTGATAAGTGTTTTCAAAGACGTTCACAGAGTGATTCTGCAAAGCCTTTTTACTGACGTTGTTTTTAAACGTGTTTTCAGTGGAATTTCTGTCAAACGCAAGACACGAGATTTGCTGTTAAAGAACTGAATATCCAGAATGCAAACAAACACTTCCCTAAAAGTAAATCGCCTAACCATGCAACTCAGTTCTAAAAACTGAATAGAATGCAGTTTTCACGCAGATGAAAGACATATGCTTTCCTTCTTGAGAAGTGTTTTCAAAGACGTTCACAGATTGATTCTGCAAAGCCTTTTTACTGACGTTGGTTTTAAACGTGTTTTCAGTGGAATTTCTGTCAAACGCAAGACACGAGATTTGCTGTTAAAGAATTAAATGTACAGAACGCAAACAAACACTTCCCTACAAGTGAACCGCCTAACCGTGCAACTCAGTTCTAAAAACTGAATAGAATGCAGGTTTCACTCAGATGAATGACAAATGCTTTTCTTCTTGATAAGTGTTTTCAAAGACGTTCACAGAGTGATTCTGCAAAGCCTTTTTACTGACGTTGTTTTTAAACGTGTTTTCAGTGGAATTTCTGTCAAACGCAAGACACGAGATTTGCTGTTAAAGAACTGAATATCCAGAATGCAAACAAACACTTCCCTAAAAGTAAATCGCCTAACCATGCAACTCAGTTCTAAAAACTGAATAGAATGCAGTTTTCACGCAGATGAAAGACATATGCTTTCCTTCTTGAGAAGTGTTTTCAAAGACGTTCACAGAGTGATTCTGCAAAGCCTTTTTACTGACGTTGGTTTTAAACGTGTTTTCAGTGGAATTTCTGTCAAACGCAAGACACGAGATTTGCTGTTAAAGAATTAAATGTACAGAACGCAAACAAACACTTCCCTACAAGTGAACCGCCTAACCGTGCAACTCAGTTCTAAAAACTGAATAGAATGCTGTTTTCACTCACATGAAAGACGTATGCTTTCCTTCTTGAGAAGTGTTTTCAAAGACGTTCACAGAGTGATTCTGCAAAGCCTTTTTACTGACGTTGGTTTTAAACGTGTTTTCAGTGGAATTTCTGTCAAACGCAAGACACGAGATTTGCTGTTAAAGAATTGAATGTACAGAACGCAAACAAACACTTCCCTACAAGTGAATCGCCTAACCGTGCAACTCAGTTCTAAAAACTGAATACAATGCAGTTTTCACTCAGATGAAAGACGTATGCTTTCCTTCTAGAGAAGTGTTTTCAAAGACATTCACAGAGTGATTCTACAAAGCCTTTTTACTGATGTTGGCTTTTAAACGTGTTTTCAGTGGAATTTCTGTCAAACACAAGACACGAGATTTGCTGTTAAAGAATTGAATATCCAGAATGTAAACAAACACTTCCCTACAAGTGAATTGCCTAACCATGCAACTCAGTTCTAAAATCTGAATAGAACGCAGGTTTCACTCAGATGAAAGACAAATGCTTTACTTCTTGAGAAGTGTTTTCAAAGACGTTCACAGAGTGATTCTGCAAAGCCTTTTTACTGACGTTGGTTTTAAACGTGTTTTCAGTGGAATTTCTGTCAAACGCAAGACACGAGATTTGCTGTTAAAGAATTGAATATCCAGAATGCAAACAAGAACTTCCCTACAAGTGTATCGACTAACCATGCAACTCAGTTCTAAAAACTGAATATAATGCAGTTTTCACGCTGATGAAAGGCGTATGCTTTCCTTCTAGAGAAGTGTTTTCAAAGACATTCACAGAGTGATTCTACAAAGCCTTTTTACTGACGTTGGCTTTTAAACGTGTTTTCAGTGGAATTTCTGTCAAACGCAAGACACGATATTTGCTGTTAAAGAATTGATTATCCAGAATGCAAACACACACTTCCCTACAAGTGAATCACCTAACAATGCAACTCAGTTCTAAAAACTGAATAGAATGCAGTTTTCACTCACATGATAGATGTATGCTTTCCTTCTTGAGAAGTGTTTTCAAAGACGTTCACAGTGTGATTCTGCAAAGCCCTTTTACTGACGTTGGTTTTAAACGTGTTTTCAGTGGAATTTCTGTCAAACGCAAGACAAGATATTTGCTGTTAAAGAATTGAGTATGCAGAACGCAAACCAACACTTCCCTACAAGTGAATCGCCTAACCATGCAACTCAGTTCTGAAAACTGAATAGAACGCAGGTTTCACTCAGATGAAAGACAAATGCTTTCCTTCTTGAGAAGTGTTTTCAAAGACGTTCACAGAGTGATTCTGCAAAGCCTTTTTACTGACGTTGTTTTAAACGTGTTTTCAGTGGAATTTCTGTCAAACGCAAGACACGAGATTTGCTGTTAAAGAATTGAATATCCAGAATGCAAACAAGAACTTCCCTACAAGTGAATCGACTAACCATGCAACTCAGTTGTAAAAACTGAATAGAATGCAGTTTTCACGCTGATGAAAGGCGTATGCTTTCCTTCTAGAAAAGTGTTTTCAAAGACATTCACAGAGTGATTCTACAAAGCCTTTTTACTGACGTTGGCTTTTAAACGGGTTTTCAGTGGAATTTCTGTCAAACACAAGACACGAGATTTGCTGTTAAAGAATTGATCATACAGAATGCAAACAAACACTTCCCTACAAGTGAATCGCCTAACCATGCAACTCAGTTCTAAAAACTGAATAGAATGCAGTTTTCACGCACACGAAAGACGTATGCTTTCATTCTTGAGAAGTGTTTTCAAAGACTTTCACAGAGTGATTCTGCAAAGCCTTTTTACTGACTTTGGTTTTAATCGTGTTTTCAGTGGAATTTCTGTCAAACGCAAGACACGAGATTTGCTGTTAAAGAATTGAATATACAGAACGCAAACAAACAATTCCCTACAAGTGATTCGCCTAACAATGCAACTCAGTTCTAAAAACTGAATAGAATGCAGTTTTCACTCAAATGAAAGTCGTATGCTTTCCTTCTAGAGAAGTGTATTCAAAGACATTCACAGAGTGATTCTACAAAGCCTTTTTACTGACGTTGGCTTTCAAACGCGGTTTCAGTGGAATTTCTGTCAAACGCAAGACACGAGATTTGCTGTTAAAGAACTGAATATCCAGAATGCAAACAAACACTTCCCTAAAAGTGAATCGCCTAACCATGCAACTCAGTTCTAAAAACTGAATAGAATGCAGTTTTCAATCAGATGAAAGACGTATGCTTTCCTTCTAGAGAAGTGTTTTCAAAGACATTCACAGAGTGATTCTACAAAGCCTTTTTACTGATGTTGGCTTTTAAACGTGTTTTCAGTGGAATTTCTGTCAAACACAAGACACGAGATTTGCTGTTAAAGAATTGAATATCCAGAATGCAAACAAACACTTCCCTACAAGTGAATTGCCTAACCATGCAACTCAGTTCTAAAATCTGAATAGAACGCAGGTTTCACTCAGATGAAAGACAAATGCTTTCCTTCTTGAGAAGTGTTTTCAAAGACGTTCACAGAGTGATTCTGCAAAGCCTTTTTACTGACGTTGGTTTTAAACGTGTTTTCAGTGGAATTTCTGTCAAACGCAAGACACCAGATTTGCTGTTAAAGAATTGAATATCCAGAATGCACACAAGAACTTCCCTACATGTGAATCGACAAACCATGCAACTCAGTTCTAAAAACTGAATATAATGCAGTTTTCACGCTGATGAAAGGCGTATGCTTTCCTTCTACAGAAGTGTATTCAAAGACATTCACAGAGTGATTCTACAAAGCCTTTTTACTGACGTTGGCTTTCAAACGCGGTTTCAGTGGAATTTCTGTCAAACGCAAGACACGAGATTTGCTGTTAAAGAACTGAATATCCAGAATGCAAACAAACACTTCCCTAAAAGTGAATCGCCTAACCATGCAACTCAGTTCTAAAAACTGAATAGAATGCAGTTTTCACGCAGATGAAAGACATATGCTTTCCTTTTTGAGAAGTGTTTTCAAAGACATTCACACAGTGATTCTACAAAGCCTTTTTACTGACGTTGGCTTTTAAACGTGTTTTCAGTGGAATTTCTGTAAAACGAAAGACACGATATTTGCTGTTAAAGAATTGAATATCCAGAATGCAAACAAGAACTTCCTTACAAGTGAATCGACTAACCATGCAACTCAGTTCTAAAAACTGAATAGAGTGCAGTTTTCACGCTGATGGAAGGCGTATGCTTTCCTTCTGGAGAAGTGTTTTCAAAGACATTCACAGAGTGATTCTACAAAGCCTTTTTACTGACATTGGCTTTTAAACGTGTTTTCAGTGGAATTTCTGTCAAACGCAAGACACGAGATTGCTGTTAAAGAATTGATCATACAGAATGCAAACAAACACTTCCCTACAAGTGTATCGCCTAACCGTGCAACTCAGTTCTAAAAACTGAAAAGAATGCAGTTTTCACTCACATGAAAGACGTATGCTTTCCCTCTTGAGAAGTGTTTTCAAAGACGTTCACAGAGTGATTCTGCAAAGCCTTTTTACTGACGTTGCTTTTAATCCTGTTTTCAGTGGAATTCTGTCAAACGCAAGACACGAGATTTGCTGTTAAAGAATTGAATATACAGAACGCAAACAAACACTTCCCTACAAGTGAATCGCCTAACCATGCAACTCAGTTCTAAAAACAGAATACAATGCAGTTTTCACTCAGATGAAAGACGTATGCTTTCCTTCTAGAGAAGTGTTTTCAAAGACATTCACAGAGTGATTCTACAAAGCCTTTTTACTGATGTTGGCTTTTAAACGTGTTTTCAGTGGAATTTCTGTCAAACACAAGACACGAGATTTGCTGTTAAAGAATTGAATATCCAGAATGCAAACAAACACTTTCCTACAAGTGAATTGCCTAACCATGCAACTCAGTTCTAAAATCTGAATAGAACGCAGGTTTCACTCAGATGAAAGACAAATGCTTTCCTTCTTGAGAAGTGTTTTCAAAGACGTTCACAGAGTGATTCTGCAAAGCCTTTTTACTGACGTTGGTTTTAAACGTGTTTTCAGTGGAATTTCTGTCAAACGCAAGACATGAGATTTGCTGTTAACGAATTGAATATCCAGAATGCACACAAGAACTTCCCTACATGTGAATCGACTAACCATGCAACTCAGTTCTAAAAACTGAATATAATGCAGTTTTCACGCTGATGAAAGGCGTATGCTTTCCTTCAAGAGAAGTGTATTCAAAGACATTCACAGAGTGATTCTACAAAGCCTTTTTACTGACGTTGGCTTTCAAACGCGGTTTCAGTGGAATTTCTGTCAAACGCAAGACACGAGATTTGCTGTTAAAGAACTGAATATCCAGAATGCAAACAAACACTTCCCTAAAAGTGAATCGCCTAACCATGCAACTCAGTTCTAAAAACTGAATAGAATGCAGTTTTCACGCAGATGAAAGACATATGCTTTCCTTCTTGAGAAGTGTTTTCAAAGACATTCACACAGTGATTCTACAAAGCCTTTTTACTGACGTTGGCTTTTAAACGTGTTTTCAATGGAATTTCTGTAAAACGAAAGACACGATATTTGCTGTTAAAGAATTGAATATCCAGAATGCAAACAAGAACTTATTTACAAGTGAATCGACTAACCATGCAACTCAGTTCTAAAAACTGAATAGAGTGCAGTTTTCACGCTGATGAAAGGCGTATGCTTTCCTTCTAGAGAAGTGTTTTCAAAGACATTCACAGAGTGATTCTACAAAGCCTTTTTACTGACGTTGGCTTTTAAACGTGTTTTCAGTGGAATTTCTGTCAAACGCAAGACACGAGATTGCTGTTAAAGAATTGATCATACAGAATGCAAACAAACACTTCCCTACAAGTGAATCGCCTAACCGTGCAACTCAGTTCTAAAAACTGAATAGAATGCAGTTTTCACTCACATGAAAGACGTATGCTTTCCCTCTTGAGAAGTGTTTTCAAAGACGTTCACAGAGTGATTCTTCAAAGCCTTTTTACTGACGTTGCTTTTAATCGTGTTTTCAGTGGAATTTCTGTCAAACGCAAGACACGAGATTTGCTGTTAAAGAATTGAGTATAAAGAACGCAAACCAACACTTCCCTACAAGTGAATCGCCTAACCATGCAACTCAGTTCTAAAATCTGAATAGAACGCAGGTTTCACTCAGATGAAAGACAAATGCTTTCCTTCTTGAGAAGTGTTTTCAAAGACGTTCACAGAGTGATTCTGCAAAGCCTTTTTACTGACGTTGGTTTTAAACGTGTTTTCAGTGGAATTTCTGTCAAACGCAAGACACGAGATTTGCTGTTAAAGAATTGAATATCCAGAATGCAAACAAGAACTTCCCTACAAGTGAATCGCCTAACCATGCAACTCAGTTCTAAAAACTGAATAGAATGCAGTTTTCACTCACATGATAGACGTATGCTTTCCTTCTTGAGAAGTGTTTTCAAAGACGTTCACAGTGTGATTCTGCAAAGCCCTTTTACTGACGTTGGTTTTAAACGTGTTTTCAGTGGAATTTCTGTCAAACGCAAGACACGAGATTTGCTATTAAAGAATTGAATATACAGAACGCAAACAAACACTTCCCTACAAGTGAATCGCCTAACCATGCAACTCAGTTCTAAAAACTGAATAGAATGCAGTTTTCACTCAGATGAAAGACGTATGCTTTCCTTCTAGAGAAGTGTTTTCAAAGACATTCACAGAGTGATTCTACAAAGCCTTTTTACTGAAGTTGGCTTTTAAACGCGGTTTCAGTGGAATTTCTGTCAAACGCAAGACACGAGATTTGCTGTTAAAGAATTGAATATCCAGAATGCAAACAAACACTTCCCTACAAGTGAATCCCCTAACCATGCAACTCAGTTCTAAAAACTGAATAGAATGCAGTTTTCACTCACATGAAAGACGTATGCTTTCCTTCTAGAGAAGTATTTTCAAAGACATTCACAGAGTGATTCTACAAAGCCTTTTTACTGACGTTGGCTTTTAAACGTGTTTTCAGTGGAATTTCTGTCAAACGCAAGACACGATATTTGCTGTTAAAGAATTGAGTATACAGAATGCAAACAAACACTTCCCTACAAGTGAATCGCCTAACCATGCAACTCAGTTCTGAAAACTGAATAGAACGCAGGTTTCACGCACACGAAAGACGTATACTTTCCTTCTTGAGAAGTGTTTTCAAAGACTTTCACAGAGTGATTCTGCAAAGCCTTTTTACTGACTTTGGTTTTAATCGTGTTTTCAGTGGAATTTCTGTCAAACGCAAGACACGAGATTTGCTGTTAAAGAATTGAATATACAGAACGCAAACAAACAATTCCCTACAAGTGAATCGCCTAACAATGCAACTCAGTTCTAAAAACTGAATAGAATGCAGTTTTCACTCACATGAAAGACGTATGCTTTCCTTCTTGAGAAGTGTTTTCAAAGACGTTCACAGAGTGATTCTGCAAAGCCTTTTTACTGACTTTGGTTTTAAACGTGTTTTCAGTGGAATTTCTTTCAAACGCAAGACACGAGATTTGCTGTTAAAGAATGGAATATACAGAACGCAAACAAATACTTCCGTAGAAGTGAATCGCCTAACCGTGCAACTCAGTTCTAAAAACTGAATAGAATGTAGTTTTCACTCACTTGAAAGACGTATGCTTTCCTTCTAGAGAAGTGTTTTCAAAGACATTTACAGAGTGATTCTACAAAGCCTTTTTACTGACATCGGCTTTTAAACGTGTTTTCAGTGGAATTTCTGTCAAACGGAAGACACGATATTTGCTGTTAAAGAATTGAATATCCAGAATGCAAACACACACTTCCCTACAAGTGAATCGCCTAACCATGCAACTCAGTTCTAAAAACTGAATAGAATGCACTTTTCAAGCAGATGAAAGACGTATGCTTTCCTTCTTGAGAAGTGTTTTCAAAGACGTTCACAGAGTGATTCTGCAAAGCCTTTTTACTGACTTTGGTTTTAAACGTGTTTTCAGTGGAATTTCTGTCAAACGCAAGACACGAGATTTGCTGTTAAAGAATTGAATATCCAGAATGCAAACAAACACTTCCCTACAAGTGAATCACCTAACCATGCAACTCAGTTCTAAAAACTGAATAGAATGCAGTTTTCACTCACATGATAGATGTATGCTTTCCTTCTTGAGAAGTGTTTTCAAAGACGTTTACAGAGTGATTCTGCAAAGCCTTTTTAGTGTTTTTGATTTTAAACGTGTTTTCAGTGGAATTTCTGTCAAACGCAAGACACGAGATTTGCTGTTAAAGAATTGAATATCCAGAATGCAAACAAGAACTTCCCTACAAGTGAAACGACTAAACATGCAACTCAGTTCTAAAAACTGAATAGAATGCAGTTTTCACTCACATGAAAGACGTATGCTTTCCTTCTAGAGAAGTATTTTCAAAGACATTCACAGAGTGATTCTACAAAGCCTTTTTACTGACGTTGGCTTTTAAACGTGTTTTCAGTGGAATTTCTGTCAAAAGCAAGACACGATATTTGCTGTTAAAGAATTGAGTATACAGAATGCAAACAAACACTTCCCTACAAGTGAATCGCCTAACCATGCAACTCAGTTCTGAAAACTGAATAGAACGCAGGTTTCACTCAGATGAAAGACAAATGCTTTCCTTCTTGAGAAGTGTTTTCAAAGACGTTCACAGAGTGATTCTGCAAAGCCTTTTTACTGACGTTGTTTGAAACGTGTTTTCAGTGGAATTTCTGTCAAACGCAAGACACGAGATTTGCTGTTAAAGAATTGAATATCCAGAATGCAAACAAGAACTTCCCTACAAGTGAATCGACTAACCATGCAACTCAGTTCTAAAAACTGAATAGCATGCAGTTTTCACGCTGATGAAAGGCGTATGCTTTCCTTCTAGAAAAGTGTTTTCAAAGACATTCACAGAGTGATTCTACAAAGCCTTTTTACTGACGTTGGCTTTTAAACGTGTTTTCAGTGGAATTTCTGTCAAACACAAGACACGAGATTTGCTGTTAAAGAATTGATCATACAGAATGCAAACAAACACTTCCCTACAAGGGAATCGCCTAACCATGCAACTCAGTTCTAAAAACTGAATAGAATGCAGTTTTCACGCACACGAAAGACGTATGCTTTCCTTCTTTAGAAGTGTTTTCAAAGACGTTCACAGAGTGATTCTACAAAGCCTTTTTACTGACGTTGGTTTTAAACGTGTTTTCAGTGGAATTTCTGTCAAACGCAAGACACGAGATTTGCTGTTAAAGAATTGAATATCCAGAATGCAAACAAACAGTTCCCTAAAAGTGAATCGCCTAACCATGCAACTCAGTTCTAAAAACTGAATAGAATGCAGTTTTCACGCAGATGAAAGACATATGCTTTCCTTCTTGAGAAGTGTTTTCAAAGACGTTCACAGAGTGATTCTGCAAAGCCTTTTTACTGACTTTGGTTTTAAACGTGTTTTCAGTGGAATTTCTTTCAAACGCAAGACACGAGATTTGCTGTTAAAGAATGGAATATACAGAACGCAAACAAATACTTCCGTAGAAGTGAATCGCCTAACCGTGCAACTCAGTTCTAAAAACTGAATAGAATGCAGTTTTCACTCACATGAAAGACGTATGCTTTCCTTCTAGAGAAGTGTTTTCAAAGACATTCACACAGTGATTCTACAAAGCCTTTTTACTGACGTTGGCTTTTAAACATGCTTTCAGTGGAATTTCTGTCAAACGAAAGACACGAAATTTGCTGTTAAAGAATTGAATATCCAGAATGCAAACAAGAACTTCCTTACAAGTGAATCGACTAACCATGCAACTCAGTTCTAAAAACTGAATAGAATGCAGTTTTCACGCTGATGAAAGGCGTATGCTTTCCTTCTAGAGAAGTGTTTTCAAAGACATTCACAGAGTGATTCTACAAAGCCTTTTTACTGACGTTGGCTTTTAAACGTGTTTTCAGTGGAATTTCTGTCAAACGCAAGACACGAGATATGCTCTTAAAGAATTGAATATCCAGAATGCAAACAAACACTTCCCTACAAGTGAATCACCTAACCATGCAACTCAGTTCTAAAAACTGAATAGAATGCAGTTTTCACTCACATGATAGATGTATGCTTTCCTTCCTGAGAAGTGTTTTCAAAGACGTTCACTGTGTGATTCTGCAAAGCCCTTTTACTGACGTTGGTTTTAAACGTGTTTTCAGTGGAATTTCTGTCAAACCAAGACACGAGATTTGCTGTTAAAGAACTGAATATCCAGAATGCAAACAAACACTTCCCTACAAGTGAATCACCTAACCATGCAACTCAGTTCTAAAAACTGAATAGAATGCAGTTTTCACTCACATGATAGATGTATGCTTTCCTTCTTGAGAAGTGTTTTCAAAGACGTTTACAGAGTGATTCTGCAAAGCCTTTTTAGTGTTTTTGATTTTAAACGTGTTTTCAGTGGAATTTCTGTCAAACGCAAGACACGAGATTTGCTGTTAAAGAATTGAATATCCAGAATGCAAACAAACACTTCCCTACAAGTGAAACGACTAAACATGCAACTCAGTTCTAAAAACTGAATAGAATGCAGTTTTCACGCAGATGAAAGACGTATGCTTTCCTTCTTGAGAAGTGTTTTCAAAGACGTTCACAGAGTGATTCTGCAAAGCCTTTTTACTGACTTTGGTTTTAAACGTGTTTTCAGTGGAATTTCTGTCAAACGCAAGACACGAGATTTGCTGTTTAAGAATTGAATATCCAGAATGCAAACAAACACTTCCCTACAAGTGAATCACCTAACCATGCAACTAAGTTCTAAAAACTGAATAGAATGGTTTTCACTCACATGATAGACGTATGCTTTCCTTCTTGAGAAGTGTTTTCAAAGACGTTCACAGTGTGATTCTGCAAAGCCCTTTTACTGACGTTGGTTTTAAAAGTGTTTTCAGTGGAATTTCTGTCAAACGCAAGACACGAGATTTGCTGTTAAAGAATTGAATGTACAGAACACAAACAAACACTTCCCTACAAGTGAATCGCCTAACCGTGCAACTCAGTTCTAAAAACTGAATAGAATGCAGTTTTCACTCACATGAAAGACGTATGCATTCCTTCTAGAGAAGTGTTTTCAAAGACATTCACAGAGTGATTCTGCAAAACCTTTTTACTGACGTTGGCTTTTAAACGTGTTTTCAGTGGAATTTCTGTCAAACACAAGACACGAGATTTGCTGTTAAAGAATTGATCATACAGAATGCAAACAAACAATTCCCTACAAGGGAATCGCCTAACCATGCAACTCAGTTCTAAAAACTGAATAGAATGCAGTTTTCACGCACACGAAAGACGTATGCTTTCCTTCTTTAGAAGTGTTTTCAAAGACGTTCACAGAGTGATTCTACAAAGCCTTTTTACTGACGTTGGTTTTAAACGTGTTTTCAGTGGAATTTCTGTCAAACGCAAGACACGAGATTTGCTGTTAAAGAATTGAATATCCAGAATGCAAACAAACAGTTCCCTAAAAGTGAATCGCCTAACCATGCAACTCAGTTCTAAAAACTGAATAGAATGCAGTTTTCACGCAGATGAAAGACATATGCTTTCCTTCTTGAGAAGTGTTTTCAAAGACGTTCACAGAGTGATTCTGCAAAGCCTTTTTACTGACTTTGGTTTTAAACGTGTTTTCAGTGGAATTTCTTTCAAACGCAAGACACGAGATTTGCTGTTAAAGAATGGAATATACAGAACGCAAACAAATACTTCCGTAGAAGTGAATCGCCTAACCGTGCAACTCAGTTCTAAAAACTGAATAGAATGCAGTTTTCACTCACATGAAAGACGTATGCTTTCCTTCTAGAGAAGTGTTTTCAAAGACATTCACACAGTGATTCTACAAAGCCTCTTTACTGACGTTGGCTTTTAAACATGCTTTCAGTGGAATTTCTGTCAAACGAAAGACACGAAATTTGCTGTTAAAGAATTGAATATCCAGAATGCAAACAAGAACTTCCTTACAAGTGAATCGACTAACCATGCAACTCAGTTCTAAAAACTGAATAGAATGCAGTTTTCACGCTGATGAAAGGCGTATGCTTTCCTTCTAGAGAAGTGTTTTCAAAGACATTCACAGAGTGATTCTACAAAGCCTTTTTACTGACGTTGGCTTTTAAACGTGTTTTCAGTGGAATTTCTGTCAAACGCAAGACACGAGATATGCTCTTAAAGAATTGAATATCCAGAATGCAAACAAACACTTCCCTACAAGTGAATCACCTAACCATGCAACTCAGTTCTAAAAACTGAATAGAATGCAGTTTTCACTCACATGATAGATGTATGCTTTCCTTCCTGAGAAGTGTTTTCAAAGACGTTCACTGTGTGATTCTGCAAAGCCCTTTTACTGACGTTGGTTTTAAACGTGTTTTCAGTGGAATTTCTGTCAAACGCAAGACACGAGATTTGCTGTTAAAGAACTGAATATCCAGAATGCAAACAAACACTTCCCTACAAGTGAATCACCTAACCATGCAACTCAGTTCTAAAAACTGAATAGAATGCAGTTTTCACTCACATGATAGATGTATGCTTTCCTTCTTGAGAAGTGTTTTCAAAGACGTTTACAGAGTGATTCTGCAAAGCCTTTTTAGTGTTTTTGATTTTAAACGTGTTTTCAGTGGAATTTCTGTCAAACGCAAGACACGAGATTTGCTGTTAAAGAATTGAATATCCAGAATGCAAACAAACACTTCCCTACAAGTGAAACGACTAAACATGCAACTCAGTTCTAAAAACTGAATAGAATGCAGTTTTCACGCAGATGAAAGACGTATGCTTTCCTTCTTGAGAAGTGTTTTCAAAGACGTTCACAGAGTGATTCTGCAAAGCCTTTTTACTGACTTTGGTTTTAAACGTGTTTTCAGTGGAATTTCTGTCAAACGCAAGACACGAGATTTGCTGTTTAAGAATTGAATATCCAGAATGCAAACAAACACTTCCCTACAAGTGAATCACCTAACCATGCAACTAAGTTCTAAAAACTGAATAGAATGGTTTTCACTCACATGATAGACGTATGCTTTCCTTCTTGAGAAGTGTTTTCAAAGACGTTCACAGTGTGATTCTGCAAAGCCCTTTTACTGACGTTGGTTTTAAAAGTGTTTTCAGTGGAATTTCTGTCAAACGCAAGACACGAGATTTGCTGTTAAAGAATTGAATGTACAGAACACAAACAAACACTTCCCTACAAGTGAATCGCCTAACCGTGCAACTCAGTTCTAAAAACTGAATAGAATGCAGTTTTCACTCACATGAAAGACGTATGCATTCCTTCTAGAGAAGTGTTTTCAAAGACATTCACAGAGTGATTCTGCAAAACCTTTTTACTGACGTTGGTTTTAAACGTGTTTTCAGTGGAATTTCTGTCAAACGCAATACACGAGATTGGCTGTTAAAGAATTGATTATACAGAACGCAAACAAACACTTCCCTAGAAGTGAATCGCCTAACCATGCAACTCAGTTCTAAAAACTGAATAGAATGCAGTTTTCACTCAGATGAAAGACGTATGCTTCCCTTCTAGAGAAGTGTTTTCAAAGACATTCAGAGAATGATTCTACAAAGCGTTTTTACTGACGTTGGCTTTTAAACGTGTTTTCAGTGGAATATCTGTCAAACGCAAGACACGATATTTGCTGTTAAAGAATTGAGTATACAGAACACAAACAAACACTTCCCAAAAGTGAATCGCCTAACCATGCAACTCAGTTCTAAAAACTGAATAGAACGCAGTTTTCACTCAGATGAAAGACGTATGCTTTCCTTCTTGAGAAGTATTTTCAAAGACGTTCACAGAGTGACTCTGCAAAGCCTTTTTACTGACGTTGGCTTTTAAACGTGTTTTCAGTGGAATTTCTGTCAAACGCAAGACACGATATTTGCTGTTAAAGAATTGAGTATACAGAACACAAACAAACACTTCCCTAGAAGTGAATTGCCTAACCGTGCAACTCAGATCTAAAAACTGAATAGAACGCAGTTTTCACTCAGATGAAATACGTATGCTTTATTTCTTGAGAAATGTTTTCAAAGACTTTCACAGAGTTATTCTGCAAAGCCTTTTTAATGACGTTGGCTTTTAAAAGTGCTTTCAGTGGAATTTCTGTCAAACGCAAGACACGAGATTTGCTGTTAAAGAATTGAATGTACAGAACGCAAACAAACACTTCCCTACAAGTGAATCGCCTAACCATGCAACTCAGTTCTAAAAACTGAATAAAATGCAGTTTTCAATCAGATGAAAGACGTATGCTTTGCTTCTAGAGAAGTGTTCTCAAAGACATTCACAGAGTGATTCTGCAAAGCATTTTTACTGACGTTGGTTTTAAACGTGTTTTCAGTGGAATTTCTGTCAAACGCAAGACACGAGATTTGCTGTTATAGAATTGAGTATAGAGAACGCAAACAAACACTTCCCTACAAGTGAATCACCTAACCATGCAACTCAGTTCTAAAAACTGAATAGAACGCAGTTTTCACTCAGATGAAATACGTATGCTTTAGTTCTTGACAAGTGTTTTCAAAGACTTTCACAGAGTGATTCTGCAAAGCCTTTTTAATGACGTTGGCTTTTAAAAGTGCTTTCAGTGGAATTTCTGTCAAACGCAAGACACGAGATTTGCTGTTAAAGATTTGAATGTACAGAAAACAAACAAACACTTCCCTACAAGTGAATCGCCTAACCGTGCAACTCAGTTCTAAAAACTGAATAGAATGCAGTTTTCACTCACATGAAAGACGTATGCTTTCCTTCTAGAGAAGTGTTTTCAAAGACATTCACAGAGTGATTCTACAAAGCCTTTTTACTGACGTTGGCTTTTAAACATGTTTTCAGTGGAATTTCTGTCAAACGCAAGACACGAGATTTGCTGTTAAAGAATTGAACATACAGAATGCATACAAACACTTCCCTACAAGTGAATCGCCTAACCATGCAACTCAGTTCTAAAAACTGAATAGAATGCAGTTTTCACGCAGATGAAAGACGTATGCTTTCCTTCTAGAGAAGTGTTTTCAAAGACGTTCACAGAGTGATTCTGCAAAACCTTTATACTGACGTTGGTTTTAAACGTGTTTTCAGTGGAATTTCTGTCAAAGGCAATACACGAGATTTGCTGTTAAAGAATTGAACATACAGAACGCAAACAAACAATTCCCTACAAGTGAATCGCCTAACCATGCAACTCAGTTCTAAAAACTGAATAGAATGCAGTTTTCACTCAGATGAAAGATGTATGCTTCCCTTCTAGAGAAGTGTTTTGAAAGACGTTCACAGAGTGATTCTGCAAAGCCTTTTTACTACGTTGGTTTTAAACGTGTTTTCAGTGGAATTTCTATCAAACCCAAGACACGAGATTTGCTGTTAAAGAATTAAATGTACAGAACGCAAACAAACACTTCCCTACAAGTGAATTGCCTAACCGTGCAACTCAGTTCTAAAATCTGAATAGAATGCTGTTTTCACTCACATGAAAGACGTATGCTTTCCTTCTTGAGAAGTGTTTTCAAAGACGTTCACAGAGTGATTCTGCAAAGCCTTTTTACTGACATTGGTTTTAAACGTGTTTTCCGTGGAATTTCTGTCAAACGCAAGACACGAGATTTGCTGTTAAAGAATTGAATGTACATAACGCAAACAAACAATTCCCTACATGTGAATTGCCTAACCGTGCAACTCAGTTCTAAAAACTGAATAGAATGCAGTTTTCACTCACATGAAAGACGTATGCTTTCCGTAATGAGAAGTGTTTTCAAAGACGTTCACAGGGTGATTCTGCAAAGCCTTTTTACTGACGTTGGTTTTAAACGTGTTTTCAGTGGAATTTCTGTCAAACGTAACACACGAGATTTGCTGTTAAAGAATTGAATGTACAGAACGCAAACAAACACTTCCTTACAAGTGAATTGCCTAACCATGCAAAGAAGTTCTAAAAACTGAATAGAACGCAGTTTTCACTCAGATGAAAGACGTATGCTTTCCTTCTTGAGAAGTGTTTTCAAAGACATTCACAGAGTGATTCTACAAAGCCTTTTAACTGACGTTGGCTTTTAAACGTGTTTTCAGTGGAATTTCTGTCAAACGCAAGACAGGAGGTTTGCTGCTAAGGAATTGAGTATACAGAACACAAATAAACACTTCCCTACAAGTGAATCGCCTAAACATTCAACTCACTTCTAAAAACTGCATAGAACGCAGTTTTCACTCAGAGGAAAGACGTATGCTTTCCTTCTAGAGAAGTGTTTTCAAAGACATTCACAGAGTGATTCTACAAAGCCTTTTTACTGACGTTGGCTTTTAAACGTGTTTTCAGTGGAATTTCTGTCAAACGCAAGACACGAGATCTGCTGTTAAAGAATTGAACATACAGAATGCAAACAAACACTTGCCTACAATTGAATCGCCTAACCGTGCAACTCAGTTCTAAAAACTGAATAGAATGCAGTTTTCACTCACATGAAAGACGTATGCTTTCCTTCTAGAGAAGTGTTTTCAAAGACATTCACAGAGTGATTCTCAAAGCCTTTTTACTGACGTTGGCTTTTAAACGTGTTTTCAGTGGAGTTTCTGTCAAACGCAAGACACGAGATTTGCTTTTGAGGAATTGAACATACAGAATGCAAACAAACACTTCCCTACAAGTGAATCGCCTAACCATGCAACTCAGTTCTAAAAACTGAATAGAATGCAGTTTTCACTCACATGAAAGACGTATGCTTTCCTTCTTGAGAAGTGTTTTGAAAGACGTTCACAGAGTGATTCTGCAAAGCCTTTTTACTGACGTTGGTTTTAAACGTGTTCTCAGTGGAATTTCTGTCAAACGCAAGACACGAGATTTGCTGTTAAAGAATTGAATGTACAGAACGCAAACAAACACTTCCCTACAAGTGAATCGCCTAACCATGCAACTCAGTTCTAAAAACTGAATAGAATGCAGTTTTCACTCACATGAAAGACGTATGCTTTCCTTCTTGAGAAGTGTTTTCAAAGACGTTCACAGAGTGACTCTGCAAAGCCTTTTTACTGACGTTGGCTTTTAAACGTGTTTTCAGTGGAATTTCTGTCAAAGCCAAGACACGAGATTTGCTGTTAAAGAATTGAATGTACAGAACGCAAACAAACACTTCCCTACAAGTGAATCGCCTAACCGTGCAACTCAGTTCTAAAAACTAAATAGAATGCAGTTTTCAATCAGATGAAAGACATATGCTTTCCTTCTAGAGAAGTGTTTTCAAAGACGTTCACAGAGTGATTCTGCAAAGCCTTTTTACTGACGTTGGTTTTAAACGTGTTTTCAGTGGAATTTCTGTCAAACGCAAGACACGAGATTTGCTGTTAAAGAATTGAATGTACAGAACGCAAACAAACACTTCCCTACAAGTGAATCGCCTAACCGTGCAACTCAGTTCTAAAAACTGAATAGAATGCAGTTTTCACTCACATGAAAGACGTATGCTTTCCTTCTTGAGAAGTGTTTTCAAAGACGTTCACAGAGTGATTCTGCAAAGCATTTTTACTGACGTTGGTTTTAAACGTGTTTTCAGTGGAATTTCTGTCAAACGCAAGACACGAGATTTGCTGTTATAGAATTGAGTATAGAGAACGCAAACAAACACTTCCCTACAAGTGAATCACCTAACCATGCAACTCAGTTCTAAAAACTGAATAGAACGCAGTTTTCACTCAGATGAAATACGTATGCTTTAGTTCTTGAGAAGTGTTTTCAAAGACTTTCACAGAGTGATTCTACAAAGCCTTTTTACTGACGTTGGCTTTTAAACGTGTTTCTGTGGAATTTCTGTCAAACGCAAGACACGATATTTGCTTTTGAAGAATTGAACATACAGAATGCAAACAAAAACTTCCCTACAAGTGAATCGCCTAACCATGCAACTCAGTTCTAAAAACTGAATAGAATGCAGTTTTCACTCACATGAAAGACGTATGCTTTCCTTCTTGAGAAGTGTTTTGAAAGACGTTCACAGAGTGATTCTGCAAAGCCTTTTTACTACGTTGGTTTTAAACGTGTTTTCAGTGGAATTTCTATCAAACCCAAGACACGAGATTTGCTGTTAAAGAATTAAATGTACAGAACGCAAACAAACACTTCCCTACAAGTGAATTGCCTAACCGTGCAACTCAGTTCTAAAAACTGAATAGAATGCTGTTTTCACTCACATGAAAGACGTATGCTTTCCTTCTTGAGAAGTGTTTTCAAAGACGTTCACAGAGTGATTCTGCAAAGCCTTTTTACTGACATTGGTTTTAAACGTGTTTTCCGTGGAATTTCTGTCAAACGCAAGACACGAGATTTGCTGTTAAAGAATTGAATGTACAGAACGCAAACAAACACTTCCCTACATGTGAATTGCCTAACCGTGCAACTCAGTTCTAAAAACTGAATAGAATGCAGTTTTCACTCACATGAAAGACGTATGCTTTCCGTAATGAGAAGTGTTTTCAAAGACGTTCACAGGGTGATTCTGCAAAGCCTTTTTACTGACGTTGGTTTTAAACGTGTTTTCAGTGGAATTTCTGTCAAACGTAACACACGAGATTTGCTGTTAAAGAATTGAATGTACAGAACGCAAACAAACACTTCCTTACAAGTGAATTGCCTAACCATGCAAAGAAGTTCTAAAAACTGAATAGAACGCAGTTTTCACTCAGATGAAAGACGTATGCTTTCCTTCTTGAGAAGTGTTTTCAAAGACATTCACAGAGTGATTCTACAAAGCCTTTTAACTGACGTTGGCTTTTAAACGTGCTTTCAGTGGAATTTCTGTCAAACGCAAGACAGGAGGTTTTCTGCTAAGGAATTGAGTATACAGAACACAAATAAACACTTCCCTACAAGTGAATCGCCTAAACATTCAACTCACTTCTAAAAACTGCATAGAACGCAGTTTTCACTCAGAGGAAAGACGTATGCTTTCCTTCTAGAGAAGTGTTTTCAAAGACATTCACAGAGTGATTCTACAAAGCCTTTTTACTGACGTTGGCTTTTAAACGTGTTTTCAGTGGAGTTTCTGTCAAACGCAAGACACGAGATTTGCTTTTGAGGAATTGAACATACAGAATGCAAACAAACACTTCCCTACAAGTGAATCGCCTAACCATGCAACTCAGTTCTAAAAACTGAATAGAATGCAGTTTTCACTCACATGAAAGACGTATGCTTTCCTTCTTGAGAAGTGTTTTGAAAGACGTTCACAGAGTGATTCTGCAAAGCCTTTTTACTACGTTGGTTTTAAACGTGTTTTCAGTGGAATTTCTATCAAACCCAAGACACGAGATTTGCTGTTAAAGAATTAAATGTACAGAACGCAAACAAACACTTCCCTACAAGTGAATTGCCTAACCGTGCAACTCAGTTCTAAAAACTGAATAGAATGCTGTTTTCACTCACATGAAAGACGTATGCTTTCCTTCTTGAGAAGTGTTTTCAAAGACGTTCACAGAGTGATTCTGCAAAGCCTTTTTACTGACATTGGTTTTAAACGTGTTTTCCGTGGAATTTCTGTCAAACGCAAGACACGAGATTTGCTGTTAAAGAATTGAATGTACAGAACGCAAACAAACACTTCCCTACATGTGAATTGCCTAACCGTGCAACTCAGTTCTAAAAACTGAATAGAATGCAGTTTTCACTCACATGAAAGACGTATGCTTTCCGTAATGAGAAGTGTTTTCAAAGACGTTCACAGGGTGATTCTGCAAAGCCTTTTTACTGACGTTGGTTTTAAACGTGTTTTCAGTGGAATTTCTGTCAAACGTAACACACGAGATTTGCTGTTAAAGAATTGAATGTACAGAACGCAAACAAACACTTCCTTACAAGTGAATTGCCTAACCATGCAAAGAAGTTCTAAAAACTGAATAGAACGCAGTTTTCACTCAGATGAAAGACGTATGCTTTCCTTCTTGAGAAGTGTTTTCAAAGACATTCACAGAGTGATTCTACAAAGCCTTTTAACTGACGTTGGCTTTTAAACGTGTTTTCAGTGGAATTTCTGTCAAACGCAAGACAGGAGGTTTGCTGCTAAGGAATTGAGTATACAGAACACAAATAAACACTTCCCTACAAGTGAATCGCCTAAACATTCAACTCACTTCTAAAAACAGCATAGAACGCAGTTTTCACTCAGAGGAAAGACGTATGCTTTCCTTCTAGAGAAGTGTTTTCAAAGACATTCACAGAGTGATTCTACAAAGCCTTTTTACTGACGTTGGCTTTTAAACGTGTTTTCAGTGGAATTTCTGTCAAACGCAAGACACGAGATTTGCTGTTAAAGAATTGAACATACAGAATGCAAACAAACACTTGCCTACAATTGAATCGCCTAACCGTGCAACTCAGTTCTAAAAACTGAATAGAATGCAGTTTTCACTCACATGAAAGACGTATGCTTTCCTTCTAGAGAAGTGTTTTCAAAGACATTCACAGAGTGATTCTCAAAGCCTTTTTACTGACGTTGGCTTTTAAACGTGTTTTCAGTGGAGTTTCTGTCAAACGCAAGACACGAGATTTGCTTTTGAGGAATTGAACATACAGAATGCAAACAAACACTTCCCTACAAGTGAATCGCCTAACCATGCAACTCAGTTCTAAAAACTGAATAGAATGCAGTTTTCACTCACATGAAAGACGTATGCTTTCCTTCTTGAGAAGTGTTTTGAAAGACGTTCACAGAGTGATTCTGCAAAGCCTTTTTACTGACGTTGGTTTTAAACGTGTTCTCAGTGGAATTTCTGTCAAACCCAAGACACGAGATTTGCTGTTAAAGAATTGAATGTACAGAACGCAAACAAACACTTCCCTACAAGTGAATCGCCTAACCGTGCAACTCAGTTCTAAAAACTGAATAGAATGCAGTTTTCACTCACATGAAAGACGTATGCTTTCCTTCTTGAGAAGTGTTTTCAAAGACGTTCACAGAGTGATTCTGCAAAGCCTTTATACTGACGTTGGTTTTAAACTTGTTTTACGTGGAATTTCTGTCAAACGCAAGACACGAGATTTGCTGTTAAAGAATTGAACATACAGAACGCAAACAAACAATTCCCTACAAGTGAATCGCCTAACCATGCAACTCAGTTCTAAAAACTGAATAGAATGCAGTTTTCACTCAGATGAAAGACGTATGCTTCCCTTCTAGAGAAGTGTTTTCAAAGACATTCACAGAGTGATTCTACAAAGCCTTTTTACTGACGTTGGCTTTTAAACGTGTTTTCAGTGGAATTTCTGTCAAACGCAAGACACGAGGTTTGCTGTTAAAGAATTGATTATACAGAATGCAAACAAACACTTCCCTACAAGTGAATCGCCTAACCATGCAACTCAGTTCTAAAAACTGAATAGAACGCAGTTTTCACTCAGATGAAATACGTATGCTTTATTTCTTGAGAAATGTTTTCAAAGACTTTCACAGAGTTATTCTGCAAAGCCTTTTTAATGACGTTGGCTTTTAAAAGTGCTTTCAGTGGAATTTCTGTCAAACGCAAGACACGAGATTTGCTGTTAAAGAATTGGATGTACAGAACGCAAACAAACACTTCCCTACAAGTGAATCGCCTAACCGTGCAACTCAGTTCTAAAAACTGAATAGAATGCAGTTTTCAATCAGATGAAAGACGTATGCTTTGCTTCTAGAGAAGTGTTCTCAAAGACATTCACAGAGTGATTCTGCAAAGCATTTTTACTGACGTTGGTTTTAAACGTGTTTTCAGTGGAATTTCTGTCAAACGCAAGACACGAGATTTGCTGTTAAAGAATTGAATGTACAGAATACAAACACTTCCCTACAAGTGAATCGCCTAACCGTGCAACTCAGTTCTAAAAACTGAATAGAATGCAGTTTTCACTCACATGAAAGACGTATGCATTCCTTCTAGAGAAGTGTTTTCAAAGACATTCACAGAGTGACTCTACAAAGCCTTTTTACTGACGTTGGCTTTTAAACATGTTTTCAGTGGAATTTCTGTCAAATGCAAGACACGAGATTTGCTGTTAAAGAATTGAACATACAGAATGCATACAAACACTTCCCTACAAGTGAATCACCTAACCATGCATCTCAGTTCTAAAAACTGAATAGAATGCAGTTTTCACGCAGATGAAAGACGTATGCTTTCCTTCTAGAGAAGTTTTTTCAAAGACGTTCACAGAGTGATTCTGCAAAACCTTTTTACTGACGTTGGTTTTAAACGTGTTTTCAGTGGAATTTCTGTCAAACGCAATACACGAGATTGGCTGTTAAAGAATTGATTATACAGAACGCAAACAAACACTTCCCTACAAGTGAATCGCCTAACCATGCAACTCAGTTCTAAAAACTGAATAGAATGCAGTTTTCACTCAGATGAAAGACGTATGCTTCCCTTCTAGAGAAGTGTTTTCAAAGACATTCAGAGAGTGATTCTACAAAGCGTTTTTACTGACGTTGGCTTTTAAACGTGTTTTCAGTGGAATTTCTGTCAAACGCAAGACACGATATTTGCTGTTAAAGAATTGAGTATACAGAACGCAAACAAACACTTCCCAAAAGTGAATCGCCTAACCATGCAACTCAGTTCTAAAAACTGAATAGAACGCAGTTTTCACTCAGATGAAAGACGTATGCTTTCCTTCTAGAGAAGTGTTTTCAAAGACGTTCACAGAGTGACTCTGCAAAGCCTTTTTACTGACGTTGGCTTTTAAACGTGTTTTCAGTGGAATTTCTGTCAAACGCAAGACACGAGATTTGCTGTTAAAGAATTGAATGTACAGAACGCAAACAAACACTTCCCTACAAGTGAATCGCCTAACCATGCAACTCAGTTCTAAAAACTGCATAGAACGCAGTTTTCACTCAGAGGAAAGACGTATGCTTTCCTTCTAGAGAAGTGTTTTCAAAGACATTCACAGAGTGATTCTACAAAGCCTTTTTACTGAAGTTGGCTTTTAAACGTGTTTTCAGTGGAATTTCTGTCAAACGCAAGACACGAGATTTGCTGTTAAAGAATTGAATGTACAGAACGCAAACAAACAATTCCCTACAAGTGAATCGCCTAACCGTGCAACTCAGTTCTAAAAACTGAATAGAATGCAGTTTTCACTCACATGAAAGACGTATGCTTTCCTTCTAGAGAAGTGTTTTCAAAGACATTCACAGAGTGATTCTACAAAGCCTTTTTACTGACGTTCGCTTTTAAACGTGTTTTCAGTGGAATTTCTGTCAAACGCAAGACACGAGATTTGCTTTTGAGGAATTGAACATACAGAATGCAAACAAAAACTTCCCTACAAGTGAATCGCCCAACCATGCAACTCAGTTCTAAAAACTGAATAGAATGCAGTTTTCACTCACATGAAAGACGAATGCTTTCCTTCTTGAAAAGTGTTTTCAAAGACGTTCACAGAGTGATTCTGCAAAGCCTTTTTATTGACGTTGGTTTTAAACGTGTTTTCAGTGGAATTTCTGTCAAACGCAAGACACGAGATTTGCTTTTGAGGAATAGATTATACAGAATACAAACAAACACTTCCCTACAACTGAATCGCCTAACCATGCAACTCAGTTCTAAAAACTGAATAGAATGCAGTTTTCACTCAGATGAAATACGTATGCTTTATTTCTTGAGAAATGTTTTCAAAGACTTTCACAGAGTGATTCTGCAAAGCCTTTTTAAGGACGTTGGCTTTTAAAAGTGCTTTCAGTCGAATTTCTGTCAAACGCAAGACACGAGATTTGCTGTTAAAGAATTGAATGTACAGAACACAAACAAACACTTCCCTACAAGTGAATCGCATAACCGTGCAACTCAGTTCTAAAAACTGAATAGAATGCAGTTTTCAATCAGATGAAAGACGTATGCTTTCCTTCTAGAGAAGTGTTTTCAAAGACGTTCACAGAGTGATTCTGCAAAGCCTTTTTACTGACGTTGGTTTTAAACGTGTTTTCAGTGGAATTTCTGTCAAACGCAAGACACGAGATTTGCTGTTAAAGAATTGAATGTACAGAACGCAAACAAACACTTCCCTACAAGTGAATCGCCTAACCGTGCAACTCAGTTCTAAAAACTGAATAGAATGCAGTTTTCACTCACATGAAAGACGTATGCTTTCCTTCTTGAGAAGTGTTTTCAAAGACGTTCACAGAGTGATTCTGCAAAGCCTTTTTATTGACGTTGGTTTTAAACGTGTTTTCAGTGGAATTTCTGTCAAACGCAAGACACGAGATTTGCTGTTAAAGAATTGAATATACAGAACGCAAACAAACAATTCCCTACAAGTGAATCGCCTAACCATGCCACTCAGTTCTAAAAACTGAATAGAATGCAGTTTTCACTCAGATGAAAGACGTATGCTTCCCTTCTAGAGAAGTGTCTTCAAAGACATTCACAGAGTGATTCTACAAAGCCTTTTTACTGACGTTGGCTTTTAAACGTGTTTTCAGTGGAATTTCTGTCAAACGCAAGACACGAGATTTTCTGTTAAAGAATTGAATGTACAGAACGCAAACAAACACTTCCCTACAAGTGAATCGCCTAACCGTGCAACTCAGTTCTAAAAACTGAATAGAATGCAGTTTTCAATCAGATGAAAGACGTATGCTTTGCTTCTAGAGAAGTGTTCTCAAAGACATTCACAGAGTGATTCTACAAATCCTTTTTACTGACGTTGGCTTTTAAACGTGTTTTCAGTGGAATTTCTGTCAAACGCAAGACACGAGATTTGCTGTTAAAGAATTGAATATCAAGAATGCAAACAAACACTTCCCTACAAGTGAATCGCCTAACCATGCAACTCAGTTCAATAAACTGAATAGAATGCAGTTTTCACTCACATGAAAGACGTATGCTTTCCTTCTTGAGAAGTGTTTTCAAAGACGTTCACAGAGTGATTCTGCAAAGCCTTTTTACTGACCTTGGTTTTAAACGTGTTTTCAGTGGAATTTCTGTCAAACGCAAGACACGAGATTTGCTGTTAAAGAATTGAATGTACAGAACGCAAACAAACACTTCCCTACTAGTGAATCGCCTAACCGTGCAACTCAGTTCTAAAAACTGAATAGAATGCAGTTTTCACTCAGATGAAAGACGTATGCTTTCCTTCTAGAGAAGTGTTTTCAAAGACATTCACAGAGTGATTCTACAAAGCGTTTTTTCTGACGTTGGCTTTTAAACGTGTTTTCAGTGGAATTTCTGTCAAACGCAAGACACGCGATTTGCTGTTAAAGAATTGAACATACAGAATGCATACAAACACTTCCAGACAAGTGAATCGCCTAACCATGCAACTCAGTTCTAAAAACTGAATAGAATGCAGTTTTCACGCAGATGAAAGACGTATGCTTTCCTTCTAGAGAAGTGTTTCGAAGGACGTTCACAGAGTGATTCTGCAAAGCCTTTTTACTGACGTTGGTTTTAAACGTGTTTTCAGTGGAATTTCTGTCAAACGCAAGACACGAGATTTGCTGTTAAAGAATTGAATGTACAGAATGCAAACAAACACTTGCCTACAAGTGAATCGCCTAACTGTGCAACTCAGTTCTAAAAACTGAATAGAATGCAGTTTTCACGCAGATGAAAGACGTATGCTTTCCTTCTAGAGAAGTGTTTTCAAAGACATTCACAGAGTGATTCTACAAAGCCTTTTTACTGACGTTGGCTTTTAAACGTGTTTTCAGTGGAATTTCTGTCAAACGCAAGACACGATATTTGCTTTTGAAGAATTGAACATACAGAATGCAAACAAAAACTTCCCTACAAGTGAATCGCCTAACCATGCAACTCAGTTCTAAAAACTGAATAGAGTGCAGTTTTCACTCACATGAAAGACGTATGCTTTCCTTCTTGAGAAGTGTTTTGAAAGACGTTCACAGACTGATTCTGCAAAGCCTTTTTACTGACGTTGGTTTTAAACGTGTTTTCAGTGGAATTTCTCTCAAACGCAAGACACGAGATTTGCTGTTAAAGAATTGAACATACAGAATGCAAACAAACACTTCCTTACAAGTGAATCGCCTAACCATGCAACTCAGTTCTAAAAACTGAATAGAATGCAGTTTTCACGCAGATGAAAGACGTATGCTTTCCTTCTAGAGAAGTGTTTTCAAAGACATTCACAGAGTGATTCTTCAAAGCCTTTTTACTGACGTTGGCTTTTAAACGTGTTTTCAGTGGAATTTCTGTCAAACGCAAGACATGAGATTTGCTGTTAAAGAATTGAACATACAAAATGCATACAAACACTTCCCTACAAGTGAATCGCCTAACCATGCAACTCAGTTCTAAAAACTGAATAGAATGCAGTTTTCACGCAGATGAAAGACGTATGCTTTCCTTCTAGAGAAGTGTTTTGAAAGACGTTCACAGAGTGATTCTGCAAAGCCTTTTTACTGATGTTGGTTTTAAACGTGTTTTCAGTGGAATTTCTGTCAAACGCAAGACACGAGATTTTCTGATATAGAATTGAATGTACAGAATGCAAACAAACACTTCCCTACAAGTGAATCTCCTAACCATGCAACTCAGTTCTAAAAACTGAATAGAACGCAGTTTTCACTCAGATGAAAGACGTATGCTTCCCTTCTAGAGAAGTGTTTTCAAAGACGTTCACAGAGTGATTCTGCAAAGCCTTTTTACTGACGTTGGTTTTAAACGTGTTTTCAGTGGAATTTCTGTCAAACGCAAGACACGAGATTTGCTGTTAAAGAATTGAATGTACAGAACGCAAACAAACACTTCCCTACAAGTGAATCGCCTAACCGTGCAACTCAGTTCTAAAAACTGAATAGAATGCAGTTTTCACTCAGATGAAAGACGTATGCTTTCCTTCTTGAGAAGTGTTTTCAAAGACGTTCACAGAGTGATTCTGCAAAGTCTTTTTACTGACGTTGGTTTTAAACGTGTTTTCAGTGGAATTTCTGTCAAACGCAAGACACGAGATTTGCTGTTAAAGAATTGAATATACAGAACGCAAACAAACAATTCCCTACAAGTGAATCGCCTAACCATGCAACTCAGTTCTAAAAACTGAATAGAATGCAGTTTTCACTCAGATGAAAGACGTATGCTTCCCTTCTAGAGAAGTGTCTTCAAAGACATTCACAAAGTGATTCTACAAAGCCTTTTTACTGACGTTGGCTTTTAAACGTGTTTTCAGTGGAATTTCTGTCAAACGCAAGACACGATATTTGCTGTTAAAGAATTGAGTATAGAGAACGCAAACAAACACTTCCCTACAAGTGAATCGCCTAACCATGCAACTCAGTTCTAAAAAGTGAATAGAATGCAGTTTTCACTCACATGAAAGACGTATGCTTTCCTTCTAGAGAAGTGTTGTCAAAGACATTCACAGAGTGATTCTACAAAGCCTTTTTACTGACGTTGGCTTTCAAACGTGTTTTCAGTGGAATTTCTGTCAAACGCAAGACACGAGATTTGCTGTTAAAGAATTGAATGTACAGAACGCAAACAAACACTTCCCTACAAGTGAATCGCATAACAGTGCAACTCAGTTCAAAAAACAGAATAGAATGCTGTTTTCACTCACATGAAAGACGTATGCTTTCCTTCTAGAGAAGTGTTGTCAAAGACATTCACAGAGTGATTCTACAAAGCCTTTTTACTGACGTTGGCTTTTAAACGTGTTTTCAGTGGAATTTCTGTCAAACGCAAGACACGATATTTGCTTTTGAAGAATTGAACATACAGAATGCAAACAAAAACTTCCCTACAAGTGAATCACCTAACAATGCAACTCAGTTCTAAAAACTGAATAGAATGCAGTTTTCACTCACATGAAAGACGTATGCTTTCCTTCTTGAGAAGTGTTTTGAAAAACGTTCACACAGTGATTCTGCAAAGCCTTTTTATTGACGTTGGTTTTAAACGTGTTTTCAGTGGAATTTCTGTCAAACGCAAGACACGAGATTTGCTGTTAAAGAATTGAATATACAGAACGCAAACAAACATTTCCCTACAAGTGAATCGCCTAAACATGCAACTCAGTTCTAAAAACTGAATAGAATGCAGTTTTCACTCAGATGAAAGACGTATGCTTCCCTTCTAGAGAAGTGTTTTCAAAGACATTCATAGAGTGATTCTACAAAGCCTTTTTACTGACGTTGGCTTTTAAACGTGTTTTCAGTGGAATTTTTGTCAAACGCAAGACACGATATTTGCTGTTAAAGAATTGAGTATAGAGAACGCAAACAAACACTTCCCTACAAGTGAATCGCCTAACCATGCAACTCAGTTCTAAAAACTGAATAGAATGCAGTTTTCACTCAGATGAAAGACGTATGCTTCCCTTCTAGAGAAGTGTCTTCAAAGACATTCACAGAGTGATTCTATAAAGCATTTTTACTGAAGTTGGCTTTTAAACGTGTTTTCAGTGGAATTTTTGTCAAACGCAAGACACGATATTTGCTGTTAAAGAATTGAGTATAGAGAACGCAAACAAACACTTGCCTACAAGTGAATCTCCTAACCATGCAACTCAGTTCTAAAAACTGAATAGAACGCAGTTTTCACTCAGATGAAAGACGTATGCTTCCCTTCTAGAGAAGTGTTTTCAAAGACATTCACAGAGTGATTCTGCAAAGCCTTTTTACTGACGTTGGTTTTAAACGTGTTTTCAGTGGAATTTCTCTCAAACGCAAGACACGAGATTTGCTGTTAAAGAATTGAACATACAGAATGCAAACAAACACTTCCTTACAAGTGAATCGCCTAACCATGCAACTCTGTTCTAAAAACTGAATAGAATGCAGTTTTCACGCAGATGAAAGACGTATGCTTTCCTTCTAGAGAAGTGTTTTCAAAGACATTCACAGAGTGATTCTTCAAAGCCTTTTTACTGACGTTGGCTTTTAAACGTGTTTTCAGTGGAATTTCTGTCAAACGCAAGTCACGAGATTTGCTGTTAAAGAATTGAACATACAGAATGCATACAAACACTTCCCTACAAGTGAATCGCCTAACCATGCAACTCAGTTCTAAAAACTGAATAGAATGCAGTTTTCACGCAGATGAAAGACGTATGCTTTCCTTCTAGAGAAGTGTTTTGAAAGACGTTCACAGAGTGATTCTGCAAAGCCTTTTTACTGATGTTGGTTTTAAACGTGTTTTCAGTGGAATTTCTGTCAAACGCAAGACACGAGATTTGCTGTTAAAGAATTGAATGTACAGAACACAAACAAACACTTCCCTACAAGTGAATCGCATAACCGTGCAACTCAGTTCTAAAAACTGAATAGAATGCAGTTTTCAATCAGATGAAAGACGTATGCTTTCCTTCTAGAGAAGTGTTTTCAAAGACGTTCACAGAGTGATTCTGCAAAGCCTTTTTACTGACGTTGGTTTTAAACGTGTTTTCAGTGGAATTTCTGTCAAACGCAAGACACGAGATTTGCTGTTAAAGAATTGAATGTACAGAATGCAAACAAACACTTCCCTACAAGTGAATCGCCTAACCGTGCAACTCAGTTCTAAAAACTGAATAGAATGCAGTTTTCACTCACATGAAAGACGTATGCTTTCCTTCTTGAGAAGTGTTTTCAAAGACGTTCACAGAGTGATTCTGCAAAGCCTTTTTATTGACGTTGGTTTTAAACGTGTTTTCAGTGGAATTTCTGTCAAACGCAAGACACGAGATTTGCTGTTAAAGAATTGAATATACAGAACGCAAACAAACAATTCCCTACAAGTGAATCGCCTAACCATGCCACTCAGTTCTAAAAACTGAATAGAATGCAGTTTTCACTCAGATGAAAGACGTATGCTTCCCTTCTAGAGAAGTGTCTTCAAAGACATTCACAGAGTGATTCTACAAAGCCTTTTTACTGACGTTGGCTTTTAAACGTGTTTTCAGTGGAATTTCTGTCAAACGCAAGACACGAGATTTTCTGTTAAAGAATTGAATGTACAGAACGCAAACAAACACTTCCCTACAAGTGAATCGCCTAACCGTGCAACTCAGTTCTAAAAACTGAATAGAATGCAGTTTTCAATCAGATGAAAGACGTATGCTTTGCTTCTAGAGAAGTGTTCTCAAAGACATTCACAGAGTGATTCTACAAATCCTTTTTACTGACGTTGGCTTTTAAACGTGTTTTCAGTGGAATTTCTGTCAAACGCAAGACACGAGATTTGCTGTTAAAGAATTGAATATCAAGAATGCAAACAAACACTTCCCTACAAGTGAATCGCCTAACCATGCAACTCAGTTCAATAAACTGAATAGAATGCAGTTTTCACTCACATGAAAGACGTATGCTTTCCTTCTTGAGAAGTGTTTTCAAAGACGTTCACAGAGTGATTCTGCAAAGCCTTTTTACTGACCTTGGTTTTAAACGTGTTTTCAGTGGAATTTCTGTCAAACGCAAGACACGAGATTTGCTGTTAAAGAATTGAATGTACAGAACGCAAACAAACACTTCCCTACTAGTGAATCGCCTAACCGTGCAACTCAGTTCTAAAAACTGAATAGAATGCAGTTTTCACTCAGATGAAAGACGTATGCTTTCCTTCTAGAGAAGTGTTTTCAAAGACGTTCACAGAGTGATTCTACAAAGCGTTTTTTCTGAAGTTGGCTTTTAAACGTGTTTTCAGTGGAATTTCTGTCAAACGCAAGACACGATATTTGCTGTTAAAGAATTGAGTATACAGAACGCAAACAAACAATTCCCTACAAGTGAATCGCCTAACCATGCAACTCAGTTCTAAAAACTGAATAGAACGCAGTTTTCACTCAGAAGAAATACGTATGCTTTAGTTCTTGAGAAGTGTTTTCAAAGACTTTCACAGAGTGATTCTACAAAGCCTTTTTACTGACGTTGGCTTTTAAACGCGGTTTCAGTGGAATATCTGTCAAACGCAAGACACGATATTTGATGTTAAAGAATTGAATATCCAGAATGCAAACAAACACTTCCCTACAAGTGAATCGCCTAACCATGCAACTCAGTTCTAAAAACTGAATAGAATGCAGTTTTCACGCAGATGAAAGACGTATGCTTTCCTTCTAGAGAAGTGTTTTCAAAGACATTCACAGAGTGATTCTACAAAGCCTTTTTACTGACGTTGGCTTTTAAACGTGTTTTCAGTGGAATTTCTGTCAAACGCAAGGCACGCGATTTGATGTTAAAGAATTGAACATACAGAATGCATACAAACACTTCCAGACAAGTGAATCGCCTAACCATGCAACTCAGTTCTAAAAACTGAATAGAATGCAGTTTTCACGCAGATGAAAGACGTATGCTTTCCTTCTAGAGAAGTGTTTCGAAGGACGTTCACAGAGTGATTCTGCAAAGCCTTTTTACTGACGTTGGTTTTAAACGTGTTTTCAGTGGAATTTCTGTCAAACGCAAGACACGAGATTTGCTGTTAAAGAATTGAATGTACAGAACGCAAACAAACACTTGCCTACAAGTGAATCGCCTAACTGTGCAACTCAGTTCTAAAAACTGAATAGAATGCAGTTTTCACGCAGATGAAAGACGTATGCTTTCCTTCTAGAGAAGTGTTTTCAAAGACATTCACAGAGTGATTCTACAAAGCCTTTTTACTGACGTTGGCTTTTAAACGTGTTTTCAGTGGAATTTCTGTCAAACGCAAGACACGATATTTGCTTTTGAAGAATTGAACATACAGAATGCAAACAAAAACTTCCCTACAAGTGAATCGCCTAACCATGCAACTCAGTTCTAAAAACTGAATAGAGTGCAGTTTTCACTCACATGAAAGACGTATGCTTTCCTTCTTGAGAAGTGTTTTGAAAGACGTTCACAGACTGATTCTGCAAAGCCTTTTTACTGACGTTGGTTTTAAACGTGTTTTCAGTGGAATTTCTCTCAAACGCAAGACACGAGATTTGCTGTTAAAGAATTGAACATACAGAATGCAAACAAACACTTCCTTACAAGTGAATCGCCTAACCATGCAACTCAGTTCTAAAAACTGAATAGAATGCAGTTTTCACGCAGATGAAAGACGTATGCTTTCCTTCTAGAGAAGTGTTTTCAAAGACATTCACAGAGTGATTCTTCAAAGCCTTTTTACTGACGTTGGCTTTTAAACGTGTTTTCAGTGGAATTTCTGTCAAACGCAAGACATGAGATTTGCTGTTAAAGAATTGAACATACAAAATGCATACAAACACTTCCCTACAAGTGAATCGCCTAACCATGCAACTCAGTTCTAAAAACTGAATAGAATGCAGTTTTCACGCAGATGAAAGACGTATGCTTTCCTTCTAGAGAAGTGTTTTGAAAGACGTTCACAGAGTGATTCTGCAAAGCCTTTTTACTGATGTTGTTTTTAAACGTGTTTTCAGTGGAATTTCTGTCAAACGCAAGACACGAGATTTTCTGATATAGAATTGAATGTACAGAATGCAAACAAACACTTCCCTACAAGTGAATCGCCTAACAGTGCAACTCAGTTCTAAAAACTGAATAGAATGCAGTTTTCACGCAGATGAAAGACATATGCTTTCCTTCTAGAGAAGTGTTGTCAAAGACATTCACAGAGTGATTCTACAAAGCCTTTTTACTGACGTAGGCTTTTAAACGTGTTTTCAGTGGAATTTCTGTCAAACACAAGACACGAGATTTGCTTTTGAGGAATTAAACATACAGAATGCAAACAAAAACGTCCCTACAAGTGAATCGCCTAACCATGCAACTCAGTTCTAAAAACTGAATAGAATGCAGTTTTCACTCACATGAAAGACGTATGCTTTCCTTCTTGAGAAGTGTTTTGAAAGACGTTCACAGAGTGATTCTGCAAAGCCTTTTTACTGACGTTGGTTTTAAACGTGTTTTCAGTGGAATTTCTGTCAAACGCAAGACACGAGATTTGCTGTTAAAGAATTAAATGTACAGAACGCAAACAAACACTTCCCTACAAGTGAACCGCCTAACCGTGCAACTCAGTTCTAAAAACTGAATAGAATGCTGTTTTCACTCACATGAAAGACGTATGCTTTCCTTCTTGAGAAGTGTTTTCAAAGACGTTCACAGAGTGATTCTGCAAAGCCTTTTTACTGACGTTGGTTTTAAACGTGTTTTCAGTGGAATTTCTGTCAAACGCAAGACACGAGATTTGCTGTTAAAGAATTGAATGTACAGAACGCAAACAAACACTTCCCTACAAGTGAATCGCCTAACCGTGCAACTCAGTTCTAAAAACTGAATAGAATGCAGTTTTCACTCAGATGAAAGACGTATGCTTTCCTTCTTGAGAAGTGTTTTCAAAGACGTTCACAGAGTGATTCTGCAAAGTCTTTTTACTGACGTTGGTTTTAAACGTGTTTTCAGTGGAATTTCTGTCAAACGCAAGACACGAGATTTGCTGTTAAAGAATTGAATATACAGAACGCAAACAAACAATTCCCTACAAGTGAATCGCCTAACCATGCAACTCAGTTCTAAAAACTGAATAGAATGCAGTTTTCACTCAGATGAAAGACGTATGCTTCCCTTCTAGAGAAGTGTCTTCAAAGACATTCACAAAGTGATTCTACAAAGCCTTTTTACTGACGTTGGCTTTTAAACGTGTTTTCAGTGGAATTTCTGTCAAACGCAAGACACGATATTTGCTGTTAAAGAATTGAGTATAGAGAACGCAAACAAACACTTCCCTACAAGTGAATCGCCTAACCATGCAACTCAGTTCTAAAAACTGAATAGAATGCAGTTTTCACTCACATGAAAGACGTATGCTTTCCTTCTAGAGAAGTGTTGTCAAAGACATTCACAGAGTGATTCTACAAAGCCTTTTTACTGACGTTGGCTTTCAAACGTGTTTTCAGTGGAATTTCTGTCAAACGCAAGACACGAGATTTGCTGTTAAAGAATTGAATGTACAGAACGCAAACAAACACTTCCCTACAAGTGAATCGCCTAACAGTGCAACTCAGTTCAAAAAACTGAATAGAATGCTGTTTTCACTCACATGAAAGACGTATGCTTTCCTTCTTGAGAAGTGTTTTCAAAGACGTTCACATAGTGATTCTGCAAAGCCTTTTTACTGACGTTGGTTTTAAACGTTTTTTCAGTGGAATTTCTGTCAAACGCAAGACACGAGATTTGCTGTTAAAGAATTGAATGTACAGAACGCAAACAAACACTTCCCTAGAAGTGAATTGCCTAACTGTGCAACTCAGTTCTAAAAACTGAATAGAATGCAGTTTTCACTCACATGAAAGACGTATGCTTTCCTTCTAGAGAAGTGTTGTCAAAGACATTCACAGAGTGATTCTACAAAGCCTTTTTACTGACGTTGGCTTTTAAACGTGTTTTCAGTGGAATTTCTGTCAAACGCAAGACACGATATTTGCTTTTGAAGAATTGAACATACAGAATGCAAACAAAAACTTCCCTACAAGTGAATCACCTAACAATGCAACTCAGTTCTAAAAACTGAATAGAATGCAGTTTTCACTCACATGAAAGACGTATGCTTTCCTTCTTGAGAAGTGTTTTGAAAAACGTTCACACAGTGATTCTGCAAAGCCTTTTTATTGACGTTGGTTTTAAACGTGTTTTCAGTGGAATTTCTGTCAAACGCAAGACACGAGATTTGCTGTTAAAGAATTGAATATACAGAACGCAAACAAACATTTCCCTACAAGTGAATCGCCTAAACATGCAACTCAGTTCTAAAAACTGAATAGAATGCAGTTTTCACTCAGATGAAAGACGTATGCTTCCCTTCTAGAGAAGTGTTTTCAAAGACATTCATAGAGTGATTCTACAAAGCCTTTTTACTGACGTTGGCTTTTAAACGTGTTTTCAGTGGAATTTTTGTCAAACGCAAGACACGATATTTGCTGTTAAAGAATTGAGTATAGAGAACGCAAACAAACACTTCCCTACAAGTGAATCGCCTAACCGTGCAACTCAGTTCTAAAAACTGAATAGAATGCAGTTTTCACTCAGATGAAAGACGTATGCTTCCCTTCTAGAGAAGTGTCTTCAAAGACATTCACAGAGTGATTCTATAAAGCATTTTTACTGAAGTTGGCTTTTAAACGTGTTTTCAGTGGAATTTTTGTCAAACGCAAGACACGATATTTTCTGTTAAAGAATTGAGTATAGAGAACGCAAACAAACACTTGCCTACAAGTGAATCTCCTAACCATGCAACTCAGTTCTAAAAACTGAATAGAACGCAGTTTTCACTCAGATGAAAGACGTATGCTTCCCTTCTAGAGAAGTGTTTTCAAAGACATTCACAGAGTGATTCTGCAAAGCCTTATTACTGACGTTGGTTTTAAACGTGTTTTCAGTGGAATTTCTCTCAAACGCAAGACACGAGATTTGCTGTTAAAGAATTGAACATACAGAATGCAAACAAACACTTCCTTACAAGTGAATCGCCTAACCATGCAACTCAGTTCTAAAAACTGAATAGAATGCAGTTTTCACGCAGATGAAAGACGTATGCTTTCCTTCTAGAGAAGTGTTTTCAAAGACATTCACAGAGTGATTCTTCAAAGCCTTTTTACTGACGTTGGCTTTTAAACGTGTTTTCAGTGGAATTTCTGTCAAACGCAAGACATGAGATTTGCTGTTAAAGAATTGAACATACAAAATGCATACAAACACTTCCCTACAAGTGAATCGCCTAACCATGCAACTCAGTTCTAAAAACTGAATAGAATGCAGTTTTCACGCAGATGAAAGACGTATGCTTTCCTTCTAGAGAAGTGTTTTGAAAGACGTTCACAGAGTGATTCTGCAAAGCCTTTTTACTGATGTTGGTTTTAAACGTGTTTTCAGTGGAATTTCTGTCAAACGCAAGACACGAGATTTTCTGATATAGAATTGAATGTACAGAATGCAAACAAACACTTCCCTACAAGTGAATCTCCTAACCATGCAACTCAGTTCTAAAAACTGAATAGAACGCAGTTTTCACTCAGATGAAAGACGTATGCTTCCCTTCTAGAGAAGTGTTTTCAAAGACGTTCACAGAGTGATTCTGCAAAGCCTTTTTACTGACGTTGGTTTTAAACGTGTTTTCAGTGGAATTTCTGTCAAACGCAAGACACGAGATTTGCTGTTAAAGAATTGAATGTACAGAACGCAAACAAACACTTCCCTACAAGTGAATCGCCTAACCGTGCAACTCAGTTCTAAAAACTGAATAGAATGCAGTTTTCACTCAGATGAAAGACGTATGCTTTCCTTCTTGAGAAGTGTTTTCAAAGACGTTCACAGAGTGATTCTGCAAAGTCTTTTTACTGACGTTGGTTTTAAACGTGTTTTCAGTGGAATTTCTGTCAAACGCAAGACACGAGATTTGCTGTTAAAGAATTGAATATACAGAACGCAAACAAACAATTCCCTACAAGTGAATCGCCTAACCATGCAACTCAGTTCTAAAAACTGAATAGAATGCAGTTTTCACTCAGATGAAAGACGTATGCTTCCCTTCTAGAGAAGTGTCTTCAAAGACATTCACAAAGTGATTCTACAAAGCCTTTTTACTGACGTTGGCTTTTAAACGTGTTTTCAGTGGAATTTCTGTCAAACGCAAGACACGATATTTGCTGTTAAAGAATTGAGTATAGAGAACGCAAACAAACACTTCCCTACAAGTGAATCGCCTAACCATGCAACTCAGTTCTAAAAAGTGAATAGAATGCAGTTTTCACTCACATGAAAGACGTATGCTTTCCTTCTAGAGAAGTGTTGTCAAAGACATTCACAGAGTGATTCTACAAAGCCTTTTTACTGACGTTGGCTTTCAAACGTGTTTTCAGTGGAATTTCTGTCAAACGCAAGACACGAGATTTGCTGTTAAAGAATTGAATGTACAGAACGCAAACAAACACTTCCCTACAAGTGAATCGCATAACAGTGCAACTCAGTTCAAAAAACAGAATAGAATGCTGTTTTCACTCACATGAAAGACGTATGCTTTCCTTCTAGAGAAGTGTTGTCAAAGACATTCACAGAGTGATTCTACAAAGCCTTTTTACTGACGTTGGCTTTTAAACGTGTTTTCAGTGGAATTTCTGTCAAACGCAAGACACGATATTTGCTTTTGAAGAATTGAACATACAGAATGCAAACAAAAACTTCCCTACAAGTGAATCACCTAACAATGCAACTCAGTTCTAAAAACTGAATAGAATGCAGTTTTCACTCACATGAAAGACGTATGCTTTCCTTCTTGAGAAGTGTTTTGAAAAACGTTCACACAGTGATTCTGCAAAGCCTTTTTATTGACGTTGGTTTTAAACGTGTTTTCAGTGGAATTTCTGTCAAACGCAAGACACGAGATTTGCTGTTAAAGAATTGAATATACAGAACGCAAACAAACATTTCCCTACAAGTGAATCGCCTAAACATGCAACTCAGTTCTAAAAACTGAATAGAATGCAGTTTTCACTCAGATGAAAGACGTATGCTTCCCTTCTAGAGAAGTGTTTTCAAAGACATTCATAGAGTGATTCTACAAAGCCTTTTTACTGACGTTGGCTTTTAAACGTGTTTTCAGTGGAATTTTTGTCAAACGCAAGACACGATATTTGCTGTTAAAGAATTGAGTATAGAGAACGCAAACAAACACTTCCCTACAAGTGAATCGCCTAACCATGCAACTCAGTTCTAAAAACTGAATAGAATGCAGTTTTCACTCAGATGAAAGACGTATGCTTCCCTTCTAGAGAAGTGTCTTCAAAGACATTCACAGAGTGATTCTATAAAGCATTTTTACTGAAGTTGGCTTTTAAACGTGTTTTCAGTGGAATTTTTGTCAAACGCAAGACACGATATTTGCTGTTAAAGAATTGAGTATAGAGAACGCAAACAAACACTTGCCTACAAGTGAATCTCCTAACCATGCAACTCAGTTCTAAAAACTGAATAGAACGCAGTTTTCACTCAGATGAAAGACGTATGCTTCCCTTCTAGAGAAGTGTTTTCAAAGACATTCACAGAGTGATTCTGCAAAGCCTTTTTACTGACGTTGGTTTTAAACGTGTTTTCAGTGGAATTTCTCTCAAACGCAAGACACGAGATTTGCTGTTAAAGAATTGAACATACAGAATGCAAACAAACACTTCCTTACAAGTGAATCGCCTAACCATGCAACTCTGTTCTAAAAACTGAATAGAATGCAGTTTTCACGCAGATGAAAGACGTATGCTTTCCTTCTAGAGAAGTGTTTTCAAAGACATTCACAGAGTGATTCTTCAAAGCCTTTTTACTGACGTTGGCTTTTAAACGTGTTTTCAGTGGAATTTCTGTCAAACGCAAGTCACGAGATTTGCTGTTAAAGAATTGAACATACAGAATGCATACAAACACTTCCCTACAAGTGAATCGCCTAACCATGCAACTCAGTTCTAAAAACTGAATAGAATGCAGTTTTCACGCAGATGAAAGACGTATGCTTTCCTTCTAGAGAAGTGTTTTGAAAGACGTTCACAGAGTGATTCTGCAAAGCCTTTTTACTGATGTTGGTTTTAAACGTGTTTTCAGTGGAATTTCTGTCAAACGCAAGACACGAGATTTGCTGTTAAAGAATTGAATGTACAGAACACAAACAAACACTTCCCTACAAGTGAATCGCATAACCGTGCAACTCAGTTCTAAAAACTGAATAGAATGCAGTTTTCAATCAGATGAAAGACGTATGCTTTCCTTCTAGAGAAGTGTTTTCAAAGACGTTCACAGAGTGATTCTGCAAAGCCTTTTTACTGACGTTGGTTTTAAACGTGTTTTCAGTGGAATTTCTGTCAAACGCAAGACACGAGATTTGCTGTTAAAGAATTGAATGTACAGAATGCAAACAAACACTTCCCTACAAGTGAATCGCCTAACCGTGCAACTCAGTTCTAAAAACTGAATAGAATGCAGTTTTCACTCACATGAAAGACGTATGCTTTCCTTCTTGAGAAGTGTTTTCAAAGACGTTCACAGAGTGATTCTGCAAAGCCTTTTTATTGACGTTGGTTTTAAACGTGTTTTCAGTGGAATTTCTGTCAAACGCAAGACACGAGATTTGCTGTTAAAGAATTGAATATACAGAACGCAAACAAACAATTCCCTACAAGTGAATCGCCTAACCATGCCACTCAGTTCTAAAAACTGAATAGAATGCAGTTTTCACTCAGATGAAAGACGTATGCTTCCCTTCTAGAGAAGTGTCTTCAAAGACATTCACAGAGTGATTCTACAAAGCCTTTTTACTGACGTTGGCTTTTAAACGTGTTTTCAGTGGAATTTCTGTCAAACGCAAGACACGAGATTTTCTGTTAAAGAATTGAATGTACAGAACGCAAACAAACACTTCCCTACAAGTGAATCGCCTAACCGTGCAACTCAGTTCTAAAAACTGAATAGAATGCAGTTTTCAATCAGATGAAAGACGTATGCTTTGCTTCTAGAGAAGTGTTCTCAAAGACATTCACAGAGTGATTCTACAAATCCTTTTTACTGACGTTGGCTTTTAAACGTGTTTTCAGTGGAATTTCTGTCAAACGCAAGACACGAGATTTGCTGTTAAAGAATTGAATATCAAGAATGCAAACAAACACTTCCCTACAAGTGAATCGCCTAACCATGCAACTCAGTTCAATAAACTGAATAGAATGCAGTTTTCACTCACATGAAAGACGTATGCTTTCCTTCTTGAGAAGTGTTTTCAAAGACGTTCACAGAGTGATTCTGCAAAGCCTTTTTACTGACCTTGGTTTTAAACGTGTTTTCAGTGGAATTTCTGTCAAACGCAAGACACGAGATTTGCTGTTAAAGAATTGAATGTACAGAACGCAAACAAACACTTCCCTACTAGTGAATCGCCTAACCGTGCAACTCAGTTCTAAAAACTGAATAGAATGCAGTTTTCACTCAGATGAAAGACGTATGCTTTCCTTCTAGAGAAGTGTTTTCAAAGACGTTCACAGAGTGATTCTACAAAGCGTTTTTTCTGAAGTTGGCTTTTAAACGTGTTTTCAGTGGAATTTCTGTCAAACGCAAGACACGATATTTGCTGTTAAAGAATTGAGTATACAGAACGCAAACAAACAATTCCCTACAAGTGAATCGCCTAACCATGCAACTCAGTTCTAAAAACTGAATAGAACGCAGTTTTCACTCAGAAGAAATACGTATGCTTTAGTTCTTGAGAAGTGTTTTCAAAGACTTTCACAGAGTGATTCTACAAAGCCTTTTTACTGACGTTGGCTTTTAAACGCGGTTTCAGTGGAATATCTGTCAAACGCAAGACACGATATTTGATGTTAAAGAATTGAATATCCAGAATGCAAACAAACACTTCCCTACAAGTGAATCGCCTAACCATGCAACTCAGTTCTAAAAACTGAATAGAATGCAGTTTTCACGCAGATGACAGACGTATGCTTTCCTTCTAGAGAAGTGTTTTCAAAGACATTCACAGAGTGATTCTACAAAGCCTTTTTACTGACGTTGGCTTTTAAACGTGTTTTCAGTGGAATTTCTGTCAAACGCAAGGCACGCGATTTGATGTTAAAGAATTGAACATACAGAATGCATACAAACACTTCCAGACAAGTGAATCGCCTAACCATGCAACTCAGTTCTAAAAACTGAATAGAATGCAGTTTTCACGCAGATGAAAGACGTATGCTTTCCTTCTAGAGAAGTGTTTCGAAGGACGTTCACAGAGTGATTCTGCAAAGCCTTTTTACTGACGTTGGTTTTAAACGTGTTTTCAGTGGAATTTCTGTCAAACGCAAGACACGAGATTTGCTGTTAAAGAATTGAATGTACAGAACGCAAACAAACACTTGCCTACAAGTGAATCGCCTAACTGTGCAACTCAGTTCTAAAAACTGAATAGAATGCAGTTTTCACGCAGATGAAAGACGTATGCTTTCCTTCTAGAGAAGTGTTTTCAAAGACATTCACAGAGTGATTCTACAAAGCCTTTTTACTGACGTTGGCTTTTAAACGTGTTTTCAGTGGAATTTCTGTCAAACGCAAGACACGATATTTGCTTTTGAAGAATTGAACATACAGAATGCAAACAAAAACTTCCCTACAAGTGAATCGCCTAACCATGCAACTCAGTTCTAAAAACTGAATAGAGTGCAGTTTTCACTCACATGAAAGACGTATGCTTTCCTTCTTGAGAAGTGTTTTGAAAGACGTTCACAGACTGATTCTGCAAAGCCTTTTTACTGACGTTGGTTTTAAACGTGTTTTCAGTGGAATTTCTCTCAAACGCAAGACACGAGATTTGCTGTTAAAGAATTGAACATACAGAATGCAAACAAACACTTCCTTACAAGTGAATCGCCTAACCATGCAACTCAGTTCTAAAAACTGAATAGAATGCAGTTTTCACGCAGATGAAAGACGTATGCTTTCCTTCTAGAGAAGTGTTTTCAAAGACATTCACAGAGTGATTCTTCAAAGCCTTTTTACTGACGTTGGCTTTTAAACGTGTTTTCAGTGGAATTTCTGTCAAACGCAAGACATGAGATTTGCTGTTAAAGAATTGAACATACAAAATGCATACAAACACTTCCCTACAAGTGAATCGCCTAACCATGCAACTCAGTTCTAAAAACTGAATAGAATGCAGTTTTCACGCAGATGAAAGACGTATGCTTTCCTTCTAGAGAAGTGTTTTGAAAGACGTTCACAGAGTGATTCTGCAAAGCCTTTTTACTGATGTTGTTTTTAAACGTGTTTTCAGTGGAATTTCTGTCAAACGCAAGACACGAGATTTTCTGATATAGAATTGAATGTACAGAATGCAAACAAACACTTCCCTACAAGTGAATCGCCTAACAGTGCAACTCAGTTCTAAAAACTGAATAGAATGCAGTTTTCACGCAGATGAAAGACATATGCTTTCCTTCTAGAGAAGTGTTGTCAAAGACATTCACAGAGTGATTCTACAAAGCCTTTTTACTGACGTAGGCTTTTAAACGTGTTTTCAGTGGAATTTCTGTCAAACACAAGACACGAGATTTGCTTTTGAGGAATTAAACATACAGAATGCAAACAAAAACGTCCCTACAAGTGAATCGCCTAACCATGCAACTCAGTTCTAAAAACTGAATAGAATGCAGTTTTCACTCACATGAAAGACGTATGCTTTCCTTCTTGAGAAGTGTTTTGAAAGACGTTCACAGAGTGATTCTGCAAAGCCTTTTTACTGACGTTGGTTTTAAACGTGTTTTCAGTGGAATTTCTGTCAAACGCAAGACACGAGATTTGCTGTTAAAGAATTAAATGTACAGAACGCAAACAAACACTTCCCTACAAGTGAACCGCCTAACCGTGCAACTCAGTTCTAAAAACTGAATAGAATGCTGTTTTCACTCACATGAAAGACGTATGCTTTCCTTCTTGAGAAGTGTTTTCAAAGACGTTCACAGAGTGATTCTGCAAAGCCTTTTTACTGACGTTGGTTTTAAACGTGTTTTCAGTGGAATTTCTGTCAAACGCAAGACACGAGATTTGCTGTTAAAGAATTGAATGTACAGAACGCAAACAAACACTTCCCTACAAGTGAATCGCCTAACCGTGCAACTCAGTTCTAAAAACTGAATAGAATGCAGTTTTCACTCAGATGAAAGACGTATGCTTTCCTTCTTGAGAAGTGTTTTCAAAGACGTTCACAGAGTGATTCTGCAAAGTCTTTTTACTGACGTTGGTTTTAAACGTGTTTTCAGTGGAATTTCTGTCAAACGCAAGACACGAGATTTGCTGTTAAAGAATTGAATATACAGAACGCAAACAAACAATTCCCTACAAGTGAATCGCCTAACCATGCAACTCAGTTCTAAAAACTGAATAGAATGCAGTTTTCACTCAGATGAAAGACGTATGCTTCCCTTCTAGAGAAGTGTCTTCAAAGACATTCACAAAGTGATTCTACAAAGCCTTTTTACTGACGTTGGCTTTTAAACGTGTTTTCAGTGGAATTTCTGTCAAACGCAAGACACGATATTTGCTGTTAAAGAATTGAGTATAGAGAACGCAAACAAACACTTCCCTACAAGTGAATCGCCTAACCATGCAACTCAGTTCTAAAAACTGAATAGAATGCAGTTTTCACTCACATGAAAGACGTATGCTTTCCTTCTAGAGAAGTGTTGTCAAAGACATTCACAGAGTGATTCTACAAAGCCTTTTTACTGACGTTGGCTTTCAAACGTGTTTTCAGTGGAATTTCTGTCAAACGCAAGACACGAGATTTGCTGTTAAAGAATTGAATGTACAGAACGCAAACAAACACTTCCCTACAAGTGAATCGCCTAACAGTGCAACTCAGTTCAAAAAACTGAATAGAATGCTGTTTTCACTCACATGAAAGACGTATGCTTTCCTTCTTGAGAAGTGTTTTCAAAGACGTTCACATAGTGATTCTGCAAAGCCTTTTTACTGACGTTGGTTTTAAACGTTTTTTCAGTGGAATTTCTGTCAAACGCAAGACACGAGATTTGCTGTTAAAGAATTGAATGTACAGAACGCAAACAAACACTTCCCTAGAAGTGAATTGCCTAACTGTGCAACTCAGTTCTAAAAACTGAATAGAATGCAGTTTTCACTCACATGAAAGACGTATGCTTTCCTTCTAGAGAAGTGTTGTCAAAGACATTCACAGAGTGATTCTACAAAGCCTTTTTACTGACGTTGGCTTTTAAACGTGTTTTCAGTGGAATTTCTGTCAAACGCAAGACACGATATTTGCTTTTGAAGAATTGAACATACAGAATGCAAACAAAAACTTCCCTACAAGTGAATCACCTAACAATGCAACTCAGTTCTAAAAACTGAATAGAATGCAGTTTTCACTCACATGAAAGACGTATGCTTTCCTTCTTGAGAAGTGTTTTGAAAAACGTTCACACAGTGATTCTGCAAAGCCTTTTTATTGACGTTGGTTTTAAACGTGTTTTCAGTGGAATTTCTGTCAAACGCAAGACACGAGATTTGCTGTTAAAGAATTGAATATACAGAACGCAAACAAACATTTCCCTACAAGTGAATCGCCTAAACATGCAACTCAGTTCTAAAAACTGAATAGAATGCAGTTTTCACTCAGATGAAAGACGTATGCTTCCCTTCTAGAGAAGTGTTTTCAAAGACATTCATAGAGTGATTCTACAAAGCCTTTTTACTGACGTTGGCTTTTAAACGTGTTTTCAGTGGAATTTTTGTCAAACGCAAGACACGATATTTGCTGTTAAAGAATTGAGTATAGAGAACGCAAACAAACACTTCCCTACAAGTGAATCGCCTAACCGTGCAACTCAGTTCTCAAAACTGAATAGAATGCAGTTTTCACTCAGATGAAAGACGTATGCTTCCCTTCTAGAGAAGTGTCTTCAAAGACATTCACAGAGTGATTCTATAAAGCATTTTTACTGAAGTTGGCTTTTAAACGTGTTTTCAGTGGAATTTTTGTCAAACGCAAGACACGATATTTTCTGTTAAAGAATTGAGTATAGAGAACGCAAACAAACACTTGCCTACAAGTGAATCTCCTAACCATGCAACTCAGTTCTAAAAACTGAATAGAACGCAGTTTTCACTCAGATGAAAGACGTATGCTTCCCTTCTAGAGAAGTGTTTTCAAAGACATTCACAGAGTGATTCTGCAAAGCCTTATTACTGACGTTGGTTTTAAACGTGTTTTCAGTGGAATTTCTCTCAAACGCAAGACACGAGATTTGCTGTTAAAGAATTGAACATACAGAATGCAAACAAACACTTCCTTACAAGTGAATCGCCTAACCATGCAACTCAGTTCTAAAAACTGAATAGAATGCAGTTTTCACGCAGATGAAAGACGTATGCTTTCCTTCTAGAGAAGTGTTTTCAAAGACATTCACAGAGTGATTCTTCAAAGCCTTTTTACTGACGTTGGCTTTTAAACGTGTTTTCAGTGGAATTTCTGTCAAACGCAAGACACGAGATTTGCTGTTAAAGAATTGAACATACAGAATGCATACAAACACTTCCCTACAAGTGAATCGCCTAACCATGCAACTCAGTTCTAAAAACTGAATAGAATGCAGTTTTCACGCAGATGAAAGACGTATGCTTTCCTTCTAGAGAAGTGTTTTGAAAGACGTTCACAGAGTGATTCTGCAAAGCCTTTTTACTGATGTTGGTTTTAAACGTGTTTTCAGTGGAATTTCTGTCAAACGCAAGACACGAGATTTTCTGATATAGAATTGAATGTACAGAATGCAAACAAACACTTCCCTACAAGTGAATCGCCTAACCGTGCAACTCAGTTCTAAAAACTGAATAGAATGCAGTTTTCACGCAGATTAAAGACATATGCTTTCCTTCTAGAGAAGTGTTGTCAAAGACATTCACAGAGTGATTCTACAAAGCCTTTTTACTGACGTTGGCTTTCAAACGTGTTTTCAGTGGAATTTCTGTCAAACGCAAGACACGAGATTTGCTGTTAAAGAATTGAATGTACAGAACGCAAACAAACACTTCCCTAGAAGTGAATTGCCTAACTGTGCAACTCAGTTCTAAAAACTGAATAGAATGCAGTTTTCACTCAGATGAAAGACGTATGCTTCCCTTCTAGAGAAGTGTCTTCAAAGACATTCACAGAGTGATTCTACAAAGCCTTTTTACTGACGTTGGCTTTTAAACGTGTTTTCAGTGGAATTTCTGTCAAACGCAAGACACGAGATTTGCTGTTAAAGAATTGAATGTACAGAACGCAAACAAACACTTGCCTACAAGTGAATCGCCTAACCGTGCAACTCAGTTCTAAAAACTGAATAGAATGCAGTTTTCACGCTGATGAAATGCGTATGCTTTCCTTCTAGAGAAGTGTTGTCAAAGACATTCACAGAGTGATTCTACAAAGCCTTTTTACTGACGTTGGCTTTTAAACGTGTTTTCAGTGGAATTTCTGTCAAACGCAAGACACGATATTTGCTTTTGAAGAATTGAACATACAGAATGCAAACAAAAACTTCCCTACAAGTGAATCACCTAACAATGCAACTCAGTTCTAAAAACTGAATAGAATGCAGTTTTCACTCACATGAAAGACGTATGCTTTCCTTCTTGAGAAGTGTTTTGAAAAACGTTCACACAGTGATTCTGCAAAGCCTTTTTATTGACGTTTGTTTTAAACGTGTTTTCAGTGGAATTTCTGTCAAACGCAAGACACGAGATTTGCTGTTAAAGAATTGAATATACAGAACGCAAACAAACATTTCCCTACAAGTGAATTGCCTAAACATGCAACTCAGTTCTAAAAACTGAATAGAATGCAGTTTTCACTCAGATGAAAGACGTATGCTTCCCTTCTAGAGAAGTGTTTTCAAAGACATTCATAGAGTGATTCTACAAAGCCTTTTTACTGACGTTGGCTTTTAAACGTGTTTTCAGTGGAATTTTTGTCAAACGCAAGACACGATATTTTCTGTTAAAGAATTGAGTATACAGAACGCAAACAAACACTTCCCTACAAGTGAATCGCCTAACCGTGCAACTCAGTTCTAAAAACTGAATAGAATGCAGTTTTCACTCAGATGAAAGACGTATGCTTCCCTTCTAGAGAAGTGTCTTCAAAGACATTCACAGAGTGATTCTATAAAGCATTTTTACTGAAGTTGGCTTTTAAACGTGTTTTCAGTGGAATTTTTGTCAAACGCAAGACACGATATTTGCTGTTAAAGAATTGAGTATAGAGAATGCAAACAAACACTTGCCTACAAGTGAATCTCCTAACCATGCAACTCAGTTCTAAAAACTGAATAGAACGCAGTTTTCACTCAGATGAAAGACGTATGCTTCCCTTCTAGAGAAGTGTTTTCAAAGACATTCACAGAGTGATTCTACAAAGCCTTTTTACTGACGTTGGCTTTTAAACGTGTTTTCAGTGGAATTTCTGTCAAACGCAAGACACGAGCTTTGCTGTTAAAGAATTGAACATACAGAATGCATACAAACACTTCCCTACAAGTGAATCGCCTAACCATGCAACTCAGTTCTAAAAACTGAATAGAATGCAGTTTTCACGCAGATGAAAGACGTATGCTTTCCTTCTAGAGAAGTGTTTTGAAAGACGTTCACAGAGTGATTCTGCAAAGCCTTTTTACTGACGTTGGTTTTAAACGTGTTTTCAGTGGAATTTCTGTCAAACGCAAGACACGAGATTTGCTGTTAAAGAATTGAATGTACAGAACGCAAACAAACACTTACCTACAAGTGAATCGCCTAACCATGCAACTCAGTTCTAAAAACTGAATAGAATGCAGTTTTCACGCAGATGAAAGACGTATGCTTTCCTTCTAGAGAAGTGTTTTCAAGGACGTTCACAGAGTGATTCTACAAAGCCTTTTTACTGAAGTTGGCTTTTAAACGTGTTTTCAGTGGAATTTCTGTCAAACGCAAGACGCGAGATTTGCTTTTGAAGAATTGAACATACAGAATGCAAACAAAAACTTCCCTACAAGTGAATCGCCTAACCATGCAACTCAGTTCTAAAAACTGAATTGAATGCAGTTTTCACTCACATGAAAGACGTATGCTTTCCTTCTTGAGAAGTGTTTTGAAAGACGTTCACAGAGTGATTCTGCAAAGCCTTTTTACTGACGTTTGTTTTAAACGTGTTTTCAGTGGAATTTCTGTCAAACCCAAGACACGAGATTTGCTGTTAAAGAATTAAATGTACAGAACGCAAACAAACACTTCCCTACAAGTGAATCGCCTAACCGTGCAACTCAGTTCTAAAAACTGAATAGAATGCTGTTTTCACTCACATGAAAGACGTATGCTTTCCTTCTTGAGAAGTGTTTTCAAAGACGTTCACAGAGTGATTCTGCAAAGCCTTTTTACTGACGTTGGTTTTAAACGTGTTTTCAGTGGAATTTCTGTCAAACGCAAGAAACGAGATTTGCTGTTAAAGAATTGAATGTATAGAACGCAAACAAACACTTCCCAAAAGTGAATCGCCTAACCATGCAACTCAGTTCTAAAAACTGAATAGAATGCAGTTTTCACTCAGATGAAAGACGTATGCTTCCCTTCTAGAGAAGTGTCTTCAAAGACATTCACAAAGTGATTCTACAAAGCCTTTTTACTGACGTTGGCTTTTAAACGTGTTTTCAGTGGAATTTCTGTCAAACGCAAGACACGATATTTGCTGTTAAAGAATTGAGTATAGAGAACGCAAACAAACACTTGCCTACAAGTGAATCGCCTAACCGTGCAACTCAGTTCTAAAAACTGAATAGAATGCACTTTTCACTCACATGAAAGACGTATGCTTTCCTTCTAGAGAGGTGTTGTCAAAGACATTCACAGAGTGATTCTACAAAGCCTTTTTACTGAAGTTGGCTTTTAAACGTGTTTTCAGTGGAATTTCTGTCAAACGCAAGACGCGAGATTTGCTTTTGAAGAATTGAACATACAGAATGCAAACAAAAACTTCCCTACAAGTGAATCGCCTAACCATGCAACTCAGTTCTAAAAACTGAATAGAATGCAGTTTTCATTCACTTGAAAGACGTATGCTTTCCTTCTTGAGAAGTGTTTTGAAAGACGTTCACAGAGTGATTCTGAAAAGCCTTTTTACTGACGTTGGCTTTTAAACGTGTTTTCAGTGGAATTTCTGTCAAACGCAAGACACGATATTTGCTGTTAAAGAATTGAGTATAGAGAACGCAAACAAACACTTCCCTACAAGTGAATCGCCTAACCATGCAACTCAGTTCTAAAAACTGAATAGAATGCAGTTTTCACTCAGATGAAAGACGTATGCTTTAGTTCTTGAGAAGTGTTTTCAAAGACTTTCACAGAGTGATTCTACAAAGCCTTTTTACTGACGTTGGCTTTTAAACGCGGTTTCAGTGGAATTTCTGTCAAACGCAAGACACGAGATTTGCTGTTAAAGAATTGAAAGTACAGAACGCAAACAAACACTTCCCTACAAGTGAATCGCCTAACAGTGCAACTCAGTTCAAAAAACTGAATAGAATGCTGTTTTCACTCACATGAAAGACGTATGCTTTCCTTCTTGAGAAGTGTTTTCAAAGACGTTCACATAGTGATTCTGCAAAGCCTTTTTAGTGACGTTGGTTTTAAACGTTTTTTCAGTGGAATTTCTGTCAAACGCAAGACACGAGATTTGCTGTTAAAGAATTGAATGTACAGAACGCAAACAAACACTTCCCTAGAAGTGAATTGCCTAACCGTGCAACTCAGTTCTAAAAACTGAATAGAATGCAGTTTTCACTCAGATGAAAGACGTATTCTTCCCTTCTAGAGAAGTGTCTTCAAAGACATTCACAGAGTGATTCTACAAAGCCTTTTTACTGACGTTGGCTTTTAAACGTGTTTTCAGTGGAATTTCTGTCAAACGCAAGACACGAGATTTGCTGTTAAAGAATTGAATGTACAGAACGCAAACAAACACTTGCCTACAAGTGAATCGCCTAACCGTGCAACTCAGTTCAAAAAACTGAATAGAATGCAGTTTTCACTCACATGAAAGACGTATGCTTTCCTTCTAGAGAAGTGTTTTCAAAGACATTCACAGAGTGATTCTACAAAGCCTTTTTACTGACGTTGGCTTTTAAACGTGTTTTCAGTGGAATTTCTGTCAAACGCAAGACACGATATTTGCTTTTGAAGAATTGAACATACAGAATGCAAACAAAAACTTCCCTACATGTGAATCACCTAACAATGCAACTCAGTTCTAAAAACTGAATAGAATGCAGTTTTCACTCACATGAAAGACGTATGCTTTCCTTCTTGAGAAGTGTTTTGAAAGACGTTCACAGAGTGATTCTGCAAAGCCTTTTTATTGACGTTGGTTTTAAACGTGTTTTCAGTGGAATTTCTGTCAAACGCAAGACACGAGATTTGCTGTTAAAGAATTGAATATACAGAACGCAAACAAACATTTCCCTACAAGTGAATCGCCTAAACATGCAACTCAGTTCTAAAAACTGAATAGAATGCAGTTTTCACTCAGATGAAAGACGTATGCTTCCCTTCTAGAGAAGTGTTTTCAAAGACATTCATAGAGTGATTCTACAAAGCCTTTTTACTGACGTTGGCTTTTAAACGTGTTTTCAGTGGAATTTCTGTCAAACGCAAGACACGATATTTGCTGTAAAAGAATTGAGTATACAGAACTCAAACAAACACTTCCCTACAAGTGAATCGCCTAACCATGCAACTCAGTTCTAAAAACTGAATAGAACGCAGTTTTCACTCAGATGAAATACGTATGCTTTAGTTCTTGAGAAGTGTTTTCAAAGACTTTCACAGAGTGATTCTACAAAGCCTTTTTACTGACGTTGGCTTTTAAACGTGTTTTCAGTGGAATTTCTGTCAAACGCAAGACACGAGATTTGCTGTTAAAGAATTGAATGTACAGAACGCAAACAAACACTTCCCTACAAGTGAATCGCCTAACCGTGCAACTCAGTTCTAAAAACTGAATAGAATGCTGTTTTCACTCACATGAAAGACGTATGCTTTCCTTCTTGAGAAGTGTTTTCAAAGACGTTCCCAGAGTGATTCTGCAAAGCCTTTTTACTGACGTTGGTTTTAAACGTGTTTTCTGTGGAATTTCTGTCAAACACAAGACACGAGATTTGCTGTTAAAGAATTGAATGTACAGAACGCAAACAAACACTTCCCTACAAGTGAATCGCCTAACCGTGCAACTCAGTTCTAAAAACTGAATAGAATGCAGTTTTCACTCACATGAAAGATGTATGCTTTCCTTCTTGAGAAGTGTTTTCAAAGACGTTCACAGAGTGATTCTGCAAAGCCTTTTTATTGACGTTGGTTTTAAACGTGTTTTCAGTGGAATTTCTGTCAAACGCAAGACACGAGATTTGCTGTTAAAGAATTGAATATACAGAACGCAAACAAACATTTCCCTACAAGTGAATCGCCTAAACATGCAACTCAGTTCTAAAAACTGAATAGAATGCAGTTTTCACTCAGATGAAAGACGTATGCTTCCCTTCTAGAGAAGTGTTTTCAAAGACATTCATAGAGTGATTCTACAAAGCCTTTTTACTGACGTTGGCTTTTAAACGTGTTTTCAGTGGAATTTTTGTCAAACGCAAGACACGATATTTGCTGTTAAAGAATTGAGTATACAGAACGCAAACAAACACTTCCCTACAAGTGAATCGCCTAACCGTGCAACTCAGTTCTAAAAACTGAATAGAATGCAGTTTTCACTCAGATGAAAGACGTATGCTTCCCTTCTAGAGAAGTGTCTTCAAAGACATTCACAGAGTGATTCTATAAAGCATTTTTACTGAAGTTGGCTTTTAAACGTGTTTTCAGTGGAATTTTTGTCAAACGCAAGACACGATATTTGCTGTTAAAGAATTGAGTATAGAGAATGCAAACAAACACTTGCCTACAAGTGAATCTCCTAACCATGCAACTCAGTTCTAAAAACTGAATAGAACGCAGTTTTCACTCAGATGAAAGACGTATGCTTCCCTTCTAGAGAAGTGTTTTCAAAGACATTCACAGAGTGATTCTACAAAGCCTTTTTACTGACGTTGGCTTTTAAACGTGTTTTCAGTGGAATTTCTGTCAAACGCAAGACAGGAGCTTTGCTGTTAAAGAATTGAACATACAGAATGCATACAAACACTTCCCTACAAGTGAATCGCCTAACCATGCAACTCAGTTCTAAAAACTGAATAGAATGCAGTTTTCACGCAGATGAAAGACGTATGCTTTCCTTCTAGAGAAGTGTTTTGAAAGACGTTCACAGAGTGATTCTGCAAAGCCTTTTTACTGACGTTGGTTTTAAACGTGTTTTCAGTGGAATTTCTGTCAAACGCAAGACACGAGATTTGCTGTTAAAGAATTGAATGTACAGAACGCAAACAAACACTTACCTACAAGTGAATCGCCTAACCATGCAACTCAGTTCTAAAAACTGAATAGAATGCAGTTTTCACGCAGATGAAAGACGTATGCTTTCCTTCTAGAGAAGTGTTTTCAAGGACATTCACAGAGTGATTCTACAAAGCCTTTTTACTGAAGTTGGCTTTTAAACGTGTTTTCAGTGGAATTTCTGTCAAACGCAAGACGCGAGATTTGCTTTTGAAGAATTGAACATACAGAATGCAAACAAAAACTTCCCTACAAGTGAATCGCCTAACCATGCAACTCAGTTCTAAAAACTGAATTGAATGCAGTTTTCACCTACATGAAAGACGTATGCTTTCCTTCTTGAGAAGTGTTTTGAAAGACGTTCACAGAGTGATTCTGCAAAGCCTTTTTACTGACGTTTGTTTTAAACGTGTTTTCAGTGGAATTTCTGTCAAACCCAAGACACGAGATTTGCTGTTAAAGAATTAAATGTACAGAACGCAAACAAACACTTCCCTACAAGTGAATCGCCTAACCGTGCAACTCAGTTCTAAAAACTGAATAGAATGCTGTTTTCACTCACATGAAAGACGTATGCTTTCCTTCTTGAGAAGTGTTTTCAAAGACGTTCACAGAGTGATTCTGCAAAGCCTTTTTACTGACGTTGGTTTTAAACGTGTTTTCAGTGGAATTTCTGTCAAACGCAAGAAACGAGATTTGCTGTTAAAGAATTGAATGTATAGAACGCAAACAAACACTTCCCAAAAGTGAATCGCCTAACCATGCAACTCAGTTCTAAAAACTGAATAGAATGCAGTTTTCACTCAGATGAAAGACGTATGCTTCCCTTCTAGAGAAGTGTCTTCAAAGACATTCACAAAGTGATTCTACAAAGCCTTTTTACTGACGTTGGCTTTTAAACGTGTTTTCAGTGGAATTTCTGTCAAACGCAAGACACGATATTTGCTGTTAAAGAATTGAGTATAGAGAACGCAAACAAACACTTCCCTACAAGTGAATCGCCTAACCATGCAACTCAGTTCTAAAAACTGAATAGAATGCAGTTTTCACTGAGATGAAAGACGTATGCTTTAGTTCTTGAGAAGTGTTTTCAAAGACTTTCACAGAGTGATTCTACAAAGCCTTTTTACTGACGTTGGCTTTTAAACGCGGTTTCAGTGGAATTTCTGTCAAACGCAAGACACGATATTTGATGTTAAAGAATTGAATATCAAGAATGCAAACAAACAATTCCCTACAAGTGTATCGCCTAACCATGCAACTCAGTTCTAAAAACTGAATAGAATGCAGTTTTAACGCAGATGAAAGACGTATGCTTTCCTTCTTGAGAAGTGTTTTGAAAGACGTTCACAGAGTGATTCTACAAAGCCTTTTTACTGACGTTGGCTTTCAAACGTGTTTTCAGTGGAATTTCTGTCAAACGCAAGACACGAGATTTGCTGTTAAAGAATTGAATGTACAGAATGCAAACAAACACTTCCCTACAAGTGAATCGCCTAACAGTGCAACTCAGTTCAAAAAACAAAATAGAATGCTGTTTTCACTCACATGAAAGACGTATGCTTTCCTTCTTGAGAAGTGTTTTCAAAGACGTTCACATAGTGATTCTGCAAAGCCTTTTTACTGACGTTGGTTTTAAACGTTTTTTCAGAGGAATTTCTGTCAAACGCAAGACACGAGATTTGCTGTTAAAGAATTGAATGTACAGAACGCAAACAAACACTTCCCTAGAAGTGAATTGCCTAACCGTGCAATTCAGTTCTAAAAACTGAATAGAATGCAGTTTTCACTCAGATGAAAGACGTATGCTTCCCTTCTAGAGAAGTGTCTTCAAAGACATTCACAGAGTGATTCTACAAAGCCTTTTTACTGACGTTGGCTTTTAAACGTGTTTTCAGTGGAATTTCTGTCAAATGCAAGACACGAGATTTGCTGTTAAAGAATTGAATGTACAGAACGCAAACAAACACTTGCCTACAAGTGAATCGCCTAACCGTGCAACTCAGTTCTAAAAACTGAATAGAATGCAGTTTTCACTCACATGAAAGACGTATGCTTTCCTTCTAGAGAGGTGTTGTCAAAGACATTCACAGAGTGATTCTACAAAGCCTTTTTACTGAAGTTGGCTTTTAAACGTGTTTTCAGTGGAATTTCTGTCAAACGCAAGACGCGAGATTTGCTTTTGAAGAATTGAACATACAGAATGCAAACAAAAACTTCCCTACAAGTGAATCGCCTAACCATGCAACTCAGTTCTAAAAACTGAATTGAATGCAGTTTTCACTCACATGAAAGACGTATGCTTTCCTTCTTGAGAAGTGTTTTGAAAGACGTTCACAGAGTGATTCTGCAAAGCCTTTTTACTGACGTTGGTTTTAAACGTGTTTTCAGTGGAATTTCTGTCAAACCCAAGACAGGAGATTTGCTGTTAAAGAATTAAATGTACAGAACGCAAACAAACATTTCCCTACAAGTGAATCGCCTAAACATGCAACTCAGTTCTAAAAACTGAATAGAATGCAGTTTTCACTCAGATGAAAGACGTATGCTTCCCTTCTAGAGAAGTGTTTTCAAAGACATTCATAGAGTGATTCTACAAAGCCTTTTTACTGACGTTGGCTTTTAAACGTGTTTTCAGTGGAATTTTTGTCAAACGCAAGACACGATATTTGCTGTTAAAGAATTGAGTATACAGAACGCAAACAAACACTTCCCTACAAGTGAATCGCCTAACCGTGCAACTCAGTTCTAAAAACTGAATAGAATGCAGTTTTCACTCAGATGAAAGACGTATGCTTCCCTTCTAGAGAAGTGTCTTCAAAGACATTCACAGAGTGATTCTATAAAGCATTTTTACTGAAGTTGGCTTTTAAACGTGTTTTCAGTGGAATTTTTGTCAAACGCAAGACACGATATTTGCTGTTAAAGAATTGAGTATAGAGAACGCAAACAAACACTTGCCTACAAGTGAATCTCCTAACCATGCAACTCAGTTCTAAAAACTGAATAGAACGCAGTTTTCACTCAGATGAAAGACGTATGCTTCCCTTCTAGAGAAGTGTTTTCAAAGACATTCACAGAGTGATTCTACAAAGCCTTTTTACTGATGTTGGCTTTTAAACGTGTTTTCAGTGGAATTTCTGTCAAACGCAAGACACGAGCTTTGCTGTTAAAGAATTGAACATACAGAATGCATACAAACACTTCCCTACAAGTGAATCGCCTAACCATGCAACTCAGTTCTAAAAACTGAATAGAATGCAGTTTTCACGCAGATGAAAGACGTATGCTTTCCTTCTAGAGAAGTGTTTTGAAAGACGTTCACAGAGTGATTCTGCAAAGCCTTTTTACTGACGTTGGTTTTAAACGTGTTTTCAGTGGAATTTCTGTCAAACGCAAGACACGAGATTTGCTGTTAAAGAATTGAATGTACAGAACGCAAACAAACACTTACCTACAAGTGAATCGCCTAACCATGCAACTCAGTTCTAAAAACTGAATAGAATGCAGTTTTCACGCAGATGAAAGACGTATGCTTTCCTTCTAGAGAAGTGTTTTCAAGGACATTCACAGAGTGATTCTACAAAGCCTTTTTACTGAAGTTGGCTTTTAAACGTGTTTTCAGTGGAATTTCTGTCAAACGCAAGACGCGAGATTTGCTTTTGAAGAATTGAACATACAGAATGCAAACAAAAACTTCCCTACAAGTGAATCGCCTAACCATGCAACTCAGTTCTAAAAACTGAATTGAATGCAGTTTTCACTCACATGAAAGACGTATGCTTTCCTTCTTGAGAAGTGTTTTGAAAGACGTTCACAGAGTGATTCTGCAAAGCCTTTTTACTGACGATTGTTTTAAACGTGTTTTCAGTGGAATTTCTGTCAAACCCAAGACACGAGATTTGCTGTTAAAGAATTAAATGTACAGAACGCAAACAAACACTTCCCTACAAGTGAATCGCCTAACCGTGCAACTCAGTTCTAAAAACTGAATAGAATGCTGTTTTCACTCACATGAAAGACGTATGCTTTCCTTCTTGAGAAGTGTTTTCAAAGACGTTCACAGAGTGATTCTGCAAAGCCTTTTTACTGACATTGGTTTTAAACGTGTTTTCAGTGGAATTTCTGTCAAACGCAAGAAACGAGATTTGCTGTTAAAGAATTGAATGTATAGAACGCAAACAAACACTTCCCAAAAGTGAATCGCCTAACCATGCAACTCAGTTCTAAATACTGAATAGAATGCAGTTTTCACTCAGATGAAAGACGTATGCTTCCCTTCTAGAGAAGTGTCTTCAAAGACATTCACAAAGTGATTCTACAAAGCCTTTTTACTGACGTTGGCTTTTAAACGTGTTTTCAGTGGAATTTCTGTCAAACGCAAGACACGATATTTGCTGTTAAAGAATTGAGTATAGAGAACGCAAACAAACACTTCCCTACAAGTGAATCGCCTAACCATGCAACTCAGTTCTAAAAACTGAATAGAATGCAGTTTTCACTGAGATGAAAGACGTATGCTTTAGTTCTTGAGAAGTGTTTTCAAAGACTTTCACAGAGTGATTCTACAAAGCCTTTTTACTGACGTTGGCTTTTAAACGCGGTTTCAGTGGAATTTCTGTCAAACGCAAGACACGATATTTGATGTTAAAGAATTGAATATCAAGAATGCAAACAAACAATTCCCTACAAGTGTATCGCCTAACCATGCAACTCAGTTCTAGAAACTGAATAGAATGCAGTTTTAACGCAGATGAAAGACGTATGCTTTCCTTCTTGAGAAGTGTTTTGAAAGACGTTCACAGAGTGATTCTACAAAGCCTTTTTACTGACGTTGGCTTTCAAACGTGTTTTCAGTGGAATTTCTGTCAAACGCAAGACACGAGATTTGCTGTTAAAGAATTGAATGTACAGAACGCAAACAAACACTTCCCTACAAGTGAATCGCCTAACAGTGCAACTCAGTTCAAAAAACAAAATAGAATGCTGTTTTCACTCACATGAAAGACGTATGCTTTCCTTCTTGAGAAGTGTTTTCAAAGACGTTCACATAGTGATTCTGCAAAGCCTTTTTACTGACGTTGGTTTTAAACGTTTTTTCAGAGGAATTTCTGTCAAACGCAAGACACGAGATTTGCTGTTAAAGAATTGAATGTACAGAACGCAAACAAACACTTCCCTAGAAGTGAATTGCCTAACCGTGCAATTCAGTTCTAAAAACTGAATAGAATGCAGTTTTCACTCAGATGAAAGACGTATGCTTCCCTTCTAGAGAAGTGTCTTCAAAGACATTCACAGAGTGATTCTACAAAGCCTTTTTACTGACGTTGGCTTTTAAACGTGTTTTCAGTGGAATTTCTGTCAAATGCAAGACACGAGATTTGCTGTTAAAGAATTGAATGTACAGAACGCAAACAAACACTTGCCTACAAGTGAATCGCCTAACCGTGCAACTCAGTTCTAAAAACTGAATAGAATGCAGTTTTCACTCACATGAAAGACGTATGCTTTCCTTCTAGAGAGGTGTTGTCAAAGACATTCACAGAGTGATTCTACAAAGCCTTTTTACTGAAGTTGGCTTTTAAACGTGTTTTCAGTGGAATTTCTGTCAAACGCAAGACGCGAGATTTGCTTTTGAAGAATTGAACATACAGAATGCAAACAAAAACTTCCCTACAAGTGAATCGCCTAACCATGCAACTCAGTTCTAAAAACTGAATTGAATGCAGTTTTCACTCACATGAAAGACGTATGCTTTCCTTCTTGAGAAGTGTTTTGAAAGACGTTCACAGAGTGATTCTGCAAAGCCTTTTTACTGACGTTGGTTTTAAACGTGTTTTCAGTGGAATTTCTGTCAAACCCAAGACAGGAGATTTGCTGTTAAAGAATTAAATGTACAGAACGCAAACAAACACTTCCCTACAAGTGAATCGCCTAACCGTGCAACTCAGTTCTAAAAACTGAATAGAATGCTGTTTTCACTCACATGAAAGACGTATGCTTTCCTTCTAGAGAAGTGTTTTCAAAGACGTTCACAGAGTGATTCTGCAAAGCCTTTTTACTGACGTTGGTTTTAAACGTGTTTTCAGTGGAATTTCTGTCAAACGCAAGACACGAGATTTGCTGTTAAAGAATTGAATGTATAGAACGCAAACAAACACTTCCCAAAAGTGAATCGCCTAACCATGCAACTCAGTTCTAAAAACTGAATAGAATGCAGTTTTCACTCAGATGAAAGACGTACGCTTCCCTTCTAGAGAAGTGTCTTCAAAGACATTCACAAAGTGATTCTACAAAGCCTTTTTACTGACGTTGGCTTTTAAACGTGTTTTCAGTGGAATTTCTGTCAAACGCAAGACACGATATTTGCTGTTAAAGAATTGAGTATAGAGAACGCAAACAAACACTTCCCTACAAGTGAATCGCCTAACCATGCAACTCAGTTCTAAAAACTGAATAGAATGCAGTTTTCACTCAGATGAAAGACGTATGCTTTAGTTCTTGAGAAGTGTTTTCAAAGACTTTCACAGAGTGATTCTACAAAGCCTTTTTACTGACGTTGGCTTTTAAACGCGGTTTCAGTGGAATTTCTGTCAAACGCAAGACACGATATTTGATGTTAAAGAATTGAATATCAAGAATGCAAACAAACAATTCCCTACAAGTGTATCGCCTAACCATGCAACTCAGTTCTGAAAACTGAATAGAATGCAGTTTTAACGCAGATGAAAGACGTATGCTTTCCTTCTTGAGAAGTGTTTTGAAAGACGTTCACAGAGTGATTCTACAAAGCCTTTTTACTGACGTTGGCTTTCAAACGTGTTTTCAGTGGAATTTCTGTCAAACGCAAGACACGAGATTTGCTGTTAAAGAATTGAAAGTACAGAACGCAAACAAACACTTCCCTACAAGTGAATCGCCTAACAGTGCAACTCAGTTCAAAAAACTGAATAGAATGCTGTTTTCACTCACATGAAAGACGTATGCTTTCCTTCTTGAGAAGTGTTTTCAAAGACGTTCACATAGTGATTCTGCAAAGCCTTTTTACTGACGTTGGTTTTAAACGTTTTTTCAGTGGAATTTCTGTCAAACGCAAGACACGAGATTTGCTGTTAAAGAATTGAATGTACAGAACGCAAACAAACACTTGCCTACAAGTGAATCGCCTAACCGTGCAACTCAGTTCTAAAAACTGAATAGAATGCAGTTTTCACTCACATGAAAGACGTATGCTTTCCTTCTAGAGAAATGTTGTCAAAGACATTCACAGAGTGATTCTACAAAGCCTTTTTACTGACGTTGGCTTTTAAACGTGTTTTCATTGGAATTTCTGTCAAACGCAAGACACGATATTTGCTTTTGAAGAATTGAACATACAGAATGCAAACAAAAACTTCCCTACATGTGAATCACCTAACAATGCAACTCAGTTCTAAAAACTGAATAGAATGCAGTTTTCACTCACATGAAAGACGTATGCTTTCCTTCTTGAGAAGTGTTTTGAAAGACGTTCACAGAGTGATTCTGCAAAGCCTTTTTATTGACGTTGGTTTTAAACGTGTTTTCCGTGGAATTTCTGTCAAACGCAAGACACGAGATTTGCTGTTAAAGAATTGAATATACAGAACGCAAACAAACATTTCCCTACAAGTGAATCGCCTAAACATGCAACTCAGTTCTAAAAACTGAATAGAATGCAGTTTTCACTCAGATGAAAGACGTATGCTTCCCTTCTAGAGAAGTGTTTTCAAAGACATTCATAGAGTGATTCTACAAAGCCTTTTTACTGACGTTGGCTTTTAAACGTGTTTTCAGTGGAATTTCTGTCAAACGCAAGACAAGATATTTGCTGTAAAAGAATTGAGTATACAGAACGCAAACAAACACTTCCCTACAAGTGAATCGCCTAACCATGCAACTCAGTTCTAAAAACTGAATAGAACGCAGTTTTCACTCAGATGAAATACGTATGCTTTAGTTCTTGAGAAGTGTTTTCAAAGACTTTCACAGAGTGATTCTACAAAGCCTTTTTACTGATGTTGGCTTTTAAAAGCGGTTTCAGTGGAATTTCTGTCAAACGCAAGACACGATATTTGATGTTAAAGAATTGAATATCCAGAATGCAAACAAACAATTCCCTACAAGTGTATCGCCTAACAATGCAACTCAGTTCTAAAAACTGAATAGAATGCAGTTTTAACGCAGATGAAAGACGTATGCTTTCCTTCTTGAGAAGTGTTTTCAAAGACTTTCACAGAGTGATTCTACAAAGCCTTTTTACTGACGTTGGCTTTTAAACGTGTTTTCAGTGGAATTTCTGTCAAACGCAAGACACGAGATTTGCTGTTAAAGAATTGAATGTACAGAACGCAAACAAACACTTCCCTACAAGTGAATCGCCTAACCATGCAACTCAGTTCTAAAAACTGAATAGAACGCAGTTTTCACTCAGATGAAAGACGTATGTTTCCCTTCTAGAGAAGTGTTTTCAAAGACATTCACAGAGTGATTCTACAAAGCCTTTTTTACTGATGTTGGCTTTTAAACATGTTTTCAGTGGAATTTCTCTCAAACGCAAGACACGAGATTTGCTGTTAAATAATTGAACATACAGAATGCAAACAAACACTTCCCTACAAGTGAATCACCTAACCATGCAACTCAGTTCTAAAAAATGAATAGAATGCAGTTTTCACGCAGATGAAAGACATATGCTTTCCTTCTAGAGAAGTGTTTTCAAAGACATTCACAGAGTGATTCTATAAAGCCTTTTACTGACGTTGGCGTTTAAACGTGTTTTCAGTGGAATTTCTGTCAAACGCAAGACACGAGATTTGCTTTTGAAGAATTGAACATACAGAATGCAAACAAAAACTTCCCTACAAGGGAATCGCCTAACCATGCAACTCAGTTCTAAAAACTGAATAGAATGCAGTTTTCACTCACATGAAAGACGTATGCTTTCCTTCTTGAGAAGTGTTTTGAAAGACGTTCACAGAGTGATTCTGCAAGGCCTTTTTACTGACGTTGGTTTTAAACGTGTTTTCAGTGGAATTTCTGTCAAACCCAAGACACGAGATTTGCTGTTAAAGAATTAAATGTACAGAACGCAAACAAACACTTCCCTACAAGTGAATTGCCTAACCGTGCAACTCAGTTCTAAAAACTGAATAGAATGCTGTTTTCACTCACATGAAAGACGTATGCTTTCCTTCTTGAGAAGTGTTTTCAAAGATGTTCACATAGTGATTCTGCAAAGCCTTTTTACTGACGTTGGTTTTAAACGTTTTTTCAGTGGAATTTCTGTCAAATGCAAGACACGAGATTTGCTGTTAAAGAATTGAATGTACAGAACGCAAACAAACACTTCCCTAGAAGTGAATCGCCTAACCGTGCAACTCAGTTCTAAAAACTGAATAGAATGCAGTTTTCACTCAGATGAAAGACGTATGCTTCCCTTCTAGAGAAGTGTTTTCAAAGACATTCACAGAGTGATTCTACAAAGCCTTTTTACTGACGTTGGCTTTTAAACGTGTTTTCAGTGGAATTTCTGTCAAACGCAAGACACGAGCTTTGCTGTTAAAGAATTGAACATACAGAATGCATACAAACACTTCCCTACAAGTGAATCGCCTAACCATGCAACTCAGTTCTAAAAACTGAATAGAATGCAGTTTTCACTCACATGAAAGACGTATGCTTTCCTTCTTGAGAAGTGTTTTGAAAGACGTTCACAGAGTGATTCTGCAAAGCCTTTTTATTGACGTTGGTTTTAAACGTGTTTTCAGTGGAATTTCTGTCAAACGCAAGACACGAGATTTGCTGTTAAAGAATTGAATATACAGAACGCAAACAAACATTTCCCTACAAGTGAATCGCCTAAACATGCAACTCAGTTCTAAAAACTGAATAGAATGCAGTTTTCACTCAGATGAAAGACGTATGCTTCCCTTCTAGAGAAGTGTTTTCAGAGACATTCATAGAGTGATTCTACAAAGCCTTTTTACTGACGTTGGCTTTTAAACGTGTTTTCAGTGGAATTTCTGTCAAACGCAAGACACGATATTTGCTGTAAAAGAATTGAGTATACAGAACGCAAACAAACACTTCCCTACAAGTGAATCGCCTAACCATGCAACTCAGTTCTAAAAACTGAATAGAACGCAGTTTTCACTCAGATGAAATACGTATGCTTTAGTTCTTGAGAAGTGTTTTCAAAGACTTTCACAGAGTGATTCTACAAAGCCTTTTTACTGACGTTGGCTTTTAAAAGCGGTTTCAGTGGAATTTCTGTCAAACGCAAGACACGATATTTGATGTTAAAGAATTGAATATCCAGAATGCAAACAAACAATTCCCTACAAGTGTATCGCCTAACAATGCAACTCAGTTCTAAAAACTGAATAGAATGCAGTTTTAACGCAGATGAAAGACGTATGCTTTCCTTCTAGAGAAGTGTTTTCAAAGACGTTCACAGAGTGATTCTACAAAGCCTTTTTACTGACGTTGGCTTTTAAACGTGTTTTCAGTGGAATTTCTGTCAAACGCAAGACACGAGATTTGCTGTTAAAGAATTGAATGTACAGAACGCAAACAAACACTTCCCTACAAGTGAATCGCCTAACCATGCAACTCAGTTCTAAAAACTGAATAGAACGCAGTTTTCACTCAGATGAAAGACGTATGCTTCCCTTCTAGAGAAGTGTTTTCAAAGACATTCACAGAGTGATTCTACAAAGCCTTTTACTGACGTTGGCGTTTAAATGTGTTTTCAGTGGAATTTCTGTCAAACGCAAGACACGAGATTTGCTTTTGAAGAATTGAACATACAGAATGCAAACAAAAACTTCCCTACAAGGGAATCGCCTAACCATGCAACTCAGTTCTAAAAACTGAATAGGATGCAGTTTTCACTCACATGAAAGACGTATGCTTTCCTTCTTGAGAAGTGTTTTGAAAGACGTTCACAGAGTGATTCTGCAAGGCCTTTTTACTGACTTTGGTTTTAAACGTGTTTTCAGTGGAATTTCTGTCAAACCCAAGACACGAGATTTGCTGTTAAAGAATTAAATGTACAGAACGCAAACAAACACTTCCCTACAAGTGAATCGCCTAACCGTGCAACTCAGTTCTAAAAACTGAATAGAATGCTGTTTTCACTCACATGAAAGACGTATGCTTTCCTTCTTGAGAAGTGTTTTCAAAGACGTTCACATAGTGATTCTGCAAAGCCTTTTTACTGACGTTGGTTTTAAACGTTTTTTCAGTGGAATTTCTGTCAAATGCAAGACACGAGATTTGCTGTTAAAGAATTGAATGTACAGAACGCAAACAAACACTTCCCTAGAAATGAATCGCCTAACCGTGCAACTCAGTTCTAAAAACTGAATAGAATGCAGTTTTCACTCAGATGAAAGACGTATGCTTCCCTTCTAGAGAAGTGTTTTCAAAGACATTCACAGAGTGATTCTACAAAGCCTTTTTACTGACGTTGGCTTTTAAACGTGTTTTCAGTGGAATTTCTGTCAAACGCAAGACACGAGCTTTGCTGTTAAAGAATTGAACATACAGAATGCATACAAACACTTCCCTACAAGTGAATCGCCTAACCATGCAACTCAGTTCTAAAAACTGAATAGAATGCAGTTTTCACGCAGATGAAAGACGTATGCTTTCCTTCTAGAGAAGTGTTTTGAAAGACGTTCACAGAGTGATTCTGCAAAGCCTTTTTACTGATGTTGGTTTTAAACGTGTTTTCAGTGGAATTTCTGTCAAACGCAAGACGCGAGATTTGCTTTTGAAGAATTGAACATACAGAATGCAAACAAAAACTTCCCTACAAGTGAATCGCCTAACCATGCAACTCAGTTCTAAAAACTGAATAGAATGCAGTTTTCACTCACTTGAAAGACGTATGCTTTCCTTCTTGAGAAGTGTTTTGAAAGACGTTCACAGAGTGATTCTGCAAAGCCTTTTTACTGACGTTGGTTTTAAACGTGTTTTCAGTGGAATTTCTGTCAAACCCAAGACACGAGATTTGCTGTTAAAGAATTAAATGTACAGAACGCAAACAAACACTTCCCTACAAGTGAATCGCCTAACCGTGCAACTCAGTTCTAAAAACTGAATAGAATGCTGTTTTCACTCACATGAAAGACGTATGCTTTCCTTCTTGAGAAGTGTTTTCAAAGACGTTCACAGAGTGATTCTGCAAAGCCTTTTTACTGACGTTGGTTTTAAACGTGTTTTCAGTGGAATTTCTGTCAAACGCAAGACACGAGATTTGCTGTTAAAGAATTGAATGTATAGAACGCAAACAAACACTTCCCTAGAAGTGAATCGCCTAACCGTGCAACTCAGTTCTAAAAACTGAATAGAATGCAGTTTTCACTCACATGAAAGACGTATGCTTTCCTTCTTGAGAAGTGTTTTCAAAGACGTTCACAGAGTGATTCTGCAAAGCCTTTTTACTGACGTTGGTTTTAAACGTGTTTTCAGTGGAATTTCTGTCAAACGCAAGACACGAGATTTGCTGTTAAAGAATTGAATATACAGTACGCAAACAAACAATTCCCCACAAGTGAATCGCCTAACCATGCAACTCAGTTCTAAAAACTGAATAGAATGCAGTTTTCACTCAGATGAAAGACATATGCTTCCCTTCTAGAGAAGTGTCCTCAAAGACATTCACAGAGTGATTCTACAAAGCCTTTTTACTAACGTTGGCTTTTAAACGTGTTTTCAGTGGAATTTCTGTCAAACGCAAGACATGAGATTTGCTGTTAAAGAATTGAACATACAGAATGCATACAAACACTTCCCTACAAGTGAATCGCCTAACCATGCAACTAAGTTCTAAAAACTGAATAGAATTCGGTTTTCACGCAGATGAAAGACGTATGCTTTCCTTCTAGAGAAGTGTTTTGAAAGACGTTCACAGAGTGATTGTGCAAAGCCTTTTTACTGACGTTGGTTTTAAACGTGTTTTCAGTGTAATTTCTGTCAAACACAAGACACGAGATTTGCTGTTAAAGAATTGAATGTAAAGAACGCAAACAAACACTTCCCTACAAGTGAATCGCCTAACCGTGCAACTCAGTTCTAAAAACTGAATAGAATGCAGTTTTCACTCAGATGAAATACGTATGCTTTCCTTCTAGAGAAGTGTCTTCAAAGACATTCACAAAGTGATTCTACGAAGCCTTTTTACTGACGTTGGCTTTTAAACGTGTTTTCAGTGGAATTTCTGTCAAACGCAAGACACGATATTTGCTGTTAAAGAATTGAGTATAGAGAACGCAAACAAACAATTCCCTACAAGTGAATCGCCTAACCATGCAACTCAGTTCTAAAAACTGAATAGAATGCAGTTTTCACTCAGATGAAAGACGTATGCTTCCCTTCTAGAGAAGTGTTTTCAAAGACATTCACAGAGTGATTCTACAAAGCCTTTTTACTGACGTTGGCTTTTAAACGTGTTTTCAGTGGAATTTCTGTCAAACGCAAGACACGAGATTTGCTGTTAAAGAATTCAACATACAGAATGCATACAAACACTTCCCTACAAGTGAATCGACTAACCATGCAACTCAGTTCTAAAAACTGAATAGAATGCAGTTTTCACGCAGATGAAAGACGTATGCTTTCCTTCTAGAGAAGTGTTTTGAAAGACGTTCACAGAGTGATTCTGCAAAGCCTATTTACTGACGTTGGTTTTAAACGTGTTTTCAGTGGAATTTCTGTCAAACGCAAGACACGAGATTTGCTGTTAAAAAATTGAATGTACAGAACGCAAACAAACACTTGCCTACAAGTGAATCGCCTAACCGTGCAACTCAGTTCTAAAAACTGAATAGAATGCTGTTTTCACTCACATGAAAGACGTATGCTTTCCTTCTTGAGAAGGGTTTTCAAAGACGTTCACAGAGTGATTCTGCAAAGCCTTTTTACTGATGTTGGTTTTAAACGTGTTTTCAAAAACATTCACAGAGTGATTCTACAAAGCCTTTTTACTGAAGTTGGCTTTTAAACGTGTTTTCAGTGGAATTTCTGTCAAACGCAAGACACGAGATTTGCTGTTAAAGAATTGAATGTACAGAACGCAAACAAACACTTGCCTACAAGTGCATCGCCTAACCGTGCAACTCAGTTCTAAAAACTGAATAGAATGCTGTTTTCACTCACATGAAAGACATATCCTTTCCTTCTTGAGAAATGTTTTCAAAGACGTTCACAGAGTGATTCTGCAAAGCCTTTTTACTGATGTTGGTTTTAAACGTGTTTTCAGTGGAATTTCTGTCAAACGCAAGACACGAGATTTGCTGTTAAAGAATTGAATGTACAGAACGCAAACAAACACTTCCCTACAAGTGAATCGCCTAACCGTGCAACTCAGTTCTAAAAACTGAATAGAATCAGTTTTCACTCAGATGAAAGACGTATGCTTTCCTTCTGAGAAGTGTTTTCAAAGACGTTCACAGAGTGATTCTGCAAAGCCTTTTTACTGACGTTGGTTTTAAACGTGTTTTCAGTGGAATTTCTGTCAAACGCAAGACACGAGATTTGCTGTTAAAGAATTGAATATACAGAACGCAAACAAACACTTCCCTACAAGTGAATCGCCTAACCATGCAACTCAGTTCTAAAAACTGAATAGAATGCAGTTTTCACTCAGATGAAAGACGTATGCTTTAGTTCTTGAGAAGTGTTTTGAAAGACTTTCACAGAGTGATTCTACAAAGCCTTTTTATTGACGTTGGCTTTTAAACGCGGTTTCAGTGGAATTTCTGTCAAACGCAAGACACGATATTTGATGTTAAAGAATTGAATATCCAGAATGCAAACAAACAATTCCCTACAAGTGTATCGCCTAACCATGCAACTCAGTTCTAAAAACTGAATAGAATGCAGTTTTAACGCAGATGAAAGACGTATGCTTTCCTTCTTGAGAAGTGTTTTGAAAGACGTTCACAGAGTGATTCTACAAAGCCTTTTTACTGACGTTGGCTTTCAAACGTGTTTTCAGTGGAATTTCTGTCAAACGCAAGACACGAGATTTTCTGTTAAAGAATTGAATGTACAGAACGCAAACAAACACTTCCCTACAAGTGAATCGCCTAACAGTGCAACTCAGTTCAAAAAACTGAATAGAATGCTGTTTTCACTCACATGAAAGACGTATGCTTTCCTTCTTGAGAAGTGTTTTCAAAGACGTTCACATAGTGATTCTGCAAAGCCTTTTTACTGACGTTGGTTTTAAACGTGTTTTCAGTGGAATTTCTGTCAAACGCAAGACACGAGATTTGCTGTTAAAGAATTGAATATACAGAACGCAAACAAACATTTCCCTACAAGTGAATCGCCTAAACATGCAACTCAGTTCTAAAAACTGAATAGAATGCAGTTTTCACTCAGATGAAAGACGTATGCTTCCCTTCTAGAGAAGTGTTTTCAAAGACATTCACAGAGTGATTCTACAAAGCCTTTTTACTGACGTTGGCTTTTAAACGTGTTTTCAGTGGAATTTCTGTCAAACGCAAGACACGATATTTGCTGTTAAAGAATTGAGTATACAGAACGCAAACAAACACTTCCCTACAAGTGAATCGCCTAACCATGCAACTCAGTTCTAAAAACTGAATAGAACGCAGTTTTCACTCAGATGAAATACGTATGCTTTAGTTCTTGAGAAGTGTTTTCAAAGACTTTCACAGAATGATTCTACAAAGCCTTTTTACTGACGTTGGCTTTTAAACGCGGTTTCAGTGGAATTTCTGTCAAACGCAAGACACGATATTTGATGTTAAAGAATTGAATATCCAGAATGCAAACAAACAATTCCCTACAAGTGTATCGCCTAACAATGCAACTCAGTTCTAAAAACTGAATAGAATGCAGTTTTAAGGCAGATGAAAGACGTATGCTTTCCTTCTTGAGAAGTGTTTTCAAAGACGTTCACAGAGTGATTCTACAAAGCCTTTTTACTGACGTTGGCTTTTAAACGCGGTTTCAGTGGAATTTCTGTCAAACGCAAGACACGATATTTGATGTTAAAGAATTGAATATCAAGAATGCAAACAAACAATTCCCTACAAGTGTATCGCCTAACCATGCAACTCAGTTCTGAAAACTGAATAGAATGCAGTTTTAACGCAGATGAAAGACGTATGCTTTCCTTCTTGAGAAGTGTTTTGAAAGACGTTCACAGAGTGATTCTACAAAGCCTTTTTACTGACGTTGGCTTTCAAACGTGTTTTCAGTGGAATTTCTGTCAAACGCAAGACACGAGATTTGCTGTTAAAGAATTGAAAGTACAGAACGCAAACAAACACTTCCCTACAAGTGAATCGCCTAACAGTGCAACTCAGTTCAAAAAACTGAATAGAATGCTGTTTTCACTCACATGAAAGACGTATGCTTTCCTTCTTGAGAAGTGTTTTCAAAGACGTTCACATAGTGATTCTGCAAAGCCTTTTTACTGACGTTGGTTTTAAACGTTTTTTCAGTGGAATTTCTGTCAAACGCAAGACACGAGATTTGCTGTTAAAGAATTGAATGTACAGAACGCAAACAAACACTTGCCTACAAGTGAATCGCCTAACCGTGCAACTCAGTTCTAAAAACTGAATAGAATGCAGTTTTCACTCACATGAAAGACGTATGCTTTCCTTCTAGAGAAATGTTGTCAAAGACATTCACAGAGTGATTCTACAAAGCCTTTTTACTGACGTTGGCTTTTAAACGTGTTTTCATTGGAATTTCTGTCAAACGCAAGACACGATATTTGCTTTTGAAGAATTGAACATACAGAATGCAAACAAAAACTTCCCTACATGTGAATCACCTAACAATGCAACTCAGTTCTAAAAACTGAATAGAATGCAGTTTTCACTCACATGAAAGACGTATGCTTTCCTTCTTGAGAAGTGTTTTGAAAGACGTTCACAGAGTGATTCTGCAAAGCCTTTTTATTGACGTTGGTTTTAAACGTGTTTTCCGTGGAATTTCTGTCAAACGCAAGACACGAGATTTGCTGTTAAAGAATTGAATATACAGAACGCAAACAAACATTTCCCTACAAGTGAATCGCCTAAACATGCAACTCAGTTCTAAAAACTGAATAGAATGCAGTTTTCACTCAGATGAAAGACGTATGCTTCCCTTCTAGAGAAGTGTTTTCAAAGACATTCATAGAGTGATTCTACAAAGCCTTTTTACTGACGTTGGCTTTTAAACGTGTTTTCAGTGGAATTTCTGTCAAACGCAAGACAAGATATTTGCTGTAAAAGAATTGAGTATACAGAACGCAAACAAACACTTCCCTACAAGTGAATCGCCTAACCATGCAACTCAGTTCTAAAAACTGAATAGAACGCAGTTTTCACTCAGATGAAATACGTATGCTTTAGTTCTTGAGAAGTGTTTTCAAAGACTTTCACAGAGTGATTCTACAAAGCCTTTTTACTGATGTTGGCTTTTAAAAGCGGTTTCAGTGGAATTTCTGTCAAACGCAAGACACGATATTTGATGTTAAAGAATTGAATATCCAGAATGCAAACAAACAATTCCCTACAAGTGTATCGCCTAACAATGCAACTCAGTTCTAAAAACTGAATAGAATGCAGTTTTAACGCAGATGAAAGACGTATGCTTTCCTTCTTGAGAAGTGTTTTCAAAGACTTTCACAGAGTGATTCTACAAAGCCTTTTTACTGACGTTGGCTTTTAAACGTGTTTTCAGTGGAATTTCTGTCAAACGCAAGACACGAGATTTGCTGTTAAAGAATTGAATGTACAGAACGCAAACAAACACTTCCCTACAAGTGAATCGCCTAACCATGCAACTCAGTTCTAAAAACTGAATAGAACGCAGTTTTCACTCAGATGAAAGACGTATGTTTCCCTTCTAGAGAAGTGTTTTCAAAGACATTCACAGAGTGATTCTACAAAGCCTTTTTTACTGATGTTGGCTTTTAAACATGTTTTCAGTGGAATTTCTCTCAAACGCAAGACACGAGATTTGCTGTTAAATAATTGAACATACAGAATGCAAACAAACACTTCCCTACAAGTGAATCACCTAACCATGCAACTCAGTTCTAAAAAATGAATAGAATGCAGTTTTCACGCAGATGAAAGACATATGCTTTCCTTCTAGAGAAGTGTTTTCAAAGACATTCACAGAGTGATTCTATAAAGCCTTTTACTGACGTTGGCGTTTAAACGTGTTTTCAGTGGAATTTCTGTCAAACGCAAGACACGAGATTTGCTTTTGAAGAATTGAACATACAGAATGCAAACAAAAACTTCCCTACAAGGGAATCGCCTAACCATGCAACTCAGTTCTAAAAACTGAATAGAATGCAGTTTTCACTCACATGAAAGACGTATGCTTTCCTTCTTGAGAAGTGTTTTGAAAGACGTTCACAGAGTGATTCTGCAAGGCCTTTTTACTGACGTTGGTTTTAAACGTGTTTTCAGTGGAATTTCTGTCAAACCCAAGACACGAGATTTGCTGTTAAAGAATTAAATGTACAGAACGCAAACAAACACTTCCCTACAAGTGAATTGCCTAACCGTGCAACTCAGTTCTAAAAACTGAATAGAATGCTGTTTTCACTCACATGAAAGACGTATGCTTTCCTTCTTGAGAAGTGTTTTCAAAGATGTTCACATAGTGATTCTGCAAAGCCTTTTTACTGACGTTGGTTTTAAACGTTTTTTCAGTGGAATTTCTGTCAAATGCAAGACACGAGATTTGCTGTTAAAGAATTGAATGTACAGAACGCAAACAAACACTTCCCTAGAAGTGAATCGCCTAACCGTGCAACTCAGTTCTAAAAACTGAATAGAATGCAGTTTTCACTCAGATGAAAGACGTATGCTTCCCTTCTAGAGAAGTGTTTTCAAAGACATTCACAGAGTGATTCTACAAAGCCTTTTTACTGACGTTGGCTTTTAAACGTGTTTTCAGTGGAATTTCTGTCAAACGCAAGACACGAGCTTTGCTGTTAAAGAATTGAACATACAGAATGCATACAAACACTTCCCTACAAGTGAATCGCCTAACCATGCAACTCAGTTCTAAAAACTGAATAGAATGCAGTTTTCACTCACATGAAAGACGTATGCTTTCCTTCTTGAGAAGTGTTTTGAAAGACGTTCACAGAGTGATTCTGCAAAGCCTTTTTATTGACGTTGGTTTTAAACGTGTTTTCAGTGGAATTTCTGTCAAACGCAAGACACGAGATTTGCTGTTAAAGAATTGAATATACAGAACGCAAACAAACATTTCCCTACAAGTGAATCGCCTAAACATGCAACTCAGTTCTAAAAACTGAATAGAATGCAGTTTTCACTCAGATGAAAGACGTATGCTTCCCTTCTAGAGAAGTGTTTTCAGAGACATTCATAGAGTGATTCTACAAAGCCTTTTTACTGACGTTGGCTTTTAAACGTGTTTTCAGTGGAATTTCTGTCAAACGCAAGACACGATATTTGCTGTAAAAGAATTGAGTATACAGAACGCAAACAAACACTTCCCTACAAGTGAATCGCCTAACCATGCAACTCAGTTCTAAAAACTGAATAGAACGCAGTTTTCACTCAGATGAAATACGTATGCTTTAGTTCTTGAGAAGTGTTTTCAAAGACTTTCACAGAGTGATTCTACAAAGCCTTTTTACTGACGTTGGCTTTTAAAAGCGGTTTCAGTGGAATTTCTGTCAAACGCAAGACACGATATTTGATGTTAAAGAATTGAATATCCAGAATGCAAACAAACAATTCCCTACAAGTGTATCGCCTAACAATGCAACTCAGTTCTAAAAACTGAATAGAATGCAGTTTTAACGCAGATGAAAGACGTATGCTTTCCTTCTAGAGAAGTGTTTTCAAAGACGTTCACAGAGTGATTCTACAAAGCCTTTTTACTGACGTTGGCTTTTAAACGTGTTTTCAGTGGAATTTCTGTCAAACGCAAGACACGAGATTTGCTGTTAAAGAATTGAATGTACAGAACGCAAACAAACACTTCCCTACAAGTGAATCGCCTAACCATGCAACTCAGTTCTAAAAACTGAATAGAACGCAGTTTTCACTCAGATGAAAGACGTATGCTTCCCTTCTAGAGAAGTGTTTTCAAAGACATTCACAGAGTGATTCTACAAAGCCTTTTACTGACGTTGGCGTTTAAATGTGTTTTCAGTGGAATTTCTGTCAAACGCAAGACACGAGATTTGCTTTTGAAGAATTGAACATACAGAATGCAAACAAAAACTTCCCTACAAGGGAATCGCCTAACCATGCAACTCAGTTCTAAAAACTGAATAGGATGCAGTTTTCACTCACATGAAAGACGTATGCTTTCCTTCTTGAGAAGTGTTTTGAAAGACGTTCACAGAGTGATTCTGCAAGGCCTTTTTACTGACTTTGGTTTTAAACGTGTTTTCAGTGGAATTTCTGTCAAACCCAAGACACGAGATTTGCTGTTAAAGAATTAAATGTACAGAACGCAAACAAACACTTCCCTACAAGTGAATCGCCTAACCGTGCAACTCAGTTCTAAAAACTGAATAGAATGCTGTTTTCACTCACATGAAAGACGTATGCTTTCCTTCTTGAGAAGTGTTTTCAAAGACGTTCACATAGTGATTCTGCAAAGCCTTTTTACTGACGTTGGTTTTAAACGTTTTTTCAGTGGAATTTCTGTCAAATGCAAGACACGAGATTTGCTGTTAAAGAATTGAATGTACAGAACGCAAACAAACACTTCCCTAGAAATGAATCGCCTAACCGTGCAACTCAGTTCTAAAAACTGAATAGAATGCAGTTTTCACTCAGATGAAAGACGTATGCTTCCCTTCTAGAGAAGTGTTTTCAAAGACATTCACAGAGTGATTCTACAAAGCCTTTTTACTGACGTTGGCTTTTAAACGTGTTTTCAGTGGAATTTCTGTCAAACGCAAGACACGAGCTTTGCTGTTAAAGAATTGAACATACAGAATGCATACAAACACTTCCCTACAAGTGAATCGCCTAACCATGCAACTCAGTTCTAAAAACTGAATAGAATGCAGTTTTCACGCAGATGAAAGACGTATGCTTTCCTTCTAGAGAAGTGTTTTGAAAGACGTTCACAGAGTGATTCTGCAAAGCCTTTTTACTGATGTTGGTTTTAAACGTGTTTTCAGTGGAATTTCTGTCAAACGCAAGACGCGAGATTTGCTTTTGAAGAATTGAACATACAGAATGCAAACAAAAACTTCCCTACAAGTGAATCGCCTAACCATGCAACTCAGTTCTAAAAACTGAATAGAATGCAGTTTTCACTCACTTGAAAGACGTATGCTTTCCTTCTTGAGAAGTGTTTTGAAAGACGTTCACAGAGTGATTCTGCAAAGCCTTTTTACTGACGTTGGTTTTAAACGTGTTTTCAGTGGAATTTCTGTCAAACCCAAGACACGAGATTTGCTGTTAAAGAATTAAATGTACAGAACGCAAACAAACACTTCCCTACAAGTGAATCGCCTAACCGTGCAACTCAGTTCTAAAAACTGAATAGAATGCTGTTTTCACTCACATGAAAGACGTATGCTTTCCTTCTTGAGAAGTGTTTTCAAAGACGTTCACAGAGTGATTCTGCAAAGCCTTTTTACTGACGTTGGTTTTAAACGTGTTTTCAGTGGAATTTCTGTCAAACGCAAGACACGAGATTTGCTGTTAAAGAATTGAATGTATAGAACGCAAACAAACACTTCCCTAGAAGTGAATCGCCTAACCGTGCAACTCAGTTCTAAAAACTGAATAGAATGCAGTTTTCACTCACATGAAAGACGTATGCTTTCCTTCTTGAGAAGTGTTTTCAAAGACGTTCACAGAGTGATTCTGCAAAGCCTTTTTACTGACGTTGGTTTTAAACGTGTTTTCAGTGGAATTTCTGTCAAACGCAAGACACGAGATTTGCTGTTAAAGAATTGAATATACAGTACGCAAACAAACAATTCCCCACAAGTGAATCGCCTAACCATGCAACTCAGTTCTAAAAACTGAATAGAATGCAGTTTTCACTCAGATGAAAGACATATGCTTCCCTTCTAGAGAAGTGTCCTCAAAGACATTCACAGAGTGATTCTACAAAGCCTTTTTACTAACGTTGGCTTTTAAACGTGTTTTCAGTGGAATTTCTGTCAAACGCAAGACATGAGATTTGCTGTTAAAGAATTGAACATACAGAATGCATACAAACACTTCCCTACAAGTGAATCGCCTAACCATGCAACTAAGTTCTAAAAACTGAATAGAATTCGGTTTTCACGCAGATGAAAGACGTATGCTTTCCTTCTAGAGAAGTGTTTTGAAAGACGTTCACAGAGTGATTGTGCAAAGCCTTTTTACTGACGTTGGTTTTAAACGTGTTTTCAGTGTAATTTCTGTCAAACACAAGACACGAGATTTGCTGTTAAAGAATTGAATGTAAAGAACGCAAACAAACACTTCCCTACAAGTGAATCGCCTAACCGTGCAACTCAGTTCTAAAAACTGAATAGAATGCAGTTTTCACTCAGATGAAATACGTATGCTTTCCTTCTAGAGAAGTGTCTTCAAAGACATTCACAAAGTGATTCTACGAAGCCTTTTTACTGACGTTGGCTTTTAAACGTGTTTTCAGTGGAATTTCTGTCAAACGCAAGACACGATATTTGCTGTTAAAGAATTGAGTATAGAGAACGCAAACAAACAATTCCCTACAAGTGAATCGCCTAACCATGCAACTCAGTTCTAAAAACTGAATAGAATGCAGTTTTCACTCAGATGAAAGACGTATGCTTCCCTTCTAGAGAAGTGTTTTCAAAGACATTCACAGAGTGATTCTACAAAGCCTTTTTACTGACGTTGGCTTTTAAACGTGTTTTCAGTGGAATTTCTGTCAAACGCAAGACACGAGATTTGCTGTTAAAGAATTCAACATACAGAATGCATACAAACACTTCCCTACAAGTGAATCGACTAACCATGCAACTCAGTTCTAAAAACTGAATAGAATGCAGTTTTCACGCAGATGAAAGACGTATGCTTTCCTTCTAGAGAAGTGTTTTGAAAGACGTTCACAGAGTGATTCTGCAAAGCCTATTTACTGACGTTGGTTTTAAACGTGTTTTCAGTGGAATTTCTGTCAAACGCAAGACACGAGATTTGCTGTTAAAAAATTGAATGTACAGAACGCAAACAAACACTTGCCTACAAGTGAATCGCCTAACCGTGCAACTCAGTTCTAAAAACTGAATAGAATGCTGTTTTCACTCACATGAAAGACGTATGCTTTCCTTCTTGAGAAGGGTTTTCAAAGACGTTCACAGAGTGATTCTGCAAAGCCTTTTTACTGATGTTGGTTTTAAACGTGTTTTCAAAAACATTCACAGAGTGATTCTACAAAGCCTTTTTACTGAAGTTGGCTTTTAAACGTGTTTTCAGTGGAATTTCTGTCAAACGCAAGACACGAGATTTGCTGTTAAAGAATTGAATGTACAGAACGCAAACAAACACTTGCCTACAAGTGCATCGCCTAACCGTGCAACTCAGTTCTAAAAACTGAATAGAATGCTGTTTTCACTCACATGAAAGACATATCCTTTCCTTCTTGAGAAATGTTTTCAAAGACGTTCACAGAGTGATTCTGCAAAGCCTTTTTACTGATGTTGGTTTTAAACGTGTTTTCAGTGGAATTTCTGTCAAACGCAAGACACGAGATTTGCTGTTAAAGAATTGAATGTACAGAACGCAAACAAACACTTCCCTACAAGTGAATCGCCTAACCGTGCAACTCAGTTCTAAAAACTGAATAGAATCAGTTTTCACTCAGATGAAAGACGTATGCTTTCCTTCTGAGAAGTGTTTTCAAAGACGTTCACAGAGTGATTCTGCAAAGCCTTTTTACTGACGTTGGTTTTAAACGTGTTTTCAGTGGAATTTCTGTCAAACGCAAGACACGAGATTTGCTGTTAAAGAATTGAATATACAGAACGCAAACAAACACTTCCCTACAAGTGAATCGCCTAACCATGCAACTCAGTTCTAAAAACTGAATAGAATGCAGTTTTCACTCAGATGAAAGACGTATGCTTTAGTTCTTGAGAAGTGTTTTGAAAGACTTTCACAGAGTGATTCTACAAAGCCTTTTTATTGACGTTGGCTTTTAAACGCGGTTTCAGTGGAATTTCTGTCAAACGCAAGACACGATATTTGATGTTAAAGAATTGAATATCCAGAATGCAAACAAACAATTCCCTACAAGTGTATCGCCTAACCATGCAACTCAGTTCTAAAAACTGAATAGAATGCAGTTTTAACACAGATGAAAGACGTATGCTTTCCTTCTTGAGAAGTGTTTTGAAAGACGTTCACAGAGTGATTCTACAAAGCCTTTTTACTGACGTTGGCTTTCAAACGTGTTTTCAGTGGAATTTCTGTCAAACGCAAGACACGAGATTTTCTGTTAAAGAATTGAATGTACAGAACGCAAACAAACACTTCCCTACAAGTGAATCGCCTAACAGTGCAACTCAGTTCAAAAAACTGAATAGAATGCTGTTTTCACTCACATGAAAGACGTATGCTTTCCTTCTTGAGAAGTGTTTTCAAAGACGTTCACATAGTGATTCTGCAAAGCCTTTTTACTGACGTTGGTTTTAAACGTGTTTTCAGTGGAATTTCTGTCAAACGCAAGACACGAGATTTGCTGTTAAAGAATTGAATATACAGAACGCAAACAAACATTTCCCTACAAGTGAATCGCCTAAACATGCAACTCAGTTCTAAAAACTGAATAGAATGCAGTTTTCACTCAGATGAAAGACGTATGCTTCCCTTCTAGAGAAGTGTTTTCAAAGACATTCACAGAGTGATTCTACAAAGCCTTTTTACTGACGTTGGCTTTTAAACGTGTTTTCAGTGGAATTTCTGTCAAACGCAAGACACGATATTTGCTGTTAAAGAATTGAGTATACAGAACGCAAACAAACACTTCCCTACAAGTGAATCGCCTAACCATGCAACTCAGTTCTAAAAACTGAATAGAACGCAGTTTTCACTCAGATGAAATACGTATGCTTTAGTTCTTGAGAAGTGTTTTCAAAGACTTTCACAGAATGATTCTACAAAGCCTTTTTACTGACGTTGGCTTTTAAACGCGGTTTCAGTGGAATTTCTGTCAAACGCAAGACACGATATTTGATGTTAAAGAATTGAATATCCAGAATGCAAACAAACAATTCCCTACAAGTGTATCGCCTAACAATGCAACTCAGTTCTAAAAACTGAATAGAATGCAGTTTTAAGGCAGATGAAAGACGTATGCTTTCCTTCTTGAGAAGTGTTTTCAAAGACGTTCACAGAGTGATTCTACAAAGCCTTTTTACTGATGTTGGCTTTTAAACGTGTTTTCAGTGGAATTTCTGTCAAATGCAAGACACGAGATTTGCTGTTAAAGAATTGAATGTACAGAACGCAAACAAACACTTCCCTACAAGTGAATCGCTTAACCATGCAACTCAGTTCTAAAAACTGAATAGAACGCAGTTTTCACTCAGATGAAAGACGTATGCTTCCCTTCTAGAGAAGTGTTTCAAAGACATTCACAGAGTGATTCTACAAAGCCTTTTTTACTGATGTTGGCTTTTAAACGTGTTTTCAGTGGAATTTCTCTCAAACGCAAGACACGAGATTTGCTGTTAAATAATTGAACATACAGAATGCAAACAAACACTTCCCTACAAGTGAATCACCTAACCATGCAACTCAGTTCTAAAAAATGAATAGAATGCAGTTTTCACGCAGATGAAAGACATATGCTTTCCTTCTTGAGAAGTGTTTTGAAAGACGTTCACAGAGTGATTCTGCAAAGCCTTTTTACTGACGTTGGTTTTAAACGTGTTTTCAGTGGAATTTCTGTCAAACCCAAGACACGAGATTTGCTGTTAAAGAATTGAATATACAGAACGCAAACAAACATTTCCCTACAAGTGAATCGCCTAAACATGCAACTCAGTTCTAAAAACTGAATAGAATGCAGTTTTCACTCAGATGAAAGACGTATGCTTCCCTTCTAGAGAAGTGTTTTCAAAGACATTCACAGAGTGATTCTACAAAGCCTTTTTACTGACGTTGGCTTTTAAACGTGTTTTCAGTGGAATTTCTGTCAAACGCAAGACACGATATTTGCTGTTAAAGAATTGAGTATACAGAACGCAAACAAACACTTCCCTACAAGTGAATCGCCTAACCATGCAACTCAGTTCTAAAAACTGAATAGAACGCAGTTTTCACTCAGATGAAATACGTATGCTTTAGTTCTTGAGAAGTGTTTTCAAAGACTTTCACAGAATGATTCTACAAAGCCTTTTTACTGACGTTGGCTTTTAAACGCGGTTTCAGTGGAATTTCTGTCAAACGCAAGACACGATATTTGATGTTAAAGAATTGAATATCCAGAATGCAAACAAACAATTCCCTACAAGTGTATCGCCTAACAATGCAACTCAGTTCTAAAAACTGAATAGAATGCAGTTTTAAGGCAGATGAAAGACGTATGCTTTCCTTCTTGAGAAGTGTTTTCAAAGACGTTCACAGAGTGATTCTACAAAGCCTTTTTACTGATGTTGGCTTTTAAACGTGTTTTCAGTGGAATTTCTGTCAAATGCAAGACACGAGATTTGCTGTTAAAGAATTGAATGTACAGAACGCAAACAAACACTTCCCTACAAGTGAATCGCTTAACCATGCAACTCAGTTCTAAAAACTGAATAGAACGCAGTTTTCACTCAGATGAAAGACGTATGCTTCCCTTCTAGAGAAGTGTTTCAAAGACATTCACAGAGTGATTCTACAAAGCCTTTTTTACTGATGTTGGCTTTTAAACGTGTTTTCAGTGGAATTTCTCTCAAACGCAAGACACGAGATTTGCTGTTAAATAATTGAACATACATAATGCAAACAAACACTTCCCTACAAGTGAATCACCTAACCATGCAACTCAGTTCTAAAAAATGAATAGAATGCAGTTTTCACGCAGATGAAAGACATATGCTTTCCTTCTTGAGAAGTGTTTTGAAAGACGTTCACAGAGTGATTCTGCAAAGCCTTTTTACTGACGTTGGTTTTAAACGTGTTTTCAGTGGAATTTCTGTCAAACCCAAGACACGAGATTTGCTGTTAAAGAATTAAATGTACAGAACGCAAACAAACACTTCCCTACAAGTGAATCGCCTAACCGTGCAACTCAGTTCTAAAAACTGAATAGAATGCTGTTTTCACTCACATGAAAGACGTATGCTTTCCTTCTTGAGAAGTGTTTTCAAAGACGTTCACATAGTGATTCTGCAAAGCCTTTTTACTGACGTTGGTTTTAAACGTTTTTTCAGTGGAATTTCTGTCAAATGCAAGACACGAGATTTGCTGTTAAAGAATTGAGTGTACAGAACGCAAACAAACACTTCCCTAAAAGTGAATCGCCTAACCGTGCAACTCAGTTCTAAAAACTGAATAGAATGCAGTTTTCACGCAGATGAAAGACGTATGCTTTCCTTCTAGAGAAGTGTTTTCAAGGACATTCACAGAGTGATTCTACAAAGCCTTTTTACTGAAGTTGGCTTTTAAACGTGTTTTCAGTGGAATTTCTGTCAAACGCAAGACACGATATTTGCTTTTGAAGAATTGAACATACAGAATGCAAACAAAAACTTCCCTACAAGTGAATCGCCTAACCATGCAACTCAGTTCTAAAAACTGAATAGAATGCAGTTTTCACTCACATGAAAGACGTATGCTTTCCTTCTTGAGAAGTGTTTTGAAAGACGTTCACAGAGTGATTCTGCAAAGCCTTTTTACTGACGTTGGTTTTAAACGTGTTTTCAGTGGAATTTCTGTCAAACCCAAGACACGAGATTTGCTGTTAAAGAATTAAATGTACAGAACGCAAACAAACACTTCCCTACAAGTGAATCGCCTAACCGTGCAACTCAGTTCTAAAAACTGAATAGAATGCTGTTTTCACTCACATGAAAGACGTATGCTTTCCTTCTTGAGAAGTGTTTTCAAAGACGTTCACAGAGTGATTCTGCAAAGCCTTTTTACTGACGTTGGTTTTAAACGTGTTTTCAGTGGAATTTCTGTCAAACGCAAGACACGAGATTTGCTGTTAAAGAATTGAATGTATAGAACGCAAACAAACACTTCCCTAGAAGTGAATCGCCTAACCGTGCAACTCAGTTCTAAAAACTGAATAGAATGCAGTTTTCACTCACATGAAAGACGTATGCTTTCCTTCTTGAGAAGTGTTTTCAAAGACGTTCACAGAGTGATTCTGCAAAGCCTTTTTATTGACGTTGGTTTTAAACGTGTTTTCAGTGGAATTTCTGTCAAACGCAAGACACGAGATTTGCTGTTAAAGAATTGAACATACAGAATGCATACAAACACTTCCCTACAAGTGAATCGCCTAACCATGCAACTCAGTTCTAAAAACTGAATAGAATGCAGTTTTCACGCAGATGAAAGACGTATGCTTTCCTTCTAGAGAAGTGTTTTGAAAGACGTTCACAGAGTGATTCTGCAAAGCCTTTTTACTGACGTTGGTTTTAAACGTGTTTTCAGTGGAATTTCTGTCAAACGCAAGACACGAGATTTGCTGTTAAAGAATTGAATGTACAGAACGCAAACAAACACTTGCCTACAAGTGAATCGCCTAACCGTGCAACTCAGTTCTAAAAACTGAATAGAATGCAGTTTTCACTCACATGAAAGACGTATGCTTTCCTTCTAGAGAAGTGTTGTCAAAGACATTCACAGAGTGATTCTACAAAGCCTTTCTACTGACGTTGGCTTTTAAACGTGTTTTCAGTGGAATCTCTGTCAAACGCAAGTACGATATTTGCTTTTGAAGAATTGAACATACAGAATGCAAACAAAAACTTCCCTACAAGTGAATCGCCTAACCATGCAACTCAGTTCTAAAAACTGAATAGAATGCAGTTTTCACTCACATGAAAGACGTATGCTTTCCTTCTTGAGAAGTGTTTTGAAAGACGTTCACATAGTGATTCTGCAAAGCCTTTTTACTGACGTTGGTTTTAAACGTGTTTTCAGTGGAATTTCTGTCAAACCCAAGACACGAGATTTGCTGTTAAAGAATTGAATATACAGAACGCAAACAAACATTTCCCTACAAGTGAATCGCCTAAACATGCAACTCAGTTCTAAAAACTGAATAGAATGCAGTTTTCACTCAGATGAAAGACGTATGCTTCCCTTCTAGAGAAGTGTTTTCAAAGACATTCACAGAGTGATTCTACAAAGCCTTTTTACTGACGTTGGCTTTTAAACGTGTTTTCAGTGGAATTTCTGTCAAACGCAAGACACGATATTTGCTGTTAAAGAATTGAGTATACAGAACGCAAACAAACACTTCCCTACAAGTGAATCGCCTAACCATGCAACTCAGTTCTAAAAACTGAATAGAACGCAGTTTTCACTCAGATGAAATACGTATGCTTTAGTTCTTGAGAAGTGTTTTCAAAGACTTTCACAGAATGATTCTACAAAGCCTTTTTACTGACGTTGGCTTTTAAACGCGGTTTCAGTGGAATTTCTGTCAAACGCAAGACACGATATTTGATGTTAAAGAATTGAATATCCAGAATGCAAACAAACAATTCCCTACAAGTGTATCGCCTAACAATGCAACTCAGTTCTAAAAACTGAATAGAATGCAGTTTTAAGGCAGATGAAAGACGTATGCTTTCCTTCTTGAGAAGTGTTTTCAAAGACGTTCACAGAGTGATTCTACAAAGCCTTTTTACTGATGTTGGCTTTTAAACGTGTTTTCAGTGGAATTTCTGTCAAATGCAAGACACGAGATTTGCTGTTAAAGAATTGAATGTACAGAACGCAAACAAACACTTCCCTACAAGTGAATCGCTTAACCATGCAACTCAGTTCTAAAAACTGAATAGAACGCAGTTTTCACTCAGATGAAAGACGTATGCTTCCCTTCTAGAGAAGTGTTTCAAAGACATTCACAGAGTGATTCTACAAAGCCTTTTTTACTGATGTTGGCTTTTAAACGTGTTTTCAGTGGAATTTCTCTCAAACGCAAGACACGAGATTTGCTGTTAAATAATTGAACATACAGAATGCAAACAAACACTTCCCTACAAGTGAATCACCTAACCATGCAACTCAGTTCTAAAAAATGAATAGAATGCAGTTTTCACGCAGATGAAAGACATATGCTTTCCTTCTTGAGAAGTGTTTTGAAAGACGTTCACAGAGTGATTCTGCAAAGCCTTTTTACTGACGTTGGTTTTAAACGTGTTTTCAGTGGAATTTCTGTCAAACCCAAGACACGAGATTTGCTGTTAAAGAATTAAATGTACAGAACGCAAACAAACACTTCCCTACAAGTGAATCGCCTAACCGTGCAACTCAGTTCTAAAAACTGAATAGAATGCTGTTTTCACTCACATGAAAGACGTATGCTTTCCTTCTTGAGAAGTGTTTTCAAAGACGTTCACATAGTGATTCTGCAAAGCCTTTTTACTGACGTTGGTTTTAAACGTTTTTTCAGTGGAATTTCTGTCAAATGCAAGACACGAGATTTGCTGTTAAAGAATTGAATGTACAGAACGCAAACAAACACTTCCCTAAAAGTGAATCGCCTAACCGTGCAACTCAGTTCTAAAAACTGAATAGAATGCAGTTTTCACGCAGATGAAAGACGTATGCTTTCCTTCTAGAGAAGTGTTTTCAAGGACATTCACAGAGTGATTCTACAAAGCCTTTTTACTGAAGTTGGCTTTTAAACGTGTTTTCAGTGGAATTTCTGTCAAACGCAAGACACGATATTTGCTTTTGAAGAATTGAACATACAGAATGCAAACAAAAACTTCCCTACAAGTGAATCGCCTAACCATGCAACTCAGTTCTAAAAACTGAATAGAATGCAGTTTTCACTCACATGAAAGACGTATGCTTTCCTTCTTGAGAAGTGTTTTGAAAGACGTTCACAGAGTGATTCTGCAAAGCCTTTTTACTGACGTTGGTTTTAAACGTGTTTTCAGTGGAATTTCTGTCAAACCCAAGACACGAGATTTGCTGTTAAAGAATTAAATGTACAGAACGCAAACAAACACTTCCCTACAAGTGAATCGCCTAACCGTGCAACTCAGTTCTAAAAACTGAATAGAATGCTGTTTTCACTCACATGAAAGACGTATGCTTTCCTTCTTGAGAAGTGTTTTCAAAGACGTTCACAGAGTGATTCTGCAAAGCCTTTTTACTGACGTTGGTTTTAAACGTGTTTTCAGTGGAATTTCTGTCAAACGCAAGACACGAGATTTGCTGTTAAAGAATTGAATGTATAGAACGCAAACAAACACTTCCCTAGAAGTGAATCGCCTAACCGTGCAACTCAGTTCTAAAAACTGAATAGAATGCAGTTTTCACTCACATGAAAGACGTATGCTTTCCTTCTTGAGAAGTGTTTTCAAAGACGTTCACAGAGTGATTCTGCAAAGCCTTTTTATTGACGTTGGTTTTAAACGTGTTTTCAGTGGAATTTCTGTCAAACGCAAGACACGAGATTTGCTGTTAAAGAATTGAACATACAGAATGCATACAAACACTTCCCTACAAGTGAATCGCCTAACCATGCAACTCAGTTCTAAAAACTGAATAGAATGCAGTTTTCACGCAGATGAAAGACGTATGCTTTCCTTCTAGAGAAGTGTTTTGAAAGACGTTCACAGAGTGATTCTGCAAAGCCTTTTTACTGACGTTGGTTTTAAACGTGTTTTCAGTGGAATTTCTGTCAAACGCAAGACACGAGATTTGCTGTTAAAGAATTGAATGTACAGAACGCAAACAAACACTTGCCTACAAGTGAATCGCCTAACCGTGCAACTCAGTTCTAAAAACTGAATAGAATGCAGTTTTCACTCACATGAAAGACGTATGCTTTCCTTCTAGAGAAGTGTTGTCAAAGACATTCACAGAGTGATTCTACAAAGCCTTTCTACTGACGTTGGCTTTTAAACGTGTTTTCAGTGGAATCTCTGTCAAACGCAAGTACGATATTTGCTTTTGAAGAATTGAACATACAGAATGCAAACAAAAACTTCCCTACAAGTGAATCGCCTAACCATGCAACTCAGTTCTAAAAACTGAATAGAATGCAGTTTTCACTCACATGAAAGACGTATGCTTTCCTTCTTGAGAAGTGTTTTGAAAGACGTTCACATAGTGATTCTGCAAAGCCTTTTTACTGACGTTGGTTTTAAAGGTTTTTTCAGTGGAATTTCTGTCAAATGCAAGACACGAGATTTGCTGTTAAAGAATTGAATGTACAGAACGCAAACAAACACTTCCCTACAAGTGAATCGCCTAACCGTGCAACTCAGTTCTAAAAACTGAATAGAATGCAGTTTTCACTCAGATGAAAGACGTATGCTTCCCTTCTAGAGAAGTGTCTTCAAAGACATTCACAGAGTGATTCTACAAAGCCTTTTTACTGAAGTTGGCTTTTAAACGTGTTTTCAGTGGAATTTCTGTCAAACGCAAGACACGATATTTGCTGTTAAAGAATTGAGTATAGAGAACGCAAACAAACACTTCCCTACAAGTGAATCACCTAACCATGCAACTCAGTTCTTAAAACTGAATAGAATGCAGTTTTCACTCAGATGAAAGACGTATGCTTCCCTTCTAGAGAAGTGTTTTCAAAGACATTCACAGAGTGATTCTACAAAGCCTTTATACTGACGTTGGCTTTTAAACGTGTTTTCAGTGGAATTTCTGTCAAACGCAAGACACGAGATTTGCTGTTAAAGAATTGAACATACAGAATGCATACAAACACTTCCCTACAAGTGAATCGCCTAACCATGCAACTCAGTTCTAAAAACTGAATAGAATGCAGTTTTCACGCAGATGAAAGACGTATGCTTTCCTTCTAGAGAAGTGTTTTGAAAAACGTTCACAGAGTGATTCTGCAAAGCCTTTTTACTGACGTTGGTTTTAAACGTGTTTTCAGTGGAATTTCTGTCAAACGCAAGACACGAGATTTGCTGTTAAAGAATTGAATGTACAGAACGCAAACAAACACTTGCCTACAAGTGAATCGCCTAACCGTGCAACTCAGTTCTAAAAACTGAATAGAATGCAGTTTTCACTCACATGAAAGACGTATGCTTTCCTTCTATAGAAGTGTTGTCAAAGACATTCACAGAGTGATTCTACAAAGCCTTTTTACTGACGTTGGCTTTTAAACGTGTTTTCAGTGGAATCTCTGTCAAACGCAAGACACGATATTTGCTTTTGAAGAATTGAACATACAGAATGCAAACAAAAACTTCCCTACAAGTGAATCGCCTAACCATGCAACTCAGTTCTAAAAACTGAATAGAATGCAGTTTTCACTCACATGAAAGACATATGCTTTCCTTCTTGAGAAGTGTTTTGAAAGACGTTCACAGAGTGATTCTGCAAAGCCTTTTTACTGACGTTGGTTTTAAACGTGTTTTCAGTGGAATTTCTGTCAAACCCAAGACACGAGATTTGCTGTTAAAGAATTAAATGTACAGAACGCAAACAAACACTTCCCTACAAGTGAATCGCCTAACCGTGCAACTCAGTTCTAAAAACTGAATAGAATGCTGTTTTCACTCACATGAAAGACGTATGCTTTCCTTCTTGAGAAGTGTTTTCAAAGACGTTCACATAGTGATTCTGCAAAGCCTTTTTACTGACGTTGGTTTTAAACGTTTTTTCAGTGGAATTTCTGTCAAATGCAAGACACGAGATTTGCTGTTAAAGAATTGAATGTACAGAACGCAAACAAACACTTCCCTAGAAGTGAATCGCCTAATCGTGCAACTCAGTTCTAAAAACTGAATAGAATGCAGTTTTCACTCAGATGAAAGACGTATGCTTCCCTTCTAGAGACGTGTCTTCAAAGACATTCACAGAGTGATTCTACAAAGCCTTTTTACTGAAGTTGGCTTTTAAACGTGTTTTCAGTGGAATTTCTGTCAAACGCAAGACACGAGATTTGCTGTTAAAGAATTGAATGTATAGAACGCAAACAAACACTTCCCTACAAGTGAATCGCCTAACCGTGCAACTCAGTTCTAAAAACTGAATAGAATGCAGTTTTCACTCACATGAAAGACGTATGCTTTCCTTCTTGAGAAGTGTTTTCAAAGACGTTCACAGAGTGATTCTGCAAAGCCTTTTTATTGACGTTGGTTTTAAATGTGTTTTCAGTGGAATTTCTGTCAAACGCAAGACACGAGATTTGCTGTTAAAGAATTGAATATACAGAACGCAAACAAACAATTCCCTACAAGTGAATCGCCTAACCATGCAACTCAGTTCTAAAAACTGAATAGAATGCAGTTTTCACTCAGATGAAAGACGTATGCTTCCCTTCTAGAGAAGTGTCTTCAAAGACATTCACAGAGTGATTCTACAAAGCCTTTTTAATGACGTTGGCTTTTAAACGTGTTTTCAGTGGAATTTCTGTCAAACGCAAGACATGAGATTTGCTGTTAAAGAATTGAACATACAGAATGCATACAAACACTTCCCTACAAGTGAATCGCCTAACCATGCAACTCAGTTCTAAAAACTGAATAGAATGCAGTTTTCACGCAGATGAAAGACTTATGCTTTCCTTCTAGAGAAGTGTTTTGAAAGACGTTCACAGAGTGATTCTGCAAAGCCTTTTTACTGAAGTTGGTTTTAAACGTGTTTTCAGTGTAATTTCTGTCAAACACAAGACACGAGATTTGCTGTTAAAGAATTGAATGTACAGAACGCATACAAACACTTCCCTACAAGTGAATCGCCTAACCGTGCAACTCAGTTCTAAAAACTGAATAGAATGCAGTTTTCACTCAGATGAAAGACGTATGCTTTCCTTCTAGAGAAGTGTCTTCAAAGACATTCACAAAGTGATTCTACAAAGCCTTTTTACTGACGTTGGCTTTTAAACGTGTTTTCAGTGGAATTTCTGTCAAACGCAAGACACGATATTTGCTGTTAAAGAAATGAGTATAGAGAACTCAAACAAACACTTCCCTACAAGTGAATCGCCTAACCATGCAACTCAGTTCTTAAAACTGAATAGAATGGAGTTTTCACTCAGATGAAAGACGTATGCTTCCCTTCTAGAGAAGTGTTTTCAAAGACATTCACAGAGTGATTCTACAAAGCCTTTTTACTGACGTTGGCTTTTAAACGTGTTTTCAGTGGAATTTCTGTCAAACCCAAGACACGAGATTTGCTGTTAAAGAATTAAATGTACAGAACGCAATCAAACAGTTCCCTACAAGTGAATCGCCTAACCGTGCAACTCAGTTCTAAAAACTGAATAGAATGCTGTTTTCACTCACATGAAAGACGTATGCTTTCCTTCTTGAGAAGTGTTTTCAAAGACGTTCACAGAGTGATTCTGCAAAGCCTTTTTACTGACGTTGGTTTTAAACGTGTTTTCAGTGGAATTTCTGTCAAACGCAAGACACGAGATTTGCTGTTAAAGAATTGAATGTACAGAACGAAAAAAAACACTTCCCTACAAGTGAATCGCCTAACCGTGCAACTCAGTTCTAAAAACTGAATAGAATGCAGTTTTCACTCACATGAAAGACATATGCTTTCCTTCTTGAGAAGTGTCTTCAAAGACATTCACAGAGTGATTCTACAAAGCCTTTTTACTGACGTTGGCTTTTAAACGTGTTTTCAGTGGAATTTCTGTCAAACGCAAGACATGAGATTTGCTGTTAAAGAATTGAACATACAGAATGCATACAAACACTTCCCTACAAGTGAATCGCCTAACCATGCAACTCAGTTCTAAAAACTGAATAGAATGCAGTTTTCACGCAGATGAAAGACGTATGCTTTCCTTCTAGAGAAGTGTTTTGAAAGACGTTCACAGAGTGATTCTGCAAAGCCTTTTTACTGACGTTGGTTTTAAATGTGTTTTCAGTGTAATTTCTGTCAAACACAAGACACGAGATTTGCTGTTAAAGAATTGAATGTACAGAACGCAAACAAACACTTGCCTACAAGTGAATCGCCTAACCGTGCAACTCAGTTCTAAAAACTGAATAGAATGCAGTTTTCACGCAGATGAAAGACGTATGTTTTCCTTCTAGAGAAGTGTCTTCAAAGACATTCACAAAGTGATTCTACAAAGCCTTTTTACTGACGTTGGCTTTTAAACGTGTTTTCAGTGGAATTTCTGTCAAACGCAAGACACGATATTTGCTGTTAAAGAATTGAGTATAGAGAACGCAAACAAACACTTCCCTACAAGTGAATCGCCTAACCATGCAACTCAGTTCTAAAAACTGAATAGAATGCAGTTTTCACTCAGATGAAAGACGTATGCTTCCCTTCTAGAGAAGTGTTTTCAAAGACATTCACAGAGTGATTCTACAAAGCCTTTTTACTGACGTTGGCTTTTAAACGTGTTTTCAGTGGAATTTCTGTCAAACGCAAGACACGAGATTTGCTGTTAATGAATTGAACATACAGAATGCATACAAACACTTCCCTAAAAGTGAATCGCCTAACCATGCAACTCAGTTCTAAAAACTGAAGAATGCAGATTTCACGCAGATGAAAGACGTATGCTTTCCTTCTAGAGAAGTGTTTTGAAAAACGTTCACAGAGTGATTCTGCAAAGCCTTTTTAGTGATGTTTGTTTTAAACGTGTTTTCAGTGGAATTTCTGTCAAACCCAAGACACGAGATTTGCTGTTAAAGAATTAAATGTACAGAACGCAAACAAACACTTCCCTACAAGTGAATCGCCTAACCGTGCAACTCAGTTCTAAAAACTGAATAGAATGCTGTTTTCACTCACATGAAAGACGTATGCTTTCCTTCTTGAGAAGTGTTTTCAAAGACGTTCACATAGTGATTCTGCAAAGCCTTTTTACTGACGTTGGTTTTAAACGTTTTTTCAGTGGAATTTCTGTAAAATGCAAGACACGAGATTTGCTGTTAAAGAATTGAATGTACAGAACGCAAACAAACACTTCCCTAGAAGTGAATCGCCTAACCGTGCAACTCAGTTCTAAAAACTGAATAGAATGCAGTTTTCACTCAGATGAAAGACGTATGCTTCCCTTCTAGAGACGTGTCTTCAAAGACATTCACAGAGTGATTCTACAAAGCCTTTTTACTGAAGTTGGCTTTTAAACGTGTTTTCAGTGGAATTTCTGTCAAACGCAAGACACGAGATTTGCTGTTAAAGAATTGAATGTATAGAACGCAAACAAACACTTCCCTACAAGTGAATCGCCTAACCGTGCAACTCAGTTCTAAAAACTGAATAGAATGCAGTTTTCACTCACATGAAAGACGTATGCTTTCCTTCTTGAGAAGTGTTTTCAAAGACGTTCACAGAGTGATTCTGCAAAGCCTTTTTATTGACGTTGGTTTTAAACGTGTTTTCAGTGGAATTTCTGTCAAACGCAAGACACGAGATTTGCTGTTAAAGAATTGAATATACAGAACGCAAACAAACAATTCCCTACAAGTGAATCGCCTAACCATGCAACTCAGTTCTAAAAACTGAATAGAATGCAGTTTTCACTCAGATGAAAGACGTATGCTTCCCTTCTAGAGAAGTGTCTTCAAAGACATTCACAGAGTGATTCTACAAAGCCTTTTTAATGACGTTGGCTTTTAAACGTGTTTTCAGTGGAATTTCTGTCAAACGCAAGACATGAGATTTGCTGTTAAAGAATTGAACATACAGAATGCATACAAACACTTCCCTACAAGTGAATCGCCTAACCATGCAACTCAGTTCTAAAAACTCAATAGAATGCAGTTTTCACGCAGATGAAAGACGTATGCTTTCCTTCTAGAGAAGTGTTTTGAAAGACGTTCACAGAGTGATTCTGCAAAGCCTTTTTACTGACGTTGGTTTTAAACGTGCTTTCAGTGGAATTTCTGTCAAACACAAGACACGAGATTTGCTGTTAAAGAATTGAATGTACAGAACGCAAACAAACACTTCCCTACAAGTGAATCGCCTAACCGTGCAACTCAGTTCTAAAAACTGAATAGAATGCAGTTTTCACTCAGATGAAAGACGTATGCTTTCCTTCTTGAGAAGTGTTTTCAGAGACGTTCACAGAGTGATTCTCAAAGCCTTTTTATTGACGTTGGTTTTAAACGTGTTTTCAGTGGAATTTCTGTCAAACGCAAGACACGAGATTTGCTGTTAAAGAATTGAATATACAGAACGCAAACAAACAATTCCCTACAAGTGAATCGCCTAACCATGCAACTCAGTTCTAAAAACTGAATAGAATGCAGTTTTCACTCAGATGAAAGACGTATGCTTCCCTTCTAGAGAAGTGTCTTCAAAGACATTCACAGAGTGATTCTACAAAGCCTTTTTAATGACGTTGGCTTTTAAACGTGTTTTCAGTGGAATTTCTGTCAAACGCAAGACATGAGATTTGCTGTTAAAGAATTGAACATACAGAATGCATACAAACACTTCCCTACAAGTGAATCGCCTAACCATGCAACTCAGTTCTAAAAACTCAATAGAATGCAGTTTTCACGCAGATGAAAGACGTATGCTGTCCTTCTAGAGAAGTGTTTTGAAAGACGTTCACAGAGTGATTCTGCAAAGCCTTTTTACTGACGTTGGTTTTAAACGTGTTTTCAGTGTAATTTCTGTCAAACACAAGACACGAGATTTGCTGTTAAAGAATTGAATGTACAGAACGCAAACAAACACTTCCCTACAAGTGAATCGCCTAACCGTGCAACTCAGTTCTAAAAACTGAATAGAATGCAGTTTTCACTCAGATGAAAGACGTATGCTTTCCTTCTAGAGAAGTGTCTTCAAAGACATTCACAAAGTGATTCTACAAAGCCTTTTTACTGACGTTGGCTTTTAAACGTGTTTTCAGTGGAATTTCTGTCAAACGCAAGACACGATATTTGCTGTTAAAGAAATGAGTATAGAGAACTCAAACAAACACTTCCCTACAAGTGAATCGCCTAACCATGCAACTCAGTTCTTAAAACTGAATAGAATGGAGTTTTCACTCAGATGAAAGACGTATGCTTCCCTTCTAGAGAAGTGTTTTCAAAGACATTCACAGAGTGATTCTACAAAGCCTTTTTACTGACGTTGGCTTTTAAACGTGTTTTCAGTGGAATTTCTGTCAAACCCAAGACACGAGATTTGCTGTTAAAGAATTAAATGTACAGAACGCAATCAAACAGTTCCCTACAAGTGAATCGCCTAACCGTGCAACTCAGTTCTAAAAACTGAATAGAATGCTGTTTTCACTCACATGAAAGACGTATGCTTTCCTTCTTGAGAAGTGTTTTCAAAGACGTTCACAGAGTGATTCTGCAAAGCCTTTTTACTGACGTTGGTTTTAAACGTGTTTTCAGTGGAATTTCTGTCAAACGCAAGACACGAGATTTGCTGTTAAAGAATTGAATGTACAGAACGCAAAAAAACACTTCCCTACAAGTGAATCGCCTAACCGTGCAACTCAGTTCTAAAAACTGAATAGAATGCAGTTTTCACTCACATGAAAGACGTATGCTTCCCTTCTAGAGAAGTGTCTTCAAAGACATTCACAGAGTGATTCTACAAAGCCTTTTTACTGACGTTGGCTTTTAAACGTGTTTTCAGTGGAATTTCTGTCAAACGCAAGACATGAGATTTGCTGTTAAAGAATTGAACATACAGAATGCATACAAACACTTCCCTACAAGTGAATCGCCTAACCATGCAACTCAGTTCTAAAAACTGAATAGAATGCAGTTTTCACGCAGATGAAAGACGTATGCTTTCCTTCTAGAGAAGTGTTTTGAAAGACGTTCACAGAGTGATTCTGCAAAGCCTTTTTACTGACGTTGGTTTTAAATGTGTTTTCAGTGTAATTTCTGTCAAACACAAGACACGAGATTTGCTGTTAAAGAATTGAATGTACAGAACGCAAACAAACACTTGCCTACAAGTGAATCGCCTAACCGTGCAACTCAGTTCTAAAAACTGAATAGAATGCAGTTTTCACGCAGATGAAAGACGTATGCTTTCCTTCTAGAGAAGTGTCTTCAAAGACATTCACAAAGTGATTCTACAAAGCCTTTTTACTGACGTTGGCTTTTAAACGTGTTTTCAGTGGAATTTCTGTCAAACGCAAGACACGATATTTGCTGTTAAAGAATTGAGTATAGAGAACGCAAACAAACACTTCCCTACAAGTGAATCGCCTAACCATGCAACTCAGTTCTAAAAACTGAATAGAATGCAGTTTTCACTCAGATGAAAGACATATGCTTCCCTTCTAGAGAAGTGTTTTCAAAGACATTCACAGAGTGATTCTACAAAGCCTTTTTACTGACGTTGGCTTTTAAACGTGTTTTCAGTGGAATTTCTGTCAAACGCAAGACACGAGATTTGCCGTTAATGAATTGAACATACAGAATGCATACAAACACTTCCCTAAAAGTGAATCGCCTAACCATGCAACTCAGTTCTAAAAACTGAATCGAATGCAGATTTCACGCAGATGAAAGACGTATGCTTTCCTTCTAGAGAAGTGTTTTGAAAAACGTTCACAGAGTGATTCTGCAAAGCCTTTTTAGTGATGTTTGTTTTAAACGTGTTTTCAGTGGAATTTCTGTCAAACGCAAGACACGAGATTTGCTGTTAAAGAATTGAATATACAGAACGCAAACAAACACTTGCCTACAAGTGAATCGCCTAACCGTGCAACTTAGTTCTAAAAACTGAATAGAATGCAGTTTTCACTCACATGAAAGACGTATGCTTTCCTTCTAGAGAAGTGTTGTCAAAGACATTCACAGAGTGATTCTACAAAGCCTTTTTACTTATGTTGGCTTTTAACCGTGTTTTCAGTGGAATCTCTGTCAAACGCAAGACACGATATTTGCTTTTGAAGAATTGAACATACAGAACGCAAACAAACACTTCCCTACAAGTGAATCGCCTAACCATGCAACTCAGTTCTAAAAACTGAATAGAACGCAGTTTTCACTCAGATGAAATACGTATGCTTTAGTTCTTGAGAAGTGTTTTCAAAGACTTTCACAGAGTGATTCTACAAAGCCTTTTTACTGACATTGGCTTTTAAACGCGGTTTCAGTGGAATTTCTGTCAAACGCAAGACACGATATTTGACGTTAAAGAATTGAATATCCAGAATGCAAACAAACAATTCCCTACAAGTGTATCGCCTAACCATGCAACTCATTTCTAAAAACTGAATAGAATGCTGTTTTCACTCACATGAAAGACGTATGCTTTCCTTCTTGAGAAGTGTTTTCAAAGACGTTCACAGAGTGATTCTACAAAGCCTTTTTACTGACGTTGGCTTTCAAACGTGTTTTCAGTGGAATTTCTGTCAAACGCAAGACACGAGATTTGCTGTTAAAGAATTGAATGTACAGAACGCAAACAAACACTTCCCTACAAGTGAATAGCCTAACCGTGCAACTCAGTTCTAAAAACTGAATAGAATGCTGTTTTCACTCACATGAAAGACGTATGCTTTCCTTCTTGAGAAGTGTTTTCAAAGACGTTCACATAGTGATTCTGCAAAGCCTTTTTACTGACGTTGGTTTTAAACGTTTTTTCAGTGGAATTTCTGTCAAATGCAAGACACGAGATTTGCTGTTAAAGAATTGAATGTACAGAACGCAAACAAACACTTCCCTAGAAGTGAATCGCCTAACCATGCAACTCAGTTCTAAAAACTGAATAGAATGCAGTTTTCACTCAGATGAAAGATGTATGCTTCCCTTCTAGAGAAGTGTCTTCAAAGACATTCACAGAGTGATTCTACAAAGCCTTTTTACTGACGTTGGCTTTTAAACGTGTTTTCAGTGGAATTTCTGTCAAACGCAAGACACGATATTTGCTGTTAAAGAAATGAGTATAGAGAACTCAAACTAACACTTCCCTACAAGTGAATCGCCTAACCATGCAACACAGTTCTTAAAACTGAATAGAATGCAGTTTTCACTCAGATGAAAGACGTATGCTTCCCTTCTAGAGAAGTGTTTTCAAAGACATTCACAGAGTGATTCTACAAAGCCTTTTTATTGACGTTGGTTTTAAACGTGTTTTCAGTGGAATTTCTGTCAAACGCAAGACACGAGATTTGCTGTTAAAGAATTGAATATACAGAACGCAAACAAACATTTCCCTACAAGTGAATTGCCTAAACATGCAACTCAGTTCTAAAAACTGAATAGAATGCAGTTTTCACTCAGATGAAAGACGTATGCTTCCCTTCTAGAGAAGTGTTTTCAAAGACATTCACAGAGTGATTCTACAAAGCCTTTTACTGACGTTGGCATTTAAACGTGTTTTCAGTGGAATTTCTGTGAAACGCAAGACACGAGATTTGCTTTTGAAGAATTGAACATACAGAATGCAAACAAAAACTTCCCTACAAGTGAATCGCCTAACCATGCAACTCAGTTCTAAAAACTGAATAGAATGCAGTTTTCACTCACATGAAAGACGTATGCTTTCCTTCTTTAGAAGTGTTTTGAAAGACGTTCACAGAGTGATTCTACAAAGCCTTTTTACTGACGTTGGCTTTTAAACGTGTTTTCAGTGGAATTTCTGTCAAACGCAAGACACGATATTTGCTTTTGAAGAATTGAACATACAGAATGCAAACAAAAACTTCCCTACAAGTGAATCGCCTAACCATGCAACTCAGTTCTAAAAACTGAATAGAATGCAGTTTTCACTCACATGAAAGACGTATGCTTTCCTTCTTGAGAAGTGTTTTCAAAGACGTTCACAGAGTGTTTCTGCAAAGCCTTTTTACTGACATTGGTTTTAAACGTGTTTTCAGTGGAATTTCTGTCAAACGCAAGACACGAGATTTGCTGTTAAAGAATTGAATGTACAGAACGCAAACAAACACTTCCCTACAAGTGAATCTCCTAACCGTGCAACTCAGTTCTAAAAACTGAATAGAATGCAGTTTTCACGCAGATGAAAGACGTATGCTTTCCTTCTACAGAAGTGTTTTCAAAGACATTCACAGAGTGATTCTACAAAGCCTTTTTACTGAAGTTGGCTTTTAAACGTGTTTTCAGTGGAATTTCTGTCAAACGCAAGACACGAGATTTGCTGTTAAAGAATTGAATGTACAGAACGCAAACAAACACTTCCCTACAAGTGAATCGCCTAACCATGCAACTCAGTTCTAAAAACTGAATAGAATGCAGTTTTCACTCAGATGAAAGACGTATGCTTCCCTTCTAGAGAAGTGTTTTCAAAGACATTCACAGAGTGATTCTACAAAGCCTTTTTACTGAAGTTGGCTTTTAAACGTGTTTTCAGTGGAATTTCTGTCAAACGCAAGACACGAGATTTGCTGTTAATGAATTGAACCTACAGAATGCATACAAACACTTCCCTAAAAGTGAATCGCCTAACCATGCAACTCAGTTCTAAAAACTGAATCGAATGCAGTTTTCACGCAGATGAAAGACGTATGCTTTCCTTCTAGAGAAGTGTTTTGAAAAACGTTCACAGAGTGATTCTGCAAAGCCTTTTTAGTGACGTTTGTTTTAAACGTGTTTTCAGTGGAATTTCTGTCAAACGCAACACACGAGATTTGCTGTTAAAGAATTGAATATACAGAACGCAAACAAACACTTGCCTACAAGTGAATCGCCTAACCGTGCAACTCAGTTCTAAAAACAGAATAGAATGCAGTTTTCACTCACATGAAAGACGTATGCTTTCCTTCTAGAGAAGTGTTGTCAAAGACATTCACAGAGTGATTCTACAAAGCCTTTTTACTGACATTGGCTTTTAAACGCGGTTTCAGTGGAATTTCTGTCAAACGCAAGACACGATATTTGATGTTAAAGAATTGAATATCCAGAATGCAAACAAACAATTCCCTACAAGTGAATAGCCTAACCGTGCAACTCAGTTCTAAAAACTGAATAGAATGCTGTTTTCACTCACATGAAAGACGTATGCTTTCCTTCTTGAGAAGTGTTTTCAAAGACGTTCACATAGTGATTCTGCAAAGCCTTTTTACTGACGTTGGTTTTAAACGTTTTTTCAGTGGAATTTCTGTCAAATGCAAGACACGAGATTTGCTGTTAAAGAATTGAATGTACAGAACGCAAACAAACACTTCCCTAGAAGTGAATCGCCTAACCATGCAACTCAGTTCTAAAAACTGAATAGAATGCAGTTTTCACTCAGATGAAAGATGTATGCTTCCCTTCTAGAGAAGTGTCTTCAAAGACATTCACAGAGTGATTCTACAAAGCCTTTTTACTGACGTTGGCTTTTAAACGTGTTTTCAGTGGAATTTCTGTCAAACGCAAGACACGATATTTGCTGTTAAAGAAATGAGTATAGAGAACTCAAACTAACACTTCCCTACAAGTGAATCGCCTAACCATGCAACACAGTTCTTAAAACTGAATCGAATGCAGTTTTCACGCAGATGAAAGACGTATGCTTTCCTTCTAGAGAAGTGTTTTGAAAAACGTTCACAGAGTGATTCTGCAAAGCCTTTTTAGTGACGTTTGTTTTAAACGTGTTTTCAGTGGAATTTCTGTCAAACGCAACACACGAGATTTGCTGTTAAAGAATTGAATATACAGAACGCAAACAAACACTTGCCTACAAGTGAATCGCCTAACCGTGCAACTCAGTTCTAAAAACAGAATAGAATGCAGTTTTCACTCACATGAAAGACGTATGCTTTCCTTCTAGAGAAGTGTTGTCAAAGACATTCACAGAGTGATTCTACAAAGCCTTTTTACTGACATTGGCTTTTAAACGCGGTTTCAGTGGAATTTCTGTCAAACGCAAGACACGATATTTGATGTTAAAGAATTGAATATCCAGAATGCAAACAAACAATTCCCTACAAGTGAATAGCCTAACCGTGCAACTCAGTTCTAAAAACTGAATAGAATGCTGTTTTCACTCACATGAAAGACGTATGCTTTCCTTCTTGAGAAGTGTTTTCAAAGACGTTCACATAGTGATTCTGCAAAGCCTTTTTACTGACGTTGGTTTTAAACGTTTTTTCAGTGGAATTTCTGTCAAATGCAAGACACGAGATTTGCTGTTAAAGAATTGAATGTACAGAACGCAAACAAACACTTCCCTAGAAGTGAATCGCCTAACCATGCAACTCAGTTCTAAAAACTGAATAGAATGCAGTTTTCACTCAGATGAAAGATGTATGCTTCCCTTCTAGAGAAGTGTCTTCAAAGACATTCACAGAGTGATTCTACAAAGCCTTTTTACTGACGTTGGCTTTTAAACGTGTTTTCAGTGGAATTTCTGTCAAACGCAAGACACGATATTTGCTGTTAAAGAAATGAGTATAGAGAACTCAAACTAACACTTCCCTACAAGTGAATCGCCTAACCATGCAACACAGTTCTTAAAACTGAATAGAATGCAGTTTTCACTCAGATGAAAGACGTATGCTTCCCTTCTAGAGAAGTGTTTTCAAAGACATTCACAGAGTGATTCTACAAAGCCTTTTTATTGACGTTGGTTTTAAACGTGTTTTCAGTGGAATTTCTGTCAAACGCAAGACACGAGATTTGCTGTTAAAGAATTGAATATACAGAACGCAAACAAACATTTCCCTACAAGTGAATTGCCTAAACATGCAACTCAGTTCTAAAAACTGAATAGAATGCAGTTTTCACTCAGATGAAAGACGTATGCTTCCCTTCTAGAGAAGTGTTTTCAAAGACATTCACAGAGTGATTCTACAAAGCCTTTTACTGACGTTGGCATTTAAACGTGTTTTCAGTGGAATTTCTGTGAAATGCAAGACACGAGATTTGCTTTTGAAGAATTGAACATACAGAATGCAAACAAAAACTTCCCTACAAGTGAATCGCCTAACCATGCAACTCAGTTCTAAAAACTGAATAGAATGCAGTTTTCACTCACATGAAAGACGTATGCTTTCCTTCTTGAGAAGTGTTTTGAAAGACGTTCACAGAGTGATTCTACAAAGCCTTTTTACTGACGTTGGCTTTTAAACGTGTTTTCAGTGGAATTTCTGTCAAACGCAAGACACGATATTTGCTTTTGAAGAATTGAACATACAGAATGCAAACAAAAACTTCCCTACAAGTGAATCGCCTAACCATGCAACTCAGTTCTAAAAACTGAATAGAATGCAGTTTTCACTCACATGAAAGACGTATGCTTTCCTTCTTGAGAAGTGTTTTCAAAGACGTTCACAGAGTGTTTCTGCAAAGCCTTTTTACTGACATTGGTTTTAAACGTGTTTTCAGTGGAATTTCTGTCAAACGCAAGACACGAGATTTGCTGTTAAAGAATTGAATGTACAGAACGCAAACAAACACTTCCCTAGAAGTGAATCGCCTAACCGTGCAACTCAGTTCTAAAAACTGAATAGAATGCAGTTTTCACTCAGATGAAAGACGTATGCTTCCCTTCTAGAGAAGTGTCTTCAAAGACATTCACAGAGTGATTCTACAAAGCCTTTTTACTGACGTTGGCTTTTAAACGTGTTTTCAGTGGAATTTCTGTCAAACGCAAGACACGATATTTGCTGTTAAAGAAATGAGTATAGAGAACTCAAACAAACACTTCCCTACAAGTGAATCGCCTAACCATGCAACACAGTTCTTAAAACTGAATAGAATGCAGTTTTCACTCAGATGAAAGACGTATGCTTCCCTTCTAGAGAAGTGTTTTCAAAGACATTCACAGAGTGATTCTACAAAGCCTTTTTATTGACGTTGGTTTTAAACGTGTTTTCAGTGGAATTTCTGTCAAACGCAAGACACGAGATTTGCTGTTAAAGAATTGAATATACAGAACGCAAACAAACATTTCCCTACAAGTGAAGCGCCTAAACATGCAACTCAGTTCTAAAAACTGTATAGAATGCAGTTTTCACTCAGATGAAAGACGTATGCTTCCCTTCTAGAGAAGTGTTTTCAAAGACATTCACAGAGTGATTCTACAAAGCCTTTTACTGACGTTGGCATTTAAACGTGTTTTCAGTGGAATTTCTGTGAAACGCAAGACATGAGATTTGCTTTTGAGGAATTGAACATACAGAATGCAAACAAAAACTTCCCTACAAGTGAATCGCCTAACCATGCAACTCAGTTCTAAAAACTGAATAGAATGCAGTTTTCACTCACATGAAAGACGTATGCTTTCCTTCTTGAGAAGTGTTTTGAAAGACGTTCACAGAGTGATTCTACAAAGCCTTTTTACTGACGTTGGCTTTTAAACGTGTTTTCAGTGGAATTTCTGTCAAACGCAAGACACGAGATTTGATGTTAAAGAATTGAACATACAGAATGCATACAAACACTTCCCTACAAGTGAATCGCCTAACCATGCAACTCAGTTCTAAAAACTGAATAGAATGCAGTTTTCACTCACATGAAAGACGTATGCTTTCCTTCTTGAGAAGTGTTTTGAAAGACGTTCACACAGTGATTCTGCAAAGCCTTTTTATTGACGTTGGTTTTAAACGTGTTTTCAGTGGAATTTCTGTCAAACGCAAGACACGAGATTTGCTGTTAAAGAATTGAATATACAGAACGCAAACAAACATTTCCCTACAAGTGAATCGCCTAAACATGCAACTCAGTTCTAAAAACTGAATAGAATGCAGTTTTCACTCAGATGAAAGACGTATGCTTCCCTTCTAGAGAAGTGTTTTCAAAGACATTCACAGAGTGATTCTACAAAGCCTTTTACTGACGTTGGCATTTAAACGTGTTTTCAGTGGAATTTCTGTGAAACGCAAGACACGAGATTTGCTTTTGAAGAATTGAACATACAGAATGCAAACAAAAACTTCCCTACAAGTGAATCGCCTAACCATGCAACTCAGTTCTAAAAACTGAATAGAATGCAGTTTTCACTCACATGAAAGACGTATGCTTTCCTTCTTGAGAAGTGTTTTGAAAGACGTTCACAGAGTGATTCTGCAAAGCCTTTTTACTGACGTTGGTTTTAAACGTGTTTTCAGTGGAATTTCTGTCAAACCCAAGACAGGAGATTTGCTGTTAAAGAATTAAATGTACAGAACGCAAACAAACACTTCCCTACAAGTGAATCGCCTAACCGTGCAACTCAGTTCTAAAAACTGAATAGAATGCTGTTTTCACTCACATGAAAGACGTATGCTTTCCTTCTTGAGAAGTGTTTTCAAAGACGTTCACATAGTGATTCTGCAAAGCCTTTTTACTGACTTTGGTTTTAATCGTGTTTTCAGTGGAATTTCTGTCAAACGCAAGACACGAGATTTGCTGTTAAAGAATTGAATGTACAGAAGGCAAACAAACACTTCCCTACAAGTGAATCGCCTAACCATGCAACTCAGTTCTAAAAACTGAATAGAATGCAGTTTTCACTCAGATGAAAGACGTATGCATCCCTTCTAGAGAAGTGTCTTCAAAGACATTCACAGAGTGATTCTACAAAGCCTTTTTACTGACGTTGGCTTTTAAACGTGTTTTCAGTGGAATTTCTGTCAAACGCAAGACATGAGATTTGCTGTTAAAGAATTGAACATACAGAATGCATACAAACACTTCCCTACAAGTGAATCGCCTAACCATGCAACTCAGTTCTAAAAACTGAATAGAATGCAGTTTTCACGCAGATGAAAGACGTATGCTTTCCTTCTAGAGAAGTGTTTTGAAAGACGTTCACAGAGTGATTCTGCAAAGCCTTTTTACTGACGTTGGTTTTAAACGTGTTTTCAGTGTAATTTCTGTCAAACACAAGACACGAGATTTGCTGTTAAAGAATTGAATGTACAGAACGCAAACAAACACTTCCCTACAAGTGAATCGCCTAACCATGCAACTCAGTTCTAAAAACTGAATAGAATGCAGTTTTCACGCAGATGAATGACGTATGCTTTCCTTCTAGAGAAGTGTTGTCAAAGACATTCACAGAGTGATTCTACAAAGCCTTTTTACTGACGTTGGCTTTTAAACGTGTTTTCAGTGGAATTTCTGTCAAACGCAAGACACGATATTTGCTTTTGAAGAATTGAACATACAGAATGCAAACAAAAACTTCCCTACAAGTGAATCGCCTAACCATGCAACTCAGTTCTAAAAACTGAATAGAATGCAGTTTTCACTCACATGAAAGACGTATGCTTTCCTTCTTGAGAAGTGTTTTCAAAGACGTTCACAGAGTGATTCTGCAAAGCCTTTTTACTGACGTTGGTTTTAAACGTGTTTTCAGTGGAATTTCTGTCAAACGCAAGACACGAGATTTGCTGTTAAAGAATTGAATGTACAGAACGCAAACAAACACTTCCCTACAAGTGAATCGCCTAACCGTGCAACTCAGTTCTAAAAACTGAATAGAATGCAGTTTTCACTCACATGAAAGACGTATGCTTTCCTTCTTGAGAAGTGTTTTCAAAGATGTTCACAGAGTGATTCTGCAAAGCCTTTTTATTGACGTTGGTTTTAAACGTGTTTTCAGTAGAATTTCTGTCAAACGCAAGAAACGAGATTTGCTGTTAAAGAATTGAATATACAAAACGCAAACAAACAATTCCCTACAAGTGAATCGCCTAACCATGCAACTCAGTTCTAAAAACTGAATAGAATGCAGTTTTCACTCAGATGAAAGACGTACGCTTCCCTTCTAGAGAAGTGTTTTCAAAGACATTCACAGACTGATTCTACAAAGCCTTTTTACTGATGTTGGCTTTTAAACGTGTTTTCAGTGGAATTTCTCTCAAACGCAAGACACGAGATTTGCTGTTAAAGAATTGAACATACAGAATGCAAACAAACACTTCCCTACAAGTGCATCGCCTAACCATGCAACTCAGTTCTAAAAACTGAATAGAATGCAGTTTTCACGCAGATGAAAGACGTATGCTTTCCTTCTACAGAAGTGTTTTCAAAGACATTCACAGAGTGATTCTACAAAGCCTTTTTACTGACGTTGGCTTTTAAAGGTGTTTTCAGTGGAATTTCTGTCAAACGCAAGACACGATATTTGCTGTTAAAGAATTGAGTATGCAGAACGCAAACAAACACTTCCCTACAAGTGAATCGCCTAACCATGCAACTCAGTTCTAAAAACTGAATAGAATGCAGTTTTCACTCAGATGAAAGACGTATGCTTCCCTTCTAGAGAAGTGTTTTCAAAGACATTCACAGAGTGATTCTACAAAGCCTTTTTACTGACGTTGGCTTTTAAACGTGTTTTCAGTGGAATTTCTGTCAAACGCAAGACACGATATTTGCTTTTGAAGAATTGAACATACAGAATGCAAACAAAAACTTCCCTACAAGTGAATCGCCTAACCATGCAACTCAGTTCTAAAAACTGAATAGAATGCAGTTTTCACTCACATGAAAGACGTATGCTTTCCTTCTTGAGAAGTGTTTTCAAAGACGTTCACAGAGTGATTCTGCAAAGCCTTTTTACTGACGTTGGTTTTAAACGTGTTTTCAGTGGAATTTCTGTCAAACGCAAGACACGAGATTTGCTGTTAAAGAATTGAATGTACAGAACGCAAACAAACACTTCCCTACAAGTGAATCGCCTAACCATGCAACTCAGTTCTAAAAACTGAATAGAATGCAGTTTTCACTCTGATGAAAGACGTATGCTTCCCTTCTAGAGAAGTGTTTTCAAAGACATTCACAGAGTGATTCTACAAAGCCTTTTTACTGACGTTGGCTTTTAAACGTGTTTTCAGTGGAATTTCTGTCAAACGCAAGACACGATATTTGCTTTTGAAGAATTGAACATACAGAATGCATACAAACACTTCCCTACAAGTGAATCGCCTAACCTTGCAACTCAGTTCTAAAAACTGAATAGAATGCAGTTTTCACGCAGATGAAAGACGTATGCTTTCCTTCTAGAGGAGTGTTTTGAAAGACGTTCACAGAGTGATTCTGCAAAGCCTTTTTACTGACGTTGGTTTTAAACGTGTTTTCAGTGTAATTTCTGTCAAACACAAGACACGAGATTTGCTGTTAAAGAATTGAATGTACAGAACGCAAACAAACACTTCCCTACAAGTGAATCGCCTAACCGTGCAACTCAGTTCTAAAAACTGAATAGAATGCAGTTTTCACGCAGATGAAAGACGTATGCTTTCCTTCTAGAGAAGTGTTTTCAAAGACATTCACAGAGTGATTCTACAAAGCCTTTTTACTGAAGTTGGCTTTTAAACGTGTTTTCAGTGGAATTTCTGTCAAACGCAAGACACGATATTTGCTTTTGAAGAATTGAACATACAGAATGCAAACAAAAACTTCCCTACAAGTGAATCGCCTAACCATGCAACTCAGTTCTAAAAACTGAATAGAATGCAGTTTTCACTCACATGAAAGACGTATGCTTTCCTTCTTGAGAAGTGTTTTCAAAGACGTTCACAGAGTGATTCTGCAAAGCCTTTTTACTGACGTTGGTTTTAAACGTGTTTTCAGTGGAATTTCTGTCAAACGCAAGACACGAGATTTGCTGTTAAAGAATTGAATGTACAGAACGCAAACAAACACTTCCCTACAAGTGAATCGCCTAACCATGCAACTCAGTTCTAAAAACTGAATAGAATGCAGTTTTCACTCAGATGAAAGACGTATGCTTCCCTTCTAGAGAAGTGTTTTCAAAGACATTCACAGAGTGATTCTACAAAGCCTTTTTACTGACGTTGGCTTTTAAACGTGTTTTCAGTGGAATTTCTGTCAAACGCAAGACACGATATTTGCTTTTGAAGAATTGAACATACAGAATGCATACAAACACTTCCCTACAAGTGAATCGCCTAACCTTGCAACTCAGTTCTAAAAACTGAATAGAATGCAGTTTTCACGCAGATGAAAGACGAATGCTTTCCTTCTAGAGGAGTGTTTTGAAAGACGTTCACAGAGTGATTCTGCAAAGCCTTTTTACTGACATTGGTTTTAAACGTGTTTTCAGTGGAATTTCTGTCAAACACAATACACGAGATTTGCTGTTAAAGAATTGAATGTACAGAACGCAAACAAACACTTCCCTACAAGTGAATCGCCTAACCGTGCAACTCAGTTCTAAAAACTGAATAGAATGCAGTTTTCACGCAGATGAAAGACGTATGCTTTCCTTCTAGAGAAGTGTTTTCAAAGACATTCACAGAGTGATTCTACAAAGCCTTTTTACTGAAGTTGGCTTTTAAACGTGTTTTCAGTGGAATTTCTGTCAAACGCAAGACACGAGATTTGCTTTTGAAGAATTGAACATACAGAATACAAACAAACACTTCCCTACAACTGAATCGCCTAACCATGCAACTCAGTTCTAAAAACTGAATAGAATGCAGTTTTCACGCAGATGAAAGACGTATGCTTTCCTTCTAGAGAAGTGTTTTGAAAGACGTTCACAGAGTGATTCTGCAAAGCCTTTTTACTGACGTTGGTTTTAAACGTGTTTTCAGTGTAATTTCTGTCAAACACAAGACACGAGATTTGCTGTTAAAGAATTGAATGTACAGAACGCAAACAAACACTTCCCTACAAGTGAATCGCCTAACCATGCAACTCAGTTCTAAAAACTGAATAGAATGCAGTTTTCACGCAGATGAATGACGTATGCTTTCCTTCTAGAGAAGTGTTGTCAAAGACATTCACAGAGTGATTCTACAAAGCCTTTTTACTGACGTTGGCTTTTAAACGTGTTTTCAGTGGAATTTCTGTCAAACGCAAGACACGATATTTGCTTTTGAAGAATTGAACATACAGAATGCAAACAAAAACTTCCCTACAAGTGAATCGCCTAACCATGCAACTCAGTTCTAAAAACTGAATAGAATGCAGTTTTCACTCACATGAAAGACGTATGCTTTCCTTCTTGAGAAGTGTTTTCAAAGACGTTCACAGAGTGATTCTGCAAAGCCTTTTTACTGACGTTGGTTTTAAACGTGTTTTCAGTGGAATTTCTGTCAAACGCAAGACACGAGATTTGCTGTTAAAGAATTGAATGTACAGAACGCAAACAAACACTTCCCTACAAGTGAATCGCCTAACCGTGCAACTCAGTTCTAAAAACTGAATAGAATGCAGTTTTCACTCACATGAAAGACGTATGCTTTCCTTCTTGAGAAGTGTTTTCAAAGATGTTCACAGAGTGATTCTGCAAAGCCTTTTTATTGACGTTGGTTTTAAACGTGTTTTCAGTAGAATTTCTGTCAAACGCAAGAAACGAGATTTGCTGTTAAAGAATTGAATATACAAAACGCAAACAAACAATTCCCTACAAGTGAATCGCCTAACCATGCAACTCAGTTCTAAAAACTGAATAGAATGCAGTTTTCACTCAGATGAAAGACGTACGCTTCCCTTCTAGAGAAGTGTTTTCAAAGACATTCACAGACTGATTCTACAAAGCCTTTTTACTGATGTTGGCTTTTAAACGTGTTTTCAGTGGAATTTCTCTCAAACGCAAGACACGAGATTTGCTGTTAAAGAATTGAACATACAGAATGCAAACAAACACTTCCCTACAAGTGCATCGCCTAACCATGCAACTCAGTTCTAAAAACTGAATAGAATGCAGTTTTCACGCAGATGAAAGAAGTATGCTTTCCTTCTACAGAAGTGTTTTCAAAGACATTCACAGAGTGATTCTACAAAGCCTTTTTACTGACGTTGGCTTTTAAAGGTGTTTTCAGTGGAATTTCTGTCAAACGCAAGACACGATATTTGCTGTTAAAGAATTGAGTATGCAGAACGCAAACAAACACTTCCCTACAAGTGAATCGCCTAACCATGCAACTCAGTTCTAAAAACTGAATAGAATGCAGTTTTCACTCAGATGAAAGACGTATGCTTCCCTTCTAGAGAAGTGTTTTCAAAGACATTCACAGAGTGATTCTACAAAGCCTTTTTACTGACGTTGGCTTTTAAACGTGTTTTCAGTGGAATTTCTGTCAAACGCAAGACACGATATTTGCTTTTGAAGAATTGAACATACAGAATGCAAACAAAAACTTCCCTACAAGTGAATCGCCTAACCATGCAACTCAGTTCTAAAAACTGAATAGAATGCAGTTTTCACTCACATGAAAGACGTATGCTTTCCTTCTTGAGAAGTGTTTTCAAAGACGTTCACAGAGTGATTCTGCAAAGCCTTTTTACTGACGTTGGTTTTAAACGTGTTTTCAGTGGAATTTCTGTCAAACGCAAGACACGAGATTTGCTGTTAAAGAATTGAATGTACAGAACGCAAACAAACACTTCCCTACAAGTGAATCGCCTAACCATGCAACTCAGTTCTAAAAACTGAATAGAATGCAGTTTTCACTCTGATGAAAGACGTATGCTTCCCTTCTAGAGAAGTGTTTTCAAAGACATTCACAGAGTGATTCTACAAAGCCTTTTTACTGACGTTGGCTTTTAAACGTGTTTTCAGTGGAATTTCTGTCAAACGCAAGACACGATATTTGCTTTTGAAGAATTGAACATACAGAATGCATACAAACACTTCCCTACAAGTGAATCGCCTAACCTTGCAACTCAGTTCTAAAAACTGAATAGAATGCAGTTTTCACGCAGATGAAAGACGAATGCTTTCCTTCTAGAGGAGTGTTTTGAAAGACGTTCACAGAGTGATTCTGCAAAGCCTTTTTACTGACATTGGTTTTAAACGTGTTTTCAGTGGAATTTCTGTCAAACACAATACACGAGATTTGCTGTTAAAGAATTGAATGTACAGAACGCAAACAAACACTTCCCTACAAGTGAATCGCCTAACCGTGCAACTCAGTTCTAAAAACTGAATAGAATGCAGTTTTCACGCAGATGAAAGACGTATGCTTTCCTTCTAGAGAAGTGTTTTCAAAGACATTCACAGAGTGATTCTACAAAGCCTTTTTACTGAAGTTGGCTTTTAAACGTGTTTTCAGTGGAATTTCTGTCAAACGCAAGACACGAGATTTGCTTTTGAAGAATTGAACATACAGAATACAAACAAACACTTCCCTACAACTGAATCGCCTAACCATGCAACTCAGTTCTAAAAACTGAATAGAATGCAGTTTTCACGCAGATGAAAGACGTATGCTTTCCTTCTAGAGAAGTGTTTTGAAAGACGTTCACAGAGTGATTCTGCAAAGCCTTTTTACTGACGTTGGTTTTAAACGTGTTTTCAGTGTAATTTCTGTCAAACACAAGACACGAGATTTGCTGTTAAAGAATTGAATGTACAGAACGCAAACAAACACTTCCCTACAAGTGAATCGCCTAACCATGCAACTCAGTTCTAAAAACTGAATAGAATGCAGTTTTCACGCAGATGAATGACGTATGCTTTCCTTCTAGAGAAGTGTTGTCAAAGACATTCACAGAGTGATTCTACAAAGCCTTTTTACTGACGTTGGCTTTTAAACGTGTTTTCAGTGGAATTTCTGTCAAACGCAAGACACGATATTTGCTTTTGAAGAATTGAACATACAGAATGCAAACAAAAACTTCCCTACAAGTGAATCGCCTAACCATGCAACTCAGTTCTAAAAACTGAATAGAATGCAGTTTTCACTCACATGAAAGACGTATGCTTTCCTTCTTGAGAAGTGTTTTCAAAGACGTTCACAGAGTGATTCTGCAAAGCCTTTTTACTGACGTTGGTTTTAAACGTGTTTTCAGTGGAATTTCTGTCAAACGCAAGACACGAGATTTGCTGTTAAAGAATTGAATGTACAGAACGCAAACAAACACTTCCCTACAAGTGAATCGCCTAACCGTGCAACTCAGTTCTAAAAACTGAATAGAATGCAGTTTTCACTCACATGAAAGACGTATGCTTTCCTTCTTGAGAAGTGTTTTCAAAGATGTTCACAGAGTGATTCTGCAAAGCCTTTTTATTGACGTTGGTTTTAAACGTGTTTTCAGTAGAATTTCTGTCAAACGCAAGAAACGAGATTTGCTGTTAAAGAATTGAATATACAAAACGCAAACAAACAATTCCCTACAAGTGAATCGCCTAACCATGCAACTCAGTTCTAAAAACTGAATAGAATGCAGTTTTCACTCAGATGAAAGACGTACGCTTCCCTTCTAGAGAAGTGTTTTCAAAGACATTCACAGACTGATTCTACAAAGCCTTTTTACTGATGTTGGCTTTTAAACGTGTTTTCAGTGGAATTTCTCTCAAACGCAAGACACGAGATTTGCTGTTAAAGAATTGAACATACAGAATGCAAACAAACACTTCCCTACAAGTGCATCGCCTAACCATGCAACTCAGTTCTAAAAACTGAATAGAATGCAGTTTTCACGCAGATGAAAGACGTATGCTTTCCTTCTACAGAAGTGTTTTCAAAGACATTCACAGAGTGATTCTACAAAGCCTTTTTACTGACGTTGGCTTTTAAAGGTGTTTTCAGTGGAATTTCTGTCAAACGCAAGACACGATATTTGCTGTTAAAGAATTGAGTATGCAGAACGCAAACAAACACTTCCCTACAAGTGAATCGCCTAACCATGCAACTCAGTTCTAAAAACTGAATAGAATGCAGTTTTCACTCAGATGAAAGACGTATGCTTCCCTTCTAGAGAAGTGTTTTCAAAGACATTCACAGAGTGATTCTACAAAGCCTTTTTACTGACGTTGGCTTTTAAACGTGTTTTCAGTGGAATTTCTGTCAAACGCAAGACACGATATTTGCTTTTGAAGAATTGAACATACAGAATGCAAACAAAAACTTCCCTACAAGTGAATCGCCTAACCATGCAACTCAGTTCTAAAAACTGAATAGAATGCAGTTTTCACTCACATGAAAGACGTATGCTTTCCTTCTTGAGAAGTGTTTTCAAAGACGTTCACAGAGTGATTCTGCAAAGCCTTTTTACTGACGTTGGTTTTAAACGTGTTTTCAGTGGAATTTCTGTCAAACGCAAGACACGAGATTTGCTGTTAAAGAATTGAATGTACAGAACGCAAACAAACACTTCCCTACAAGTGAATCGCCTAACCATGCAACTCAGTTCTAAAAACTGAATAGAATGCAGTTTTCACTCTGATGAAAGACGTATGCTTCCCTTCTAGAGAAGTGTTTTCAAAGACATTCACAGAGTGATTCTACAAAGCCTTTTTACTGACGTTGGCTTTTAAACGTGTTTTCAGTGGAATTTCTGTCAAACGCAAGACACGATATTTGCTTTTGAAGAATTAAACATACAGAATGCATACAAACACTTCCCTACAAGTGAATCGCCTAACCTTGCAACTCAGTTCTAAAAACTGAATAGAATGCAGTTTTCACGCAGATGAAAGACGTATGCTTTCCTTCTAGAGGAGTGTTTTGAAAGACGTTCACAGAGTGATTCTGCAAAGCCTTTTTACTGACGTTGGTTTTAAACGTGTTTTCAGTGTAATTTCTGTCAAACACAAGACACGAGATTTGCTGTTAAAGAATTGAATGTACAGAACGCAAACAAACACTTCCCTACAAGTGAATCGCCTAACCGTGCAACTCAGTTCTAAAAACTGAATAGAATGCAGTTTTCACGCAGATGAAAGACGTATGCTTTCCTTCTAGAGAAGTGTTTTCAAAGACATTCACAGAGTGATTCTACAAAGCCTTTTTACTGAAGTTGGCTTTTAAACGTGTTTTCAGTGGAATTTCTGTCAAACGCAAGACACGATATTTGCTTTTGAAGAATTGAACATACAGAATGCAAACAAAAACTTCCCTACAAGTGAATCGCCTAACCATGCAACTCAGTTCTAAAAACTGAATAGAATGCAGTTTTCACTCACATGAAAGACGTATGCTTTCCTTCTTGAGAAGTGTTTTCAAAGACGTTCACAGAGTGATTCTGCAAAGCCTTTTTACTGACGTTGGTTTTAAACGTGTTTTCAGTGGAATTTCTGTCAAACGCAAGACACGAGATTTGCTGTTAAAGAATTGAATGTACAGAACGCAAACAAACACTTCCCTACAAGTGAATCGCCTAACCATGCAACTCAGTTCTAAAAACTGAATAGAATGCAGTTTTCACTCAGATGAAAGATGTATGCTTCCCTTCTAGAGAAGTGTTTTCAAAGACATTCACAGAGTGATTCTACAAAGCCTTTTTACTGACGTTGGCTTTTAAACGTGTTTTCAGTGGAATTTCTGTCAAACGCAAGACACGATATTTGCTTTTGAAGAATTGAACATACAGAATGCATACAAACACTTCCCTACAAGTGAATCGCCTAACCTTGCAACTCAGTTCTAAAAACTGAATAGAATGCAGTTTTCACGCAGATGAAAGACGAATGCTTTCCTTCTAGAGGAGTGTTTTGAAAGACGTTCACAGAGTGATTCTGCAAAGCCTTTTTACTGACATTGGTTTTAAACGTGTTTTCAGTGGAATTTCTGTCAAACACAATACACGAGATTTGCTGTTAAAGAATTGAATGTACAGAACGCAAACAAACACTTCCCTACAAGTGAATCGCCTAACCGTGCAACTCAGTTCTAAAAACTGAATAGAATGCAGTTTTCACGCAGATGAAAGACGTATGCTTTCCTTCTAGAGAAGTGTTTTCAAAGACATTCACAGAGTGATTCTACAAAGCCTTTTTACTGAAGTTGGCTTTTAAACGTGTTTTCAGTGGAATTTCTGTCAAACGCAAGACACGAGATTTGCTTTTGAAGAATTGAACATACAGAATGCAAACCAAAACTTCCCTACAAGTGAATCGCCTAACCATGCAACTCAGTTCTAAAAACTGAATAGAATGCAGTTTTCACTCACATGAAAGACGTATGCTTTCCTTCTTGAGAAGTGTTTTGAAAGACGTTCACAGAGTGATTCTGCAAAGCCTTTTTACTGACGTTGGTTTTAAACGTGTTTTCAGTGGAATTTCTGTCAAACCCATGACACGAGATTTGCTGTTAAAGAATTAAATGTACAGAACGCAAACAAACACTTCCCTACAAGTGAATCACCTAACCGTGCAACTCAGTTCTAAAAACTGAATAGAATGCTGTTTTCACTCACATGAAAGACGTATGCTTTCCTTCTTGAGAAGTGTTTTCAAAGACGTTCACAGAGTGATTCTGCAAAGCCTTTTTACTGACGTTGGTTTTAAACGTGTTTTCAGTGGAATTTCTGTCAAACGCAAGACACGAGAATTGCTGTTAAAGAATTGAATGTACAGAACGCAAACAAACACTTCCCTACAAGTGAATCGCCTAACCGTGCAACTCAGTTCTAAAAACTGAATAGAATGCAGTTTTCACTCACATGAAAGACGTATGCTTTCCTTCTTGAGAAGTGTTTTCAAAGACGTTCACAGAGTGATTCTGCAAAGCCTTTTTATTGACATTGGTTTTAAACGTGTTTTCAGTGGAATTTCTGTCAAACACAAGACATGAGATTTGCTGTTAAAGAATTGAATGTACAGAACGCAAACAAACACTTCCCTACAAGTGAATCGCCTAACCGTGCAACTCAGTTCTAAAAACTGAATAGAATGCAGTTTTCACGCAGATGAAAGACGTATGCTTTCCTTCGAGAGAAGTGTTGTCAAAGACATTCACAGAGTGATTCTACAAAGCCTTTTTACTGACGTTGGCTTTTAAACGTGTTTTCAGTGGAATTTCTGTCAAACGCAAGACACCATATTTGCTTTTGAAGAATTGAACATACAGAATGCAAACAAAAACTTCCATACAAGTGAATCGCCTAACCATGCAACTCAGTTCTAAAAACTGAATAGAATGCAGTTTTCACTCACATGAAAGACGTATGCTTTCCTTCTTGAGAAGTGTTTTCAAAGACGTTCACAGAGTGATTCTGCAAAGCCTTTTTACTGACGTTGGTTTTAAACGTGTTTTCAGTGGAATTTCTGTCAAACCCAAGACTCGAGATTTGCTGTTAAAGAATTGAATGTACAGAACGCAAACAAAAACTTCCCTACAAGTGAATCGCCTAACCGTGCAACTCAGTTCTAAAAACTGAATAGAATGCAGTTTTCACGCAGATGAAAGACGTATGCTTTCCTTCTAGAGAAGTGTTTTCAAAGACATTCACAGAGTGATTCTACAAAGCCTTTTTACTGAAGTTGGCTTTTAAACGTGTTTTCAGTGGAATTTCTGTCAAACGCAAGACACGAGATTTGCTTTTGAAGAATTGAACATACAGAATGCAAACAAAAACTTCCCTACAAGTGAATCGCCTAACCATGCAACTCAGTTCTAAAAACTGAATAGAATGCAGTTTTCACTCACATGAAAGACGTATGCTTTCCTTCTTGAGAAGTGTTTTGAAAGACGTTCACAGAGTGATTCTGCAAAGCCTTTTTACTGACGTTGGTTTTAAACGTGTTTTCAGTGGAATTTCTGTCAAACCCAAGACACGAGATTTGCTGTTAAAGAATTAAATGTACAGAACGCAAACAAACACTTCCCTACAAGTGAATCGCCTAACCGTGCAACTCAGTTCTAAAAACTGAATAGAATGCTGTTTTCACTCACATGAAAGACGTATGCTTTCCTTCTTTAGAAGTGTTTTCAAAGACGTTCACAGAGTGATTCTGCAAAGCCTTTTTACTGACGTTGGTTTTAAACGTGTTTTCAGTGCAATTTCTGTCAAACGCAAGACACGAGATTTGCTGTTAAAGAATTGAATGTACAGAACGCAAACAAACACTTCCCTACAAGTGAATCGCCTAACCGTGCAACTCAGTTCTAAAAACTGAATAGAATGCAGTTTTCACTCACATGAAAGATGTATGCTTTCCTTCTTGAGAAGTGTTTTCAAAGACGTTCACAGAGTGATTCTGCAAAGCCTTTTTATTGACGTTGGTTTTAAACGTGTTTTCAGTGGAATTTCTGTCAAACGCAAGACACGAGATTTGCTGTTAAAGAATTGAATATACAGAACGCAAACAAACAATTCCCTACAAGTGAATCGCCTAACCATGCAACTCAGTTCTAAAAACTGAATAGAATGCAGTTTTCACTCAGATGAAAGACGTATGCTTCCCTTCTAGAGAAGTGTCTTCAAAGACATTCATAGAGTGATTCTACAAAGCCTTTTTACTGACGTTGGCTTTTAAACGTGTTTTCAGTGGAATTTCTGTCAAACGCAAGACATGAGATTTGCTGTTAAAGAATTGAACATACAGAATGCATACAAACACTTCCCTACAAGTGAATCGCCTAACCATGCAACTCAGTTCTAAAAACTGAATAGAATGCAGTTTTCACGCAGATGAAAGACGTATGCTTTCCTTCTAGAGAAGTGTTTTGAAAGACGTTCATAGAGTGATTCTACAAAGCCTTTTTACTGACGTTGGCTTTTAAACGTGTTTTCAGTGGAATTTCTGTCAAACGCAAGACACGAGATTTGCTGTTAAAGAATTGAATGTACAGAACGCAAACAAACACTTCCCTACAAGTGAATCGCCTAACCATGCAACTCAGTTCTAAAAACTGAATAGAATGCAGTTTTCACTCAGATGAAAGACGTATGCTTCCCTTCTAGAGAAGTATTTTCAAAGACATTCACAGAGTGATTCTACAAAGCCTTTTTACTGACGTTGGCTTTTAAACGTGTTTTCAGTGGAATTTCTGTCAAACGCAAGACACGATATTTGCTTTTGAAGAATTGAACATACAGAATGCATACAAACACTTCCCTACAAGTGAATCGCCTAACCTTGCAACTCAGTTCTAAAAACTGAATAGAATGCAGTTTTCACGCAGATGAAAGACGTATGCTTTCCTTCTAGAGGAGTGTTTTGAAAGACGTTCACAGAGTGATTCTGCAAAGCCTTTTTACTGACGTTGGTTTTAAACGTGTTTTCAGTGGAATTTCTGTCAAACACAAGACACGAGATTTGCTGTTAAAGAATTGAATGTACAGAACGCAAACAAACACTTCCCTACAAGTGAATCGCCTAACCGTGCAACTCAGTTCTAAAAACTGAATAGAATGCAGTTTTCACTCACATGAAAGACGTATGCTTTCCTTCTTGAGAAGTGTTTTCAAAGACGTTCACAGAGTGATTCTGCAAAGCCTTTTTATTGACGTTGGTTTTAAACGTGTTTTCAGTGGAATTTCTGTCAAATGCAAGACACGAGATTTGCTGTTAAAGAATTGAATATACAGAACGCAAACAAACAATTCCCTACAAGTGAATCGCCTAACCATGCAACTCAGTTCTAAAAACTGAATAGAATGCAGTTTTCACTCAGATGAAAGACGTATGCTTCCCTTCTAGAGAAGTGTCTTCAAAGACATTCACAGAGTGATTCTACAAAGCCTTTTTACTGACGTTGGCTTTTAAACGTGTTTTCAGTGGAATTTCTGTCAAACGCAAGACATGAGATTTGCTGTTAAAGAATTGAACATACAGAATGCATACAAACACTTCCCTACAAGTGAATCGCCTAACCATGCAACTCAGTTCTAAAAACTGAATAGAATGCAGTTTTCACGCAGATGAAAGACGTATGCTTTCCTTCTAGAGGAGTGTTTTGAAAGACGTTCACAGAGTGATTCTGCAAAGCCTTTTTACTGACGTTGGTTTTAAACGTGTTTTCAGTGTAATTTCTGTCAAACACAAGACACGAGATTTGCTGTTAAAGAATTGAATGTACAGAACGCAAACAAACACTTCCCTACAAGTGAATCGCCTAACCGTGCAACTCAGTTCTAAAAACTGAATAGAATGCAGTTTTCACGCAGATGAAAGACGTATGCTTTCCTTCTAGAGAAGTGTTGTCAAAGACATTCACAGAGTGATTCTACAAAGCCTTTTTACTGACGTTGGCTTTTAAACGTGTTTTCAGTGGAATTTCTGTCAAACGCAAGACACGATATTTGCTTTTGAAGAATTGAACATACAGAATGCAAACAAAAACTTCCCTACAATTGAATCGCCTAACCATGCAACTCAGTTCTAAAAACTGAATAGAATGCAGTTTTCACTCACATGAAAGACGTATGCTTTCCTTCTTGAGAAGTGTTTTGAAAGACGTTCACAGAGTGATTCTGCAAAGCCTTTTTACTGACGTTGGTTTTAAACGTGTTTTCAGTGGAATTTCTGTCAAACCCAAGACACGAGATTTGCTGTTAAAGAATTGAATATACAGAACGCAAACAAACAATTCCCTACAAGTGAATCGCCTAACCATGCAACACAGTTCTAAAAACTGAATAGAATGCAGTTTTCACTCAGATGAAAGACGTATGCTTCCCTTCTAGAGAAGTGTCTTCAAAGACATTCACAGAGTGATTCTACAAAGCCTTTTTACTGACGTTGGCTTTTAAACGTGTTTTCAGTGGAATTTCTGTCAAACGCAAGACATGAGATTTGCTGTTAAAGAATTGAACATACAGAATGCATACAAACACTTCCCTACAAGTGAATCGCCTAACCATGCAACTCAGTTCTAAAAACTGAATAGAATGCAGTTTTCACGCAGATGAAAGACGTATGCTTTCCTTCTAGAGGAGTGTTTTGAAAGACGTTCACAGAGTGATTCTGCAAAGCCTTTTTACTGACGTTGGTTTTAAACGTGTTTTCAGTGTAATTTCTGTCAAACACAAGACACGAGATTTGCTGTTAAAGAATTGAATGTACAGAACGCAAACAAACACTTCCCTACAAGTGAATCGCCTAACCGTGCAACTCAGTTCTAAAAACTGAATAGAATGCAGTTTTCACGCAGATGAAAGACGTATGCTTTCCTTCTAGAGAAGTGTTGTCAAAGACATTCACAGAGTGATTCTACAAAGCCTTTTTACTGACGTTGGCTTTTAAACGTGTTTTCAGTGGAATTTCTGTCAAACGCAAGACACGATATTTGCTTTTGAAGAATTGAACATACAGAATGCAAACAAAAACTTCCCTACAATTGAATCGCCTAACCATGCAACTCAGTTCTAAAAACTGAATAGAATGCAGTTTTCACTCACATGAAAGACGTATGCTTTCCTTCTTGAGAAGTGTTTTGAAAGACGTTCACAGAGTGATTCTGCAAAGCCTTTTTACTGACGTTGGTTTTAAACGTGTTTTCAGTGGAATTTCTGTCAAACCCAAGACACGAGATTTGCTGTTAAAGAATTGAATATACAGAACGCAAACAAACAATTCCCTACAAGTGAATCGCCTAACCATGCAACACAGTTCTAAAAACTGAATAGAATGCAGTTTTCACTCAGATGAAAGACGTATGCTTCCCTTCTAGAGAAGTGTCTTCAAAGACATTCACAGAGTGATTCTACAAAGCCTTTTTACTGACGTTGGCTTTTAAACGTGTTTTCAGTGGAATTTCTGTCAAACGCAAGACATGAGATTTGCTGTTAAAGAATTGAACATACAGAATGCATACAAACACTTCCCTACAAGTGAATCGCCTAACCATGCAACTCAGTTCTAAAAACTGAATAGAATGCAGTTTTCACGCAGATGAAAGACGTATGCTTTCCTTCTAGAGAAGTGTTTTGAAAGACGTTCACAGAGTGAATCTACAAAGCCTTTTTACTGACGTTGGCTTTTAAACGTGTTTTCAGTGGAATTTCTGTCAAACGCAAGACACGAGATTTGCTGTTAAAGAATTGAATGTACAGAACGCAAACAAACACTTCCCTACAAGTGAATCGCCTAACCATGCAACTCAGTTCTAAAAACTGAATAGAATGCAGTTTTCACGCAGATGAAAGACGTATGCTTCCCTTCTAGAGAAGTGTTTTCAAAGACATTCACAGAGTGATTCTACAAAGCCTTTTTACTGACGTTGGCTTTTAAACGTGTTTTCAGTGGAATTTCTGTCAAACGCAAGACACGATATTTGCTTTTGAAGAATTGAACATACAGAATGCATACAAACACTTCCCTACAAGTGAATCGCCTAACCTTGCAACTCAGTTCTAAAAACTGAATAGAATGCAGTTTTCACGCAGATGAAAGACGTATGCTTTCCTTCTAGAGAAGTGTTTTGAAAGACGTTCACAGAGTGATTCTGCAAAGCCTTTTTACTGACGTTGGTTTTAAACGTGTTTTCAGTGGAATTTCTGTCAAACACAAGACACGAGATTTGCTGTTAAAGAATTGAATGTACAGAACGCAAACAAACACTTCCCTACAAGTGAATCGCCTAACCGTGCAACTCAGTTCTAAAAACTGAATAGAATGCAGTTTTCATGCAGATGAAAGACGTATGCTTTCCTGCTAGAGAAGTGTTTTCAAAGACATTCACAGAGTGATTCTACAAAGCCTTTTTACTGAAGTTGGCTTTTAAACGTGTTTTCAGTGGAATTTCTGTCAAACGCAAGACACGAGATTTGCTTTTGAAGAATTGAACATACAGAATGCAAACAAAAACTTCCCTACAAGTGAATCGCCTAACCATGCAACTCAGTTCTAAAAACTGAATAGAATGCAGTTTTCACTCACATGAAAGACGTATGCTTTCCTTCTTGAGAAGTGTTTTGTAAGACGTTCACAGAGTGATTCTGCAAAGCCTTTTTACTGACGTTGGTTTTAAACGTGTTTTCAGTGGAATTTCTGTCAAACGCAAGACACGAGATTTGCTGTTAAAGAATTAAATGTACAGAACGCAAACAAACAATTCCCTACAAGTGAATCGCCTAACCAGGCAACTCAGTTCTAAAAACTGAATAGAATGCAGTTTTCACTCAGATGAAAGACGTATGCTTCCCTTCTAGAGAAGTGTCTTCAAAGACATTCACAGAGTGATTCTACAAAGCCTTTTTACTGACGTTGGCTTTTAAACGTGTTTTCAGTGGAATTTCTGTCAAACGCAAGACATGAGATTTGCTGTTAAAGAATTGAACACACAGAATGCATACAAACACTTCCCTACAAGTGAATCGCCTAACCGTGCAACTCAGTTCTAAAAACTGAATAGAATGCAGTTTTCACTCAGATGAAAGACGTATGCTTCCCTTCTAGAGAAGTGTCTTCAAAGACATTCACAGAGTGATTCTACAAAGCCTTTTTACTGACGTTGGCTTTTAAACGTGTTTTCAGTGGAATTTCTGTCAAATGCAAGACATGAGATTTGCTGTTAAAGAATTGAACATACAGAATGCATACAAACACTTCCCTACAAGTGAATCGCCTAACCATGCAACTCAGTTCTAAAAACTGAATAGAATGCAGTTTTCACGCAGATGAAAGACGTATGCTTTCCTTCTAGAGAAGTGTTTTGAAAGACGTTCACAGAGTGATTCTGCAAAGCCTTTTTACTGACGTTGGTTTTAAACGTGTTTTCAGTGTAATTTCTGTCAAACACAAGACACGAGATTTGCTGTTAAAGAATTGAATGTACAGAACGCAAACAAACACTTCCCTACAAGTGAATCGCCTAACCGTGCAACTCAGTTCTAAAAACTGAATAGAATGCAGTTTTCACGCAGATGAAAGACGTATGCTTTCCTTCTAGAGAAGTGTTGTCAAAGACATTCACAGAGTGATTCTACAAAGCCTTTTTACTGACGTTGGCTTTTAAACGTGTTTTCAGTGGAATTTCTGTCAAACGCAAGACAAGATATTTGCTTTTGAAGAATTGAACATACAGAATGCAAACAAAAACTTCCCTACAAGTGAATCGCCTAACCATGCAACTCAGTTCTAAAAACTGAATAGAATGCAGTTTTCACTCACATGAAAGACTTATGCTTTCCTTCTTGAGAAGTGTTTTGAAAGACGTTCACAGAGTGATTCTGAAAAGCCTTTTTACTGACGTTGGTTTTAAACGTGTTTTCAGTGGAATTTCTGTCAAACCCAAGACACGAGATTTGCTGTTAAAGAATTGAATATACAGAACGCAAACAAACAATTCCCTACAAGTGAATCGCCTAACCATGCAACTCAGTTCTAAAAACTGAATAGAATGCAGTTTTCACTCAGATGAAAGACGTATGCTTCCCTTCTAGAGAAGTGTTTTCAAAGACATTCACAGAGTGATTCTACAAAGCCTTTTTACTGACGTTGGCTTTTAAACGTGTTTTCAGTGGAATTTCTGTCAAACGCAAGACACGATATTTGCTTTTGAAGAATTGAACATACAGAATGCATACAAACACTTCCCTACAAGTGAATCGCCTAACCTTGCAACTCAGTTCTAAAAACTGAATAGAATGCAGTTTTCACGCAGATGAAAGACGTATGCTTTCCTTCTAGAGAAGTGTTTTGAAAGACGTTCACAGAGTGATTCTGCAAAGCCTTTTTACTGACGTTGGTTTTAAACGTGTTTTCAGTGGAATTTCTGTCAAACACAAGACACGAGATTTGCTGTTAAAGAATTGAATGTACAGAACGCAAACAAACACTTCCCTACAAGTGAATCGCCTAACCATGCAACTCAGTTCTAAAAACTGAATAGAATGCAGTTTTCACTCAGATGAAAGACGTATGCTTCCCTTCTAGAGAAGTGTTTTCAAAGACATTCACAGAGTGATTCTACAAAGCCTTTTTACTGACGTTGGCTTTTAAACGTGTTTTCAGTGGAATTTCTGTCAAACGCAAGACACGATATTTGCTTTTGAAGAATTGAACATACAGAATGCAAACAAAAACTTCCCTACAAGTGAATCGCCTAACCATGCAACTCAGTTCTAAAAACTGAATAGAATGCAGTTTTCACTCACATGAAAGACGTATGCTTTCCTTCTAGAGAAGTGTTTTGAAAGACGTTCACAGAGTGATTCTGCAAAGCCTTTTTACTGACGTTGGTTTTAAACGTGTTTTCAGTGGAATTTCTGTCAAACACAAGACACGAGATTTGCTGTTAAAGAATTGAATGTACAGAACGCAAACAAACACTTCCCTACAAGTGAATCGCCTAACCGTGCAACTCAGTTCTAAAAACTGAATAGAATGCAGTTTTCATGCAGATGAAAGACGTATGCTTTCCTTTTAGAGAAGTGTTTTCAAAGACATTCACAGAGTGATTCTACAAAGCCTTTTTACTGAAGTTGGCTTTTAAACGTGTTTTCAGTGGAATTTCTGTCAAACGCAAGACACGAGATTTGCTTTTGAAGAATTGAACATACAGAATGCAAACAAAAACTTCCCTACAAGTGAATCGCCTAACCATGCAACTCAGTTCTAAAAACTGAATAGAATGCAGTTTTCACTCACATGAAAGACGTATGCTTTCCTTCTTGAGAAGTGTTTTGTAAGACGTTCACAGAGTGATTCTGCAAAGCCTTTTTACTGACGTTGGTTTTAAACGTGTTTTCAGTGGAATTTCTGTCAAACGCAAGACACGAGATTTGCTGTTAAAGAATTAAATGTACAGAACGCAAACAAACAATTCCCTACAAGTGAATCGCCTAACCATGCAACTCAGTTCTAAAAACTGAATAGAATGCAGTTTTCACTCAGATGAAAGACGTATGCTTCCCTTCTAGAGAAGTGTCTTCAAAGACATTCACAGAGTGATTCTACAAAGCCTTTTTACTGACGTTGGCTTTTAAACGTGTTTTCAGTGGAATTTCTGTCAAACGCAAGACATGAGATTTGCTGTTAAAGAATTGAACATACAGAATGCATACAAACACTTCCCTACAAGTGAATCGCCTAACCATGCAACTCAGTTCTAAAAACTGAATAGAATGCAGTTTTCACTCAGATGAAAGACGTATGCTTCCCTTCTAGAGAAGTGTCTTCAAAGACATTCACAGAGTGATTCTACAAAGCCTTTTTACTGACGTTGGCTTTTAAACGTGTTTTCAGTGGAATTTCTGTCAAACGCAAGACATGAGATTTGCTGTTAAAGAATTGAACATACAGAATGCATACAAACACTTCCCTACAAGTGAATCGCCTAACCATGCAACTCATCTCTAAAAACTGAATAGAATGCAGTTTTCACGCAGATGAAAGACGTATGCTTTCCTTCTAGAGAAGTGTTTTGAAAGACGTTCACAGAGTGATTCTGCAAAGCCTTTTTACTGACGTTGGTTTTAAACGTGTTTTCAGTGTAATTTCTGTCAAACACAAGACACGAGATTTGCTGTTAAAGAATTGAATGTACAGAACGCAAACAAACACTTCCCTACAAGTGAATCGCCTAACCGTGCAACTCAGTTCTAAAAACTGAATAGAATGCAGTTTTCACGCAGATGAAAGACGTATGCTTTCCTTCTAGAGAAGTGTTGTCAAAGACATTCACAGAGTGATTCTACAAAGCCTTTTTACTGACGTTGGCTTTTAAACGTGTTTTCAGTGGAATTTCTGTCAAACGCAAGACACGATATTTGCTTTTGAAGAATTGAACATACAGAATGCAAACAAAAACTTCCCTACAAGTGAATCGCCTAACCATGCAACTCAGTTCTAAAAACTGAATAGAATGCAGTTTTCACTCACATGAAAGACTTATGCTTTCTTTCTTGAGAAGTGTTTTGAAAGACGTTCACAGAGTGATTCTGCAAAGCCTTTTTACTGACGTTGGTTTTAAACGTGTTTTCAGTGGAATTTCTGTCAAACCCAAGACACGAGATTTGCTGTTAAAGAATTGAATATACAGAATGCAAACAAACAATTCCCTACAAGTGAATCGCCTAACCATGCAACTCAGTTCTAAAAACTGAATAGAATGCAGTTTTCACTCAGATGAAAGACGTATGCTTCCCTTCTAGAGAAGTGTCTTCAAAGACATTCACAGAGTGATTCTACAAAGCCTTTTTACTGACGTTGGCTTTTAAACGTGTTTTCAGTGGAATTTCTGTCAAACGCAAGACATGAGATTTGCTGTTAAAGAATTGAACATACAGAATGCATACAAACACTTCCCTACAAGTGAATCGCCTAACCATGCAACTCAGTTCTAAAAACTGAATAGAATGCAGTTTTCACGCAGATGAAAGACGTATGCTTTCCTTCTAGAGAAGTGTTTTGAAAGACGTTCACAGAGTGATTCTACAAAGCCTTTTTACTGACGTTGGCTTTTAAACGTGTTTTCAGTGGAATTTCTGTCAAACGCAAGACACGAGATTTGCTGTTAAAGAATTGAATGTACAGAACGCAAACAAACACTTCCCTACAAGTGAATCGCCTAACCATGCAACTCAGTTCTAAAAACTGAATAGAATGCAGTTTTCACTCAGATGAAAGACGTATGCTTCCCTTCTAGAGAAGTGTCTTCAAAGACATTCACAGAGTGATTCTACAAAGCCTTTTTACTGACGTTGGCTTTTAAACGTGTTTTCAGTGGAATTTCTGTCAAACGCAAGACATGAGATTTGCTGTTAAAGAATTGAACACACAGAATGCAAACAAACACTTCCCTACAAGTGAATCGCCTAACCATGCAACTCAGTTCTAAAAACTGAATAGAATGCAGTTTTCACTCAGATGAAAGACGTATGCTTCCCTTCTAGAGAAGTGTCTTCAAAGACATTCACAGAGTGATTCTACAAAGCCTTTTTACTGACGTTGGCTTTTAAACGTGTTTTCAGTGGAATTTCTGTCAAACGCAAGACATGAGATTTGCTGTTAAAGAATTGAACATACAGAATGCATACAAACACTTCCCTACAAGTGAATCGCCTAACCATGCAACTCAGTTCTAAAAACTGAATAGAATGCAGTTTTCACGCAGATGAAAGACGTATGCTTTCCTTCTAGAGAAGTGTTTTGAAAGACGTTCACAGAGTGATTCTGCAAAGCCTTTTTACTGACGTTGGTTTTAAACGTGTTTTCAGTGGAATTTCTGTCAAACGCAAGACACGAGATTTGCTGTTAAAGAATTGAATGTACAGAACGCAAACAAACACTTCCCTACAAGTGAATCGCCTAACCGTGCAACTCAGTTCTAAAAACTGAATAGAATGCAGTTTTCACTCACATGAAAGACGTATGCTTTCCTTCTTGAGAAGTGTTTTCAAGGACGTTCACAGAGTGATTCTGCAAAGCCTTTTTATTGAGGTTGGTTTTAAACGTGTTTTCAGTAGAATTTCTGTCAAACGCAAGAAAAGAGATTTGCTGTTAAAGAATTGAATATACAGAACGCAAACAAACAATTCCCTACAAGTGAATTGCCTAACCATGCAACTCAGTTCTAAAAACTGAATAGAATGCAGTTTTCACTCAGATGAAAGACGTACGCTTCTCTTCCAGAGAAGTGTTTTCAAAGACATTCACAGAGTGATTCTACAAAGCCTTTTTACTGATGTTGGCTTTTAAACGTGTTTTCAGTGGAATTTCTCTCAAACGCAAGACACGAGATTTGCTGTTAAAGAATTGAACATACAGAATGCAAACAAACACTTCCCTACAAGTGAATCGCCTAACCATGCAACTCAGTTCTAAAAACTGAATAGAATGCAGTTTTCACGCAGATGAAAGACGTATGCTTCCCTTCTAGAGAAGTGTTTTCAAAGACATTCACAGAGTGATTCTACAAAGCCTTTTTACTGACGTTGGCTTTTAAACGTGTTTTCAGTGGAATTTCTGTCAAACGCAAGACACGATTTTTGCTGTTAAAGAATTGAGTATACAGAACGCAAACAAACACTTCCCTACAAGTGAATCGCCTAACCATGCAACTCAGTTCTAAAAACTGAATAGAACGCAGTTTTCACTCAGATGAAATACGTATGCTTTAGTTCTTGAGAAGTGTTTTCAAAGACTTTCACAGAGTGATTCTACAAAGCCTTTTTACTGACGTTGGCTTTTAAACGCGGTTTCAGTGGAATTTCTGTCAAACGCAAGACACGATATTTGATGTTAAAGAATTGAATATCCAGAATGCAAACAAACACTTCCCTACAAGTGTATCGCCTAACCATGCAACTCAGTTCTAAAAACTGAATAGAATGCAGTTTTAACGCAGTTGAAAGACGTATGCTTTCCTTCTTGAGAAGTGTTTTCAAAGATGTTCACAGAGTGATTCTACAAAGCCTTTTTACTGACGATGGCTTTTAAACGTGTTTTCAGTGGAATTTCTGTCAAACGCAAGACACGAGATTTGCTGTTAAAGAATTGAATGTACAGAACGCAAACAAACACTTCCCTACAAGTGAATCGCCTAACCATGCAACTCAGTTCTAAAAACTGAATAGAACGCAGTTTTCACGCAGATGAAAGACGTATGCTTTCCTTCTAGAGAAGTGTTTTGAAAGACGTTCACAGAGTGATTCTGCAAAGCCTTTTTACTGACGTTGGTTTTAAACGTGTTTTCAGTGGAATTTCTGTCAAACGCAAGACACGAGATTTGCTGTTAAAGAATTGAATGTACTGTTCCGCGCCTATCTCTCGCCCGCAAGAAAAGGCACGGTACACACTTAGGATCCTTCTGCAGTATAACTTTAATGTATCTTAAGGGAGAGCATTTAGCTTACGGAAATGGAGAGGGAGGAGAGAGTGAGAGAGCCGGCAGAGAGGCCGGCAGAGGGGCAGGGGCCGCTGCGCTAGAGCCAGCGGCGGCGGGCCCCCAGCGGAGAAAAGGGAAGCCAGAGAGCTAGGCTAGGCCCTGGCGTGGTCTGAGCCGGGCCATCCGCCACGTGGCCTTGAGCCCGCGTCCCAGAAGCTGGGCCGGCGTCCGTGCGCACGGCGGGGCGGAGAGAGAGAGAGAGGAAGAGAAGGGACCACGAGGTAGGAAGACCCGGTTTTAAGACGACCAAACGGCTCTTGCTTTAGACGAAACACCTTCCTATTGGTCGTAGTTCAGAATCCCATGACGCCACGGGAAAGGCGGAGAAACCAGACCAGTCTCGCGAGATTACCAAGCGCATGCGCTCTCTAAAGACTCAGGCGGGTTGGCCAGCACCAGGTAATAGCACCACCTAGAGGGGCTGGGGCCAGTGGCCTCCAACATCTCACCCTTCTCAAATATTAAGCAACGAGGAAGTCCTATAAGAGGGTGGAGACAGTGATCATCCCCCAGAATACATCGTGGACTTGCGTGGGTGTCACCCCTAATCCCTCGACAGATCGCGATGCCCCCAGCCTGTCCTCTGCCTTTTGCTGGGAAGGGAATTAAGACAGATACCCTTATGCAGGATGATGTGTCTCTCGGGACATAGGTATGTCCCGTGCGATGCCCTTGGCTCAGCATACCTCTTAGGACACGGGCTGAACGCTCCATCTAGTGCAATAGACAAGGCAGTCTAGGTGTGTAGGAGCTGTCTAAGCCACAATATCTCTATTGCTTTATCATAATTAGTCATACCTCTATCGAGGTTTCTGAGTCTAGAGCCATTAAGGCTTGAGCCGAAACTGTCTTGTTTCTCGGACTTTGGATTCTGAACCTACAAACTGTCTAGAGAAGAATGACTAGTCCTCTGCAAAAAGCTAGGTCAGATATATCCACCCCCACCCATCTTTTGGAGTAGGGGAAGAGGGGATTTATGGAGTGAGCTCTCTGGTCAGCGACAGGTCTAGCCGAGTGGAATTGGCCTGGACGATCGCCACTTGTAGGTCACGAAGGGTCTGTTCAAACTTAGACGACCAATTCTGTAAGAAAATTGAGAGAGGCTTTTCGAAAGATTAGTTGTCTTTGTAAAGTTTTTATATTGAATAGAGGTTATGTATAAGCCAGCAAATTATTGCTCACACCTCAATTGTGCCAATTACTGAGGTGGACAGTTTGTTAACCGCCTGTGCAGTCTGCCCTATTTTTGAAAGTGCATCAGATAGTTGTGAGCTACTGGGGAGGCCACGGTGATATGGGCGTGACTCGTGGCACGTGGGTCACTACTGCAAAGAAATAAAGCTGAGTATCTCAGCATAAGGCATAAAGGCAATTATCAAATTTGTATCTTAATTTATCTATAATTTTTGAAGCATTGCTAACAATCTAAATAACTGGTGGTTAAATTGGGAGAAAATGAAAATATTTTAGGCATGGCCCAACCTATATTTTTGGATCGGCAACTGTTACATGGTAAAATTGAATTTTTATTTGGCCTGCCTGAGCAAAAAGGAAGCCAATTTTGGTTTTATTAAACTCTGTTTCCTTTGTCAGGCTGCCGAGAAATTTTTTAGTAATATATCTGAACTATTTTTAACTAAAACATAAACTTCTCTCTAACCCCAAACTTTTATTTTCTTTAAAGCTATGTAGTGGTATTATACATCACCGGCATTGGCAGAGGGAAGGTGGGCATTATCTTCTATCGCTGTCACCAAACACATCAACTGGAGAAGGCGAGGAGCTCTGGGATCCAAACTGGATTTTTTTTATCCTGTGGAAAAACACAGACAGCTCCCCGGGATCTTATTAAAATAGGATCCGGGCCTTTCCATTTATATTCCCCCTTTCTGTTTTAACAAATAGGATTTTAAGGTCTGATGTGCACGTTTAATAATGCCTTGTCCTTGAGGGTTGTATGGTAACCTGGTAAGGTGTGTCACTTGTATTTGTGCACAAAATTGGGCGAATTTTTGGGAGCTGTAAGCTGGCCCATTATCAGTCTTGAGGCAAGCTGGTTTGTCTCAGGCGCTCTATGCCTCTAAGCAATGTTGAATAACATGTATGGTCTCAATAGAAACATGTATAAATTGAAGCTTTTTGCAGCTTACAACGGATTAGCAAAGGCAGCAGCGACCAGGCGTGTAGCTTGGTCAGCCAAATTATTTTCTTTGCTCATAGGGCCCGGGAGTCCCGAATGTGCCCGTATATGGGTAATATAGAAGGGCTATGGTACAAAACAGAGCAGACACTGTATTGGAAGGATTAATAACACTGGCCGTTTTAAGTAACTGAAGGGCATTTACCACATAATGGGAATCAGACACAATATTAAGCGGACAATCAAACTTTTGTAAAACTTCTAACACAATTAGACATTTAACAATCTGGGGTGATTTTTGACCAAAATCTTTGAAAAATGTCTGTGAATTTATAATATAAGCACCCCGTCTATTTTCTGAGCCATCTGTATATACAGTTAAGCCATCTTTTAAAGGCACTGAGGAAGTAACACGTGGATATACCACAGGGTGATAAGCCAAACTGTAACAAAGGATATTTAGGATAATGATTATCAATTTTTCTAGGAAACATCAAACAAAGACTTTAAATCTGCAGTGGAAATTTTTTTTTTTAAAAAAAGGTCTAAGCCAATTAATATATTCTATGGAGAAGTGGAGGGCTTACAAATATGTTTTCTAGCAAGCTGTTCTGTAACAGGCTCAATCACTGCCTTAAGCTTGTCAGAGGTCAGTGGCCACTGAGGAACCCATACTGGCACCTCTGTTTTTCAAGGTATGAGTCATGCTGTCTCAGTGGCACCTAAGAAAAACCTAGGCCCTGTCTTTGCCTATGAATCTTGGGCGTGGTTTGTCTTTGTCTTAACCGCCCCAGGCCCTGTCTTTCCTCATAACACGAGGAGCCAAACTTTAAATTTAAATTTTCAAGTTTCCGTACCTTTAGTTTCTGGGTCCCTATCTCCCCCAAATCTTTTATTTTTCTGGGGGGTCCTTTTTTACTTATCGAGTATTCCTATTTTCAAGTTTCCGTACCTTTAGTTTCTGGTTCCCTATCTCCCCCAAATCTTTTATTTTTCTGGGGGGTCCTTTTTACTTAACGAGTATTCCTAACTCCCCCATATCTTTTATTTTTCCGGGGGTCTTTTTTCACTTTTTTTGGCGCGCGCCTAACCTCACACGGCTCCCGGTTTCTGACATGCTGTCCTGAACTCTCCCTATCAGGCCTCGCCCTTTAGCTACCAGATCTTTACAGGCTTTATTTTCTAAAATTAACAGCACTGCCAAGACAAGCCTCAAGGCCTCAAAAAATCCTTTCAAAAGTCCCAAACCAAAGTTCAGTTCAGACATACCTCTCCGAGTAACCTGTCCGCAGTTCTTAATCCTGTCTGGCGGTGCAAACGATGTAAATTCCCGGGTTTCGGCACCACTTGTTCCGCGCCTATCTCTCGCCCGCAAGAAAAGGCACGGTACACACTTAGGATCCTTCTGCAGTATAACTTTAATGTATCTTAAGGGAGAGCATTTAGCTTACGGAAATGGAGAGGGAGGAGAGAGTGAGAGAGCCGGCAGAGAGGCCGGCAGAGGGGCGGGGGCCGCTGCGCAAGAGCCAGCGGCGGCGGGCCCCCAGCGGGGAAAAGGGAAGCCAGAGAGCTAGGCTAGGCCCTGGCGTGGTCTGGGCCGGGCCATCCGCCACGTGGCCTTGAGCCCGCGTCCCAGAAGCTGGGCCGGCGTCCGTGCGCACGGCGGGGCGGAGAGAGAGAGAGAGGAAGAGAAGGGAACACGAGGTAGGAAGACCCGGTTTTAAGACGACCAAACGGCTCTTGCTTTAGACGAAACACCTTCCTATTGGTCGTAGTTCAGAATCCCATGACGCCACGGGAAAGGCGGAGAAACCAGACCAGTCTCGCGAGATTACCAAGCGCATGCGCTCTCTAACGAATCAGGCGGGTTGGCCAGCACCAGGTAATAGCGCCACCTAGAGGGGCTGGGGCCAGTGGCCTCCAACAATGTACAGAACGCAAACAAACACTTCCCTACAAGTGAATCGCCTAACCGTGCAACTCAGTTCTAAAAACTGAATAGAATGCACTTTTCACGCAGATGAAAGACGTATGCTTTCCTTCTAGAGAAGTGTTGTCAAAGACATTCACAGAGTGATTCTACAAAGCCTTTTTACTGACGTTGGCTTTTAAACGTGTTTTCAGTAGAATTTCTGTCAAACGCAAGACACGATATTTGCTTTTGAAGAATTGAACATACAAAATGCAAACAAAAACTTCCCTACAAGTGAATCGCCTAACCATGCAACTCAGTTCTAAAAACTGAATAGAATGCAGTTTTTACACACATGAAAGACGTATGCTTTCCTTCTTGAGAAGTGTTTTCAAAGACGTTCACAGAGTGATTCTGCAAAGCCTTTTTATTGACGTTGGTTTTAAACGTGTTTTCAGTGGAATTTCTGTCAAACGCAAGACACGAGATTTGCTGTTAAAGAATTGAATATACAGAACGCAAACAAACAATTCCCTACAAGTGAATCGCCTAACCGTGCAACTCAGTTCTAAAAACTGAATAGAATGCAGTTTTCACTCACATGAAAGACGTATGCTTTCCGTCTTGAGAAGTGTTTTCAAAGACTTTCACAGAGTGATTCTACAAAGCCTTTTTACTGACGTTGGTTTTAAAGTGTTTTCAGTGGAATTTCTGTCAAACACAAGACACGAGATTTGCTGTTAAAGAATTGAATGTATAGAACGCAAACAAACACTTACCTACAAGTGAATCGCCTAACCATGCAACTCAGTTCTAAAAACTGAATAGAATGCAGTTTTCACGCAGATGAAAGACATATGCTTTCCTTCTAGAGAAGTGTTTTCAAAGACATTCACAGAGTGATTCTACAAAGCCTTTTTACTGACGTTGGCTTTTAAACGTGTTTTCAGTGGAATTTCTGTCAAACGCAAGACACGAGATTTGCTGTTAAAGAATTGAATGTACAGAACGCAAACAAACACTTCCCTACAAGTGAATCGCCTAACCATGCAACTCAGTTCTAAAAACTGAATAGAATGCAGTTTTCACGCAGATTTAATACGTATGCTTCCCTTCTAGAGAAGTGTTTTCAAAGACATTCACAGAGTGATTCTACAAAGCCTTTTTACTGACGTTGGCTTTTAAACGTGTTTTCAGTGGAATTTCTGTCAAAAGCAAGACACGATATTTGCTTTTGAAGAATTGAACATACAGAATGCATAAAAACACTTCCCTACAAGTGAATCGCCTAACCATGCAACTCAGTTCTAAAAACTGAATAGAATGCTGTTTTCACGCAGATGAAAGATGTATGCTTTCCTTCTAGAGAAGTGTTTTGAAAGACGTTCACAGAGTGATTCTGCAAAGCCTTTTTACTGACATTGGTTTTAAACGTGTTTTCAGTGGAATTTCTGTCAAACGCAAGACACGAGATTTGCTGTTAAAGAATTGAATGTACAGAACGCAAACAAACACTTCCCTACAAGTAAATCGCCTAACCGTGCAACTCAGTTCTAAAAACTGAATAGAATGCAGTTTTCACGCAGATGAAAGACATATGCTTTCCTTCTAGAGAAGTGTTGTCAAAGACATTCACAGAGTGATTCTACAAAGCCTTTTTACTGACGTTGGTTTTAAACGTGTTTTCAGTGGAATTTCTGTCAAACGCAAGACACGAGATTTCCTGTTAAAGAATTGAAAGTACAGAACGCAAACAAACACTTCCCTACAAGTGAATCGCCTAACCGTGCAACTCAGTTCTAAAAACTGAATAGAATGCAGTTTTCACTCACATGAAAGACGTATGCTTTCCTTCATGAGAAGTGTTTTCAAAGACGTTCACAGAGTGATTCTGCAAAGCCTTTTTATTGACGTTGGTTTTAAACGTGTTTTCAGTGGAATTTCTGTCAAACGCAAGACACGATATTTGCTTTTGAAGAATTGAACATACAGAATGCATACAAACACTTCCCTACAAGTGAATCGCCTAACCATGCAACTCAGTTCTAAAAACTGAATAGAATGCAGTTTTAACGCAGATGAAAGACGTATGCTTCCCTTCTAGAGAAGTGTTTTCAAAGACATTCACAGAGTGATTCTACAAAGCCTTTTTACTGACGTTGGCTTTTAAACGTGTTTTCGGTGGAATTTCTGTCAAACGCAAGACACGATATTTGCTGTTAAAGAATTGAATATACAGAACGCAAACAAACACTTCCCTACAAGTGAATCGCCTAACCATGCAACTCAGTTCTAAAAACTGAATAGAACGCAGTTTTCACTCAGATGAAATACGTATGCTTTAGTTCTTGAGAAGTGTTTTCAAAGACTTTCACAGAGTGATTTTACAAAGCCTTTTTACTGACGTTGGCTTTTAAACGCGGTTTCAGTGGAATTTCTGTCAAACGCAAGACACGATATTTGATGTTAAAGAATTGAATATCCAGAATGCAAACTAACAATTCCCTACAAGTGTATCGCCTAACCATGCAACTCAGTTCTAAAAACTGAATAGAATGCAGTTTTAACTCAGATGAAAGACGTATGCTTTCCTTCTTGAGAAGTGTTTTCAAACACGTTCACAGAATGATTCTACAAAGCCTTTTTACTGACGTTGGCTTTTAAACGTGTTTTCAGTGGAATTTTTGTCAAATGCAAGACACGAGATTTGCTGTTAAAGAATTGAATGTACAGAACGCAAACAAACACTTCCCTACAAGTGAATCGCCTAACCATGCAACTCAGTTCTAAAAACTGAATAGAACGCAGTTTTCACTCAGATGAAATACGTATGCTTTCCTTCTTGAGAAGTGTTTTCAAAGACGTTCACAGAGTGATTCTGCAAAGCCTTTTTACTGACGTTGGTTTTAAACGTGTTTTCAGTGGAATTTCTGTCAAATGCAAGACACGAGATTTGCTGTTAAAGAATTGAATGTACAGAACGCAAACAAAAACTTCCCTACAAGTGAATCGCCTAACCGTGCAACTCAGTTCTAAAAACTGAATAGAATGCAGTTTTCACTCACATGAAAGACGTATGCTTTCCTTCTTGAGAAGTGTTTTCAAAGACGTTCACAGAGTGATTCTGCAAAGCCTTTTTATTGAAGTTGGTTTTAAACGTGTTTTCAGTGGAATTTCTGTCAAACGCAAGACACGAGATTTGCTGTTAAAGAATTGAATATACAGAACGCAAACAAACAATTCCCTACAAGTGAATCGCCTAACCATGCAACTCAGTTCTAAAAACTGAATAGAATGCAGTTTTCACTCAGATGAAAGACGTATGCTTCCCTTCTAGAGAAGTGTTTTCAAAGACATTCACAGAGTGATTCTACAAAGCCTTTTTACTGACTTTGGCTTTTAAACGTTTTTCAGTGGAATTTCTGTCAAACGCAAGACACGAGATTTGCTGTTAAAGAATTGAGAATACAGAACGCAAACAAACACTTCCCTACAAGTGAATCGCCTAACAATGAAACTCAGTTCTAAAAACTGAATAGAAAGCAGTTTTTACTCAGATGAAATACATATGCTTTAGTTCTTGAGAAGTGTTTTCAAAGACTTTCACAGAGTGATTCTACAAAGCCTTTTTACTGACGTTGGTTTTAAACGTTTTTTCAGTGGAATTTCTGTCAAACGCAAGACACGATATTTGATGTTAAAGAATTGAATATCCAGAATGCAAACAAACAATTCCCTACAAGTGTATCGCCTAACCATGCAACTCAGTTCTAAAAACTGAATAGAATGCAGTTTTAACGCAGATGAAAGACGTATGCTTTCCTTCTTGAGAAGTGTTTTCAAAGACTTTCACAGAGTGATTCTGCAAAGCCTTTTTACAGACGTTGGCTTTTAAACGTGTTTTCAGTGGAATTTCTGTCAAACGCAAGACACGAGATTGCTGTTAAAGAATTGAATGTACAGAACGCAAACAAACACTTCCCTACAAGTGAATCGCCTAACCATGCAACTCAGTTCTAAAAACTGAATAGAATGCAGTTTTCACTCAGACGAAAGACTTATGCTTTCCTTCTTAAGAAGTCTTTTCAAAGACATTCAAAGAGTGATTCTGCAAAGCCTTTTTACTGACGTTGGTTTTAAACGTGTTTTCAGTGGAATTTCTGTCAAACGCAAGGCACAAGATTTGCTGTTAAAGAATTGAACATACAGAATGCATACAAACACTTCCCTACAAGTGAATCGCCTAACCATGCAACTCAGTTCTAAAAACTGAATAGAATGCAGTTTTCACGCAGATGAAAGACGTATGCTTTCCTTCTAGAGAAGTGTTTTTAAAGACATTCACAGAGGGATTCTGCAAAGCCTTTTTACTGACGTTGGTTTTAAACGTGTTTTCAGTGGAAATTCTGTCAAACGAAAGACATGAGATTTGCTGTTAAAGAATTGAATGTACAGAACGCAAACAAACAGTTCCCTATAAGTGAATCGCCTAACCGTGCAACTCAGTTCTAAAAACTGAATAGAATGCAGTTTTCACGCAGATGAAAGACATATGCTTTCCTTCTAGAGAAGTGTTGTCAAAGACATTCACAGAGTGATTCTACAAAGCCATTTTACTGACGTTGGCTTTTAAACGTGTTTTCAGAGGAATTTCTGTCAAACGCAAGACACGAGATTTGCTGTTAAAGAATTGAATGTACAGAACGCAAACAAACACTTCCCTACAAGTGAATCGCCTAACCGTGCAACTCAGTTCTAAAAACTGAATAGAATGCAGTTTTCACTCACATGAAAGACGTATGCTTTCCTTCTAGAGAAGTGTTTTCAAAGACATTCACAGAGTGATTCTACAAAGCCTTTTTATTGACTTTGGCTTTTAAACGTTTTTTCAGTGGAATTTCTGTCAAACGCAAGACACGATATTTGCTGTTACAGAATTGAGAATACAGAACGCAAACAAACACTTCCCTACAAGTGAATCGCCTAACCATGCAACTCAGTTCTAAAAACTGATAAGAACGCAGTTTTCACTCAGATGAAATACGTATGCTTTAGTTCTTGAGAAGTGTTTTCAAAGACTTTCACAGAGTGATTCTACAAAGCCTTTTTACTGACGTTGGTTTTAAAGGTTTTTTCAGTGGAATTTCTGTCAAACGCAAGACACGAGATTTGCTGTTAAAGAATTGAATGTACAGAACGCAAACAAACACTTCCCTACAAGTGAATCGCCTAACCTTGCAACTCAGTTCTAAAAACTGAATAGAATGCAGTTTTCACTCACATGAAAGACGTATGCTGTCCTTCTTGAGAAGTATTTTCAAAGATGTTCACAGAGTGATTCTGCAAAGCCTTTTTATTGACGTTGGTTTTAAACGTGTTTTCAGTGGAATTTCTGTCAAATGCAAGACACGAGATTTGCTGTTGAAGAATTGAATATACAAAACGCAAAAAAACAATTCCCTACAAGTGCATCGCCTAACCATGCAACTCAGTTCTAAAAACTGAATAGAATGCAGTTTTCACTCAGATGAAAGACGTATGCTTCCCTTCTAGAGAAGTGTTTTCAAAGACATTCACAGAGTGATTCTACAAAGCCTTTTTACTGACATTGGCTTTTAAACGTGTTTTCAGTGGAATTTCTGTCAAACGCAAGACACGATATTTGCTGTTAAAGAATTGAATGTACAGAACGCAAACAAACACTTCCCTACAAGTGAATCGCCTAACCATGCCACTCAGTTCCAAAAACTGAATAGAACGCAGTTTTCACTCACATGAAAGACGTATGCTTTCCTTCTTGAGAAGTATTTTCAAAGATGTTCACAGAGTGATTCTGCAAAGCCTTTTTATTGACGTTGGTTTTAAACGTGTTTTCAGTGGAATTTCTGTTAAATGCAAGACACGAGATTTGCTGTTGAAGAATTGAATATACAAAACGCAAACAAACAATTCCCTACAAGTGAATCGCCTAACCATGCAACTCAGTTCTAAAAACTGAATAGAATGCAGTTTTCACTCAGATGAAAGACGTATGCTTCCCTTCTAGAGAAGTGTTTTCAATGACATTCACAGAGTGATTCTACAAAGCCTTTTTAATGACATTGGCTTTTAAACGTGTTTTCAGTGGAATTTCTGTCAAACGCAAGACACGATATTTGCTGTTAAAGAATTGAGTATACAGAAAGCAAACAAACACTTCCCTACAAGTGAATCGCCTAACCATGCCACTCAGTTCCAAAAACTGAATAGAACGCAGTTTTCACTCAGATGAAATAGGTATACTTTAGTTCTTGAGAAGTGTTTTCAAAGACTTTCACAGAGTGATTCTACAAAGCCTTTTTACTGACGTTGGCTTTTAAACGCGGTTTTAGTAGAATTTCTGTCAAACGCAAGACACGATATTTGATGTTAAAGAATTGAATATCCAGAATGCAAACAAACAATTCCCTACAAGTGTATCGTCTAACCATGCAAATCAGTTCTAAAAACTGAATAGAATGCAGTTTTAACGCAGATGAAAGACGTATGCTTTCCTTCTTGAGAAGTGTTTTCAAACACGTTCACAGAATGATTCTACAAAGCCTTTTTACTGACGTTGGCTTTTAAACGTGTTTTCAGTGGAATTTTTGTCAAACGCAAGACACGAGATTTGCTGTTAAAGAATTGAAGGTACAGAACGCAAACAAACACTTCCCTACAAGTGAATCGCCTAACCATGCAACTCAGTTCTAAAAACTGTATAGAACGCAGTTTTCACGCAGATGAAAGACGTATGCTTTCCTTCTTGAGAAGTGTTTTCAAAGACGTTCACAGAGTGATTCTGCAAAGCCTTTTTACTGACGTTGGTTTTAAACGTGTTTTCAGTGGAATTTCTGTCAAACGCAAGACACGAGATTTGCTGTTAAAGAATTGAATGTACAGAACGCAAACAAAAACTTCCCTACAAGTGAATCGCCTAACCGTGCAACTCAGTTCTAAAAACTGAATAGAATGCAGTTTTCACTCACATGAAAGACGTATGCTTTCCTTCTTGAGAAGTGTTTTCAAAGACGTTCACAGAGTGATTCTGCAAAGCCTTTTTATTGAAGTTGGTTTTAAACGTGTTTTCAGTGGAATTTCTGTCAAACGCAAGACACGAGATTTGCTGTTAAAGAATTGAATATACAGAACGCAAACAAACAATTCCCTACAAGTGAATCGCCTAACCATGCAACTCAGTTCTAAAAACTGAATAGAATTCAGTTTTCACTCAGATGAAAGACGTATGCTTCCCTTCTAGAGAAGTGTTTTCAAAGACATTCACAGAGTGATTCTACAAAGCCTTTTTACTGACTTTGGCTTTTAAACGTTTTTCAGTGGAATTTCTGTCAAACGCAAGACACGATATTTGCTGTTAAAGAATTGAGAATACAGAACGCAAACAAACACTTCCCTACAAGTGAATCGCCTAACAATGAAACTCAGTTCTAAAAACTGAATAGAACGCAGTTTTCACTCAGATGAAATACATATGCTTTAGTTCTTGAGAAGTGTTTTCAAAGACTTTCACAGAGTGATTCTACAAAGCCTTTTTACTGACGTTGGTTTTAAACGTTTTTTCAGTGGAATTTCTGTCAAACGCAAGACACGATATTTGATGTTAAAAAATTGAATATCCAGAATGCAAACAAACAATTCCCTACAAGTGTATCGCCTAACCATGCAACTCAGTTCTAAAAACTGAATAGAATGCAGTTTTAACGAAGACGAAAGACTTATGCTTTCCTTCTTAAGAAGTCTTTTCAAAGACATTCAAAGAGTGATTCTGCAAAGCCTTTTTACTGACGTTGGTTTTAAACGTGTTTTCAGTGGAATTTCTGTCAAACGCAAGGCACAAGATTTGCTGTTAAAGAATTGAACATACAGAATGCATACAAACACTTCCCTACAAGTGAATCGCCTAACAATGCAACTCAGTTCTAAAAACTGAATAGAATGCAGTTTTCACGCAGATGAAAGACGTATGCTTTCCTTCTAGAGAAGTGTTTTTAAAGACGTTCACAGAGGGATTCTGCAAAGCCTTTTTACTGACGTTGGTTTTAAACGTGTTTTCAGTGGAATTTCTGTCAAACGAAAGACATGAGATTTGCTGTTAAAGAATTGAATGTACAGAACGCAAACAAACACTTCCCTGTAAGTGAATCGCCTAACCGTGCAACTCAGTTCTAAAAACTGAATAGAATGCAGTTTTCACGCAGATGAAAGACATATGCTTTCCTTCTAGAGAAGTGTTGTCAAAGACATTCACAGAGTGATTCTACAAAGCCATTTTACTGACGTTGGCTTTTAAACGTGTTTTCAGTGGAATTTCTGTCAAACGCAAGACACGAGATTTGCTGTTAAAGAATTGAATGTACAGAACGCAAACAAACACTTCCCTACAAGTGAATCGCCTAACCATGCAACTCAGTTCTAAAAACTGAATAGAACGCAGTTTTCACTCAGATGAAATACATATGCTTTAGTTCTTGAGAAGTGTTTTCAAAGACTTTCACAGAGTGATTCTACAAAGCCTTTTTACTGACGTTGGTTTTAAATGTTTTTTCAGTGGAATTTCTGTCAAACGCAAGACACGAGATTTGCTGTTAAAGAATTGAATGTACAGAACGCAAACAAACACTTCCCTACAAGTGAATCGCCTAACCTTGCAACTCAGTTCTAAAAACTGAATAGAATGCAGTTTTCACTCACATGAAAGACGTATGCTTTCCTTCTTGAGAAGTATTTTCAAAGATGTTCACAGAGTGATTCTGCAAAGCCTTTTTATTGATGTTGGTTTTAAACGTGTTTTCAGTGGAATTTCTGTCAAATGCAAGACACGAGATTTGCTGTTGAAGAATTGAATATACAAAACGCAAACAAACAATTCCCTACAAGTGAATCGCCTAAACATGCAACTCAGTTCTAAAAACTGAATAGAATGCAGTTTTCACTCAGATGAAAGACGTATGCTTCCCTTCTAGAGAAGTGTTTTCAAAGACATTCACAGAGTGATTCTACAAAGCCTTTTTAATGACATTGGCTTTTAAACGTGTTTTCAGTGGAATTTCTGTCAAACGCAAGACACGATATTTGCTGTTAAAGAATTGAGTATACAGAACGCAAACAAACACTTCCCTACAAGTGAATCGCCTAACCATGCCACTCAGTTCTAAAAACTGAATAGAACGCAGTTTTCACGCAGATGAAATAGGTATGCTTTAGTTCTTGAGAAGTGTTTTCAAAGACTTTCACAGAGTGATTCTACAAAGCCTTTTTACTGACGTTGGCTTTTAAACGCGGTTTCAGTGGAATTTCTGTCAAACGCAAGACACGATATTTGATGTTAAAGAATTGAATATCCAGAATGCAAACAAACAATTCCCTACAAGTGTATCGCCTAACCATGCAAATCAGTTCTAAAAACTGAATAGAATGCAGTTTTAACGCAGATGAAAGACGTATGCTTTCCTTCTTGAGAAGTGTTTTCAAAGACGTTCACAGAGTGATTCTACAAAGCCTTTTTACTGACGTTGGCTTTTAAACGTGTTTTCAGTGGAATTTCTGTCAAACGCAAGACACGAGATTTGCTGTTAAAGAATTGAATGTACAGAACGCCAACAAACACTTCCCTACAAGTGAATCGCCTAACCATGCAACTCAGTTCTAAAAACTGAATAGAACGCAGTTTTCACGCACATGAAAGACGTATGCTTCCCTTCTAGAGAAGTGTTGTCAAAGACATTCACAGAGTGATTCTACAAAGCCTTTTTACTGACGTTGGCTTTTAAATGTGTTTTCAGTGGAATTTCTGTCAAACGCAAGACACAATATTTGCTTTTGAAGAATTGAACATACAGAATGCAAACAAAAACTTCCCTACAAGTGAATTGCCTAACCATGCAACTCAGTTCTAAAAACTGAAAAGAATGCAGTTTTCACTCAGACAAAAGACTTATGCTTTCCTTCTTAAGAAGTCTTTTCAAAGACATTCAAAGAGTAATTCTGCAAAGCCTTTTTACTGACGTTGGTTTTAATCGTGTTTTCAGTGGAATTTCTGTCAAAAACAAGGCACAAGATTTGATGTTAAAGAATTGAACATACAGAATGCATACAAACACTTCCCTACAAGTGAATCGCCTAACCATGCAACTCAGTTCTAAAAACTGAATAGAATGCAGTTTTCACGCAGATGAAAGACGTATGCTTTCCTTCTAGAGAAGTGTTTTGAAAGACGTACACAGAGTGATTCTGCAAAGCCTTTTTACTGACGTTGGTTTTAAACGTGTTTTCAGTGGAATTTCTGTCAAACGCAAGACACGAGATTTGCTGTTAAAGAATTGAATGTACAGAACGCAAACAAACAGTTCCCTATAAGTGAATCGCCTAACCGTGCAACTCAGTTCTAAAAACTGAATAGAATGCAGTTTTCACGCAGATGAAAGACATATGCTTTCCTTCTAGAGAAGTGTTTTCAAAGACATTCACAGAGTGATTCTACAAAGCCTTTTTACTGACGTTGGCTTTTAAACGTGTTTTCAGTGGAATTTCTGTCAAACGCAAGACACGATATTTGCTTTTGAAGAATTGAACATACAGAATGCAAACAAAAACTTCCCTACAAGTGAATCGCCTAACCATGCAACTCAGTTCTAAAAACTGAATAGAATGCAGTTTTCACGCAGATGAAAGACGTATGCTTTTCTTCTTGAGAAGTGTTTTGAAAGATGTTCACAGAGTGATTCTGCAAAGCCTTTTTACTGACGTTGGTTTTAAACGTGTTTTCAGTGGAATTTCTGTCAAACGCAAGACACGAGATTTGCTGTTAAAGAATTGAATGTACAGAACGCAAACAAACACTTCCCTACAAGTGAATCGCCTAACCATGCAACTCAGTTCTAAAAACTGAATAGAACGCAGTTTTCACCCAGATGAAAGACGTATGCTTCCCTTCTAGAGAAGTGTTGTCAAAGACATTCACAGAGTGATTCTACAAAGCCTTTTTACTGACGTTGGCTTTTAAACGTGTTTTCAGTGGAATTTCTGTCAAACGCAAGACACAATATTTGCTTTTGAAGAATTGAACATACAGAATGCAAACAAAAACTTCCCTACAAGTGAATTGCCTAACCATGCAACTCAGTTCTAAAAACTGAAAAGAATGCAGTTTTCACTCAGACAAAAGACTTATGCTTTCCTTCTTAAGAAGTCTTTTCAAAGACATTCAAAGAGTGATTCTGCAAAGCCTTTTTACTGACGTTGGTTTTAATCGTGTTTTCAGTGGAATTTCTGTCAAAAACAAGGCACAAGATTTGCTGTTAAAGAATTGAACATACAGAATGCATACAAACACTTCCCTACAAGTGAATCGCCTAACCATGCAACTCAGTTCTGAAAACTGAATAGAATGCAGTTTTAACGCAGATGAAAGACGTATGCTTTCCTTCTAGAGAAGTGTTTTGAAAGACGTTCACAGAGTGATTCTGCAAAGCCTTTTTACTGACGTTGGTTTTAAACGTGTTTTCAGTGGAATTTCTGTCAAACGCAAGACATGAGATTTGCTGTTAAAGAATTGAATGTACAGAACGCAAACTAACACTTCCCTACAAGTGAATCGCCTAACCGCGCAACTCAGTTCTAAAAACTGAATAGAATTCAGTTTTCACGCAGATGAAAGACGTATGCTTTCCTTCTAGAGAAGTGTTTTCAAAGACATTCACAGAGTGATTCTACAAAGCCTTTTTACTGATGTTGGCTTTTAAACGTGTTTTCAGTGGAATTTCTGTCAAACGCAAGACACGATATTTGCTTTTGAAGAATTGAACATACAGAATGCAAACAAAAACTTCCCTACAAGTGAATTGCCTAACCATGCAACTCAGTTCTAAAAACTGAATAGAATGCAGTTTTCACGCAGATGAAAGACGTATGCTTTTCTTCTTGAGAAGTGTTTTGAAAGACGTTCACAGAGTGATTCTGCAAAGCCTTTTTACTGACGTTGGTTTTAAACGTGTTTTCAGTGGAATTTCAGTCAAACGCAAGACACGAGACTTGCTGTTAAAGAATTGAATGTACAGAACGCAAACAAACACTTCCCTACAAGTGAATCGCCTAACCATGCAACTCAGTTCTAAAAACTGAATAGAACGCAGTTTTCACTCAGATGAAATACGTATGCTTTAGTTCTTGAGAAGTGTTTTCAAAGACTTTCACAGAGTGATTCTACAAAGCCTTTTTACTGACGTTGGTTTTAAACGTTTTTTCAGTGGAATTTCTGTCAAACGCAAGACACGAGATTTGCTGTTAAATAATTGAATGTACAGAACGCAAACAAACACTTCCCTACAAGTGAATCGCCTAACCATGCAACTCAGTTCTAAAAACTGAATAGAATGCAGTTTTAACGCAGATGAAAGACGTATGCTTTCCTTCTTGAGAAGTGTTTTCAAAGACGTTCACAGAGTGATTCTACAAAGCCTTTTTACTGACGTTGGCTTTTAAACGTGTTTTCAGTTGAATTTCTGTCAAACGCAAGACACGAGATTTGCTGTTAAAGAATTGAATGTACAGAACGCAAACAAACACTTCCCTACAAGTGAATCGCCTAACCATGCAACTCAGTTCTAAAAACTGAATAGAATGCAGTTTTCACTCAGACGAAAGACTTATGCTTTCCTTCTTAAGAAGTCTTTTCAAAGACATTCAAAGAGTGATTCTGCAAAGCCTTTTTACTGACGTTGGTTTGAAACGTGTTTTCAGTGGAATTTCTGTCAAACGCAAGGCACAAGATTTGCTGTTAAAGAATTGAACATACAGAATGCATACAAACACTTCCCTACAAGTGAATCGCCTAACAATGCAACTCAGTTCTAAAAACTGAATAGAATGCAGTTTTCACGCAGATGAAAGACGTATGCTTTCCTTCTAGAGAAGTGTTTTTAAAGACGTTCACAGAGGGATTCTGCAAAGCCTTTTTACTGACGTTGGTTTTAAACGTGTTTTCAGTGGAATTTCTGTCAAACGAAAGACATGAGATTTGCTGTTAAAGAATTGAATGTACAGAACGCAAACAAACAGTTCCCTATAAGTGAATCGCCTAACCGTGCAACTCAGTTCTAAAAACTGAATAGAATGCAGTTTTCACGCAGATGAAAGACATATGCTTTCCTTCTAGAGAAGTGTTGTCAAAGACATTCACAGAGTGATTCTACAAAGCCATTTTACTGACGTTGGCTTTTAAACGTGTTTTCAGTGGAATTTCTGTCAAACGCAAGACACGAGATTTGCTGTTAAAGAATTGAATGTACAGAACGCAAACAAACACTTCCCTACAAGTGAATCGCCTAACCATGCAACTCAGTTCTAAAAACTGAATAGAACGCAGTTTTCACTCAGATGAAATACATATGCTTTAGTTCTTGAGAAGTGTTTTCAAAGACTTTCACAGAGTGATTCTACAAAGCCTTTTTACTGACGTTGGTTTTAAACGTTTTTTCAGTGGAATTTCTGTCAAACGCAAGACACGAGATTTGCTGTTAAAGAATTGAATGTACAGAACGTAAACAAACACTTCCCTACAAGTGAATCGCCTAACCTTGCAACTCAGTTCTAAAAACTGAATAGAATGCAGTTTTCACTCACATGAAAGACGTATGCTTTCCTTCTTGAGAAGTATTTTCAAAGATGTTCACAGAGTGATTCTGCAAAGCCTTTTTATTGACGTTGGTTTTAAACGTGTTTTCAGTGGAATTACTGTCAAATGCAAGACACGAGATTTGCTGTTGAAGAATTGAATATACAAAACGCAAACAAACAATTCCCTACAAGTGAATCGCCTAAACATGCAACTCAGTTCTAAAAACTGAATAGAATGCAGTTTTCACTCAGATGAAAGACGTATGCTTCCCTTCTAGAGAAGTGTTTTCAAAGACATTCACAGAGTGATTCTACAAAGCCTTTTTAATGACATTGGCTTTTAAACGTGTTTTCAGTGGAATTTCTGTCAAACGCAAGACACGATATTTGCTGTTAAAGAATTGAGTATACAGAACGCAAACAAACACTTCCCTACAAGTGAATCGCCTAACCATGCCACTCAGTTCCAAAAACTGAATAGAACGCAGTTTTCACGCAGATGAAATAGGTATGCTTTAGTTCTTGAGAAGTGTTTTCAAAGACTTTTACAGAGTGATTCTACAAAGCCTTTTTACTGACGTTGGCTTTTAAACGCGGTTTCAGTGGAATTTCTGTCAAACGCAAGACACGATATTTGATGTTAAAGAATTGAATATCCAGAATGCAAACAAACAATTCCCTACAAGTGTATCGCCTAACCATGCAAATCAGTTCTAAAAACTGAATAGAATGCAGTTTTAACGCAGATGAAAGACGTATGCTTTCCTTCTTGAGAAGTGTTTTCAAAGACGTTCACAGAGTGATTCTACAAAGCCTTTTTACTGACGTTGGCTTTTAAACGTGTTTTCAGTGGAATTTCTGTCAAACGCAAGACACGAGATTTGCTGTTAAAGAATTGAATGTACAGAACGCAAACAAACACTTCCCTACAAGTGAATCGCCTAACCATGCAACTCAGTTCTAAAAACTGAATAGAACGCAGTTTTCACTCAGATGAAAGACGTATGCTTCCCTTCTAGAGAAGTGTTGTCAAAGACATTCACAGAGTGATTCTACAAAGCCTTTTTACTGACGTTGGCTTTTAAACGTGTTTTCAGTGGAATTTCTGTCAAACGCAAGACACAATATTTGCTTTTGAAGAATTGAACACACAGAATGCAAACAAAAACTTCCCTACAAGTGAATTGCCTAACCATGCAACTCAGTTCTAAAAACTGAAAAGAATGCAGTTTTCACTCAGACAAAATACTTATGCTTTCCTTCTTAAGAAGTCTTTTCAAAGACATTCAAAGAGTGATTCTGCAAAGCCTTTTTACTGACGTTGGTTTTAATCGTGTTTTCAGTGGAATTTCTGTCAAAAACAAGGCACAAGATTTGCTGTTAAAGAATTGAACATACAGAATGCATACAAACACTTCCCTACAAGTGAATCGCCTAACCATGCAACTCAGTTCTGAAAACTGAATAGAATGCAGTTTTCACGCAGATGAAAGACGTATGCTTCCCTTCTAGAGAAGTGTTTTCAAAGACATTTACAGAGTGATTCTACAAAGCCTTTTTACTGACGTTGGCTTTTAAACGTGTTTTCAATGGAATTTCTGTCAAACGCAAGACACGATATTTGCTTTTGAATAATTGAACATACAGAATGCAAACAAAAACCTCCCTACAAGTGAATCGCCTAACCATGCAACTCAGTTCTAAAAACTGAATAGAATGCAGTTTTCACGCAGATGAAAGACGTATGCTTTTCTTCTTGAGAAGTGTTTTGAAAGATGTTCACAGAGTGATTCTGCAAAGCCTTTTTACTGACGTTGGCTTTTAAACGTGTTTTCAATGGAATTTCTGTCAAACGCAAGACACGATATTTGCTTTTGAAGAATTGAACATACAGAATGCAAACAAAAACCTCCCTACAAGTGAATCGCCTAACCATGCAACTCAGTTCTAAAAACTGAATAGAATGCAGTTTTCACGCAGATGAAAGACGTATGCTTTTCTTCTTGAGAAGTGTTTTGAAAGATGTTCACAGAGTGATTCTGCAAAGCCTTTTTACTGACGTTGGTTTTAAACGTGTTTTCAGTGGAATTTCTGTCAAACGCAAGACACGAGATTTGCTGTTAAAGAATTGAATGTACAGAACGCAAACAAACACTTCCCTACAAGTGAATCGCCTAACCATGCAACTCAGTTCTAAAAACTGAATAGAACGCAGTTTTCACTCAGATGAAAGACGTATGCTTCCCTTCTAGAGAAGTGTTGTCAAAGACATTCACAGAGTGATTCTACAAAGCCTTTTTACTGACGTTGGCTTTTAAACGTGTTTTCAGTGGAATTTCTGTCAAACGCAAGACACAATATTTGCTTTTGAAGAATTGAACATACAGAATGCAAACAAAAACTTCCCTACAAGTGAATTGCCTAACCATGCAACTCAGTTCTAAAAACTGAAAAGAATGCAGTTTTCACTCAGACAAAAGACTTATGCTTTCCTTCTTAAGAAGTCTTTTCAAAGACATTCAAAGAGTGATTCTGCAAAGCCTTTTTACTGACGTTGGTTTTAATCGTGTTTTCAGTGGAATTTCTGTCAAAAACAAGGCACAAGATTTGCTGTTAAAGAATTGAACATACAGAATGCATACAAACACTTCCCTACAAGTGAATCGCCTAACCATGCAACTCAGTTCTGAAAACTGAATAGAATGCAGTTTTAACGCAGATGAAAGACGTATGCTTTCCTTCTAGAGAAATGTTTTGAAAGACGTTCACAGAGTGATTCTGCAAAGCCTTTTTACTGACGTTGGTTTTAAACGTGTTTTCAGTGGAATTTCTGTCAAACGCAAGACATGAGATTTGCTGTTAAAGAATTGAATGTACAGAACGCAAACTAACACTTCCCTACAAGTGAATCGCCTAACCGTGCAACTCAGTTCTAAAAACTGAATAGAATTCAGTTTTCACGCAGATGAAAGACGTATGCTTTCCTTCTAGAGAAGTGTTTTCAAAGACATTCACAGAGTGATTCTACAAAGCCTTTTTACTGATGTTGGCTTTTAAACGTGTTTTCAGTGGAATTTCTGTCAAACGCAAGACACAATATTTGCTTTTGAAGAATTGAACATACAGAATGCAAACAAAAACTTCCCTACAAGTGAATTGCCTAACCATGCAACTCAGTTCCAAAAACTGAATAGAACGCAGTTTTCACTCAGATGAAATAGGTATGCTTTAGTTCTTGAGAAGTGTTTTCAAAGACTTTCACAGAGTGATTCTACAAAGCCTTTTTACTGACGTTGGCTTTTAAACGCGGTTTTAGTAGAATTTCTGTCAAACGCAAGACACGATATTTGATGTTAAAGAATTGAATATCCAGAATGCAAACAAACAATTCCCTACAAGTGTATCGTCTAACCATGCAAATCAGTTCTAAAAACTGAATAGAATGCAGTTTTAACGCAGATGAAAGACGTATGCTTTCCTTCTTGAGAAGTGTTTTCAAACACGTTCACAGAATGATTCTACAAAGCCTTTTTACTGACGTTGGCTTTTAAACGTGTTTTCAGTGGAATTTTTGTCAAACGCAAGACACGAGATTTGCTGTTGAAGAATTGAATGTACAGAACGCAAACAAACACTTCCCTACAAGTGAATCGCCTAACCATGCAACTCAGTTCTAAAAACTGAATAGAACGCAGTTTTCACGCAGATGAAAGACGTATGCTTTCCTTCTTGAGAAGTGTTTTCAAAGACGTTCACAGAGTGATTCTGCAAAGCTTTTTTACTGACGTTGGTTTTAAACGTGTTTTCAGTGGAATTTCTGTCAAACGCAAGACACGAGATTTGCTGTTAAAGAATTGAATGTACAGAACGCAAACAAAAACTTCCCTACAAGTGAATCGCCTAACCGTGCAACTCAGTTCTAAAAACTGAATAGAATGCAGTTTTCACTCACATGAAAGACGTATGCTTTCCTTCTTGAGAAGTGTTTTCAAAGACGTTCACAGAGTGATTCTGCAAAGCCTTTTTATTGAAGTTGGTTTTAAACGTGTTTTCAGTGGAATTTCTGTCAAACGCAAGACACGAGATTTGCTGTTAAAGAATTGAATATACAGAAAGCAAACAAACAATTCCCTACAAGTGAATCGCCTAACCATGCAACTCAGTTCTAAAAACTGAATAGAATTCAGTTTTCACTCAGATGAAAGACGTATGCTTCCCTTCTAGAGAAGTGTTTTCAAAGACATTCACAGAGTGATTCTACAAAGCCTTTTTACTGACTTTGGCTTTTAAACGTTTTTCAGTGGAATTTCTGTCAAACGCAAGACACGATATTTGCTGTTAAAGAATTGAGAATACAGAACGCAAACAAACACTTCCCTACAAGTGAATCGCCTAACAATGAAACTCAGTTCTAAAAACTGAATAGAACGCAGTTTTCACTCAGATGAAATACATATGCTTTAGTTCTTGAGAAGTGTTTTCAAAGACTTTCACAGAGTGATTCTACAAAGCCTTTTTACTGACGTTGGTTTTAAACGTTTTTTCAGTGGAATTTCTGTCAAACGCAAGACACGATATTTGATGTTAAAAAATTGAATATCCAGAATGCAAACAAACAATTCCCTACAAGTGTATCGCCTAACCATGCAACTCAGTTCTAAAAACTGAATAGAATGCAGTTTTAACGCAGACGAAAGACTTATGCTTTCCTTCTTAAGAAGTCTTTTCAAAGACATTCAAAGAGTGATTCTGCAAAGCCTTTTTACTGACGTTGGTTTTAAACGTGTTTTCAGTGGAATTTCTGTCAAACGCAAGGCACAAGATTTGCTGTTAAAGAATTGAACATACAGAATGCATACAAACACTTCCCTACAAGTGAATCGCCTAACAATGCAACTCAGTTCTAAAAACTGAATAGAATGCAGTTTTCACGCAGATGAAAGACGTATGCTTTCCTTCTAGAGAAGTGTTTTTAAAGACGTTCACAGAGGGATTCTGCAAAGCCTTTTTACTGACGTTGGTTTTAAACGTGTTTTCAGTGGAATTTCTGTCAAACGAAAGACATGAGATTTGCTGTTAAAGAATTGAATGTACAGAACGCAAACAAACACTTCCCTATAAGTGAATCGCCTAACCGTGCAACTCAGTTCTAAAAACTGAATAGAATGCAGTTTTCACGCAGATGAAAGACATATGCTTTCCTTCTAGAGAAGTGTTGTCAAAGACATTCACAGAGTGATTCTACAAAGCCATTTTACTGACGTTGGCTTTTAAACGTGTTTTCAGTGGAATTTCTGCCAAACGCAAGACACGAGATTTGCTGTTAATGAATTGAATGTACAGAACGCAAACAAACACTTCCCTACAAGTGAATCGCCTAACCATGCAACTCAGTTCTAAAAACTGAATAGAACGCAGTTTTCACTCAGATGAAATACATATGCTTTAGTTCTTGAGAAGTGTTTTCAAAGACTTTCACAGAGTGATTCTACAAAGCCTTTTTACTGACGTTGGTTTTAAACGTTTTTTCAGTGGAATTTCTGTCAAACGCAAGACACGAGATTTGCTGTTAAAGAATTGAATGTACAGAACGCAAACAAACACTTCCCTACAAGTGAATCGCCTAACCATGCAACTCAGTTCTAAAAACTGAATAGAATGCAGTTTTCACGCAGATGAAAGACGTATGCTTTCCTTCTAGAGAAGTGTTTTGAAAGACGTACACAGAGTGATTCTGCAAAGCCTTTTTACTGACGTTGGTTTTAAACGTGTTTTCAGTGGAATTTCTGTCAAACGCAAGACACGAGATTTGCTGTTAAAGAATTGAATGTACAGAACGCAAACAAACAGTTCCCTATAAGTGAATCGCCTAACCGTGCAACTCAGTTCTAAAAACTGAATAGAATGCAGTTTTCACGCAGATGAAAGACATATGCTTTCCTTCTAGAGAAGTGTTTTCAAAGACATTCACAGAGTGATTCTACAAAGCCTTTTTACTGACGTTGGCTTTTAAACGTGTTTTCAGTGGAATTTCTGTCAAACGCAAGACACGATATTTGCTTTTGAAGAATTGAACATACAGAATGCAAACAAAAACTTCCCTACAAGTGAATCGCCTAACCATGCAACTCAGTTCTAAAAACTGAATAGAATGCAGTTTTCACGCAGATGAAAGACGTATGCTTTTCTTCTTGAGAAGTGTTTTGAAAGATGTTCACAGAGTGATTCTGCAAAGCCTTTTTACTGACGTTGGTTTTAAACGTGTTTTCAGTGGAATTTCTGTCAAACGCAAGACACGAGATTTGCTGTTAAAGAATTGAATGTACAGAACGCAAACAAACACTTCCCTACAAGTGAATCGCCTAACCATGCAACTCAGTTCTAAAAACTGAATAGAACGCAGTTTTCACTCAGATGAAAGACGTATGCTTCCCTTCTAGAGAAGTGTTGTCAAAGACATTCACAGAGTGATTCTACAAAGCCTTTTTACTGACGTTGGCTTTTAAACGTGTTTTCAGTGGAATTTCTGTCAAACGCAAGACACAATATTTGCTTTTGAAGAATTGAACATACAGAATGCAAACAAAAACTTCCCTACAAGTGAATTGCCTAACCATGCAACTCAGTTCTAAAAACTGAAAAGAATGCAGTTTTCACTCAGACAAAAGACTTATGCTTTCCTTCTTAAGAAGTCTTTTCAAAGACATTCAAAGAGTGATTCTGCAAAGCCTTTTTACTGACGTTGGTTTTAATCGTGTTTTCAGTGGAATTTCTGTCAAAAACAAGGCACAAGATTTGCTGTTAAAGAATTGAACATACAGAATGCATACAAACACTTCCCTACAAGTGAATCGCCTAACCATGCAACTCAGTTCTGAAAACTGAATAGAATGCAGTTTTAACGCAGATGAAAGACGTATGCTTTCCTTCTAGAGAAGTGTTTTGAAAGACGTTCACAGAGTGATTCTGCAAAGCCTTTTTACTGACGTTGGTTTTAAACGTGTTTTCAGTGGAATTTCTGTCAAACGCAAGACATGAGATTTGCTGTTAAAGAATTGAATGTACAGAACGCAAACTAACACTTCCCTACAAGTGAATCGCCTAACCGTGCAACTCAGTTCTAAAAACTGAATAGAATTCAGTTTTCACGCAGATGAAAGACGTATGCTTTCCTTCTAGAGAAGTGTTTTCAAAGACATTCACAGAGTGATTCTACAAAGCCTTTTTACTGATGTTGGCTTTTAAACGTGTTTTCAGTGGAATTTCTGTCAAACGCAAGACACGATATTTGCTTTTGAAGAATTGAACATACAGAATGCAAACAAAAACTTCCCTACAAGTGAATTGCCTAACCATGCAACTCAGTTCTAAAAACTGAATAGAATGCAGTTTTCACGCAGATGAAAGACGTATGCTTTTCTTCTTGAGAAGTGTTTTGAAAGACGTTCACAGAGTGATTCTGCAAAGCCTTTTTACTGATGTTGGTTTTAAACGTGTTTTCAGTGGAATTTCAGTCAAACGCAAGACACGAGATTTGCTGTTAAAGAATTGAATGTACAGAACGCAAACAAACACTTCCCTACAAGTGAATCGCCTAACCATGCAACTCAGTTCTAAAAACTGAATAGAACGCAGTTTTCACTCAGATGAAATACGTATGCTTTAGTTCTTGAGAAGTGTTTTCAAAGACTTTCACAGAGTGATTCTACAAAGCCTTTTTACTGACGTTGGTTTTAAACGTTTTTTCAGTGGAATTTCTGTCAAACGCAAGACACGAGATTTGCTGTTAAATAATTGAATGTACAGAACGCAAACAAACACTTCCCTACAAGTGAATCGCCTAACCATGCAACTCAGTTCTAAAAACTGAATAGAATGCAGTTTTAACGCAGATGAAAGACGTATGCTTTCCTTCTTGAGAAGTGTTTTCAAAGACGTTCACAGAGTGATTCTACAAAGCCTTTTTACTGACGTTGGCTTTTAAACGTGTTTTCAGTTGAATTTCTGTCAAACGCAAGACACGAGATTTGCTGTTAAAGAATTGAATGTACAGAACGCAAACAAACACTTCCCTACAAGTGAATCGCCTAACCATGCAACTCAGTTCTAAAAACTGAATAGAATGCAGTTTTCACTCAGACGAAAGACTTATGCTTTCCTTCTTAAGAAGTCTTTTCAAAGACATTCAAAGAGTGATTCTGCAAAGCCTTTTTACTGACGTTGGTTTGAAACGTGTTTTCAGTGGAATTTCTGTCAAACGCAAGGCACAAGATTTGCTGTTAAAGAATTGAACATACAGAATGCATACAAACACTTCCCTACAAGTGAATCGCCTAACAATGCAACTCAGTTCTAAAAACTGAATAGAATGCAGTTTTCATGCAGATGAAAGACGTATGCTTTCCTTCTAGAGAAGTGTTTTTAAAGACGTTCACAGAGGGATTCTGCAAAGCCTTTTTACTGACGTTGGTTTTAAACGTGTTTTCAGTGGAATTTCTGTCAAACGAAAGACATGAGATTTGCTGTTAAAGAATTGAATGTACAGAACGCAAACAAACAGTTCCCTATAAGTGAATCGCCTAACCGTGCAACTCAGTTCTAAAAACTGAATAGAATGCAGTTTTCACGCAGATGAAAGACATATGCTTTCCTTCTAGAGAAGTGTTGTCAAAGACATTCACAGAGTGATTCTACAAAGCCATTTTACTGACGTTGGCTTTTAAACGTGTTTTCAGTGGAATTTCTGTCAAACGCAAGACACGAGATTTGCTGTTAAAGAATTGAATGTACAGAACGCAAACAAACACTTCCCTACAAGTGAATCGCCTAACCTTGCAACTCAGTTCTAAAAACTGAATAGAATGCAGTTTTCACTCACATGAAAGACGTATGCTTTCCTTCTTGAGAAGTATTTTCAAAGATGTTCACAGAGTGATTCTGCAAAGCCTTTTTATTGACGTTGGTTTTAAACGTGTTTTCAGTGGAATTACTGTCAAATGCAAGACACGAGATTTGCTGTTGAAGAATTGAATATACAAAACGCAAACAAACAATTCCCTACAAGTGAATCGCCTAAACATGCAACTCAGTTCTAAAAACTGAATAGAATGCAGTTTTCACTCAGATGAAAGACGTATGCTTCCCTTCTAGAGAAGTGTTTTCAAAGACATTCACAGAGTGATTCTACAAAGCCTTTTTAATGACATTGGCTTTTAAACGTGTTTTCAGTGGAATTTCTGTCAAACGCAAGACACGATATTTGCTGTTAAAGAATTGAGTATACAGAACGCAAACAAACACTTCCCTACAAGTGAATCGCCTAACCATGCCACTCAGTTCCAAAAACTGAATAGAACGCAGTTTTCACGCAGATGAAATAGGTATGCTTTAGTTCTTGAGAAGTGTTTTCAAAGACTTTTACAGAGTGATTCTACAAAGCCTTTTTACTGACGTTGGCTTTTAAACGCGGTTTCAGTGGAATTTCTGTCAAACGCAAGACACGATATTTGATGTTAAAGAATTGAATATCCAGAATGCAAACAAACAATTCCCTACAAGTGTATCGCCTAACCATGCAAATCAGTTCTAAAAACTGAATAGAATGCAGTTTTCACGCAGATGAAAGACGTATGCTTTCCTTCTTGAGAAGTGTTTTCAAAGACGTTCACAGAGTGATTCTACAAAGCCTTTTTACTGACGTTGGCTTTTAAACGTGTTTTCAGTCTAATTTCTGTCAAACGCAAGACACGAGATTTGCTGTTAAAGAATTGAATGTACAGAACGCAAACTAACACTTCCCTACAAGTGAATCGCCTAACCGTGCAACTCAGTTCTAAAAACTGAATAGAATTCAGTTTTCACGCAGATGAAAGACGTATGCTTTCCTTCTAGAGAAGTGTTTTCAAAGACATTCACAGAGTGATTCTACAAAGCCTTTTTACTGATGTTGGCTTTTAAACGTGTTTTCAGTGGAATTTCTGTCAAACGCAAGACACGATATTTGCTTTTGAAGAATTGAACATACAGAATGCAAACAAAAACTTCCCTACAAGTGTATCGCCTAACCATGCAACTCAGTTCTAAAAACTGAATAGAATTCAGTTTTAACGCAGATGAAAGACGTATGCTTTCCTTCTTGAGAAGTGTTTTCAAAGACGTTCACAGAGTGATTCTACAAAGCCTTTTTACTGACGTTGGCTTTTAAACGTGTTTTCAGTTGAATTTCTGTCAAACGCAAGACACGAGATTTGCTGTTAAAGAATTGAATGTACAGAACGCAAACAAACACTTCCCTACAAGTGAATCGCCTAACCATGCAACTCAGTTCTAAAAACTGAATAGAATGCAGTTTTCACTCAGACGAAAGACTTATGCTTTCCTTCTTAAGAAGTCTTTTCAAAGACATTCAAAGAGTGATTCTGCAAAGCCTTTTTACTGACGTTGGTTTTAAACGTGTTTTCAGTGGAATTTCTGTCAAACGCAAGGCACAAGATTTGCTGTTAAAGAATTGAACATACAGAATGCATACAAACACTTCCCTACAAGTGAATCGCCTAACAATGCAACTCAGTTCTAAAAACTGAATAGAATGCAGTTTTCACGCAGATGAAAGACGTATGCTTTCCTTCTAGAGAAGTGTTTTTAAAGACGTTCACAGAGGGATTCTGCAAAGCCTTTTTACTGACGTTGGTTTTAAACGTGTTTTCAGTGGAATTTCTGTCAAACGAAAGACATGAGATTTGCTGTTAAAGAATTGAATGTACAGAACGCAAACAAACAGTTCCCTATAAGTGAATCGCCTAACCGTGCAACTCAGTTCTAAAAACTGAATAGAATGCAGTTTTCACGCAGATGAAAGACATATGCTTTCCTTCTAGAGAAGTGTTGTCAAAGACATTCACAGAGTGATTCTACAAAGCCATTTTACTGACGTTGGCTTTTAAACGTGTTTTCAGTGGAATTTCTGTCAAACGCAAGACACGAGATTTGCTGTTAAAGAATTGAATGTACAGAACGCAAACAAACACTTCCCTACAAGTGAATCGCCTAACCATGCAACTCAGTTCTAAAAACTGAATAGAACGCAGTTTTCACTCAGATGAAATACATATGCTTTAGTTCTTGAGAAGTGTTTTCAAAGACTTTCACAGAGTGATTCTACAAAGCCTTTTTACTGACGTTGGTTTTAAACGTTTTTTCAGTGGAATTTCTGTCAAACGCAAGACACGAGATTTGCTGTTAAAGAATTGAATGTACAGAACGCAAACAAACACTTCCCTACAAGTGAATCGCCTAACCTTGCAACTCAGTTCTAAAAACTGAATAGAATGCAGTTTTCACTCACATGAAAGACGTATGCTTTCCTTCTTGAGAAGTATTTTCAAAGATGTTCACAGAGTGATTCTGCAAAGCCTTTTTATTGACGTTGGTTTTAAACGTGTTTTCAGTGGAATTTCTGTCAAATGCAAGACACGAGATTTGCTGTTGAAGAATTGAATATACAAAACGCAAACAAACAATTCCCTACAAGTGAATCGCCTAAACATGCAACTCAGTTCTAAAAACTGAATAGAATGCAGTTTTCACTCAGATGAAAGACGTATGCTTCCCTTCTAGAGAAGTGTTTTCAAAGACATTCACAGAGTGATTCTACAAAGCCTTTTTAATGACATTGGCTTTTAAACGTGTTTTCAGTGGAATTTCTGTCAAACGCAAGACACGATATTTGCTGTTAAAGAATTGAGTATACAGAACGCAAACAAACACTTCCCTACAAGTGAATCGCCTAACCATGCCACTCAGTTCCAAAAACAGAATAGAACGCAGTTTTCACCCAGATGAAATAGGTATGCTTTAGTTCTTGAGAAGTGTTTTCAAAGACTTTCACAGAGTGATTCTACAAAGCCTTTTTACTGACGTTGGCTTTTAAACGCGGTTTCAGTGGAATTTCTGTCAAACGCAAGACACGATATTTGATGTTAAAGAATTGAATATCCAGAATGCAAACAAACAATTCCCTACAAGTGTATCGCCTAACCATGCAAATCAGTTCTAAAAACTGAATAGAATGCAGTTTTAACGCAGATGAAAGACGTATGCTTTCCTTCTTGAGAAGTGTTTTCAAAGACGTTCACAGAGTGATTCTACAAAGCCTTTTTACTGACGTTGGCTTTTAAACGTGTTTTCAGTGGAATTTCTGTCAAACGCAAGACACGAGATTTGCTGTTAAAGAATTGAATGTACAGAACGCAAACAAACACTTCCCTACAAGTGAATCGCCTAACCATGCAACTCAGTTCTAAAAACTGAATAGAACGCAGTTTTCACTCAGATGAAAGACGTATGCTTCCCTTCTAGAGAAGTGTTGTCAAAGACATTCACAGAGTGATTCTACAAAGCCTTTTTACTGACGTTGGCTTTTAAACGTGTTTTCAGTGGAATTTCTGTCAAACGCAAGACACAATATTTGCTTTTGAAGAATTGAACATACAGAATGCAAACAAAAACTTCCCTACAAGTGAATTGCCTAACCATGCAACTCAGTTCTAAAAACTGAATAGAACGCAGTTTTCACTCAGACAAAAGACTTATGCTTTCCTTCTTAAGAAGTCTTTTCAAAGACATTCAAAGAGTAATTCTGCAAAGCCTTTTTACTGACGTTGGTTTTAATCGTGTTTTCAGTGGAATTTCTGTCAAAAACAAGGCACAAGATTTGATGTTAAAGAATTGAACATACAGAATGCATACAAACACTTCCCTACAAGTGAATCGCCTAACCATGCAACTCAGTTCTAAAAACTGAATAGAATGCAGTTTTCACGCAGATGAAAGACGTATGCTTTCCTTCTAGAGAAGTGTTTTGAAAGACGTACACAGAGTGATTCTGCAAAGCCTTTTTACTGACGTTGGTTTTAAACGTGTTTTCAGTGGAATTTCTGTCAAACGCAAGACACGAGATTTGCTGTTAAAGAATTGAATGTACAGAACGCAAACAAACAGTTCCCTATAAGTGAATCGCCTAACCGTGCAACTCAGTTCTAAAAACTGAATAGAATGCAGTTTTCACGCAGATGAAAGACATATGCTTTCCTTCTAGAGAAGTGTTTTCAAAGACATTCACAGAGTGATTCTACAAAGCCTTTTTACTGACGTTGGCTTTTAAACGTGTTTTCAGTGGAATTTCTGTCAAACGCAAGACACGATATTTGCTTTTGAAGAATTGAACATACAGAATGCAAACAAAAACTTCCCTACAAGTGAATCGCCTAACCATGCAACTCAGTTCTAAAAACTGAATAGAATGCAGTTTTCACGCAGATGAAAGACGTATGCTTTTCTTCTTGAGAAGTGTTTTGAAAGACGTTCACAGAGTGATTCTGCAAAGCCTTTTTACTGACGTTGGTTTTAAACGTGTTTTCAGTGGAATTTCTGTCAAACGCAAGACACGAGATTTGCTGTTAAAGAATTGAATGTACAGAACGCAAACAAACACTTCCCTACAAATGAATCGCCTAACCATGCAACTCAGTTCTAAAAACTGAATAGAACGCAGTTTTCACTCAGATGAAAGACGTATGCTTCCCTTCTAGAGAAGTGTTGTCAAAGACATTCACAGAGTGATTCTACAAAGCCTTTTTACTGACGTTGGCTTTTAAACGTGTTTTCAGTGGAATTTCTGTCAAACGCAAGACACAATATTTGCTTTTGAAGAATTGAACATACAGAATGCAAACAAAAACTTCCCTACAAGTGAATTGCCTAACCATGCAACTCAGTTCTAAAAACTGAAAAGAATGCAGTTTTCACTCAGACAAAAGACTTATGCTTTCCTTCTTAAGAAGTCTTTTCAAAGACATTCAAAGAGTGATTCTGCAAAGCCTTTTTACTGACGTTGGTTTTAATCGTGTTTTCAGTGGAATTTCTGTCAAAAACAAGGCACAAGATTTGCTGTTAAAGAATTGAACATACAGAATGCATACAAACACTTCCCTACAAGTGAATCGCCTAACCATGCAACTCAGTTCTGAAAACTGAATAGAATGCAGTTTTCACGCAGATGAAAGACGTATGCTTTCCTTCTAGAGAAGTGTTTTGAAAGACGTTCACAGAGTGATTCTGCAAAGCCTTTTTACTGACGTTGGTTTTAAACGTGTTTTCAGTGGAATTTCTGTCAAACGCAAGACACGAGATTTGCTGTTAAAGAATTGAATGTACAGAACGCAAACTAACACTTCCCTACAAGTGAATCGCCTAACCGTGCAACTCAGTTCTAAAAACTGAATAGAATTCAGTTTTCATGCAGATGAAAGACGTATGCTTTCCTTCTAGAGAAGTGTTTTCAAAGACATTCACAGAGTGATTCTACAAAGCCTTTTTACTGATGTTGGCTTTTAAACGTGTTTTCAGTGGAATTTCTGTCAAACGCAAGACACGATATTTGCTTTTGAAGAATTGAACATACAGAATGCAAACAAAAACTTCCCTACAAGTGAATTGCCTAACCATGCAACTCAGTTCTAAAAACTGAATAGAATGCAGTTTTCACGCAGATGAAAGACGTATGCTTTTCTTCTTGAGAAGTGTTTTGAAAGACGTTCACAGAGTGATTCTGCAAAGCCTTTTTACTGACGTTGGTTTTAAACGTGTTTTCAGTGGAATTTCAGTCAAACGCAAGACACGAGATTTGCTGTTAAAGAATTGAATGTACAGAACGCAAACAAACACTTCCCTACAAGTGAATCGCCTAACCATGCAACTCAGTTCTAAAAACTGAATAGAACGCAGTTTTCACTCAGATGAAATACGTATGCTTTAGTTCTTGAGAAGTGTTTTCAAAGACTTTCACAGAGTGATTCTACAAAGCCTTTTTACTGACGTTGGTTTTAAACGTTTTTTCAGTGGAATTTCTGTCAAACGCAAGACACGATATTTGATGTTAAAGAATTGAAAATCCAGAATGCAAACAAACAATTCCCTACAAGTGTATCGCCTAACCATGCAACTCAGTTCTAAAAACTGAATAGAATGCAGTTTTAACGCAGATGAAAGACGTATACTTTCCTTCCTGAGAAGTGTTTTCAAAGACGTGCACAGAGTGATTCTACAAAGCCTTTTTACTGACGTTGGCTTTTAAACATGTTTTCAGTGGAATTTCTGTCAAACGCAAGGCACAAGATTTGCTGTTAAAGAATTGAACATACAGAATGCATACAAACACTTCCCTACAAGTGAATCGCCTAACCATGCAACTCAGTTCTAAAAACTGAATAGAATGCAGTTTTCACGCAGATGAAAGACGTATGCTTCCCTTCTAGAGAAGTGTTTTCAAAGACATTCACAGAGTGATTCTACAAAGCCTTTTTACTGACATTGGCTTTTAAACGTGTTTTCAGTGGAATTTCTGTCAAACGCAAGACACGATATTTGCTGTTAAAGAATTGAGTATACAGAACGCAAACAAACACTTCCCTACAAGTGAATCGCCTAACCATGCAACTCAGTTCCAAAAACTGAATAGAACGCAGTTTTCACTCAGATGAAATACGTATGCTTTAGTTCTTGAGAAGTGTTTTCAAAGACTTTCACAGAGTGATTCTACAAAGCCTTTTTACTGACTTTGGCTTTTAAACGCGGTTTCAGTGGAATTTCTGTCAAACGCAAGACACGATATTTGATGTTAAAGAATTGAATATCCAGAATGCAAACAAACAATTCCCTACAAGTGTATCGCCTAACCATGCAAATCAGTTCTAAAAACTGAATAGAATGCAGTTTTAAAGCAGATGAAAGACGTATGCTTTACTTCTTGAGAAGTGTTTTCAAAGACGTTCACAGAGTGATTCTACAAAGCCTTTTTACTGACGTTGGCTTTTAAACGTGTTTTCAGTGGAATTTCTGTCAAACGCAAGACACGATATTTGCTTTTGAAGAATTGAACATACAGAATGCAAACAAAAACTTCCCTACAAGTGAATCGCCTAACCATGCAACTCAGTTCTAAAAACTGAATAGAATGCAGTTTTCACGCAGATGAAAGACGTATGCTTTTCTTCTTGAGAAGTGTTTTGAAAGACGTTCACAGAGTGATTCTGCAAAGCCTTTTTACTGACGTTGGTTTTAATCGTGTTTTCAGTGGAATTTCTGTCAAACGCAAGACACGAGATTTGCTGTTAAAGAATTGAATGTACAGAACGCAAACAAACACTTCCCTACAAATGAATCGCCTAACCATGCAACTCAGTTCTAAAAACTGAATAGAACGCAGTTTTCACTCAGATGAAAGACGTATGCTTCCCTTCTAGAGAAGTGTTGTCAAAGACATTCACAGAGTGATTCTACAAAGCCTTTTTACTGACGTTGGCTTTTAAACGTGTTTTCAGTGGAATTTCTGTCAAACGCAAGACACAATATTTGCTTTTGAAGAATTGAACATACAGAATGCAAACAAAAACTTCCCTACAAGTGAATTGCCTAACCATGCAACTCAGTTCTAAAAACTGAAAAGAATGCAGTTTTCACTCAGACAAAAGACTTATGCTTTCCTTCTTAAGAAGTCTTTTCAAAGACATTCAAAGAGTGATTCTGCAAAGCCTTTTTACTGACGTTGGTTTTAATCGTGTTTTCAGTGGAATTTCTGTCAAAAACAAGGCACAAGATTTGCTGTTAAAGAATTGAACATACAGAATGCATACAAACACTTCCCTACAAGTGAATCGCCTAAACATGCAACTCAGTTCTGAAAACTGAATAGAATGCAGTTTTCACGCAGATGAAAGACGTATGCTTTCCTTCTAGAGAAGTGTTTTGAAAGACGTTCACAGAGTGATTCTGCAAAGCCTTTTTACTGACGTTGGTTTTAAACGTGTTTTCAGTGGAATTTCTGTCAAACGCAAGACACGAGATTTGCTGTTAAAGAATTGAATGTACAGAACGCAAACAAACACTTCCCTACAAGTGAATCGCCTAACCATGCAACTCAGTTCTAAAAACTGAATAGAACGCAGTTTTCACTCAGATGAAATACGTATGCTTTAGTTCTTGAGAAGTGTTTTCAAAGACTTTCACAGAGTGATTCTACAAAGCCTTTTTACTGACGTTGGTTTTAAACGTTTTTTCAGTGGAATTTCTGTCAAACGCAAGACACGATATTTGATGTTAAAGAATTGAATATCCAGAATGCAAACAAACAATTCCCTACAAGTGTATCGCCTAACCATGCAACTCAGTTCTAAAAACTGAATAGAATGCAGTTTTAACGCAGATGAAAGACGTATGCTTTCCTTCCTGAGAAGTGTTTTCAAAGACGTGCACAGAGTGATTCTACAAAGCCTTTTTACTGACGTTGGCTTTTAAACATGTTTTCAGTGGAATTTCTGTCAAACGCAAGGCACAAGATTTGCTGTTAAAGAATTGAACATACAGAATGCATACAAACACTTCCCTACAAGTGAATCGCCTAACCATGCAACTCAGTTCTAAAAACTGAATAGAATGCAGTTTTCACGCAGATGAAAGACGTATGCTTCCCTTCTAGAGAAGTGTTTTCAAAGACATTCACAGAGTGATTCTACAAAGCCTTTTTACTGACATTGGCTTTTAAACGTGTTTTCAGTGGAATTTCTGTCAAACGCAAGACACGATATTTGCTGTTAAAGAATTGAGTATACAGAACGCAAACAAACACTTCCCTACAAGTGAATCGCCTAACCATGCAACTCAGTTCCAAAAACTGAATAGAACGCAGTTTTCACTCAGATGAAATACGTATGCTTTAGTTCTTGAGAAGTGTTTTCAAAGACTTTCACAGAGTGATTCTACAAAGCCTTTTTACTGACTTTGGCTTTTAAACGCGGTTTCAGTGGAATTTCTGTCAAACGCAAGACACGATATTTGATGTTAAAGAATTGAATATCCAGAATGCAAACAAACAATTCCCTACAAGTGTATCGCCTAACCATGCAAATCAGTTCTAAAAACTGAATAGAATGCAGTTTTAACGCAGATGAAAGACGTATGCTTTACTTCTTGAGAAGTGTTTTCAAAGACGTTCACAGAGTGATTCTACAAAGCCTTTTTACTGACGTTGGCTTTAAACGTGTTTTCAGTGGAATTTCTGTCAAACGCAAGACACGATATTTGCTTTTGAAGAATTGAACATACAGAATGCAAACAAAAACTTCCCTACAAGTGAATTGCCTAACCATGCAACTCAGTTCTAAAAACTGAATAGAATGCAGTTTTCACTCAGACGAAGAACTTATGCTTTCCTTCTTAAGAAGTCTTTTCAAAGACATTCAAAGAGTGATTCTGCAAAGCCTTTTTACTGACGTTGGTTTTAATCGTGTTTTCAGTGGAATTTCTGTCAAAAACAAGGCACAAGATTTGCTGTTAAAGAATTGAACATACAGAATGCATACAAACACTTCCCTACAAGTGAATCGCCTAAGCATGCAACTCAGTTCTAAAAACTGAATAGAATGCAGTTTTCACGCAGATGAAAGACGTATGCTTTCCTTCTAGAGAAGTGTTTTGAAAGACGTTCACAGAGTGATTCTGCAAAACCTTTTTACTGAGGTTGGTTTTAAACGTGTTTTCAGTGGAATTTCTGTCAAACGCAAGACACGAGATTTGCTGTTAAAGAATTGAATGTACAGAACGCAAACAAACAGTTCCCTATAAGTGAATCGCCTAACCGTGCAACTCAGTTCTAAAAACTGAATAGAATGCAGTTTTCATGCAGATGAAAGACGTATGCTTTCCTTCTAGAGAAGTGTTTTCAAAGACATTCACAGAGTGATTCTACAAAGCCTTTTTACTGACGTTGGCTTTTAAACGTGTTTTCAGTGGAATTTCTGTCAAACGCAAGACACGATATTTGCTTTTGAAGAATTGAACATACAGAATTCAAACAAAAACTTCCCTACAAGTGAATCGCCTAACCATGCAACTCAGTTCTAAAAACTGTATAGAATGCAGTTTTCACGCAGATGAAAGACATATGCTTTTCTTCTTGAGAAGTGTTTTGAAAGACGTTCACAGAGTGATTCTGCAAAGCCTTTTTACTGACGTTGGTTTTAAAAGTGTTTTCAGTGGAATTTCTGTCAAACGCAAGACACGAGATTTGCTGTTAAAGAATTGAATGTACAGAACGCAAACAAACACTTCCCTACAAGTGAATCGCCTAACCATGCAACTCAGTTCTAAAAACTGAATAGAACGCAGTTTTCACTCAGATGAAATACGTATGCTTTAGTTCTTGAGAAGTGTTTTCAAAGACTTTCACAGAGTGATTCTACAAAGCCTTTTTACTGACGTTGGTTTTAAACGTTTTTTCAGTGTAATTTCTGTCAAACGCATGACACGATATTTGATGTTAAAGAATTGAATATCCAGAATGCAAACAAACAATTCCCTACAAGTGTATCGCCTAACCATGCAACTCAGTTCTAAAAACTGAATAGAATGCAGTTTTAACGCAGATGAAAGACGTATGCTTTCCTTCTTGAGAAGTGTTTTCAAAGACGTTCACAGAGTGATTCTACAAAGCCTTTTTACTGATGTTGGCTTTTAAACGTGTTTTCAGTGGAATTTCTGTCAAACGCAAGACACGATTTTGATGTTAAAGAATTGAATATCCAGAATGCAAACAAACAATTCCCTACAAGTGTATCGCCTAACCATGCAAATCAGTTCTAAAAACTGAATAGAATGCAGTTTTAACGCAGATGAAAGACGTATGCTTTACTTCTTGAGAAGTGTTTTCAAAGACGTTCACAGAGTGATTCTACAAAGCCTTTTTACTGACGTTGGCTTTTAAACGTGTTTTCAGTGGAATTTCTGTCAAACGCAAGACACGATATTTGCTTTTGAAGAATTGAACATACAGAATGCAAACAAAAACTTCCCTACAAGTGAATTGCCTAACCATGCAACTCAGTTCTAAAAACTGAATAGAATGCAGTTTTCACTCAGACGAAGAACTTATGCTTTCCTTCTTAAGAAGTCTTTTCAAAGACATTCAAAGAGTGATTCTGCAAAGCCTTTTTACTGACGTTGGTTTTAATCGTGTTTTCAGTGGAATTTCTGTCAAAAACAAGGCACAAGATTTGCTGTTAAAGAATTGAACATACAGAATGCATACAAACACTTCCCTACAAGTGAATCGCCTAACCATGCAACTCAGTTCTAAAAACTGAATAGAATGCAGTTTTCACGCAGATGAAAGACGTATGCTTTCCTTCTAGAGAAGTGTTTTGAAAGACGTTCACAGAGTGATTCTGCAAAACCTTTTTACTGAGGTTGGTTTTAAACGTGTTTTCAGTGGAATTTCTGTCAAACGCAAGACACGAGATTTGCTGTTAAAGAATTGAATGTACAGAACGCAAACAAACAGTTCCCTATAAGTGAATCGCCTAACCGTGCAACTCAGTTCTAAAAACTGAATAGAATGCAGTTTTCACGCAGATGAAAGACGTATGCTTTCCTTCTAGAGAAGTGTTTTCAAAGACATTCACAGAGTGATTCTACAAAGCCTTTTTACTGACGTTGGCTTTTAAACGTGTTTTCAGTGGAATTTCTGTCAAACGCAAGACACGATATTTGCTTTTGAAGAATTGAACATACAGAATTCAAACAAAAACTTCCCTACAAGTGAATCGCCTAACCATGCAACTCAGTTCTAAAAACTGAATAGAATGCAGTTTTCACGCAGATGAAAGACATATGCTTTTCTTCTTGAGAAGTGTTTTGAAAGACGTTCACAGAGTGATTCTGCAAAGCCTTTTTACTGACGTTGGTTTTAAAAGTGTTTTCAGTGGAATTTCTGTCAAACGCAAGACACGAGATTTGCTGTTAAAGAATTGAATGTACAGAACGCAAACAAACACTTCCCTACAAGTGAATCGCCTAACCATGCAACTCAGTTCTAAAAACTGAATAGAACGCAGTTTTCACTCAGATGAAATACGTATGCTTTAGTTCTTGAGAAGTGTTTTCAAAGACTTTCACAGAGTGATTCTACAAAGCCTTTTTACTGACGTTGGTTTTAAACGTTTTTTCAGTGTAATTTAAGTCAAACGCATGACATGATATTTGATGTTAAAGAATTGAATATCCAGAATGCAAACAAACAATTCCCTACAAGTGTATCGCCTAACCATGCAACTCAGTTCTAAAAACTGAATAGAATGCAGTTTTAACGCAGATGAAAGACGTATGCTTCCCTTCAAGAGAAGTGTTTTCAAAGACATTCACAGAGTGATTCTACAAAGCCTTTTTACTGACATTGGCTTTTAAACGTGTTTTCAGTGGAATTTCTGTCAAACGCAAGACACGATATTTGCTGTTAAAGAATTGAGTATACAGAACGCAAAGAAACACTTCCCTACAAGTGAATCGCCTAACCATGCAACTCAGTTCCAAAAACTGAATAGAACGCAGTTTTCACTCAGATGAAATACGTATGCTTTAGTTCTTGAGAAGTGTTTTCAAAGACTTTCACAGAGTGATTCTACAAAGCCTTTTTACTGACGTTGGTTTTAAATGTGTTTTCAGTGGAATTTCTGTCAAACGCAAGACACGAGATTTGCTGTTAAAGAATTGAATGTACAGAACGCAAACAAACAGTTCCCTATAAGTGAATCGCCTAACCGTGCAACTCAGTTCTAAAAACTGAATAGAATGCAGTTTTCACGCAGATGAAAGATGTATGCTTTCCTTCTAGAGAAGTGTTTTCAAAGACATTCACAGAGTGATTCTACAAAGCCTTTTTACTGACGTTGGCTTTTAAACGTGTTTTCAGTGGAATTTCTGTCAAACGCAAGACACGATATTTGCTTTTGAAGAATTGAACATACAGAATGCAAACAAAAACTTCCCTACAAGTGAATCGCCTAACCATGCAACTCAGTTCTAAAAACTGAATAGAATGCAGTTTTCACGCAGATGAAAGACGTATGCTTTTATTCTTGAGAAGTGTTTTGAAAGACGTTCACAGAGTGATTCTGCAAAGCCTTTTTACTGACGTTGGTTTTAAACGTGTTTTCAGTGGAATTTCTGTCAAACGCAAGACACGAGATTTGCTGTTAAAGAATTGAATGTACAGAACGCAAACAAACACTTCCCTACAAGTGAATCGCCTAACCATGCAACTCAGTTCTAAAAACTGAATAGAACGCAGTTTTCACTCAGATGAAAGACGTATGCTTCCCTTCTAGAGAAGTGTTGTCAAAGACATTCACAGAGTGATTCTACAAAGCCTTTTTACTGACATTGGCTTTTAAACGTGTTTTCAGTGGAATTTCTGTCAAACGCAAGACACGATATTTGCTTTTGAAGAATTGAACATACAGAATTCAAACAAAAACTTCCCTACAAGTGAATCGCCTAACCATGCAACTCAGTTCTAAAAACTGAATAGAATGCAGTTTTCACGCAGATGAAAGACATATGCTTTTCTTCTTGAGAAGTGTTTTGAAAGACGTTCACAGAGTGATTCTGCAAAGCCTTTTTACTGACGTTGGTTTTAAAAGTGTTTTCAGTGGAATTTCTGTCAAACGCAAGACACGAGATTTGCTGTTAAAGAATTGAATGTACAGAACGCAAACAAACACTTCCCTACCAGTGAATCGCCTAACCATGCAACTCAGTTCTAAAAACTGAATAGAACGCAGTTTTCACTCAGATGAAATACGTATGCTTTAGTTCTTGAGAAGTGTTTTCAAAGACTTTCACAGAGTGATTCTACAAAGCCTTTTTACTGACGTTGGTTTTAAACGTTTTTTCAGTTTAATTTCTGTCAAACGCATGACACGATATTTGATGTTAAAGAATTGAATATCCAGAATGCAAACAAACAATTCCCTACAAGTGTATCGCCTAACCATGCAACTCAGTTCTAAAAACTGAATAGAATGCAGTTTTAACGCAGATGAAAGACGTATGCTTTCCTTCTTGAGAAGTGTTTTGAAAGTCGTTCACAGAGTGATTCTGCAAAGCCTTTTTACTGACGTTGGTTTTAAACGTGTTTTCAGTGGAATTTCTGTCAAACGCAAGACACGAGATTTGCTGTTAAAGAATTGAATGTACAGAACGCAAACAAACACTTCCCTACAAGTGAATCGCCTAACCATGCAACTCAGTTCTAAAAACTGAATAGAACGCAGTTTTCACTCAGATGAAATACGTATGCTTTAGTTCTTGAGAAGTGTTTTCAAAGACTTTCACAGAGTGATTCTACAAAGCCTTTTTACTGAAGTTGGTTTTAAACGTGTTTTCAGTGGAATTTCTGTCAAACGCAAGACACGATATTTGATGTTAAAGAATTGAATATCCAGAATGCAAACAAACAATTCCCTACAAGTGTATCGCCTAACCATGCAACTCAGTTCTAAAAACTGAATAGAATGCAGTTTTAACGCAGATGAAAGACGTATGCTTTCCTTCTTGAGAAGTGTTTTCAAAGACGTTCACAGAGTGATTCTACAAAGCCTTTTTACTAACATTGGCTTTTAAACGTGTTTTCAGTGGAATTTCTGTCAAACGCAAGGCACAAGATTTGCTGTTAAAGAATTGAACATACAGAATGCATACAAACACTTCCCTACAAGTGAATCGCCTAACCATGCAACTCAGTTCTAAAAACTGAATAGAATGCAGTTTTCACGCAGATGAAAGTCATATGCTTTCCTTCTAGAGAAGTGTTTTGAAAGACGTTCACAGAGTGATTCTGCAAAGCCTTTTTACTGACGTTGGTTTTAAATGTGTTTTCAGTGGAATTTCTGTCAAACGCAAGACACGAGATTTGCTGTTAAAGAATTGAATGTATAGAACGCAAACAAACAGTTCCCTATAAGTGAATCGCCTAACCGTGCAACTCAGTTCTAAAAACTGAATAGAATGCAGTTTTCACGCAGATGAAAGACGTATGCTTTCCTTCTAGAGAAGTGTTGTCAAAGACATTCACAGAGTGATTCTACAAAGCCATTTTACTGACGTTGGCTTTTAAACGTGTTTTCATTGGAATTTCTGTCAAATGCAAGACACGAGATTTGCTGTTAAAGAATTGAATGTACAGAACGCAAACAAACACTTCCCTACAAGTGAATCGCCTAACCGTGCGACTCAGTTCTAAAAACTTAATAGAATGCAGTTTTCACTCACATGAAAGACGTATGCTTTCCTTCTTGAGAAGTATTTTCAAAGATGTTCACAGAGTGATTCTGCAAAGCCTTTTTATTGACATTGGTTTTAAACGTGTTTTCAGTGGAATTTCTGTCAAACGCAAGACACGAGATTTGCTGTTGAAGAATTGAATATGCAGAACGCAAACAAACAATTCCCTACAAGTGAATCGCCTAACCATGCAACTCAGTTCTAAAAACTGAATAGAATGCAGTTTTCACTCAGATGAAAGACGTATGCTTCCCTTCTAGAGAAGTGTTTTCAAAGACATTCACAGAGTGATTCTACAAAGCCTTTTTACTGACATTGGCTTTTAAACGTGTTTTCAGTGGAATTTCTGTCAAACGCAAGACACGATATTTGCTGTTAAAGAATTGAGTATACAGAACGCAAACAAACACTTCCCTACAAGTGAATCGCCTAACCATGCAACTCAGTTCCAAAAATTGAATAGAACGCAGTTTTCACTCAGATGAAATACGTATGCTTTAGTTCTTGAGAAGTGTTTTCAAAGACTTTCACAGAGTGATTCTACAAAGCCTTTTTACTGACATTGGCTTTTAAACGCGGTTTCAGTGGAATTTCTGTCAAACGCAAGACACGATATTTGATGTTAAAGAATTGAATATCCAGAATGCAAACAAAAACTTCCCTACAAGTGAATTGCCTAACCATGCAACTCAGTTCTAAAAACTGAAAAGAATGCAGTTTTCACGCAGATGAAAGACGTATGCTTTCCTTCTAGAGAAGTGTTTTGAAAGACGTTCACAGAGTGATTCTGCAAAGCCTTTTTACTGACGTTGGTTTTAAACGTGTTTTCAGTGGAATTTCTGTCAAAAGCAAGACACGAGATTTGCTGTTAAAGAATTGAATGTACAGAACGCAAACAAACACTTCCCTACAAGTGAATCGCCTAACCATGCAACTCAGTTCTAAAAACTGAATAGAACGCAGTTTTCACTCAGATGAAATACGTATGCTTTAGTTCTTGAGAAGTGTTTTCAAAGACTTTCACAGAGTGATTCTACAAAGCCTTTTTACTGACGTTGGTTTTAAACGTTTTTTCAGTGGAATTTCTGTCAAACGCAAGACACGATATTTGATGTTAAAGAATTGAATATCCAGAATGCAAACAAACAAATCCCTACAAGTGTATCGCCTAACCATGCAACTCAGTTCTAAAAACTGAATAGAATGCAGTTTTAACGCAGATGAAAGACGTATGCTTTCCTTCTTGAGAAATGTTTTCAAAGACGTTCACAGAGTGATTCTACAAAGCCTTTTTACTAACGTTGGCTTTTAAACGTGTTTTCAGTGGAATTTCTGTCAAACGCAAGGCACAAGATTTGCTGTTAAAGAATTGAACATACAGAATGCATACAAACACTTCCCTACAAGTGAATCGCCTAACCATGCAACTCAGTTCTAAAAACTGAATAGAATGCAGTTTTCACGCAGATGAATGACATATGCTTTCCTTCTAGAGAAGTGTTTTGAAAGACGTTCACAGAGTGATTCTGCAAAGCCTTTTTACTGACGTTGGTTTTAAATGTGTTTTCAGTGGAATTTCTGTCAAACGCAAGACACGAGATTTGCTGTTAAAGAATTGAATGTATAGAACGCAAACAAACAGTTCCCTATAAGTGAATCGCCTAACCGTGCAACTCAGTTCTAAAAACTGAATAGAATGCAGTTTTCACGCAGATGAAAGACGTATGCTTTCCTTCTAGAGAAGTGTTGTCAAAGACATTCACAGAGTGATTCTACAAAGCCATTTTACTGACGTTGGCTTTTAAACGTGTTTTCATTGGAATTTCTGTCAAATGCAAGACACGAGATTTGCTGTTAAAGAATTGAATGTACAGAACGCAAACAAACACTTCCCTACAAGTGAATCGCCTAACCGTGCGACTCAGTTCTAAAAACTTAATAGAATGCAGTTTTCACTCACATGAAAGACGTATGCTTTCCTTCTTGAGAAGTATTTTCAAAGATGTTCACAGAGTGATTCTGCAAAGCCTTTTTATTGACATTGGTTTTAAACGTGTTTTCAGTGGAATTTCTGTCAAACGCAAGACACGAGATTTGCTGTTGAAGAATTGAATATGCAGAACGCAAACAAACAATTCCCTACAAGTGAATCGCCTAACCATGCAACTCAGTTCTAAAAACTGAATAGAATGCAGTTTTCACTCAGATGAAAGACGTATGCTTCCCTTCTAGAGAAGTGTTTTCAAAGACATTCACAGAGTGATTCTACAAAGCCTTTTTACTGACATTGGCTTTTAAACGTGTTTTCAGTGGAATTTCTGTCAAACGCAAGACACGAGATTTGCTGTTAAAGAATTGAGTATACAGAACGCAAACAAACACTTCCCTACAAGTGAATCGCCTAACCATGCAACTCAGTTCCAAAAATTGAATAGAACGCAGTTTTCACTCAGATGAAATACGTATGCTTTAGTTCTTGAGAAGTGTTTTCAAAGACTTTCACAGAGTGATTCTACAAAGCCTTTTTACTGACATTGGCTTTTAAACGCGGTTTCAGTGGAATTTCTGTCAAACGCAAGACACGATATTTGATGTTAAAGAATTGAATATCCAGAATGCAAACAAAAACTTCCCTACAAGTGAATTGCCTAACCATGCAACTCAGTTCTAAAAACTGAAAAGAATGCAGTTTTCACGCAGATGAAAGACGTATGCTTTCCTTCTAGAGAAGTGTTTTGAAAGACGTTCACAGAGTGATTCTGCAAAGCCTTTTTACTGACGTTGGTTTTAAACGTGTTTTCAGTGGAATTTCTGTCAAAAGCAAGACACGAGATTTGCTGTTAAAGAATTGAATGTACAGAACGCAAACAAACACTTCCCTACAAGTGAATCGCCTAACCATGCAACTCAGTTCTAAAAACTGAATAGAACGCAGTTTTCACTCAGATGAAATACGTATGCTTTAGTTCTTGAGAAGTGTTTTCAAAGACTTTCACAGAGTGATTCTACAAAGCCTTTTTACTGACGTTGGTTTTAAACGTTTTTTCAGTGGAATTTCTGTCAAACGCAAGACACGATATTTGATGTTAAAGAATTGAATATCCAGAATGCAAACAAACAAATCCCTACAAGTGTATCGCCTAACCATGCAACTCAGTTCTAAAAACTGAATAGAATGCAGTTTTAACGCAGATGAAAGACGTATGCTTTCCTTCTTGAGAAATGTTTTCAAAGACGTTCACAGAGTGATTCTACAAAGCCTTTTTACTAACGTTGGCTTTTAAACGTGTTTTCAGTGGAATTTCTGTCAAACGCAAGGCACAAGATTTGCTGTTAAAGAATTGAACATACAGAATGCATACAAACACTTCCCTACAAGTGAATCGCCTAACCATGCAACTCAGTTCTAAAAACTGAATAGAATGCAGTTTTCACGCAGATGAATGACATATGCTTTCCTTCTAGAGAAGTGTTTTTAAAGACATTCACAGAGTGATTCTGCAAAGCCTTTTTACTGACGTTGGTTTTAAATGTGTTTTCAGTGGAATTTCTGTCAAACGCAAGACACGAGATTTGCTGTTAAAGAATTGAATGTATAGAACGCAAACAAACAGTTCCCTATAAGTGAATCGCCTAACCGTGCAACTCAGTTCTAAAAACTGAATAGAATGCAGTTTTCACGCAGATGAAAGACGTATGCTTTCCTTCTAGAGAAGTGTTGTCAAAGACATTCACAGAGTGATTCTACAAAGCCATTTTACTGACGTTGGCTTTTAAACGTGTTTTCATTGGAATTTCTGTCAAATGCAAGACACGAGATTTGCTGTTAAAGAATTGAATGTACAGAACGCAAACAAACACTTCCCTACAAGTGAATCGCCTAACCGTGCGACTCAGTTCTAAAAACTTAATAGAATGCAGTTTTCACTCACATGAAAGACGTATGCTTTCCTTCTTGAGAAGTATTTTCAAAGATGTTCACAGAGTGATTCTGCAAAGCCTTTTTATTGACATTGGTTTTAAACGTGTTTTCAGTGGAATTTCTGTCAAACGCAAGACACGAGATTTGCTGTTGAAGAATTGAATATGCAGAACGCAAACAAACAATTCCCTACAAGTGAATCGCCTAACCATGCAACTCAGTTCTAAAAACTGAATAGAATGCAGTTTTCACCCAGATGAAAGACGTATGCTTCCCTTCTAGAGAAGTGTTTTCAAAGACATTCACAGAGTGATTCTACAAAGCCTTTTTACTGACATTGGCTTTTAAACGTGTTTTCAGTGGAATTTCTGTCAAACGCAAGACACGAGATTTGCTGTTAAAGAATTGAGTATACAGAACGCAAACAAACACTTCCCTACAAGTGAATCGCCTAACCATGCAACTCAGTTCCAAAAATTGAATAGAACGCAGTTTTCACTCAGATGAAATACGTATGCTTTAGTTCTTGAGAAGTGTTTTCAAAGACTTTCACAGAGTGATTCTACAAAGCCTTTTTACTGACATTGGCTTTTAAACGCGGTTTCAGTGGAATTTCTGTCAAACGCAAGACACGATATTTGATGTTAAAGAATTGAATATCCAGAATGCAAACAAAAACTTCCCTACAAGTGAATTGCCTAACCATGCAACTCAGTTCTAAAAACTGAAAAGAATGCAGTTTTCACGCAGATGAAAGACGTATGCTTTCCTTCTAGAGAAGTGTTTTGAAAGACGTTCACAGAGTGATTCTGCAAAGCCTTTTTACTGACGTTGGTTTTAAACGTTTTTTCAGTGGAATTTCTGTCAAACGCAAGACACGATATTTGATGTTAAAGAATTGAATATCCAGAATGCAAACAAACAAATCCCTACAAGTGTATCGCCTAACCATGCAACTCAGTTCTAAAAACTGAATAGAATGCAGTTTTAACGCAGATGAAAGACGTATGCTTTCCTTCTTGAGAAATGTTTTCAAAGACGTTCACAGAGTGATTCTACAAAGCCTTTTTACTAACGTTGGCTTTTAAACGTGTTTTCAGTGGAATTTCTGTCAAACGCAAGGCACAAGATTTGCTGTTAAAGAATTGAACATACAGAATGCATACAAACACTTCCCTACAAGTGAATCGCCTAACCATGCAACTCAGTTCTAAAAACTGAATAGAATGCAGTTTTCACGCAGATGAATGACATATGCTTTCCTTCTAGAGAAGTGTTTTTAAAGACATTCACAGAGTGATTCTGCAAAGCCTTTTTACTGACGTTGGTTTTAAATGTGTTTTCAGTGGAATTTCTGTCAAACGCAAGACACGAGATTTGCTGTTAAAGAATTGAATGTATAGAACGCAAACAAACAGTTCCCTATAAGTGAATCGCCTAACCGTGCAACTCAGTTCTAAAAACTGAATAGAATGCAGTTTTCACGCAGATGAAAGACGTATGCTTTCCTTCTAGAGAAGTGTTGTCAAAGACATTCACAGAGTGATTCTACAAAGCCATTTTACTGACGTTGGCTTTTAAACGTGTTTTCATTGGAATTTCTGTCAAATGCAAGACACGAGATTTGCTGTTAAAGAATTGAATGTACAGAACGCAAACAAACACTTCCCTACAAGTGAATCGCCTAACCGTGCGACTCAGTTCTAAAAACTTAATAGAATGCAGTTTTCACTCACATGAAAGACGTATGCTTTCCTTCTTGAGAAGTATTTTCAAAGATGTTCACAGAGTGATTCTGCAAAGCCTTTTTATTGACATTGGTTTTAAACGTGTTTTCAGTGGAATTTCTGTCAAACGCAAGACACGAGATTTGCTGTTGAAGAATTGAATATGCAGAACGCAAACAAACAATTCCCTACAAGTGAATCGCCTAACCATGCAACTCAGTTCTAAAAACTGAATAGAATGCAGTTTTCACCCAGATGAAAGACGTATGCTTCCCTTCTAGAGAAGTGTTTTCAAAGACATTCACAGAGTGATTCTACAAAGCCTTTTTACTGACATTGGCTTTTAAACGTGTTTTCAGTGGAATTTCTGTCAAACGCAAGACACGAGATTTGCTGTTAAAGAATTGAGTATACAGAACGCAAACAAACACTTCCCTACAAGTGAATCGCCTAACCATGCAACTCAGTTCCAAAAATTGAATAGAACGCAGTTTTCACTCAGATGAAATACGTATGCTTTAGTTCTTGAGAAGTGTTTTCAAAGACTTTCACAGAGTGATTCTACAAAGCCTTTTTACTGACATTGGCTTTTAAACGCGGTTTCAGTGGAATTTCTGTCAAACGCAAGACACGATATTTGATGTTAAAGAATTGAATATCCAGAATGCAAACAAAAACTTCCCTACAAGTGAATTGCCTAACCATGCAACTCAGTTCTAAAAACTGAAAAGAATGCAGTTTTCACGCAGATGAAAGACGTATGCTTTCCTTCTAGAGAAGTGTTTTGAAAGACGTTCACAGAGTGATTCTGCAAAGCCTTTTTACTGACGTTGGTTTTAAACGTGTTTTCAGTGGAATTTCTGTCAAAAGCAAGACACGAGATTTGCTGTTAAAGAATTGAATGTACAGAACGCAAACAAACACTTCCCTACAAGTGAATCGCCTAACCATGCAACTCAGTTCTAAAAACTGAATAGAACGCAGTTTTCACTCAGATGAAATACGTATGCTTTAGTTCTTGAGAAGTGTTTTCAAAGACTTTCACAGAGTGATTCTACAAAGCCTTTTTACTGACGTTGGTTTTTAAACGTTTTTTCAGTGGAATTTCTGTCAAACGCAAGACACGATATTTGATGTTAAAGAATTGAATATCCAGAATGCAAACAAACAAATCCCTACAAGTGTATCGCCTAACCATGCAACTCAGTTCTAAAAACTGAATAGAATGCAGTTTTAACGCAGATGAAAGACGTATGCTTTCCTTCTTGAGAAGTGTTTTCAAAGACGTTCACAGAGTGATTCTACAAAGCCTTTTTACTAACGTTGGCTTTTAAACGTGTTTTCAGTGGAATTTCTGTCAAACGCAAGGCACAAGATTTGCTGTTAAAGAATTGAACATACAGAATGCATACAAACACTTCCCTACAAGTGAATCGCCTAACCATGCAACTCAGTTCTAAAAACTGAATAGAATGCAGTTTTCACGCAGATGAATGACATATGCTTTCCTTCTAGAGAAGTGTTTTGAAAGACGTTCACAGAGTGATTCTGCAAAGCCTTTTTACTGACGTTGGTTTTAAATGTGTTTTCAGTGGAATTTCTGTCAAACGCAAGACACGAGATTTGCTGTTAAAGAATTGAATGTATAGAACGCAAACAAACAGTTCCCTATAAGTGAATCGCCTAACCGTGCAACTCAGTTCTAAAAACTGAATAGAATGCAGTTTTCACGCAGATGAAAGACGTATGCTTTCCTTCTAGAGAAGTGTTGTCAAAGACATTCACAGAGTGATTCTACAAAGCCATTTTACTGACGTTGGCTTTTAAACGTGTTTTCATTGGAATTTCTGTCAAATGCAAGACACGAGATTTGCTTTTAAAGAATTGAATGTACAGAACGCAAACAAACACTTCCCTACAAGTGAATCGCCTAACCGTGCGACTCAGTTCTAAAAACTTAATAGAATGCAGTTTTCACTCACATGAAAGACGTATGCTTTCCTTCTTGAGAAGTATTTTCAAAGATGTTCACAGAGTGATTCTGCGAAGCCTTTTTATTGACATTGGTTTTAAACGTGTTTTCAGTGGAATTTCTGTCAAACGCAAGACACAAGATTTGCTGTTGAAGAATTGAATATGCAGAACGCAAACAAACAATTCCCTACAAGTGAATCGCCTAACCATGCAACTCAGTTCTAAAAACTGAATAGAATGCAGTTTTCACTCAGATGAAAGACGTATGCTTCCCTTCTAGAGAAGTGTTTTCAAAGACATTCACAGAGTGATTCTACAAAGCCTTTTTACTGACATTGGCTTTTAAACGTGTTTTCAGTGGAATTTCTGTCAAACGCAAGACACGAGATTTGCTGTTAAAGAATTGAGTATACAGAACGCAAACAAACACTTCCCTACAAGTGAATCGCCTAACCATGCAACTCAGTTCCAAAAATTGAATAGAACGCAGTTTTCACTCAGATGAAATACGTATGCTTTAGTTCTTGAGAAGTGTTTTCAAAGACTTTCACAGAGTGATTCTACAAAGCCTTTTTACTGACATTGGCTTTTAAACGCGGTTTCAGTGGAATTTCTGTCAAACGCAAGACACGATATTTGATGTTAAAGAATTGAATATCCAGAATGCAAACAAAAACTTCCCTACAAGTGAATTGCCTAACCATGCAACTCAGTTCTAAAAACTGAAAAGAATGCAGTTTTCACGCAGATGAAAGACGTATGCTTTCCTTCTAGAGAAGTGTTTTGAAAGACGTTCACAGAGTGATTCTGCAAAGCCTTTTTACTGACGTTGGTTTTAAACGTGTTTTCAGTGGAATTTCTGTCAAAAGCAAGACACGAGATTTGCTGTTAAAGAATTGAATGTACAGAACGCAAACAAACACTTCCCTACAAGTGAATCGCCTAACCATGCAACTCAGTTCTAAAAACTGAATAGAACGCAGTTTTCACTCAGATGAAATACGTATGCTTTAGTTCTTGAGAAGTGTTTTCAAAGACTTTCACAGAGTGATTCTACAAAGCCTTTTTACTGACGTTGGTTTTAAACGTTTTTTCAGTGGAATTTCTGTCAAACGCAAGACACGATATTTGATGTTAAAGAATTGAATATCCAGAATGCAAACAAACAAATCCCTACAAGTGTATCGCCTAACCATGCAACTCAGTTCTAAAAACTGAATAGAATGCAGTTTTAACGCAGATGAAAGACGTATGCTTTCCTTCTTGAGAAGTGTTTTCAAAGACGTTCACAGAGTGATTCTACAAAGCCTTTTTACTAACGTTGGCTTTTAAACGTGTTTTCAGTGGAATTTCTGTCAAACGCAAGGCACAAGATTTGCTGTTAAAGAATTGAACATACAGAATGCATACAAACACTTCCCTACAAGTGAATCGCCTAACCATGCAACTCAGTTCTAAAAACTGAATAGAATGCAGTTTTCACGCAGATGAATGACATATGCTTTCCTTCTAGAGAAGTGTTTTGAAAGACGTTCACAGAGTGATTCTGCAAAGCCTTTTTACTGACGTTGGTTTTAAATGTGTTTTCAGTGGAATTTCAGTCAAACGCAAGACACGAGATTTGCTGTTAAAGAATTGAATGTATAGAACGCAAACAAACAGTTCCCTATAAGTGAATCGCCTAACCGTGCAACTCAGTTCTAAAAACTGAATAGAATGCAGTTTTCACGCAGATGAAAGACGTATGCTTTCCTTCTAGAGAAGTGTTGTCAAAGACATTCACAGAGTGATTCTACAAAGCCATTTTACTGACGTTGGCTTTTAAACGTGTTTTCATTGGAATTTCTGTCAAATGCAAGACACGAGATTTGCTGTTAAAGAATTGAATGTACAGAACGCAAACAAACACTTCCCTACAAGTGAATCGCCTAACCGTGCGACTCAGTTCTAAAAACTTAATAGAATGCAGTTTTCACTCACATGAAAGACGTATGCTTTCCTTCTTGAGAAGTATTTTCAAAGATGTTCACAGAGTGATTCTGCAAAGCCTTTTTATTGACATTGGTTTTAAACGTGTTTTCAGTGGAATTTCTGTCAAACGCAAGACACAAGATTTGCTGTTGAAGAATTGAATATGCAGAACGCAAACAAACAATTCCCTACAAGTGAATCGCCTAACCATGCAACTCAGTTCTAAAAACTGAATAGAATGCAGTTTTCACTCAGATGAAAGACGTATGCTTCCCTTCTAGAGAAGTGTTTTCAAAGACATTCACAGAGTGATTCTACAAAGCCTTTTTACTGACATTGGCTTTTAAACGTGTTTTCAGTGGAATTTCTGTCAAACGCAAGACACGAGATTTGCTGTTAAAGAATTGAGTATACAGAACGCAAACAAACACTTCCCAACAAGTGAATCGCCTAACCATGCAACTCAGTTCCAAAAATTGAATAGAACGCAGTTTTCACTCAGATGAAATACGTATGCTTTAGTTCTTGAGAAGTGTTTTCAAAGACTTTCACAGAGTGATTCTACAAAGCCTTTTTACTGACATTGGCTTTTAAACGCGGTTTCAGTGGAATTTCTGTCAAACGCAAGACACGATATTTGATGTTAAAGAATTGAATATCCAGAATGCAAACAAAAACTTCCCTACAAGTGAATTGCCTAACCATGCAACTCAGTTCTAAAAACTGAAAAGAATGCAGTTTTCACGCAGATGAAAGACGTATGCTTTCCTTCTAGAGAAGTGTTTTGAAAGACGTTCACAGAGTGATTCTGCAAAGCCTTTTTACTGACGTTGGTTTTAAACGTGTTTTCAGTGGAATTTCTGTCAAAAGCAAGACACGAGATTTGCTGTTAAAGAATTGAATGTACAGAACGCAAACAAACACTTCCCTACAAGTGAATCGCCTAACCATGCAACTCAGTTCTAAAAACTGAATAGAACGCAGTTTTCACTCAGATGAAATACGTATGCTTTAGTTCTTGAGAAGTGTTTTCAAAGACTTTCACAGAGTGATTCTACAAAGCCTTTTTACTGACGTTGGTTTTAAACGTTTTTTCAGTGGAATTTCTGTCAAACGCAAGACACGATATTTGATGTTAAAGAATTGAATATCCAGAATGCAAACAAACAAATCCCTACAAGTGTATCGCCTAACCATGCAACTCAGTTCTAAAAACTGAATAGAATGCAGTTTTAACGCAGATGAAAGACGTATGCTTTCCTTCTTGAGAAGTGTTTTCAAAGACGTTCACAGAGTGATTCTACAAAGCCTTTTTACTAACGTTGGCTTTTAAACGTGTTTTCAGTGGAATTTCTGTCAAACGCAAGGCACAAGATTTGCTGTTAAAGAATTGAACATACAGAATGCATACAAACACTTCCCTACAAGTGAATCGCCTAACCATGCAACTCAGTTCTAAAAACTGAATAGAATGCAGTTTTCACGCAGATGAATGACATATGCTTTCCTTCTAGAGAAGTGTTTTGAAAGACGTTCACAGAGTGATTCTGCAAAGCCTTTTTACTGACGTTGGTTTTAAATGTGTTTTCAGTGGAATTTCTGTCAAACGCAAGACACGAGATTTGCTGTTAAAGAATTGAATGTATAGAACGCAAACAAACAGTTCCCTATAAGTGAATCGCCTAACCGTGCAACTCAGTTCTAAAAACTGAATAGAATGCAGTTTTCACGCAGATGAAAGACGTATGCTTTCCTTCTAGAGAAGTGTTGTCAAAGACATTCACAGAGTGATTCTACAAAGCCATTTTACTGACGTTGGCTTTTAAACGTGTTTTCATTGGAATTTCTGTCAAATGCAAGACACGAGATTTGCTGTTAAAGAATTTAATGTACAGAACGCAAACAAACACTTCCCTACAAGTGAATCGCCTAACCGTGCGACTCAGTTCTAAAAACTTAATAGAATGCAGTTTTCACTCACATGAAAGACGTATGCTTTCCTTCTTGAGAAGTATTTTCAAAGATGTTCACAGAGTGATTCTGCAAAGCCTTTTTATTGACATTGGTTTTAAATGTGTTTTCAGTGGAATTTCTGTCAAACGCAAGACACGAGATTTGCTGTTAAAGAATTGAATGTATAGAACGCAAACAAACAGTTCCCTATAAGTGAATCGCCTAACCTTGCAACTCAGTTCTAAAAACTGAATAGAATGCAGTTTTCACGCAGATGAAAGACGTATGCTTTCCTTCTAGAGAAGTGTTGTCAAAGACATTCACAGAGTGATTCTACAAAGCCATTTTACTGACGTTGGCTTTTAAACGTGTTTTCATTGGAATTTCTGTCAAATGCAAGACACGAGATTTGCTGTTAAAGAATTGAATGTACAGAACGCAAACAAACACTTCCCTACAAGTGAATCGCCTAACCGTGCGACTCAGTTCTAAAAACTTAATAGAATGCAGTTTTCACTCACATGAAAGACGTATGCTTTCCTTCTTGAGAAGTATTTTCAAAGATGTTCACAGAGTGATTCTGCAAAGCCTTTTTATTGACATTGGTTTTAAACGTGTTTTCAGTGGAATTTCTGTCAAACGCAAGACACAAGATTTGCTGTTGAAGAATTGAATATGCAGAACGCAAACAAACAATTCCCTACAAGTGAATCGCCTAACCATGCAACTCAGTTCTAAAAACTGAATAGAATGCAGTTTTCACTCAGATGAAAGACGTATGCTTCCCTTCTAGAGAAGTGTTTTCAAAGACATTCACAGAGTGATTCTACAAAGCCTTTTTACTGACATTGGCTTTTAAACGTGTTTTCACTGGAATTTCTGTCAAACGCAAGACACGAGATTTGCTGTTAAAGAATTGAGTATACAGAACGCAAACAAACACTTCCCTACAAGTGAATCGCCTAACCATGCAACTCAGTTCCAAAAATTGAATAGAACGCAGTTTTCACTCAGATGAAATACGTATGCTTTAGTTCTTGAGAAGTGTTTTCAAAGACTTTCACAGAGTGATTCTACAAAGCCTTTTTACTGACATTGGCTTTTAAACGCGGTTTCAGTGGAATTTCTGTCAAACGCAAGACACGATATTTGATGTTAAAGAATTGAATATCCAGAATGCAAACAAAAACTTCCCTACAAGTGAATTGCCTAACCATGCAACTCAGTTCTAAAAACTGAAAAGAATGCAGTTTTCACGCAGATGAAAGACGTATGCTTTCCTTCTAGAGAAGTGTTTTGAAAGACGTTCACAGAGTGATTCTGCAAAGCCTTTTTACTGACGTTGGTTTTAAACGTGTTTTCAGTGGAATTTCTGTCAAAAGCAAGACACGAGATTTGCTGTTAAAGAATTGAATGTACAGAACGCAAACAAACACTTCCCTACAAGTGAATCGCCTAACCATGCAACTCAGTTCTAAAAACTGAATAGAACGCAGTTTTCACTCAGATGAAATACGTATGCTTTAGTTCTTGAGAAGTGTTTTCAAAGACTTTCACAGAGTGATTCTACAAAGCCTTTTTACTGACGTTGGTTTTAAACGTTTTTTCAGTGGAATTTCTGTCAAACGCAAGACACGATATTTGATGTTAAAGAATTGAATATCCAGAATGCAAACAAACAAATCCCTACAAGTGTATCGCCTAACCATGCAACTCAGTTCTAAAAACTGAATAGAATGCAGTTTTAACGCAGATGAAAGACTTATGCTTTCCTTCTTGAGAAGTGTTTTCAAAGACGTTCACAGAGTGATTCTACAAAGCCTTTTTACTAACGTTGGCTTTTAAACGTGTTTTCAGTGGAATTTCTGTCAAACGCAAGGCACAAGATTTGCTGTTAAAGAATTGAACATACAGAATGCATACAAACACTTCCCTACAAGTGAATCGCCTAACCATGCAACTCAGTTCTAAAAACTGAATAGAATGCAGTTTTCACGCAGATGAATGACATATGCTTTCTTTCTAGAGAAGTGTTTTGAAAGACGTTCACAGAGTGATTCTGCAAAGCCTTTTTACTGACATTGGTTTTAAATGTGTTTTCAGTGGAATTTCTGTCAAACGCAAGACACGAGATTTGCTGTTAAAGAATTGAATGTATAGAACGCAAACAAACAGTTCCCTATAAGTGAATCGCCTAACCGTGCAACTCAGTTCTAAAAACTGAATAGAATGCAGTTTTCACGCAGATGAAAGACGTATGCTTTCCTTCTAGAGAAGTGTTGTCAAAGACATTCACAGAGTGATTCTACAAAGCCATTTTACTGACGTTGGCTTTTAAACGTGTTTTCATTGGAATTTCTGTCAAATGCAAGACACGAGATTTGCTGTTAAAGAATTTAATGTACAGAACGCAAACAAACACTTCCCTACAAGTGAATCGCCTAACCGTGCGACTCAGTTCTAAAAACTTAATAGAATGCAGTTTTCACTCACATGAAAGACGTATGCTTTCCTTCTTGAGAAGTATTTTCAAAGATGTTCACAGAGTGATTCTGCAAAGCCTTTTTATTGACATTGGTTTTAAACGTGTTTTCAGTGGAATTTCTGTCAAACGCAAGACACGAGATTTGCTGTTGAAGAATTGAATATGCAGAACGCAAACAAACAATTCCCTACAAGTGAATCGCCTAACCATGCAACTCAGTTCTAAAAACTGAATAGAATGCAGTTTTCACTCAGATGAAAGACGTATGCTTCCCTTCTAGAGAAGTGTTTTCAAAGACATTCACAGAGTGATTCTACAAAGCCTTTTTACTGACATTGGCTTTTAAACGTGTTTTCAGTGGAATTTCTGTCAAACGCAAGACACGAGATTTGCTGTTAAAGAATTGAGTATACAGAACGCAAACAAACACTTCCCTACAAGTGAATCGCCTAACCATGCAACTCAGTTCCAAAAATTGAATAGAACGCAGTTTTCACTCAGATGAAATACGTATGCTTTAGTTCTTGAGAAGTGTTTTCAAAGACTTTCACAGAGTGATTCTACAAAGCCTTTTTACTGACATTGGCTTTTAAACGCGGTTTCAGTGGAATTTCTGTCAAACGCAAGACACGATATTTGATGTTAAAGAATTGAATATCCAGAATGCAAACAAAAACTTCCCTACAAGTGAATTGCCTAACCATGCAACTCAGTTCTAAAAACTGAAAAGAATGCAGTTTTCACGCAGATGAAAGACGTATGCTTTCCTTCTAGAGAAGTGTTTTGAAAGACGTTCACAGAGTGATTCTGCAAAGCCTTTTTACTGACGTTGGTTTTAAACGTGTTTTCAGTGGAATTTCTGTCAAACGCAAGACACGAGATTTGCTGTTAAAGAATTGAATGTACAGAACGCAAACAAACACTTCCCTACAAGTGAATCGCCTAACCGTGCAACTCAGTTCTAAAAACTGAATAGAATGCAGTTTTCACGCAGATGAAAGACGTATGCTTTCCTTCTAGAGAAGTGTTTTCAAAGACATTCACAGAGTAATTCTACAAAGCCTTTTTACTGACGTTGGCTTTTAAACGTGTTTTCAGTGGAATTTCTGTCAAACGCAAGACACGATATTTGCTTTTGAAGAATTGAACATACAGAATGCAAACAAAAACTTCCCTACAAGTGAATCGCCTAACCATGCAACTCAGTTCTAAAAACTGAATAGAATGCAGTTTTCACGCAGATGAAAGACGTATGCTTTTCTTCTTGAGAAGTGTTTTGAAAGACGTTCACAGAGTGATTCTGCAAAGCCTTTTTACTGACGTTGGTTTTAAACGTGTTTTCAGTGGAATTTCTGTCAAACGCAAGACACGAGATTTGCTGTTAAAGAATTGAATGTACAGAACGCAAACAAACACTTCCCTACAAGTGAATCGCCTAACCAGGCAACTCAGTTCTAAAAACTGAATAGAATGCAGTTTTCACGCAGATGAAAGACGTATGCTTTCCTTCTAGAGAAGTGTTGTCAAAGACATTCACAGAGTGATTCTACAAAGCCATTTTACTGACGTTGGCTTTTAAACGTGTTTTCATTGGAATTTCTGTCAAATGCAAGACACGAGATTTGCTGTTAAAGAATTGAATGTACAGAACGCAAACAAACACTTCCCTACAAGTGAATCGCCTAACCGTGCGACACAGTTCTAAAAACTTAATAGAATGCAGTTTTCACTCACATGAAAGACGTATGCTTTCCTTCTTGAGAAGTATTTTCAAAGATGTTCACAGAGTGATTCTGCAAAGCCTTTTTATTGACATTGGTTTTAAACGTGTTTTCAGTGGAATTTCTGTCAAACGCAAGACACGAGATTTGCTGTTGAAGAATTGAATATGCAGAACGCAAACAAACAATTCCCTACAAGTGAATCGCCTAACCATGCAACTCAGTTCTAAAAACTGAATAGAATGCAGTTTTCACTCAGATGAAAGACGTATGCTTCCCTTCTAGAGAAGTGTTTTCAAAGACATTCACAGAGTGATTCTACAAAGCCTTTTTACTGACATTGGCTTTTAAACGTGTTTTCAGTGGAATTTCTGTCAAACGCAAGACACGATATTTGCTGTTAAAGAATTGAGTATACAGAACGCAAACAAACACTTCCCTACAAGTGAATCGCCTAACCATGCAACTCAGTTCCAAAAATTGAATAGAACGCAGTTTTCACTCAGATGAAATACGTATGCTTTAGTTCTTGAGAAGTGTTTTCAAAGACTTTCACAGAGTGATTCTACAAAGCCTTTTTACTGACATTGGCTTTTAAACGCGGTTTCAGTGGAATTTCTGTCAAACGCAAGACACGATATTTGATGTTAAAGAATTGAATATCCAGAATGCAAACAAAAACGTCCCTACAAGTGAATTGCCTAACCATGCAACTCAGTTCTAAAAACTGAAAAGAATGCAGTTTTCACGCAGATGAAAGACGTATGCTTTCCTTCTAGAGAAGTGTTTTGAAAGACGTTCACAGAGTGATTCTGCAAAGCCTTTTTACTGACGTTGGTTTTAAACGTGTTTTCAGTGGAATTTCTGTCAAACGCAAGACACGAGATTTGCTGTTAAAAATTGAATGTACAGAACGCAAACAAACACTTCCCTACAAGTGAATCGCCTAACCATGCAACTCAGTTCTAAAAACTGAATAGAACGCAGTTTTCACTCAGATGAAATACGTATGCTTTAGTTCTTGAGAAGTGTTTTCAAAGACTTTCACAGAGTGATTCTACAAAGCCTTTTTACTGACGTTGGTTTTAAACGTTTTTTCAGTGGAATTTCTGTCAAACGCAAGACACGATATTTGATGTTAAAGAATTGAATATCCAGAATGCAAACAAACAATTCCCTACAAGTGTATCGCCTAACCATGCAACTCAGTTCTAAAAACTGAATAGAATGCAGTTTTAACGCAGATGAAAGACGTATGCTTTCCTTCTTGAGAAGTGTTTTCAAAGACGTTCACAGAGTGATTCTACAAAGCCTTTTTACTAACGTTGGCTTTTAAACGTGTTTTCAGTGGAATTTCTGTCAAACGCAAGGCACAAGATTTGCTGTTAAAGAATTGAACATACAGAATGCATACAAACACTTCCCTACAAGTGAATCGCCTAACCATGCAACTCAGTTCTAAAAACTGAATAGAATGCAGTTTTCACGCAGATGAAAGACATATGCTTTCCTTCTAGAGAAGTGTTTTGAAAGACGTTCACAGAGTGATTCTGCAAAGCCTTTTTACTGACGTTGGTTTTAAATGTGTTTTCAGTGGAATTTCTGTCAATCGCAAGACACGAGATTTGCTGTTAAAGAATTGAATGTATAGAACGCAAACAAACAGTTCCCTATAAGTGAATCGCCTAACCGTGCAACTCAGTTCTAAAAACTGAATAGAATGCAGTTTTCACGCAGATGAAAGACGTATGCTTTCCTTCTAGAGAAGTGTTGTCAAAGACATTCACAGAGTGATTCTACAAAGCCATTTTACTGACGTTGGCTTTTAAACGTGTTTTCATTGGAATTTCTGTCAAATGCAAGACACGAGATTTGCTGTTAAAGAATTGAATGTACAGAACGCAAACAAACACTTCCCTACAAGTGAATCGCCTAACCATGCAACTCAGTTCTAAAAACTGAATAGAACGCAGTTTTCACTCAGATGAAATACATATGCTTTCCTTCTTGAGAAGTATTTTCAAAGATGTTCACAGAGTGATTCTGCAAAGCCTTTTTATTGACATTGGTTTTAAACGTGTTTTCAGTGGAATTTCTGTCAAACGCAAGACACGAGATTTGCTGTTGAAGAATTGAATATGCAGAACGCAAACAAACAATTCCCTACAAGTGAATCGCCTAACCATGCAACTCAGTTCTAAAAACTGAATAGAATGCAGTTTTCACTCAGATGAAAGACGTATGCTTCCCTTCTAGAGAAGTGTTTTCAAAGACATTCACAGAGTGATTCTACAAAGCCTTTTTACTGACATTGGCTTTTAAACGTGTTTTCAGTGGAATTTCTGTCAAACGCAAGACACGAGATTTGCTGTTAAAGAATTGAGTATACAGAACGCAAACAAACACTTCCCTACAAGTGAATCGCCTAACCATGCAACTCAGTTCCAAAAATTGAATAGAACGCAGTTTTCACTCAGATGAAATACGTATGCTTTAGTTCTTGAGAAGTGTTTTCAAAGACTTTCACAGAGTGATTCTACAAAGCCTTTTTACTGACATTGGCTTTTAAACGCGGTTTCAGTGGAATTTCTGTCAAACGCAAGACACGATATTTGATTTTAAAGAATTGAATATCCAGAATGCAAACAAAAACTTCCCTACAAGTGAATTGCCTAACCATGCAACTCAGTTCTAAAAACTGAAAAGAATGCAGTTTTCACGCAGATGAAAGACGTATGCTTTCCTTCTAGAGAAGTGTTTTGAAAGACGTTCACAGAGTGATTCTGCAAAGCCTTTTTACTGACGTTGGTTTTAAACGTGTTTTCAGTGGAATTTCTGTCAAACGCAAGACACGAGATTTGCTGTTAAAGAATTGAATGTACAGAACGCAAACAAACACTTCCCTACAAGTGAATCGCCTAACTGTGCAACTCAGTTCTAAAAACTGAATAGAATGCAGTTTTCACGCAGATGAAAGACGTATGCTTTCCTTCTAGAGAAGTGTTTTCAAAGACATTCACAGAGTGATTCTACAAAGCCTTTTTACTGACGTTGGCTTTTAAACGTGTTTTCAGTGGAATTTCTGTCAAACGCAAGACACGAGATTTGCTGTTAAAGAATTGAATGTACAGAACGCAAACAAACACTTCCCTACAAGTGAATCGCCTAACCATGCAACTCAGTTCTAAAAACTGAATAGAATGCAGTTTTCACGCCGATGAAAGACGTATGCTTTCCTTCTAGAGAAGTGTTGTCAAAGACATTCACAGAGTGATTCTACAAAGCCATTTTACTGACGTTGGCTTTTAAACGTGTTTTCATTGGAATTTCTGTCAAATGCAAGACACGAGATTTGCTGTTAAAGAATTGAATGTACAGAACGCAAACAAACACTTCCCTACAAGTGTATCGCCTAACCATGCAACTCAGTTCTAAAAACTGAATAGAATGCAGTTTTAACGCAGATGAAAGACGTATGCTTTCCTTCTTGAGAAGTGTTTTCAAAGACGTTCACAGAGTGATTCTACAAAGCCTTTTTTCTAACGTTGGCTTTTAAACGTGTTTTCAGTGGAATTTCTGTCAAACGCAAGGCACAAGATTTGCTGTTAAAGAATTGAACATACAGAATGCATACAAACACTTCCCTACAAGTGAATCGCCTAACCATGCAACTCAGTTCAAAAACTGAATAGAATGCAGTTTTCACGCAGATGAAAGACATATGCTTTCCTTCTAGAGAAGTGTTTTGAAAGACGTTCACAGAGTGATTCTGCAAAGCCTTTTTACTGACGTTGGTTTTAAATGTGTTTTCAGTGGAATTTCTGTCAAACGCAAGACACGAGATTTGCTGTTAAAGAATTGAATGTATAGAACGCAAACAAACAGTTCCCTATAAGTGAATCGCCTAACCGTGCAACTCATTTCTAAAAACTGAATAGAATGCAGTTTTCACGCAGATGAAAGACGTATGCTTTCCTTCTAGTGAAGTGTTGTCAAAGACATTCACAGAGTGATTCTACAAAGCCATTTTACTGACGTTGGCTTTTAAACGTGTTTTCATTGGAATTTCTGTCAAATGCAAGACACGAGATTTGCTGTTAAAGAATTGAATGTACAGAACGCAAACAAACACTTCCCTACAAGTGAATCGCCAAACCGTGCGACTCAGTTCTAAAAACTTAATAGAATGCAGTTTTCACTCACATGAAAGACGTATGCTTTCCTTCTTGAGAAGTATTTTCAAAGATGTTCACAGAGTGATTCTGCAAAGCCTTTTTATTGACATTGGTTTTAAACGTGTTTTCAGTGGAATTTCTGTCAAACGCAAGACACGAGATTTGCTGTTGAAGAATTGAATATGCAGAACGCAAACAAACAATTCCCTACAAGTGAATCGCCTAACCATGCAACTCAGTTCTAAAAACTGAATAGAATGCAGTTTTCACTCAGATGAAAGACGTATGCTTCCCTTCTAGAGAAGTGTTTTCAAAGACATTCACAGAGTGATTCTACAAAGCCTTTTTACTGACCTTGGCTTTTAAACGTGTTTTCAGTGGAATTTCTGTCAAATGCAAGGCACAAGATTTGCTGTTAAAGAATTGAACATACAGAATGCATACAAACACTTCCCAACAAGTGAATCGCCTAACCATGCAACTCAGTTCTAAAAACTGAATAGAATGCAGTTTTCACGCAGATGAAAGACGTATGCTTTCCTTCTAGAGAAGTGTTTTGAAAGACGTTCACAGAGTGATTCTGCAAAGCCTTTTTACTGACGTTGGTTTTAAATGTGTTTTCAGTGGAATTTCTGTCAAACGCAAGACACGAGATTTGCTGTTAAAGAATTGCATGTACAGAACGCAAACAAACAGTTCCCTATAAGTGAATCGCCTAACTGTGCAACTCAGTTCTAAAAACTGAATAGAATGCAGTTTTCACGCAGATGAAAGACGTATGCTTTCCTTCTAGAGAAGTGTTTTGAAAGACGTTCACAGAGTGATTCTGCAAAGCCTTTTTACTGACGTTGGTTTTAAACGTGTTTTCAGTGGAATTTCTGTCAAACGCAAGACACGAGATTTGTTGTTAAAGAATTGAATGTACAGAACGCAAACAAACAGTTCCCTATAAGTGAATCGCCTAACCGTGCAACTCAGTTCTAAAAACTGAATAGAATGCAGTTTTCACGCAGATGAAAGACGTATGCTTTCCTTCTAGAGAAGTGTTGTCAAAGACATTCACAGAGTGATTCTACAAAGCCATTTTACTGACGTTGGCTTTTAAACGTGTTTTCATTGGAATTTCTGTCAAATGCAAGAGACGAGATTTGCTGTTAAAGAATTGAATGTACAGAACGCAAACAAACACTTCCCTACAAGTGAATCGCCTAACCGTGCGACTCAGTTCTAAAAACTGAATAGAATGCAGTTTTCACTCACATGAAAGACGTATGCTTTCCTTCTTGAGAAGTATTTTCAAAGATGTTCACAGAGTGATTCTGCAAAGCCTTTTTATTGATGTTGGTTTTAAACGTGTTTTCAGTGGAATTTCTGTCAAACGCAAGACACGAGATTTGCTGTTGAAGAATTGAATATACAGAACGCAAACAAACAATTCCCTACAAGTAAATCGCCTAACCATGCAACTCAGTTCTAAAAACTGAATAGAATGCCGTTTTCACTCAGATGAAAGACGTATGCTTCCCTTCTAGAGAAGTGTTTTCAAAGACATTCACAGAGTGATTCTACAAAGCCTTTTTACTGACATTGGCTTTTAAACGTGTTTTCAGTGGAATTTCTGTCAAACGCAAGACACGATATTTGCTGTTAAAGAATTGAGTATACAGAACGCAAACAAACACTTCCCTACAAGTGAATCGCCTAACCATGCAACTCAGTTCTAAAAACTGAATAGAATGCAGTTTTCACGCAGATGAAAGACGTATGCTTTTCTTCTTGAGAAGTGTTTTGAAAGACGTTCACAGAGTGATTCTGCAAAGCCTTTTTACTGACGTTGGTTTTAAACGTGTTTTCAGTGGAATTTCTGTCAAACGCAAGACACGAGATTTGCTGTTAAAGAATTGAATGTACAGAACGCAAACAAACACTTCCCTACAAGTGAATCGCCTAACCATGCAACTCAGTTCTAAAACTGAATAGAACGCAGTTTTCACTCAGATGAAATACGTATGCTTTAGTTCTTGAGAAGTGTTTTCAAAGACTTTCACAGAGTGATTCTACAAAGCCTTTTTACTGACGTTGGTTTTAAACGTTTTTTCAGTGGAATTTCTGTCAAACGCAAGACATGATATTTGATGTTAAAGAATTGAATATCCAGAATGCAAACAAACATTTCCCTACAAGTGTATCGCCTAACCATGCAACTCAGTTCTAAAAACTGAATAGAATGCAGTTTTAACGCAGATGAAAGACGTATGCTTTCCTTCTTGAGAAGTGTTTTCAAAGACGTTCACAGAGTGATTCTACAAAGCCTTTTTACTGACGTTGGCTTTTAAACGTGTTTTCAGTGGAATTTCTGTCAAATGCAAGGCACAAGATTTGCTGTTAAAGAATTGAACATACAGAATGCATACAAACACTTCCCTACAAGTGAATCGCCTAACCATGCAACTCAGTTCTAAAAACTGAATAGAATGCAGTTTTCACGCAGATGAAAGACGTATGCTTTCCTTCTAGAGAAGTGTTTTGAAAGACGTTCACAGAGTGATTCTGCAAAGCCTTTTTACTGACGTTGGTTTTAAATGTGTTTTCAGTGGAATTTCTGTCAAACGCAAGACACGAGATTTGCTGTTGAAGAATTGAATATACAGAACGCATCAAACAATTCCCTACAAGTGAATCGCCTAACCATGCAACTCAGTTCTAAAAACTGAATAGAATGCCGTTTTCACTCAGATGAAAGACGTATGCTTCCCTTCTAGAGAAGTGTTTTCAAAGACATTCACAGAGTGATTCTACAAAGCCTTTTTACTGACATTGGCTTTTAAACGTGTTTTCAGTGGAATTTCTGTCAAACGCAAGACACGATATTTGCTGTTAAAGAATTGAGTATACAGAACGCAAACAAACACTTCCCTACAAGTGAATCGCCTAACCATGCAACTCAGTTCTAAAAACTGAATAGAATGCAGTTTTCACGCAGATGAAAGACGTATGCTTTTCTTCTTGAGAAGTGTTTTGAAAGACGTTCACAGAGTGATTCTGCAAAGCCTTTTTACTGACGTTGGTTTTAAACGTGTTTTCAGTGGAATTTCTGTCAAACGCAAGACACGAGATTTGCTGTTAAAGAATTGAATGTACAGAACGCAAACAAACACTTCCCTACAAGTGAATCGCCTAACCATGCAACTCAGTTCTAAAACTGAATAGAACGCAGTTTTCACTCAGATGAAATACGTATGCTTTAGTTCTTGAGAAGTGTTTTCAAAGACTTTCACAGAGTGATTCTACAAAGCCTTTTTACTGACGTTGGTTTTAAACGTTTTTTCAGTGGAATTTCTGTCAAACGCAAGACATGATATTTGATGTTAAAGAATTGAATATCCAGAATGCAAACAAACAATTCCCTACAAGTGTATCGCCTAACCATGCAACTCAGTTCTAAAAACTGAATAGAATGCAGTTTTAACGCAGATGAAAGACGTATGCTTTCCTTCTTGAGAAGTGTTTTCAAAGACGTTCACAGAGTGATTCTACAAAGCCTTTTTACTGACGTTGGCTTTTAAACGTGTTTTCAGTGGAATTTCTGTCAAATGCAAGGCACAAGATTTGCTGTTAAAGAATTGAACATACAGAATGCATACAAACACTTTCCTACAAGTGAATCGCCTAACCATGCAACTCAGTTCTAAAAACTGAATAGAATGCAGTTTTCACGCAGATGAAAGACGTATGCTTTCCTTCTAGAGAAGTGTTTTGAAAGACGTTCACAGAGTGATTCTGCAAAGCCTTTTTGCTGACGTTGGTTTTAAATGTGTTTTCAGTGGAATTTCTGTCAAACGCAAGACACGAGATTTGCTGTTAAAGAATTGAATGTACAGAACGCAAACAAACAGTTCCCTATAAGTGAATCGCGTAACCGTGCAACTCAGTTCTAAAAACTGAATAGAATGCAGTTTTCACGCAGATGAAAGACGTATGCTTTCCTTCTAGAGAAGTGTTGTCAAAGACATTCACAGAGTGATTCTACAAAGCCATTTTACTGACGTTGGCTTTTAAACGTGTTTTCAGTGGAATTTCTGTCAAATGCAAGACACGAGATTTGCTGTTAAAGAATTGAATGTACAGAACGCAAACAAACACTTCCCTAAAAGTGAATCGCCTAACCGTGCGACTCAGTTCTAAAAACTGAATAGAATGCAGTTTTCACTCACATGAAAGACGTATGCTTTCTTTCTTGAAAAGTATTTTCAAAGATGTTCACAGAGTGATTCTGCAAAGCCATTTTATTGACGTTGGTTTTAAACGTGTTTTCAGTGGAATTTCTGTCAAACGCAAGACACGAGTTTTGCTGTTGAAGAATTGAATATACAGAACGCAAACAAACAATTCCCTACAAGTGAATCGCCTAACCATGCAACTCAGTTCTAAAAACTGAATAGAATGCAGTTTTCTCTCAGATGAAAGACGTATGCTTCCCTTCTAGAGAAGTGTTTTCAAAGACATTCACAGAGTGATTCTACAAAGCCTTTTTACTGACATTGGCTTTTAAACGTGTTTTCAGTGGAATTTCTGTCAAACGCAAGACACGATATTTGCTGTTAAAGAATTGAGTATACAGAACGCAAACAAACACTTCCCTACAAGTGAATCGCCTAACCATGCAACTCAGTTCCAAAAACTGAATAGAACGCAGTTTTCACTCAGATGAAATACGTATGCTTTAGTTCTTCAGAAGTGTTTTCAAAGACTTTCACAGAGTGATTCTACAAAGCCTTTTTACTGACGTTGGCTTTTAAACGCGGTTTCAGTGGAATTTCTGTCAAACGCAAGACACGATATTTGATGTTAAAGAATTGAATATCCAGAATGCAAACAAACAATTCCCTACAATTGTATCGCCTAACCATGCAAATCAGTTCTAAAAACTGAATAGAATGCAGTTTTAACGCAGATGAAAGACATATGCTTTACTTCTTGAGAAGTGTTTTCAAAGACGTTCACAGAGTGATTCTACAAAGCCTTTTTACTGACGTTGGCTTTTAAACGTGTTTTCAGTGGAATTTCTGTCAAACGCAAGACACGAGATTTGCTGTTAAAGAATTGAATGTACAGAACGCAAACAAACACTTCCCTACAAGTGAATCGCCTAACCATGCAACTCAGTTCTAAAAACTGAATAGAACGCAGTTTTCACTCAGATGAAAGACGTATGCTTCCCTTCTAGAGAAGTGTTGTCAAAGACATTCACAGAGTGATTCTACAAAGCCTTTTTACTGACGTTGGCTTTTAAACGTGTTTTCAGTGGAATTTCTGTCAAACGCAAGACACGATATTTGCTTTTGAAGAATTGAACATACAGAATGCAAACAAAAACTTCCCTACAAGTGAATTGCCTAACCATGCAACTCAGTTCTAAAAACTGAATAGAATGCAGTTTTCACTCAGACGAAGAACTTATGCTTTCCTTCTTAAGAAGTCTTTTCAAAGACATTCAAAGAGTGATTCTGCAAAGCCTTTTTACTGACGTTGGTTTTAATCGTGTTTTCAGTAGAATTTCTGTCAAAAACAAGGCACAAGATTTGCTGTTAAAGAATTGAACATACAGAATGCATACAAACACTTCCCTACAAGTGAATCGCCTAACCATGCAACTCAGTTCTAAAAACTGAATAGAATGCAGTTTTCACGCAGATGAAAGACATATGCTTTCCTTCTAGAGAAGTGTTTTGAAAGACGTTCACAGAGTGATTCTGCAAAGCCTTTTTACTGACGTTGGTTTTAAACGTGTTTTCAGTGGAATTTCTGTCAAACGCAAGACACAAGATTTGCTGTTAAAGAATTGAATGTACAGAACGCAAACAAACACTTCCCTACAAGTGAATCGCCTAACCGTGCAACTCAGTTCTAAAAACTGAATAGAATGCAGTTTTCACGCAGATGAAAGACATATGCTTTCCTTCTAGAGAAGTGTTTTCAAAGACATTCACAGAGTGATTCTACTAAGCCTTTTTTACTGATGTTGGCTTTTAAACGTGTTTTCAGTGGAATTTCTGTCAAACGCAAGACACGAGATTTGCTGTTAAAGAATTGAACATACAGAATGCATACAAACACTTCCCTACAAGTGAATCGCCTTACCATGCAACTCAGTTCTAAAAACTGAATAGAATGCAGTTTTCACGCAGATGAAAGACGTATGCTTTCCTTCTAGAGAAGTGTTTTCAAAGACATTCACAGAGTGATTCTACAAAGCCTTTTTATTGACGTTGGCTTTTAAACGTGTTTTCAGTGGAATTTCGGTCAAACGCAAGACACGATATTTGCTTTTGAAGAATTGAACATACAGAATGCAAACAAAAACTTCCCTACAAGTGAATCGCCTAACCATGCAACTCAGTTCTAAAAACTGAATAGAATGCAGTTTTCACGCAGATGAAAGACGTATGCTTTTCTTCTTGAGAAGTGTTTTGAAAGACGTTCACAGAGTGATTCTGCAAAGCCTTTTTACTGACGTTGGTTTTAAACGTGTTTTCAGTGGAATTTCTGTCAAACGCAAGACACAAGATTTGCTGTTAAAGAATTGAATGTACAGAACGCAAACAAACACTTCCCTACAAGTGAATCGCCTAACCGTGCAACTCATTTCTAAAAACTGAATAGAATGCAGTTTTCACGCAGATGAAAGACGTATGCTTTCCTTCTAGAGAAGTGTAGTCTAAGACATTCACAGAGTGATTCTACAAAGCCTTTTTACTGACGTTGGCTTTTAAACGTGTTTTCAGTGGAATTTCTGTCAAACGCAAGACACGATATTTGCTTTTGAAGAATTGAACATACAGAATGCATACAAAAACTTCCCTACAAGTGAATCGCCTAACCATGCAACTCAGTTCTAAAAACTGAATAGAATGCAGTTTTCACGCAGATGAAAGACGTATGCTTTCCTTCTTGAGAAGTGTTTTGAAAGACGTTCACAGAGTGATTCTGCAAAGCCTTTTTACTGACGTTGGTTTTAAACGTGTTTTCAGTGGAATTTCTGTCAAACGCAAGACACGAGATTTGCTGTTAAAGAATTGAATGTACAGAACGCAAACAAACACTTCCCTACAAGTGAATCGCCTAACCGTGCAACTCAGTTCTAAAAACTGAATAGAATGCAGTTTTCACGCAGATGAAAGACGTATGCTTTCCTTCTAGAGAAGTGTTTTCAAAGACATTCACAGAGTGATTCTACAAAGCCTTTTTACTGACGTTGGCTTTTAAACGTGTTTTCAGTGGAATTTCTGTCAAACGCAAGACACGATATTTGCTTTTGAAGAATTGAACATACAGAATGCAAACAAAAACTTCCCTACAAGTGAATCGCCTAACCATGCAACTCAGTTCTAAAAACTGAATAGAATGCAGTTTTCACGCAGATGAAAGACGTATGCTTTTCTTCTTGAGAAGTGTTTTGAAAGACGTTCACAGAGTGATTCTGCAAAGCCTTTTTACTGACGTTGGTTTTAAACGTGTTTTCAGTGAAATTTCTGTCAAACGCAAGACACGAGATTTGCTGTCAACGAATTGAATGTACAGAACGCAAACAAACACTTCCCTACAAGTGAATCGCCTAACCATGCAACTCAGTTCTAAAAACTGAATAGAACGCAGTTTTCACTCAGATGAAATACGTATGCTTTAGTTCTTGAGAAGTGTTTTCAAAGACGTTCACAGAGTGATTCTACAAAGCCTTTTTACTGACGTTGGTTTTAAAAGTTTTTTCAGTGGAATTTCTGTCAAACGCAAGACACGATATTTGATGTTAAAGAATTGAATATCCAGAATGCAAACAAACAATTCCCTACAATTGTATCGCCTAACCATGCAACTCAGTTCTAAAAACTGAATAGAATGCAGTTTTAACGCAGATGAAAGACGTATGCTTTCCTTCTTGAGAAGTGTTTTCAAAGACGTTCACAGAGTGATTCTACAAAGCCTTTTTACTGACGTTGGCTTTTAAACGTGTTTTCAGTGGAATTTCTGTCAAATGCAAGGCACAAGATTTGCTGTTAAAGAATTGAACATATAGAATGCATACAAACACTTCCCAACAAGTGAATCGCCTAACCATGCAACTCAGTTCTAAAAACTGAATAGAATGCAGTTTTCACGCAGATGAAAGACGTATGCTTTCCTTCTAGAGAAGTGTTTTGAAAGACGTTCACAGAGTGATTCTGCAAAGCCTTTTACTGACGTTGGTTTTAAATGTGTTTTCAGTGGAATTTCTGTCAAACGCAAGACACGAGATTTGCTGTTAAAGAATTGAATGTACAGAACGCAAACAAACAGTTCCCTATAAGTGAATCGCCTAACCGTGCAACTCAGTTCTAAAAACTGAATAGAATGCAGTTTTCACGCAGATGAAAGACGTATGCTTTCCTTCTAGAGAAGTGTTGTCAAAGACATTCACAGAGTGATTCTACAAAGCCATTTTACTGACGTTGGCTTTTAAACGTGTTTTCAGTGGAATTTCTGTCAAACGCAAGACACGATATTTGCTTTTGAAGAATTGAACATACAGAATGCATACAAAAACTTCCCTACAAGTGAATCGCCTAACCATGCAACTCAGTTCTAAAAACTGAATAGAATGCAGTTTTCACGCAGATGAAAGACGTATGCTTTCCTTCTTGAGAAGTGTTTTGAAAGACGTTCACAGAGTGATTCTGCAAAGCCTTTTTACTGACGTTGGTTTTAAACGTGTTTTCAGTGGAATTTCTGTCAAATGCAAGACACGAGATTTGCTGTTAAAGAATTGAATGTACAGAACGCAAACAAACACTTCCCTACAAGTGAATCGCCTAACCGTGCAACTCAGTTCTAAAAACTGAATAGAATGCAGTTTTCACGCAGATGAAAGACGTATGCTTTCCTTCTAGAGAAGTGTTTTCAAAGACATTCACAGAGTGATTCTACAAAGCCTTTTTACTGACGTTGGCTTTTAAACGTGTTTTCAGTGGAATTTCTGTCAAACGCAAGACACGATATTTGCTTTTGAAGAATTGAACATACAGAATGCAAACAAAAACTTCCCTACAAGTGAATCGCCTAACCATGCAACTCAGTTCTAAAAACTGAATAGAATGCAGTTTTCACGCAGATGAAAGACGTATGCTTTTCTTCTTGAGAAGTGTTTTGAAAGACGTTCACAGAGTGATTCTGCAAAGCCTTTTTACTGACGTTGGTTTTAAACGTGTTTTCAGTGAAATTTCTGTCAAACGCAAGACACGAGATTTGCTGTCAACGAATTGAATGTACAGAACGCAAACAAACACTTCCCTACAAGTGAATCGCCTAACCATGCAACTCAGTTCTAAAAACTGAATAGAACGCAGTTTTCACTCAGATGAAATACGTATGCTTTAGTTCTTGAGAAGTGTTTTCAAAGACGTTCACAGAGTGATTCTACAAAGCCTTTTTACTGACGTTGGTTTTAAAAGTTTTTTCAGTGGAATTTCTGTCAAACGCAAGACACGATATTTGATGTTAAAGAATTGAATATCCAGAATGCAAACAAACAATTCCCTACAATTGTATCGCCTAACCATGCAACTCAGTTCTAAAAACTGAATAGAATGCAGTTTTAACGCAGATGAAAGACGTATGCTTTCCTTCTTGAGAAGTGTTTTCAAAGACGTTCACAGAGTGATTCTACAAAGCCTTTTTACTGACGTTGGCTTTTAAACGTGTTTTCAGTGGAATTTCTGTCAAATGCAAGGCACAAGATTTGCTGTTAAAGAATTGAACATATAGAATGCATACAAACACTTCCCAACAAGTGAATCGCCTAACCATGCAACTCAGTTCTAAAAACTGAATAGAATGCAGTTTTCACGCAGATGAAAGACGTATGCTTTCCTTCTAGAGAAGTGTTTTGAAAGACGTTCACAGAGTGATTCTGCAAAGCCTTTTACTGACGTTGGTTTTAAATGTGTTTTCAGTGGAATTTCTGTCAAACGCAAGACACGAGATTTGCTGTTAAAGAATTGAATGTACAGAACGCAAACAAACAGTTCCCTATAAGTGAATCGCCTAACCGTGCAACTCAGTTCTAAAAACTGAATAGAATGCAGTTTTCACGCAGATGAAAGACGTATGCTTTCCTTCTAGAGAAGTGTTGTCAAAGACATTCACAGAGTGATTCTACAAAGCCATTTTACTGACGTTGGCTTTTAAACGTGTTTTCAGTGGAATTTCTGTCAAATGCAAGACACGAGATTTGCTGTTAAAGAATTGAATGTACAGAACGCAAACAAACACTTCCCTAAAAGTGAATCGCCTAACCGTGCGACTCAGTTCTAAAAACTGAATAGAATGCAGTTTTCACTCACATGAAAGACGTATGCTTTCCTTCTTGAGAAGTATTTTCAAAGATGTTCACAGAGTGATTCTGCAAAGCCTTTTAATTGACATTGGTTTTAAACGTGTTTTCAGTGGAATTTCTGTCAAACGCAAGACACGAGATTTGCTGTTGAAGAATTAAATATACAGAACGCAAACAAACAATTCCCTACAAGTGAATCGCCTAACCATGCAACTCAGTTCTAAAAACTGAATAGAATGCAGTTTTCACTCAGATGAAAGACGTATGCTTCCCTTCTAGAGAAGTGCTTTCAAAGACATTCACAGAGTGATTCTACAAAGCCTTTTTACTGACATTGGCTTTTAAACGTGTTTTCAGTGGAATTTCTGTCAAACGCAAGACACAATATTTGCTGTTAAAGAATTGAGTATACAGAACGCAAACAAACACTTCCCTACAAGTGAATCGCCTAACCATGCAACTCAGTTCCAAAAACTGAATAGAACGCAGTTTTCACTCAGATGAAATACGTATGCTTTAGTTCTTGAGAAGTGTTTTCAAAGACTTTCACAGAGTGATTCTACAAAGCCTTTTTACTGACGTTGGCTTTTAAACGCGGTTTCAGTGGAATTTCTGTCAAACGCAAGACACGATATTTGATGTTAAAGAATTGAATATCCAGAATGCAAACAAACAATTCCCTACAAGTGTATCGCCTAACCATGCAAATCAGTTCTAAAAACTGAATAGAATGCAGTTTTAACGCAGATGAAAGACGTATGCTTTACTTCTTGAGAAGTGTTTTCAAAGACGTTCACAGAGTGATTCTACAAAGCCTTTTTACTGAGGTTGGCTTTTAAACGTGTTTTCAGTGGAATTTCTGTCAAACGCAAGACACGAGATTTGATGTTAAAGAATTGAATGTACAGAACGCAAACAAACACTTCCCTACAAGTGAATCGCCTAACCATGCAACTCAGTTCTAAAAACTGAATAGAACGCAGTTTTCACTCAGATGAAAGACGTATGCTTCCCTTCTAGAGAAGTGTTGTCAAAGACATTCACAGAGTGATTCTACAAAGCCTTTTTACTGACGTTGGCTTTTAAACGTGTTTTCAGTGGAATTTCTGTCAAACGCAAGACACGATATTTGCTTTTGAAGAATTGAACATACAGAATGCAAACAAAAACTTCCCTACAAGTGAATTGCCTAACCATGCAACTCAGTTCTAAAAACTGAATAGAATGCAGTTTTCACTCACATGAAAGACGTATGCTTTCCTTCTTGAGAAGTATTTTCAAAGATGTTCACAGAGTGATTCTGCAAAGCCTTTTTATTGATGTTGGTTTTAAACGTGTTTTCAGTGGAATTTCTGTCAAACGCAAGACACGATATTTGCTTTTGAAGAATTGAACATACAGAATGCAAACAAAAACTTCCCTACAAGTGAATCGCCTAACCATGCAACTCAGTTCTAAAAACTGAATAGAATGCCGTTTTCACTCAGATGAAAGACGTATGCTTCCCTTCTAGAGAAGTGTTTTCAAAGACATTCACAGAGTGATTCTACAAAGCCTTTTTACTGACATTGGCTTTTAAACGTGTTTTCAGTGGAATTTCTGTCAAACGCAAGACACGATATTTGCTGTTAAAGAATTGAGTATACAGAACGCAAACAAACACTTCCCTACAAGTGAATCGCCTAACCATGCAACTCAGTTCTAAAAACTGAATAGAATGCAGTTTTCACGCAGATGAAAGACGTATGCTTTTCTTCTTGAGAAGTGTTTTGAAAGACGTTCACAGAGTGATTCTGCAAAGCCTTTTTACTGACGTTGGTTTTAAACGTGTTTTCAGTGGAATTTCTGTCAAACGCAAGACACGAGATTTGCTGTTAAAGAATTGAATGTACAGAACGCAAACAAACACTTCCCTACAAGTGAATCGCCTAACCATGCAACTCAGTTCTAAAACTGAATAGAACGCAGTTTTCACTCAGATGAAATACGTATGCTTTAGTTGTTGAGAAGTGTTTTCAAAGACTTTCACAGAGTGATTCTACAAAGCCTTTTTACTGACGTTGGTTTTAAACGTGTTTTCAGTGGAATTTCTGTCAAACGCAAGACATGATATTTGATGTTAAAGAATTGAATATCCAGAATGCAAACAAACAATTCCTTACAAGTGTATCGCCTAACCATGCAACTCAGTTCTAAAAACTGAATAGAATGCAGTTTTAACGCAGATGAAAGACGTATGCTTTCCTTCTAGAGAAGTGTTTTCAAAGACATTCACAGAGTGATTCTACAAAGCCTTTTTATTGACGTTGGCTTTTAAACGTGTTTTCAGTGGAATTTCGGTCAAACGCAAGACACGATATTTGCTTTTGAAGAATTGAACATACAGAATGCAAACAAAAACTTCCCTACAAGTGAATCGCCTAACCATGCAACTCAGTTCTAAAAACTGAATAGAATGCAGTTTTCACGCAGATGAAAGACGTATGCTTTTCTTCTTGAGAAGTGTTTTGAAAGACGTTCACAGAGTGATTCTGCAAAGCCTTTTTACTGACGTTGGTTTTAAACGTGTTTTCAGTGGAATTTCTGTCAAACGCAAGACACAAGATTTGCTGTTAAAGAATTGAATGTACAGAACGCAAACAAACACTTCCCTACAAGTGAATCGCCTAACCGTGCAACTCATTTCTAAAAACTGAATAGAATGCAGTTTTCACGCAGATGAAAGACGTATGCTTTCCTTCTAGAGAAGTGTAGTCTAAGACATTCACAGAGTGATTCTACAAAGCCTTTTTACTGACGTTGGCTTTTAAACGTGTTTTCAGTGGAATTTCTGTCAAACGCAAGACACGATATTTGCTTTTGAAGAATTGAACATACAGAATGCATACAAAAACTTCCCTACAAGTGAATCGCCTAACCATGCAACTCAGTTCTAAAAACTGAATAGAATGCAGTTTTCACGCAGATGAAAGACGTATGCTTTCCTTCTTGAGAAGTGTTTTGAAAGACGTTCACAGAGTGATTCTGCAAAGCCTTTTTACTGACGTTGGTTTTAAACGTGTTTTCAGTGGAATTTCTGTCAAACGCAAGACACGAGATTTGCTGTTAAAGAATTGAATGTACAGAACGCAAACAAACACTTCCCTACAAGTGAATCGCCTAACCGTGCAACTCAGTTCTAAAAACTGAATAGAATGCAGTTTTCACGCAGATGAAAGACGTATGCTTTCCTTCTAGAGAAGTGTTTTCAAAGACATTCACAGAGTGATTCTACAAAGCCTTTTTACTGACGTTGGCTTTTAAACGTGTTTTCAGTGGAATTTCTGTCAAACGCAAGACACGATATTTGCTTTTGAAGAATTGAACATACAGAATGCAAACAAAAACTTCCCTACAAGTGAATCGCCTAACCATGCAACTCAGTTCTAAAAACTGAATAGAATGCAGTTTTCACGCAGATGAAAGACGTATGCTTTTCTTCTTGAGAAGTGTTTTGAAAGACGTTCACAGAGTGATTCTGCAAAGCCTTTTTACTGACGTTGGTTTTAAACGTGTTTTCAGTGAAATTTCTGTCAAACGCAAGACACGAGATTTGCTGTCAACGAATTGAATGTACAGAACGCAAACAAACACTTCCCTACAAGTGAATCGCCTAACCATGCAACTCAGTTCTAAAAACTGAATAGAACGCAGTTTTCACTCAGATGAAATACGTATGCTTTAGTTCTTGAGAAGTGTTTTCAAAGACGTTCACAGAGTGATTCTACAAAGCCTTTTTACTGACGTTGGTTTTAAACGTTTTTTCAGTGGAATTTCTGTCAAACGCAAGACACGATATTTGATGTTAAAGAATTGAATATCCAGAATGCAAACAAACAATTCCCTACAATTGTATCGCCTAACCATGCAACTCAGTTCTAAAAACTGAATAGAATGCAGTTTTAACGCAGATGAAAGACGTATGCTTTCCTTCTTGAGAAGTGTTTTCAAAGACGTTCACAGAGTGATTCTACAAAGCCTTTTTACTGACGTTGGCTTTTAAACGTGTTTTCAGTGGAATTTCTGTCAATTGCAAGGCACAAGATTTGCTGTTAAAGAATTGAACATACAGAATGCATACAAACACTTCCCAACAAGTGAATCGCCTAACCATGCAACTCAGTTCTAAAAACTGAATAGAATGCAGTTTTCACGCAGATGAAAGACGTATGCTTTCCTTCTAGAGAAGTGTTGTCAAAGACATTCACAGAGTGATTCTACAAAGCCATTTTACTGACGTTGGCTTTTAAACGTGTTTTCAGTGGAATTTCTGTCAAATGCAAGACACGAGATTTGCTGTTAAAGAATTGAATGTACAGAACGCAAACAAACACTTCCCTAAAAGTGAATCGCCTAACCGTGCGACTCAGTTCTAAAAACTGAATAGAATGCAGTTTTCACTCACATGAAAGACGTATGCTTTCCTTCTTGAGAAGTATTTTCAAAGATGTTCACAGAGTGATTCTGCAAAGCCTTTTAATTGACATTGGTTTTAAACGTGTTTTCAGTGGAATTTCTGTCAAACGCAAGACACGAGATTTGCTGTTGAAGAATTAAATATACAGAACGCAAACAAACAATTCCCTACAAGTGAATCGCCTAACCATGCAACTCAGTTCTAAAAACTGAATAGAATGCAGTTTTCACTCAGATGAAAGACGTATGCTTCCCTTCTAGAGAAGTGCTTTCAAAGACATTCACAGAGTGATTCTACAAAGCCTTTTTACTGACATTGGCTTTTAAACGTGTTTTCAGTGGAATTTCTGTCAAACGCAAGACACAATATTTGCTGTTAAAGAATTGAGTATACAGAACGCAAACAAACACTTCCCTACAAGTAAATCGCCTAACCATGCAACTCAGTTCCAAAAACTGAATAGAACGCAGTTTTCACTCAGATGAAATACGTATGCTTTAGTTCTTGAGAAGTGTTTTCAAAGACTTTCACAGAGTGATTCTACAAAGCCTTTTTACTGACGTTGGCTTTTAAACGCGGTTTCAGTGGAATTTCTGTCAAACGCAAGACACGATATTTGATGTTAAAGAATTGAATATCCAGAATGCAAACAAACAATTCCCTACAAGTGTATCGCCTAACCATGCAAATCAGTTCTAAAAACTGAATAGAATGCAGTTTTAACGCAGATGAAAGACGTATGCTTTACTTCTTGAGAAGTGTTTTCAAAGACGTTCACAGAGTGATTCTACAAAGCCTTTTTACTGAGGTTGGCTTTTAAACGTGTTTTCAGTGGAATTTCTGTCAAACGCAAGACACGAGATTTGATGTTAAAGAATTGAATGTACAGAACGCAAACAAACACTTCCCTACAAGTGAATCGCCTAACCATGCAACTCAGTTCTAAAAACTGAATAGAACGCAGTTTTCACTCAGATGAAAGACGTATGCTTCCCTTCTAGAGAAGTGTTGTCAAAGACATTCACAGAGTGATTCTACAAAGCATTTTTACTGACGTTGGCTTTTAAACGTGTTTTCAGTGGAATTTCTGTCAAACGCAAGACACGATATTTGCTTTTGAAGAATTGAACATACAGAATGCAAACAAAAACTTCCCTACAAGTGAATTGCCTAACCATGCAACTCAGTTCTAAAAACTGAATAGAATGCAGTTTTCACTCACATGAAAGACGTATGCTTTCCTTCTTGACAAGTATTTTCAAAGATGTTCACAGAGTGATTCTGCAAAGCCTTTTTATTGATGTTGGTTTTAAACGTGTTTTCAGTGGAATTTCTGTCAAACGCAAGACACGAGATTTGCTGTTGAAGAATTGAATATACAGAACGCAAACAAACAATTCCCTACAAGTGAATCGCCTAACCATGCAACTCAGTTCTAAAAACTGAATAGAATGCCGTTTTCACTCAGATGAAAGACGTATGCTTCCCTTCTAGAGAAGTGTTTTCAAAGACATTCACAGAGTGATTCTACAAAGCCTTTTTACTGACATTGGCTTTTAAACGTGTTTTCAGTGGAATTTCTGTCAAACGCAAGACACGATATTTGCTGTTAAAGAATTGAGTATACAGAACGCAAACAAACACTTCCCTACAAGTGAATCGCCTAACCATGCAACTCAGTTCTAAAAACTGAATAGAATGCAGTTTTCACGCAGATGAAAGACGTATGCTTTTCTTCTTGAGAAGTGTTTTGAAAGACGTTCACAGAGTGATTCTGCAAAGCCTTTTTACTGACGTTGGTTTTAAACGTGTTTTCAGTGGAATTTCTGTCAAACGCAAGACACGAGATTTGCTGTTAAAGAATTGAATGTACAGAACGCAAACAAACACTTCCCTACAAGTGAATCGCCTAACCATGCAACTCAGTTCTAAAACTGAATAGAACGCAGTTTTCACTCAGATGAAATACGTATGCTTTAGTTCTTGAGAAGTGTTTTCAAAGACTTTCACAGAGTGATTCTACAAAGCCTTTTTACTGACGTTGGTTTTAAACGTTTTTTCAGTGGAATTTCTGTCAAACGCAAGACATGATATTTGATGTTAAAGAATTGAATATCCAGAATGCAAACAAACAATTCCTTACAAGTGTATCGCCTAACCATGCAACTCAGTTCTAAAAACTGAATAGAATGCAGTTTTAACGCAGATGAAAGACGTATGCTTTCCTTCTTGAGAAGTGTTTTCAAAGACGTTCACAGAGTGATTCTACAAAGCCTTTTTACTGACGTTGGCTTTCGAACGTGTTTTCAGTGGAATTTCTGTCAAATGCAAGGCACAAGATTTGCTGTTAAAGAATTGAACATACAGAATGCATACAAACACTTCCCTACAAGTGAATCGCCTAACCATGCAACTCAGTTCTAAAAACTGAATAGAATGCAGTTTTCACGCAGATGAAAGACGTATGCTTTCCTTCTAGAGAAGTGTTTTGAAAGACGTTCACAGAGTGATTCTGCAAAGCCTTTTTACTGACGTTGGTTTTAAACGTGTTTTCAGTGGAATTTCTGTCAAACGCAAGACACGAGATTTGCTGTTAAAGAATTGAATGTACAGAACGCAAACAAACAGTTCCCTATAAGTGAATCGCCTAACCGTGCAACTCAGTTCTAAAAACTGAATAGAATGCAGTTTTCACGCAGATGAAAGACGTATGCTTTCCTTCTAGAGAAGTGTTGTCAAAGACATTCACAGAGTGATTCTACAAAGCCATTTTACTGACGTTGGCTTTTAAACGTGTTTTCAGTGGAATTTCTGTCAAATGCAAGACACGAGATTTGCTGTTAAAGAATTGAATGTACAGAACGCAAACAAACACTTCCCTAAAAGTGAATCGCCTAACCGTGCGACTCAGTTCTAAAAACTGAATAGTATGCAGTTTTCACTCACATGAAAGACGTATGCTTTCTTTCTTGAAAAGTATTTTCAAAGATGTTCACAGAGTGATTCTGCAAAGCCTTTTTATTGACGTTGGTTTTAAACGTGTTTTCAGTGGAATTTCTGTCAAACGCAAGACACGAGTTTTGCTGTTGAAGAATTGAATATACAGAACGCAAACAAACAATTCCCTACAAGTGAATCGCCTAACCATGCAACTCAGTTCTAAAAACTGAATAGAATGCAGTTTTCTCTCAGATGAAAGACGTATGCTTCCCTTCTAGAGAAGTGTTTTCAAAGACATTCACAGAGTGATTCTACAAAGCCTTTTTACTGACATTGGCTTTTAAACGTGTTTTCAGTGGAATTTCTGTCAAACGCAAGACACGATATTTGCTGTTAAAGATTTGAGTATACAGTACGCAAACAAACACTTCCCTACAAGTGAATCGCCTAACCATGCAACTCAGTTCCAAAAACTGAATAGAACGCAGTTTTCACTCAGATGAAATACGTATGCTTTAGTTCTTGAGAAGTGTTTTCAAAGACTTTCACAGAGTGATTCTACAAAGCCTTTTTACTGATGTTGGCTTTTAAACGCGGTTTCAGTGGAATTTCTGTCAAACGCAAGACACGATATTTGATGTTAAAGAATTGAATATCCAGAATGCAAACAAACAATTCCCTACAAGTGTATCGCCTAACCATGCAAATCAGTTCTAAAAACTGAATAGAATGCAGTTTTCACGCAGATGAAAGACGTATGCTTTCCTTCTAGAGAAGTGTTTTGAAAGACGTTCACAGAGTGATTCTGCAAAGCCTTTTTACTGACGTTGGTTTTAAACGTGTTTTCAGTGGAATTTCTGTCAAACGCAAGACACGAGATTTGCTGTTAAAGAATTGAATGTACAGAACGCAAACAAACACTTCCCTACAAGTGAATCGCCTAACCGTGCAACTCAGTTCTAAAAACTGAATAGAATGCAGTTTTCACGCAGATGAAAGACATATGCTTTCCTTCTAGAGAAGTGTTTTCAAAGACATTCACAGAGTGATTCTACTAAGCCTTTTTTACTGATGTTGGCTTTTAAACGTGTTTTCAGTGGAATTTCTGTCAAACGCAAGACACGAGATTTGCTGTTAAAGAATTGAACATACAGAATGCATACAAACACTTCCCTACAAGTAAATCGCCTTACCATGCAACTCAGTTCTAAAAACTGAATAGAATGCAGTTTTCACGCAGATGAAATACGTATGCTTTCCTTCTAGAGAAGTGTTTTCAAAGACATTCACAGAGTGATTCTACAAAGCCTTTTTACTGACGTTGGCTTTTAAACGTGTTTTCAGTGGAATTTCGGTCAAACGCAAGACACGATATTTGCTTTTGAAGAATTGAACATACAGAATGCAAACAAAAACTTCCCTACAAGTGAATCGCCTAACCATGCAACTCAGTTCTAAAAACTGAATAGAATGCAGTTTTCAAGCAGATGAAAGACGTATGCTTTTCTTCTTGAGAAGTGTTTTGAAAGACGTTCACAGAGTGATTCTGCAAAGCCTTTTTACTGACGTTGGTTTTAAACGTGTTTTCAGTGGAATTTCTGTCAAACGCAAGACACAAGATTTGCTGTTAAAGAATTGAATGTACAGAACGCAAACAAACACTTCCCTACAAGTGAATCGCCTTACCGTGCAACTCATTTCTAAAAACTGAATAGAATGCAGTTTTCACGCAGATGAAAGACGTATGCTTTCCTTCTAGAGAAGTGTAGTCTAAGACATTCACAGAGTGATTCTACAAAGCCTTTTTACTGACGTTGGCTTTTAAACGTGTTTTCAGTGGAATTTCTGTCAAACGCAAGACACGATATTTGCTTTTGAAGAATTGAACATACAGAATGCATACAAACACTTCCCTACAAGTGAATCGCCTAACCATGCAACTCAGTTCTAAAAACTGAATAGAATGCAGTTTTCACGCAGATGAAAGACGTATGCTTTTCTTCTTGAGAAGTGTTTTGAAAGACGTTCACAGAGTGATTCTGCAAAGCCTTTTTACTGACGTTGGTTTTAAACGTGTTTTCAGTGGAATTTCTGTCAAACGCAAGACACGAGATTTGCTGTTAAAGAATTGAATGTACAGAACGCAAACAAACACTTCCCTACAAGTAAATCGCCTAACCGTGCAACTCAGTTCTAAAAACTGAATAGAATGCAGTTTTCACGCAGATGAAAGACGTATGCTTTCCTTCTAGAGAAGTGTTGTCAAAGACATTCACAGAGTGATTCTACAAAGCCTTTTTACTGACGTTGGCTTTTAAACGTGTTTTCAGTGGAATTTCTGTCAAACGCAAGACACGATATTTGCTTTTGAAGAATTGAACATACAGAATGCAAACAAACACTTCCCTACAAGTGAATCGCCTAACCATGCAACTCAGTTCCAAAAACTGAATAGAACGCAGTTTTCACTCAGATGAAATACGTATGCTTTAGTTCTTGAGAAGTGTTTTCAAAGACTTTCACAGAGTGATTCTACAAAGCCTTTTTACTGACGTTGGCTTTTAAACGCGGTTTCAGTGGAATTTCTGTCAAACGCAAGACACGATATTTGATGTTAAAGAATTGAATATCCAGAATGCAAACAAACAATTCCCTACAAGTGTATCGCCTAACCATGCAAATAAGTTCTAAAAACTGAATAGAATGCAGTTTTAACGCAGATGAAAGACGTATGCTTTACTTCTTGAGAAGTGTTTTCAAAGACGTTCACAGAGTGATTCTACAAAGCCTTTTTACTGACGTTGGCTTTTAAACGTGTTTTCAGTGGAATTTCTGTCAAACGCAAGACACGAGATTTGCTGTTAAAGAATTGAATGTACAGAACGCAAACAAACACTTCCCTACAAGTGAATCACCTAACCATGCAACTCAGTTCTAAAAACTGAATAGAACGCAGTTTTCACTCAGATGAAAGACGTATGCTTCCCTTCTAGAGAAGTGTTGTCAAATACATTCACAGAGTGATTCTACAAAGCCTTTTTACTGATGTTGGCTTTTAAACGTGTTTTCAGTGGAATTTCTGTCAAACGCAAGACACGATATTTGCTTTTGAAGAATTGAACATACAGAATGCAAACAAAAACTTCCCTACAAGTGAATTGCCTAACCATGCAACTCAGTTCTAAAAACTGAATAGAATGCAGTTTTCACTCAGACGAAGAACTTATGCTTTCCTTCTTAAGAAGTCTTTTCAAAGACATTCAAAGAGTGATTCTGCAAAGCCTTTTTACGGACGTTGGTTTTAATCGTGTTTTCAGTGGAATTTCTGTCAAAAACAAGGCACAAGATTTGCTGTTAAAGAATTGAACATACAGAATGCATACAAACACTTCCCTACAAGTGAATCGCCTAACCATGCAACTCAGTTCTAAAACCTGAATAGAATGCAGTTTTCACGCAGATGAAAGACGTATGCTTTCCTTCTTGAGAAGTGTTTTGAAAGACGTTCACAGAGTGATTCTGCAAAGCCTTTTTACTGACGTTGGTTTTAAACGTGTTTTCAGTGGAATTTCTGTCAAACGCAAGACACAAGATTTGCTGTTAAAGAATTGAATGTACAGAACGCAAACAAACACTTCCCTACAAGTGAATCGCCTAACCGTGCAACTCATTTCTAAAAACTGAATAGAATGCAGTTTTCACGCAGATGAAAGACGTATGCTTTCCTTCTAGAGAAGTGTAGTCTAAGACATTCACAGAGTGATTCTACAAAGCCTTTTTACTGACGTTGGCTTTTAAACGTGTTTTCAGTGGAATTTCTGTCAAACGCAAGACACGATATTTGCTTTTGAAGAATTGAACATACAGAATGCAAACAAAAACTTCCCTACAAGTGAATCGCCTAACCATGCAACTCAGTTCTAAAAACTGAATAGAATGCAGTTTTCACGCAGATGAAAGACGTATGCTTTCCTTCTTGAGAAGTGTTTTGAAAGACGTTCACAGAGTGATTCTGCAAAGCCTTTTTACTGACGTTGGTTTTAAACGTGTTTTCAGTGGAATTTCTGTCAAACCCAAGACACGAGATTTGCTGTTAAAGAATTGAATGTACAGAACGCAAACAAACACTTACCTACAAGTGAATCGCCTAACCATGCAACTCAGTTCTAAAAACTGAATAGAATGCAGTTTTCACGCAGATGAAAGACATATGCTTTCCTTCTAGAGAAGTGTTTTCAAAGACATTCACAGAGTGATTCTACAAAGCCTTTTTACTGACGTTGGCTTTTAAACGTGTTTTCAGTGGAATTTCTGTCAAACGCAAGACACGAGATTTGCTGTTAAAGAATTGAATGTACAGAACGCAAACAAGCACTTCCCTACAAGTGAATCGCCTAACCATGCAACTCAGTTCTAAAAACTGAATAGAATGCAGTTTTCACGCAGATGAAAGACGTATGCTTCCCTTCTAGAGAAGTGTTTTCAAAGACATTCACAGAGTGATTCTACAAAGCCTTTTTACTGACGTTGGCTTTTAAACGTGTTTTCAGTGGAATTTCTGTCAAAAGCAAGACACGATATTTGCTTTTGAAGAATTGAACATACAGAATGCATACAAACACTTCCCTACAAGTGAATAGCCTAACCATGCAACTCAGTTCTAAAAACTGAATAGAATGCAGTTTTCACGCAGATGAAAGACGTATGCTTTTCTTCTTGAGAAGTGTTTTGAAAGACGTTCACTGAGTGATTCTGCAAAGCCTTTTTACTGACGTTGGTTTTAAACGTGTTTTCAGTGGAATTTCTGTCAAACGCAAGACACGAGATTTGCTGTTAAAGAATTGAATGTACAGAACGCAAACAAACACTTCCCTACAAGTAAATCGCCTAACCGTGCAACTCAGTTCTAAAAACTTAATAGAATGCAGTTTTCACGCAGATGAAAGACATATGCTTTCCTTCTAGAGAAGTGTTGTCAAAGACATTCACAGAGTGATTCTACAAAGCCTTTTTACTGACGTTGGCTTTTAAACGTGTTTTCAGTGGAATTTCTGTCAAACGCAAGACACGATATTTGCTTTTGAAGAATTGAACATACAGAATGCAAACAAAAACTTCCCTACAAGTGAATCGCCTAACCATGCAACTCAGTTCTAAAAACTGAATAGAATGCAGTTTTCACTCAGATGAAAGACGTATGCTTCCCTTCTAGAGAAGTGTTTTCAAAGACATTCACAGAGTGATTCTACAAAGCCTTTTTACTGACGTTGGCTTTTAAACGTGTTTTCGGTGGAATTTCTGTCAAACGCAAGACACGATATTTGCTGTTAAAGAATTGAATATACAGAACGCAAACAAACAATTCCCTACAAGTGAATCGCCTAACCATGCAACTCAGTTCTAAAAACTGAATAGAATGCAGTTTTCACTCAGATGAAAGACGTATGCTTCCCTTCTAGAGAAGTGTTTTCAAAGACATTCACAGAGTGATTCTACAAAGCCTTTTTACTGACTTTGGCTTTTAAACGTTTTTTCAGTGGAATTTCTGTCAAACGCAAGACACGATATTTGCTGTTAAAGATTTGAGAATACAGAACGCAAACAAACACTTCCCTACAAGTGAATCGCCTAACCATGCAAATCAGTTCTAAAAACTGAATAGAAGGCAGTTTTCACTCAGATGAAATCGTATGCTTTAGTTCTTGAGAAGTGTTTTCAAAGACTTTCACAGAGTGATTCTACAAAGCCTTTTTACTGACATTGGCTTTTATACGCGGTTTCAGTGGAATTTCTGTCAAACGCAAGACACGAGATTTGCTGTTAAAGAATTGAATGTACAGAACGCAAACAAACACTTCCCTACAAGTGAATCGCCTAACCGTGCAACTCAGTTCTAAAAACTGAATAGAATGCAGTATTCACTCACATGAAAGACGTATGCTTTCCTTCTTGACAAGTGTTTTCAAAGACGTTCACAGAGTGATTCTGCAAAGCCTTTTTATTGACGTTGGTTTTAAACGTGTTTTCAGTGGAATTTCTGTCAAACGCAAGACACGAGATTTGCTGTTAAAGAATTGAATATACAGAACGCAAACAAACAATTCCCTACAAGTGAATCGCCTAACCATGCAACTCAGTTCTAAAAATTGAATAGAATGCAGTTTTCACTCAGATGAAAGACGTATGCTTCCCTTCTAGAGAAGTGTTTTCAAAGACATTCACAGAGTGATTCTACAAAGCCTTTTTACTGACTTTGGCTTTTAAACGTTTTTTCAGTGGAATTTCTGTCAAACGCAAGACACGATATTTGCTGTTAAAGATTTGAGAATACAGAACGCAAACAAACACTTCCCTACAAGTGAATCGCCTAACCATGCAACTCAGTTCTAAAAACTGAATAGAAGGCAGTTTTCACTCAGATGAAATCGTATGCTTTAGTTCTTGAGAAGTGTTTTCAAAGACTTTCACAGAGTGATTCTACAAAGCCTTTTTACTGACATTGGCTTTTAAACGCGGTTTCAGTGGAATTTCTGTCAAACGCAAGACACGAGATTTGCTGTTAAAGAATTGAATGTACAGAACGCAAACAAACACTTCCCTACAAGTGAATCGCCTAACCATGCAACTCAGTTCTAAAAACTGAATAGAATGCAGTTTTCACTCAGACGAAAGACTTATGCTTTCCTTCTTAAGAAGTCTTTTCAAAGACATTCAAAGAGTGATTCTGCAAAGCCTTTTTACTGACGTTGGTTTTAAACGTGTTTTCAGTGGAATTTCTGTCAAACGCAAGGCACAAGATTTGCTGTTAAAGAATTGAACATACAGAATGCATACAAACACTTCCCTACAAGTGAATCGCCTAACCATGCAACTCAGTTCTAAAAACTGAATAGAATGCAGTTTTCACGCAGATGAAAGATGTATGCTTTCCTTCTAGAGAAGTGTTTTGAAAGACGTTCATAGAGTGATTCTGCAAAGCCTTTTTACTGACGTTGGTTTTAAACGTGTTTTCAGTGGAATTTCTGTCAAACGCAAGACACAAGATTTGCTGTTAAAGAATTGAATGTACAGAACGCAAACAAACACTTCCCTACAAGTGAATCGCCTAACCGTGCAACTCAGTTCTAAAAACTGAATAGAATGCAGTTTTCACGCAGATGAAAGACGTATGCTTTCCTTCTAGAGAAGTGTTGTCAAAAACATTCACAGAGTGATTCTACAAAGCCTTTTTACTGACGTTGGCTTTTAAACGTGTTTTCAGTGGAATTTCTGTCAAACGCAAGACACGAGATTTGCTGTTAAAGAATTGAATGTACAGAATGCAAACAAACACTTCCCTACAAGTGAATCGCCTAACCGTGCAACTCAGTTCTAAAAACTGAATAGAATGCAGTTTTCACTCACATGAAAAACGTATGCTTTCCTTCTTGAGAAGTATTTTCAAAGATTTTCACAGAGTGATTCTGCAAAGCCTTTTTATTGACGTTGGTTTTAAACGTGTTTTCAGTGGAATTTCTGTCAAACACAAGACACGAGATTTGCTGTTGAAGAATTGAATATACAGAACGCAAACAAACAATTCCCTACAAGTGAATCGCCTAACCATGCAACTCAGTTCTAAAAACTGAATAGAATGCAGTTTTCACTCAGATGAAAGACGTATGCTTCCCTTCTAGAGAAGTGTTTTCAAAGACATTCACAGAGTGATTCTACAAAGCCTTTTTACTGACGTTGGCTTTTAAACGCGGTTTCAGTGGAATTTCTGTCAAACGCAAGACACGATATTTGATGTTAAAGAATTGAATATCCAGAAGGCAAAAAAACAATTCCCTACAAGTGTATCGCCTAACCATGCAAATCAGTTCTAAAAACTGAATAGAATGCAGTTTTAACGCAGATGAAAGACGTATGCTTTCCTTCTTGAGAAGTGTTTTCAAAGACGTTCACAGAGTGATTCTACAAAGCCTTTTTACTGACGTTGGCTTTTAAACGTGTTTTCAGTGGAATTTCTGTCAAAAGCAAGACACGATATTTGCTTTTGAAGAATTGAACATACAGAATGCATACAAACACTTCCCTACAAGTGAATCGCCTAACCATGCAACTCAGTTCTAAAAACTGAATAGAACGCAGTTTTCACTCACATGAAAGACCTATGCTTTCCTTCTTGAGAAGTGTTTTCAAAGACGTTCACAGAGTGATTCTGCAAAGCCTTTTTACTGACGTTGGTTTTAAACGTGTTTTCAGTGGAATTTCTGTCAAACGCAAGACACGATATTTGCTGTTAAAGAATTGACTATACAGAACGCAAACAAACACTTCCCTACAAGTGAATCGCCTAACCATGCAACTCAGTTCTAAAAACTGAATAGAACGCAGTTTTCACTCACATGAAAGACGTATGCTTTCCTTCTTGAGAAGTGTTTTCAAAGACGTTCACAGAGTGATTCTGCAAAGCCTTTTTACTGACGTTGGTTTTAAACGTGTTTTCAGTGGAATTTCTGTCAAATGCAAGACACGATATTTGCTGTTAAAGATTTGAGAATACAGAACGCAAACAAACACTTCCCTACAAGTGAATCGCCTAAATATGCAACTCAGTTCTAAAAACTGAATAGAACGCAGTTTTCACTCAGATGAAATCGTATGCTTTAGTTCTTGAGAAGTGTTTTCAAAGACTTTCACAGAGTGATTCTACAAAGCCTTTTTACTGACATTGGCTTTTAAACGCGGTTTCAGTGGAATTTCTGTCAAACGCAAGACACGATATTTGATGTTAAAGAATTGAATACCCAGAATGCAAACAAACAATTCCCTACAAGTGTATCGCCTAACCATGCAACTCAGTTCTAAAAACTGAATAGAATGCAGTTTTAACGCAGATGAAAGACGTATGCTTTCCTTCTTGAGAAGTGTTTTCAAAGACGTTCACAGAGTGATTCTACAAAGCCTTTTTACTGACGTTGGCTTTTAAACGTGTTTTCAGTGGAATTTCTGTCAAACGCAAGACACGAGATTTGCTGTTAAAGAATTGAATGTACAGAATGCAAACAAACACTTCCCTACAAGTGAATCGCCTAACCGTGCAGCTCAGTTCTAAAAACTGAATAGAATGCAGTTTTCACTCACATGAAAGACGTATGCTTTCCTTCTTGAGAAGTATTTTCAAAGATTTTCACAGAGTGATTCTGCAAAGCCTTTTTATTGACGTTGGTTTTAAACGTGTTTTCAGTGGAATTTCTGTCAAACGCAAGACACGAGATTTGCTGTTGAAGAATTGAATATACAGAACGCAAACAAACAATTCCCTACAAGTGAATCGCCTAACCATGCAACTCAGTTCTAAAAACTGAATAGAATGCAGTTTTCACTCAGACGAAAGACTTATGCTTTCCTTCTTAAGAAGTCTTTTCAAAGACATTCAAAGAGTGATTCTGCAAAGCCTTTTTACTGACGTTGGTTTTAAACGTGTTTTCAGTGGAATTTCTGTCAAACGCAAGGCACAAGATTTGCTGTTAAAGAATTGAACATACAGAATGCATACAAACACTTCCCTACAAGTGAATCGCCTAACCATGCAACTCAGTTCTAAAAACTGAATAGAATGCAGTTTTCACGCAGATGAAAGATGTATGCTTTCCTTCTAGAGAAGTGTTTTGAAAGACGTTCATAGAGTGATTCTGCAAAGCCTTTTTACTGACGTTGGTTTTAAACGTGTTTTCAGTGGAATTTCTGTCAAACGCAAGACACAAGACTTGCTGTTAAAGAATTGAATGTACAGAACGCAAACAAACACTTCCCTACAAGTGAATCGCCTAACCGTGCAACTCAGTTCTAAAAACTGAATAGAATGCAGTTTTCACGCAGATGAAAGACGTATGCTTTCCTTCTAGAGAAGTGTTGTCAAAAACATTCACAGAGTGATTCTACAAAGCCTTTTTACTGACGTTGGCTTTTAAACGTGTTTTCAGTGGAATTTCTGTCAAACGCAAGACACGAGATTTGCTGTTAAAGAATTGAATGTACAGAACGCAAACAAACACTTCCCTACAAGTGAATCGCCGAACCGTGCAACTCAGTTCTAAAAACTGAATAGAATGCAGTTTTCACTCACATGAAAAACGTATGCTTTCCTTCTTGAGAAGTATTTTCAAAGATTTTCACAGAGTGATTCTACAAAGCCTTTTTACTGACGTTGGTTTTAAACGTGTTTTCAGTGGAATTTCTGTCAAACGCAAGGCACAAGATTTGCTGTTAAAGAATTGAACATACAGAATGCATACAAACACTTCCCTACAAGTGAATCGCCTAACCATGCAACTCAGTTCTAAGAACTGAATAGAATGCAGTTTTCACGCAGATGAAAGATGTATGCTTTCCTTCTAGAGAAGTGTTTTGAAAGACGTTCATAGAGTGATTCTGCAAAGCCTTTTTACTGACGTTGGTTTTAAACGTGTTTTCAGTGGAATTTCTGTCAAACGCAAGACACAAGATTTGCTGTTAAAGAATTGAATGTACAGAACGCAAACAAACACTTCCCTACAAGTGAATCGCCTATCCGTGCAACTCAGTTCTAAAAACTGAATAGAATGCAGTTTTCACGCAGATGAAAGACGTATGCTTTCCTTCTAGAGAAGTGTTGTCAAAAACATTCACAGAGTGATTCTACAAAGCCTTTTTACTGACGTTGGCTTTTAAACGTGTTTTCAGTGGAATTTCTGTCAAACGCAAGACACGAGATTTGCTGTTAAAGAATTGAATGTACAGAACGCAAACCAACACTTCCCTACAAGTGAATCGCCTAACCGTGCAACTCAGTTCTAAAAACTGAATAGAATGCAGTTTTCACTCACATGAAAAACGTATGCTTTCCTTCTTGAGAAGTATTTTCAAACATTTTCACAGAGTGATTCTGCAAAGCCTTTTTACTGACGTTGGCTTTTAAACGTGTTTTCAGTGGAATTTCTGTCAAACGCAAGACACGATATTTGATGTTAAAGAATTGAATATCCAGAATGCAAACAAACACTTCCCTACAAGTGAATCGCCTAACCATGCAACTCAGTTCTAAAAACTGAATAGAAGGCAGTTTTCACTCAGATGAAATCGTATGCTTTAGTTCTTGAGAAGTGTTTTCAAAGACTTTCACAGAGTGATTCTACAAAGCCTTTTTACTGACATTGGCTTTTAAACGCGGTTTCAGTGGAATTTCTGTCAAACGCAAGACACGAGATTTGCTGTTAAAGAATTGAATGTACAGAACGCAAACAAACACTTCCCTACAAGTGAATCGCCTAACCATGCAACTCAGTTCTAAAAACTGAATAGAATGCAGTTTTCACTCAGACGAAAGACTTATGCTTTCCTTCTTAAGAAGTCTTTTCAAAGACATTCAAAGAGTGATTCTGCAAAGCCTTTTTACTGACGTTGGTTTTAAACGTGTTTTCAGTGGAATTTCTGTCAAAAGCAAGGCACAAGTTTTGCTGTTAAAGAATTGAACATACAGAATGCATACAAACACTTCCCTACAAGTGAATTGCCTAACCATGCAACTCAGTTCTAAAAACTGAATAAAATGCAGTTTTCACGCAGATGAAAGACGTATGCTTTCCTTCTAGAGAAGTGTTTTGAAAGACGTTCACAGAGTGATTCTGCAAAGCCTTTTTTCTGACGTTGGTTTTAAATGTGTTTTCAGTGGAATTTCTGTCAAACGCAAGACACGATATTTGCTGTTAAAGAATTGACTATACAGAACGCAAACAAACACTTCCCTACAAGTGAATCGCCTAACCATGCAACTCAGTTCTAAAAACTGAATAGAACGCAGTTTTCACTCACATGAAAGACGTATGCTTTCCTTCTTGAGAAGTGTTTTCAAAGACGTTCACAGAGTGATTCTGCAAAGCCTTTTTACTGACGTTGGTTTTAAACGTGTTTTCAGTGGAATTTCTGTCAAACGCAAGACACGATATTTGCTGTTAAAGATTTGAGAATACAGAACGCAAACAAACACTTCCCTACAAGTGAATCGCCTAACCATGCAACTCAGTTCTAAAAACTGAATAGAACGCAGTTTTCACTCAGATGAAATCGTATGCTTTAGTTCTTGAGAAGTGTTTTCAAAGACTTTCACAGAGTGATTCTACAAAGCCTTTTTACTGACATTGGCTTTTAAACGCGGTTTCAGTGGAATTTCTGTCAAACGCAAGACACGATATTTGATGTTAAAGAATTGAATACCCACAATGCAAACAAACAATTCCCTACAAGTGTATCGCCTAACCATGCAACTCAGTTCTAAAAACTGAATAGAATGCAGTTTTAACGCAGATGAAAGACGTATGCTTTCCTTCTTGAGAAGTGTTTTCAAAGACGTTCACAGAGTGATTCTACAAAGCCTTTTTACTGACGTTGGCTTTTAAACGTGTTTTCAGTGGAATTTCTGTCAAACGCAAGACACGAGATTTGCTGTTAAAGAATTGAATGTACAGAATGCAAACAAACACTTCCCTACAAGTGAATCGCCTAACCGTGCAACTCAGTTCTAAAAACTGAATAGAATGCAGTTTTCACTCACATGAAAGACGTATGCTTTCCTTCTTGAGAAGTATTTTCAAAGATTTTCACAGAGTGATTCTGCAAAGCCTTTTTATTGACGTTGGTTTTAAACGTGTTTTCAGTGGAATTTCTGTCAAACGCAAGACACGAGATTTGCTGTTGAAGAATTGAATATACAGAACGCAAACAAACAATTCCCTACAAGTGAATCGCCTAACCATGCAACTCAGTTCTAAAAACTGAATAGAATGCAGTTTTCACTCAGATGAAAGACGTATGCTTCCCTTCTAGAGAAGTGTTTTCAAAGACATTAACAGAGTGATTCTACAAATCCTTTTTACTGACATTGGCTTTTAAACGTGTTTTCAGTGGAATTTCTGTCAAACGCAAGACACGATATTTGCTGTTAAAGAATTGAGTATACAGAACTCAAACAAACACTTCCCTACAAGTGAATCGCCTAACCATGCAACTCAGTTCCAAAAACTGAATAGAACGCAGTTTTCACTCAGATGAAATCGTATGCTTTAGTTCTTGAGAAGTGTTTTCAAAGACTTTCACAGAGTGATTCTACAAAGCCTTTTTACTGACATTGGCTTTTAAACGCGGTTTCAGTGGAATTTCTGTCAAACGCAAGACACGATATTTGATGTTAAAGAATTGAATACCCAGAATGCAAACAAACAATTCCCTACAAGTGTATCGCCTAACCATGCAACTCAGTTCTAAAAACTGAATAGAATGCAGTTTTAACGCAGATGAAAGACGTATGCTTTCCTTCTTGAGAAGTGTTTTCAAAGACGTTCACAGAGTGATTCTACAAAGCCTTTTTACTGACGTTGGCTTTTAAACGTGTTTTCAGTGGAATTTCTGTCAAACGCAAGACACGAGATTTGCTGTTAAAGAATTGAATGTACAGAATGCAAACAAACACTTCCCTACAAGTGAATCGCCTAACCGTGCAGCTCAGTTCTAAAAACTGAATAGAATGCAGTTTTCACTCACATGAAAGACGTATGCTTTCCTTCTTGAGAAGTATTTTCAAAGATTTTCACAGAGTGATTCTGCAAAGCCTTTTTATTGACGTTGGTTTTAAACGTGTTTTCAGTGGAATTTCTGTCAAACGCAAGACACGAGATTTGCTGTTGAAGAATTGAATATACAGAACGCAAACAAACAATTCCCTACAAGTGAATCGCCTAACCATGCAACTCAGTTCTAAAAACTGAATAGAATGCAGTTTTCACTCAGACGAAAGACTTATGCTTTCCTTCTTAAGAAGTCTTTTCAAAGACATTCAAAGAGTGATTCTGCAAAGCCTTTTTACTGACGTTGGTTTTAAACGTGTTTTCAGTGGAATTTCTGTCAAACGCAAGGCACAAGATTTGCTGTTAAAGAATTGAACATACAGAATGCATACAAACACTTCCCTACAAGTGAATCGCCTAACCATGCAACTCAGTTCTAAAAACTGAATAGAATGCAGTTTTCACGCAGATGAAAGATGTATGCTTTCCTTCTAGAGAAGTGTTTTGAAAGACGTTCATAGAGTGATTCTGCAAAGCCTTTTTACTGACGTTGGTTTTAAACGTGTTTTCAGTGGAATTTCTGTCAAACGCAAGACACAAGACTTGCTGTTAAAGAATTGAATGTACAGAACGCAAACAAACACTTCCCTACAAGTGAATCGCCTAACCGTGCAACTCAGTTCTAAAAACTGAATAGAATGCAGTTTTCACGCAGATGAAAGACGTATGCTTTCCTTCTAGAGAAGTGTTGTCAAAAACATTCACAGAGTGATTCTACAAAGCCTTTTTACTGACGTTGGCTTTTAAACGTGTTTTCAGTGGAATTTCTGTCAAACGCAAGACACGAGATTTGCTGTTAAAGAATTGAATGTACAGAACGCAAACAAACACTTCCCTACAAGTGAATCGCCGAACCGTGCAACTCAGTTCTAAAAACTGAATAGAATGCAGTTTTCACTCACATGAAAAACGTATGCTTTCCTTCTTGAGAAGTATTTTCAAAGATTTTCACAGAGTGATTCTACAAAGCCTTTTTACTGACGTTGGTTTTAAACGTGTTTTCAGTGGAATTTCTGTCAAACGTAAGGCACAAGATTTGCTGTTAAAGAATTGAACATACAGAATGCATACAAACACTTCCCTACAAGTGAATCGCCTAACCATGCAACTCAGTTCTAAAAACTGAATAGAATGCAGTTTTCACGCAGATGAAAGATGTATGCTTTCCTTCTAGAGAAGTGTTTTGAAAGACGTTCATAGAGTGATTCTGCAAAGCCTTTTTACTGACGTTGGTTTTAAACGTGTTTTCAGTGGAATTTCTGTCAAACGCAAGACACAAGATTTGCTGTTAAAGAATTGAATGTACAGAACGCAAACAAACACTTCCCTACAAGTGAATCGCCTATCCGTGCAACTCAGTTCTAAAAACTGAATAGAATGCAGTTTTCACGCAGATGAAAGACGTATGCTTTCCTTCTAGAGAAGTGTTGTCAAAAACATTCACAGAGTGATTCTACAAAGCCTTTTTACTGACGTTGGCTTTTAAACGTGTTTTCAGTGGAATTTCTGTCAAACGCAAGACACGAGATTTGCTGTTAAAGAATTGAATGTACAGAACGCAAACAAACACTTCCCTACAAGTGAATCTCCTAACCGTGCAACTCAGTTCTAAAAACTGAATAGAATGCAGTTTTCACTCACATGAAAAACGTATGCTTTCCTTCTTGAGAAGTATTTTCAAACATTTTCACAGAGTGATTCTGCAAAGCCTTTTTACTGACGTTGGCTTTTAAACGTGTTTTCAGTGGAATTTCTGTCAAACGCAAGACACGATATTTGATGTTAAAGAATTGAATATCCAGAATGCAAACAAACACTTCCCTACAAGTGAATCGCCTAACCATGCAACTCAGTTCTAAAAACTGAATAGAAGGCAGTTTTCACTCAGATGAAATCGTATGCTTTAGTTCTTGAGAAGTGTTTTCAAAGACTTTCACAGAGTGATTCTACAAAGCCTTTTTACTGACATTGGCTTTTAAACGCGGTTTCAGTGGAATTTCTGTCAAACGCAAGACACGAGATTTGCTGTTAAAGAATTGAATGTACAGAACGCAAACAAACACTTCCCTACAAGTGAATCGCCTAACCATGCAACTCAGTTCTAAAAACTGAATAGAATGCAGTTTTCACTCAGACGAAAGACTTATGCTTTCCTTCTTAAGAAGTCTTTTCAAAGACATTCAAAGAGTGATTCTGCAAAGCCTTTTTACTGACGTTGGTTTTAAACGTGTTTTCAGTGGAATTTCTGTCAAAAGCAAGGCACAAGTTTTGCTGTTAAAGAATTGAACATACAGAATGCATACAAACACTTCCCTACAAGTGAATTGCCTAACCATGCAACTCAGTTCTAAAAACTGAATAAAATGCAGTTTTCACGCAGATGAAAGACGTATGCTTTCCTTCTAGAGAAGTGTTTTGAAAGACGTTCACAGAGTGATTCTGCAAAGCCTTTTTTCTGACGTTGGTTTTAAATGTGTTTTCAGTGGAATTTCTGTCAAACGCAAGACACGATATTTGCTGTTAAAGAATTGACTATACAGAACGCAAACAAACACTTCCCTACAAGTGAATCGCCTAACCATGCAACTCAGTTCTAAAAACTGAATAGAACGCAGTTTTCACTCACATGAAAGACGTATGCTTTCCTTCTTGAGAAGTGTTTTCAAAGACGTTCACAGAGTGATTCTGCAAAGCCTTTTTACTGACGTTGGTTTTAAACGTGTTTTCAGTGGAATTTCTGTCAAACGCAAGACACGATATTTGCTGTTAAAGATTTGAGAATACAGAACGCAAACAAACACTTCCCTACAAGTGAATCGCCTAACCATGCAACTCAGTTCTAAAAACTGAATAGAACGCAGTTTTCACTCAGATGAAATCGTATGCTTTAGTTCTTGAGAAGTGTTTTCAAAGACTTTCACAGAGTGATTCTACAAAGCCTTTTTACTGACATTGGCTTTTAAACGCGGTTTCAGTGGAATTTCTGTCAAACGCAAGACACGATATTTGATGTTAAAGAATTGAATACCCACAATGCAAACAAACAATTCCGTACAAGTGTATCGCCTAACCATGCAACTCAGTTCTAAAAACTGAATAGAATGCAGTTTTAATGCAGATGAAAGACGTATGCTTTCCTTCTTGAGAAGTGTTTTCAAAGACGTTCACAGAGTGATTCTACAAAGCCTTTTTACTGACGTTGGCTTTTAAACGTGTTTTCAGTGGAATTTCTGTCAAACGCAAGACACGAGATTTGCTGTTAAAGAATTGAATGTACAGAATGCAAACAAACACTTCCCTACAAGTGAATCGCCTAACCGTGCAGCTCAGTTCTAAAAACTGAATAGAATGCAGTTTTCACTCACATGAAAGACGTATGCTTTCCTTCTTGAGAAGTATTTTCAAAGATTTTCACAGAGTGATTCTGCAAAGCCTTTTTATTGACGTTGGTTTTAAACGTGTTTTCAGTGGAATTTCTGTCAAACGCAAGACACGAGATTTGCTGTTGAAGAATTGAATATACAGAACGCAAACAAACAATTCCCTACAAGTGAATCGCCTAACCATGCAACTCAGTTCTAAAAACTGAATAGAATGCAGTTTTCACTCAGATGAAAGACGTATGCTTCCCTTCTAGAGAAGTGTTTTCAAAGACATTAACAGAGTGATTCTACAAATCCTTTTTACTGACATTGGCTTTTAAACGTGTTTTCAGTGGAATTTCTGTCAAACGCAAGACACGATATTTGCTGTTAAAGAATTGAGTATACAGAACTCAAACAAACACTTCCCTACAAGTGAATCGCCTAACCATGCAACTCAGTTCCAAAAACTGAATAGAACGCAGTTTTCACTCAGATGAAATACGTATGCTTTAGTTCTTGAGAAGTGTTTTCAAAGACTTTCACAGAGTGATTCTACAAAGCCTTTTTACTGACGTTGGCTTTTAAACGTGTTTTCAGTGGAATTTCTGTCAAACGCAAGACACCATATTTGATGTTAAAGAATTGAATATCCAGAATGCAAACAAACAATTCCCTACAAGTGTATCGCCTAACCATGCAAATCAGTTCTAAAAACTGAATAGAATGCAGTTTTAACGCAGATGAAAGACGTATGCTTTCCTTCTTGAGAAGTGTTTTCAAAGACGTTCACAGAGTGATTCTACAAAGCCTTTTTACTGACGTTGGCTTTTAAACGTGTTTTCAGTGGAATTTCTGTCAAACGCAAGACACGAGATTTGCTGTTAAAGAATTGAATGTACAGAATGCAAACAAACACTTCCCTACAAGTGAATCGCCTAACCGTGCAGCTCAGTTCTAAAAACTGAATAGAATGCAGTTTTCACTCACATGAAAGACGTATGCTTTCCTTCTTGAGAAGTATTTTCAAAGATTTTCACAGAGTGATTCTGCAAAGCCTTTTTATTGACGTTGGTTTTAAACGTGTTTTCAGTGGAATTTCTGTCAAACGCAAGACACGAGATTTGCTGTTGAAGAATTGAATATACAGAACGCAAACAAACAATTCCCTACAAGTGAATCGCCTAACCATGCAACTCAGTTCTAAAAACTGAATAGAATGCAGTTTTCACTCAGACGAAAGACTTATGCTTTCCTTCTTAAGAAGTCTTTTCAAAGACATTCAAAGAGTGATTCTGCAAAGCCTTTTTACTGACGTTGGTTTTAAACGTGTTTTCAGTGGAATTTCTGTCAAACGCAAGGCACAAGATTTGCTGTTAAAGAATTGAACATACAGAATGCATACAAACACTTCCCTACAAGTGAATCGCCTAACCATGCAACTCAGTTCTAAAAACTGAATAGAATGCAGTTTTCACGCAGATGAAAGATGTATGCTTTCCTTCTAGAGAAGTGTTTTGAAAGACGTTCATAGAGTGATTCTGCAAAGCCTTTTTACTGACGTTGGTTTTAAACGTGTTTTCAGTGGAATTTCTGTCAAACGCAAGACACAAGATTTGCTGTTAAAGAATTGAATGTACAGAACGCAAACAAACACTTCCCTACAAGTGAATCGCCTATCCGTGCAACTCAGTTCTAAAAACTGAATAGAATGCAGTTTTCACGCAGATGAAAGACGTATGCTTTCCTTCTAGAGAAGTGTTGTCAAAAACATTCACAGAGTGATTCTACAAAGCCTTTTTACTGACGTTGGCTTTTAAACGTGTTTTCAGTGGAATTTCTGTCAAACGCAAGACACGAGATTTGCTGTTAAAGAATTGAATGTACAGAACGCAAACAAACACTTCCCTACAAGTGAATCGCCTAACCGTGCAACTCAGTTCTAAAAACTGAATAGAATGCAGTTTTCACTCACATGAAAAACGTATGCTTTCCTTCTTGAGAAGTATTTTCAAACATTTTCACAGAGTGATTCTGCAAAGCCTTTTTACTGACGTTGGCTTTTAAACGTGTTTTCAGTGGAATTTCTGTCAAACGCAAGACACGATATTTGATGTTAAAGAATTGAATATCCAGAATGCAAACAAACACTTCCCTACAAGTGAATCGCCTAACCATGCAACTCAGTTCTAAAAACTGAATAGAAGGCAGTTTTCACTCAGATGAAATCGTATGCTTTAGTTCTTGAGAAGTGTTTTCAAAGACTTTCACAGAGTGATTCTACAAAGCCTTTTTACTGACATTGGCTTTTAAACGCGGTTTCAGTGGAATTTCTGTCAAACGCAAGACACGAGATTTGCTGTTAAAGAATTGAATGTACAGAACGCAAACAAACACTTCCCTACAAGTGAATCGCCTAACCATGCAACTCAGTTCTAAAAACTGAATAGAATGCAGTTTTCACTCAGACGAAAGACTTATGCTTTCCTTCTTAAGAAGTCTTTTCAAAGACATTCAAAGAGTGATTCTGCAAAGCCTTTTTACTGACGTTGGTTTTAAACGTGTTTTCAGTGGAATTTCTGTCAAAAGCAAGGCACAAGTTTTGCTGTTAAAGAATTGAACATACAGAATGCATACAAACACTTCCCTACAAGTGAATTGCCTAACCATGCAACTCAGTTCTAAAAACTGAATAAAATGCAGTTTTCACGCAGATGAAAGACGTATGCTTTCCTTCTAGAGAAGTGTTTTGAAAGACGTTCACAGAGTGATTCTGCAAAGCCTTTTTTCTGACGTTGGTTTTAAATGTGTTTTCAGTGGAATTTCTGTCAAACGCAAGACACGATATTTGCTGTTAAAGAATTGACTATACAGAACGCAAACAAACACTTCCCTACAAGTGAATCGCCTAACCATGCAACTCAGTTCTAAAAACTGAATAGAACGCAGTTTTCACTCAGATGAAATCGTATGCTTTAGTTCTTGAGAAGTGTTTTCAAAGACTTTCACAGAGTGATTCTACAAAGCCTTTTTACTGACATTGGCTTTTAAACGCGGTTTCAGTGGAATTTCTGTCAAACGCAAGACACGATATTTGATGTTAAAGAATTGAATACCCACAATGCAAACAAACAATTCCCTACAAGTGTATCGCCTAACCATGCAACTCAGTTCTAAAAACTGAATAGAATGCAGTTTTAACGCAGATGAAAGACGTATGCTTTCCTTCTTGAGAAGTGTTTTCAAAGACGTTCACAGAGTGATTCTACAAAGCCTTTTTACTGACGTTGGCTTTTAAACGTGTTTTCAGTGGAATTTCTGTCAAACGCAAGACACGAGATTTGCTGTTAAAGAATTGAATGTACAGAATGCAAACAAACACTTCCCTACAAGTGAATCGCCTAACCGTGCAGCTCAGTTCTAAAAACTGAATAGAATGCAGTTTTCACTCACATGAAAGACGTATGCTTTCCTTCTTGAGAAGTATTTTCAAAGATTTTCACAGAGTGATTCTGCAAAGCCTTTTTATTGACGTTGGTTTTAAACGTGTTTTCAGTGGAATTTCTGTCAAACGCAAGACACGAGATTTGCTGTTGAAGAATTGAATATACAGAACGCAAACAAACAATTCCCTACAAGTGAATCGCCTAACCATGCAACTCAGTTCTAAAAACTGAATAGAATGCAGTTTTCACTCAGATGAAAGACGTATGCTTCCCTTCTAGAGAAGTGTTTTCAAAGACATTAACAGAGTGATTCTACAAATCCTTTTTACTGACATTGGCTTTTAAACGTGTTTTCAGTGGAATTTCTGTCAAACGCAAGACACGATATTTGCTGTTAAAGAATTGAGTATACAGAACTCAAACAAACACTTCCCTACAAGTGAATCGCCTAACCATGCAACTCAGTTCCAAAAACTGAATAGAACGCAGTTTTCACTCAGATGAAATACGTATGCTTTAGTTCTTGAGAAGTGTTTTCAAAGACTTTCACAGAGTGATTCTACAAAGCCTTTTTACTGACGTTGGCTTTTAAACGTGTTTTCAGTGGAATTTCTGTCAAACGCAAGACACGATATTTGATGTTAAAGAATTGAATATCCAGAATGCAAACAAACAATTCCCTACAAGTGTATCGCCTAACCATGCAAATCAGTTCTAAAAACTGAATAGAATGCAGTTTTAACGCAGATGAAAGACGTATGCTTTCCTTCTTGAGAAGTGTTTTCAAAGACGTTCACAGAGTGATTCTACAAAGCCTTTTTACTGACGTTGGCTTTTAAACGTGTTTTCAGTGGAATTTCTTTCAAACGCAAGACACGAGATTTGCTGTTAAAGAATTGAATGTACAGAACGCAAACAAACACTTCCCTACAAGTGAATCGCCTAACCATGCAACTCAGTTCTAAAAACTGAATAGAAGGCAGTTTTCACTCAGATGAAATCGTATGCTTTAGTTCTTGAGAAGTGTTTTCAAAGACTTTCACAGAGTGATTCTACAAAGCCTTTTTACTGACATTGGCTTTTAAACGCGGTTTCAGTGGAATTTCTGTCAAACGCAAGACACGAGATTTGCTGTTAAAGAATTGAATGTACAGAACGCAAACAAACACTTCCCTACAAGTGAATCGCCTAACCATGCAACTCAGTTCTAAAAACTGAATAGAATGCAGTTTTCACTCAGACGAAAGACTTATGCTTTCCTTCTTAAGAAGTCTTTTCAAAGACATTCAAAGAGTGATTCTGCAAAGCCTTTTTACTGACGTTGGTTTTAAACGTGTTTTCAGTGGAATTTCTGTCAAAAGCAAGGCACAAGTTTTGCTGTTAAAGAATTGAACATACAGAATGCATACAAACACTTCCCTACAAGTGAATCGCCTAACCATGCAACTCAGTTCTAAAAACTGAATAAAATGCAGTTTTCACGCAGATGAAAGACGTATGCTTTCCTTCTAGAGAAGTGTTTTGAAAGACGTTCACAGAGTGATTCTGCAAAGCCTTTTTTCTGACGTTGGTTTTAAATGTGTTTTCAGTGGAATTTCTGTCAAACGCAAGACACGAGATTTGCTGTTAAAGAATTGAATGTACAGAACGCAAACAAACATTTCCCTATATGTGAATCGCCTAACAGTGCAACTCAGTTCTAAAAACTGAATAGAATGCAGTTTTCACGCAGATGAAAGACGTATGCTTTCCTTCTAGAGAAGTGTTGTCAAAGACATTCACAGAGTGATTCTACAAAGCCTTTTTACTGACGTTGGCTTTTAAACGTGTTTTCGGTGGAATTTCTGTCAAACGCAAGACACGAGATTTGCTGTTAAAGAATTAAATGTACAGAACGCAAACAAACACTTCCCTACAAGTGAATCGCCTAACCGTGCAACTCAGTTCTAAAAACTGAATAGAATGCAGTTTTCACTCACATGAAAAACGTATGCTTTCCTTCTTGAGAAGTATTTTCAAAGATTTTCACAGAGTGATTCTGCAAAGCCTTTTTATTGACGTTGGTTTTAAACGTGTTTTCAGTGGAATTTCTGTCAAACGCAAGACACGAGATTTGCTGTTGAAGAATTGAATATACAGAACGCAAACAAACAATTCCCTACAAGTGAATCGCTTAACCATGCAACTCAGTTCTAAAAACTGAATAGAATGCAGTTTTCACTCAGATGAAAGACGTATGCTTCCCTTCTAGAGAACTGTTTTCAAAGACATTCACAGAGTGATTCTACAAAGCCTTTTTACTGACATTGGCTTTTAAACGTGTTTTCAGTGGAATTTCTGTCAAACGCAAGACACGATATTTGCTGTTAAAGAATTGAGTATACAGAACTCAAACAAACACTTCCCTACAAGTGAATCGCCTAACCATGCAACTCAGTTCCAACAACTGAATAGAACGCAGTTTTCACTCAGATGAAATACGTATGCTTTAGTTCTTGAGAAGTGTTTTCAAAGACTTTCACAGAGTGATTCTACAAAGCCTTTTTACTGACGTTGGCTTTTAAACGCGGTTTCAGTGGAATTTCTGTCAAACGCAAGACACGAGATTTGCTGTTAAAGAATTGAATGTACAGAACGCAAACAAACACTTCCCTACAAGTGAATCGCCTAACCATGCAACTCAGTTCTAAAAACTGAATAGAATGCAGTTTTCACTCAGACGAAAGACTTATGCTTTCCTTCTTAAGAAGTCTTTTCAAAGACATTCAAAGAGTGATTCTGCAAAGCCTTTTTACTGACGTTGGTTTTAAACGTGTTTTCAGTGGAATTTCTGTCAAAAGCAAGGCACAAGTTTTGCTGTTAAAGAATTGAACATACAGAATGCATACAAACACTTCCCTACAAGTGAATCGCCTAACCATGCAACTCAGTTCTAAAAACTGAATAAAATGCAGTTTTCACGCAGATGAAAGACGTATGCTTTCCTTCTAGAGAAGTGTTTTGAAAGACGTTCACAGAGTGATTCTGCAAAGCCTTTTTTCTGACGTTGGTTTTAAATGTGTTTTCAGTGGAATTTCTGTCAAACGCAAGACACGAGATTTGCTGTTAAAGAATTGAATGTACAGAACGCAAACAAACACTTCCCTATATGTGAATCGCCTAACAGTGCAACTCAGTTCTAAAAACTGAATAGAATGCAGTTTTCACGCAGATGAAAGACGTATGCTTTCCTTCTAGAGAAGTGTTGTCAAAGACATTCACAGAGTGATTCTACAAAGCCTTTTTACTGACGTTGGCTTTTAAACGTGTTTTCGGTGGAATTTCTGTCAAACGCAAGACACGAGATTTGCTGTTAAAGAATTAAATGTACAGAACGCAAACAAACACTTCCCTACAAGTGAATCGCCTAACCGTGCAACTCAGTTCTAAAAACTGAATAGAATGCAGTTTTCACTCACATGAAAAACGTATGCTTTCCTTCTTGAGAAGTATTTTCAAAGATTTTCACAGAGTGATTCTGCAAAGCCTTTTTATTGACGTTGGTTTTAAACGTGTTTTCAGTGGAATTTCTGTCAAACGCAAGACACGAGATTTGCTGTTGAAGAATTGAATATACAGAACGCAAACAAACAATTCCCTACAAGTGAATCGCTTAACCATGCAACTCAGTTCTAAAAACTGAATAGAATGCAGTTTTCACTCAGATGAAAGACGTATGCTTCCCTTCTAGAGAACTGTTTTCAAAGACATTCACAGAGTGATTCTACAAAGCCTTTTTACTGACATTGGCTTTTAAACGTGTTTTCAGTGGAATTTCTGTCAAACGCAAGACACGATATTTGCTGTTAAAGAATTGAGTATACAGAACTCAAACAAACACTTCCCTACAAGTGAATCGCCTAACCATGCAACTCAGTTCCAACAACTGAATAGAACGCAGTTTTCACTCAGATGAAATACGTATGCTTTAGTTCTTGAGAAGTGTTTTCAAAGACTTTCACAGAGTGATTCTACAAAGCCTTTTTACTGACGTTGGCTTTTAAACGCGGTTTCAGTGGAATTTCTGTCAAACGCAAGACACGATATTTGATGTTAAAGAATTGAATATCCAGAATGCAAACAAACAATTCCCTACAAGTGTATCGCCTAACCATGCAAATCAGTTCTAAAAACTGAATAGAATGCAGTTTTAACGCAGATGAAAGACGTATGCTTTCCTTCTTGAGAAGTGTTTTCAAAGACTTTCACAGAGTGATTCTACAAAGCCTTTTTACTGACGTTGGCTTTTAAACGTGTTTTCAGTGGAATTTCTGTCAAGCGCAAGACACGAGATTTGCTGTTAAAGAATTGAATGTACAGAATGCAAACAAACACTTCCCTACAAGTGAATCGCCTAACCATGCAACTCAGTTCTAAAAACTGAATAGAATGCAGTTTTCACGCAGATGAAAGACGTATGCTTCCCTTCTAGAGAAGTGTTTTCAAAGACATTCACAGAGTGATTCTACAAAGCCTTTTTACTGACATTGGCTTTTAAACGCGGTTTCAGTGGAATTTCTGTCAAACGCAAGACACGATATTTGATGTTAAAGAATTGAATACCCAGAATGCAAACAAACAATTCCCTACAAGTGTATCGCCTAACCATGCAACTCAGTTCTAAAAACTGAATAGAATGCAGTTTTAACGCAGATGAAAGACGTATGCTTTCCTTCTTGAGAAGTGTTTTCAAAGACGTTCACAGAGTGATTCTACAAAGCCTTTTTACTGACGTTGGCTTTTAAACGTGTTTTCAGTGGAATTTCTGTCAAACGCAAGACACGAGATTTGCTGTTAAAGAATTGAATGTACAGAATGCAAACAAACACTTCCCTACAAGTGAATCGCCTAACCGTGCAGCTCAGTTCTAAAAACTGAATAGAATGCAGTTTTCACTCACATGAAAGACGTATGCTTTCCTTCTTGAGAAGTATTTTCAAAGATTTTCACAGAGTGATTCTGCAAAGCCTTTTTATTGACGTTGGTTTTAAACGTGTTTTCAGTGGAATTTCTGTCAAACGCAAGACACGAGATTTGCTGTTGAAGAATTGAATATACAGAACGCAAACAAACAATTCCCTACAAGTGAATCGCCTAACCATGCAACTCAGTTCTAAAAACTGAATAGAATGCAGTTTTCACTCAGACGAAAGACTTATGCTTTCCTTCTTAAGAAGTCTTTTCAAAGACATTCAAAGAGTGATTCTGCAAAGCCTTTTTACTGACGTTGGTTTTAAACGTGTTTTCAGTGGAATTTCTGTCAAACGCAAGGCACAAGATTTGCTGTTAAAGAATTGAACATACAGAATGCATACAAACACTTCCCTACAAGTGAATCGCCTAACCATGCAACTCAGTTCTAAAAACTGAATAGAATGCAGTTTTCACGCAGATGAAAGATGTATGCTTTCCTTCTAGAGAAGTGTTTTGAAAGACGTTCATAGAGTGATTCTGCAAAGCCTTTTTACTGACGTTGGTTTTAAACGTGTTTTCAGTGGAATTTCTGTCAAACGCAAGACACAAGACTTGCTGTTAAAGAATTGAATGTACAGAACGCAAACAAACACTTCCCTACAAGTGAATCGCCTAACCGTGCAACTCAGTTCTAAAAACTGAATAGAATGCAGTTTTCACGCAGATGAAAGACGTATGCTTTCCTTCTAGAGAAGTGTTGTCAAAAACATTCACAGAGTGATTCTACAAAGCCTTTTTACTGACGTTGGCTTTTAAACGTGTTTTCAGTGGAATTTCTGTCAAACGCAAGACACGAGATTTGCTGTTAAAGAATTGAATGTACAGAACGCAAACAAACACTTCCCTACAAGTGAATCGCCGAACCGTGCAACTCAGTTCTAAAAACTGAATAGAATGCAGTTTTCACTCACATGAAAAACGTATGCTTTCCTTCTTGAGAAGTATTTTCAAAGATTTTCACAGAGTGATTCTACAAAGCCTTTTTACTGACGTTGGTTTTAAACGTGTTTTCAGTGGAATTTCTGTCAAACGCCAGGCACAAGATTTGCTGTTAAAGAATTGAACATACAGAATGCATACAAACACTTCCCTACAAGTGAATCGCCTAACCATGCAACTCAGTTCTAAAAACTGAATAGAATGCAGTTTTCACGCAGATGAAAGATGTATGCTTTCCTTCTAGAGAAGTGTTTTGAAAGACGTTCATAGAGTGATTCTGCAAAGCCTTTTTACTGACGTTGGTTTTAAACGTGTTTTCAGTGGAATTTCTGTCAAACGCAAGACACAAGATTTGCTGTTAAAGAATTGAATGTACAGAACGCAAACAAACACTTCCCTACAAGTGAATCGCCTATCCGTGCAACTCAGTTCTAAAAACTGAATAGAATGCAGTTTTCACGCAGATGAAAGACGTATGCTTTCCTTCTAGAGAAGTGTTGTCAAAAACATTCACAGAGTGATTCTACAAAGCCTTTTTACTGACGTTGGCTTTTAAACGTGTTTTCAGTGGAATTTCTGTCAAACGCAAGACACGAGATTTGCTGTTAAAGAATTGAATGTACAGAACGCAAACAAACACTTCCCTACAAGTGAATCGCCTAACCGTGCAACTCAGTTCTAAAAACTGAATAGAATGCAGTTTTCACTCACATGAAAAACGTATGCTTTCCTTCTTGAGAAGTATTTTCAAACATTTTCACAGAGTGATTCTGCAAAGCCTTTTTACTGACGTTGGCTTTTAAACGTGTTTTCAGTGGAATTTCTGTCAAACGCAAGACACGATATTTGATGTTAAAGAATTGAATATCCAGAATGCAAACAAACACTTCCCTACAAGTGAATCGCCTAACCATGCAACTCAGTTCTAAAAACTGAATAGAAGGCAGTTTTCACTCAGATGAAATCGTATGCTTTAGTTCTTGAGAAGTGTTTTCAAAGACTTTCACAGAGTGATTCTACAAAGCCTTTTTACTGACATTGGCTTTTAAACGCGGTTTCAGTGGAATTTCTGTCAAACGCAAGACACGAGATTTGCTGTTAAAGAATTGAATGTACAGAACGCAAACAAACACTTCCCTACAAGTGAATCGCCTAACCATGCAACTCAGTTCTAAAAACTGAATAGAATGCAGTTTTCACTCAGACGAAAGACTTATGCTTTCCTTCTTAAGAAGTCTTTTCAAAGACATTCAAAGAGTGATTCTGCAAAGCCTTTTTACTGACGTTGGTTTTAAACGTGTTTTCAGTGGAATTTCTGTCAAAAGCAAGGCACAAGTTTTGCTGTTAAAGAATTGAACATACAGAATGCATACAAACACTTCCCTACAAGTGAATTGCCTAACCATGCAACTCAGTTCTAAAAACTGAATAAAATGCAGTTTTCACGCAGATGAAAGACGTATGCTTTCCTTCTAGAGAAGTGTTTTGAAAGACGTTCACAGAGTGATTCTGCAAAGCCTTTTTTCTGACGTTGGTTTTAAATGTGTTTTCAGTGGAATTTCTGTCAAACGCAAGACACGATATTTGCTGTTAAAGAATTGACTATACAGAACGCAAACAAACACTTCCCTACAAGTGAATCGCCTAACCATGCAACTCAGTTCTAAAAACTGAATAGAACGCAGTTTTCACTCACATGAAAGACGTATGCTTTCCTTCTTGAGAAGTGTTTTCAAAGACGTTCACAGAGTGATTCTGCAAAGCCTTTTTACTGACGTTGGTTTTAAACGTGTTTTCAGTGGAATTTCTGTCAAACGCAAGACACGATATTTGCTGTTAAAGATTTGAGAATACAGAACGCAAACAAACACTTCCCTACAAGTGAATCGCCTAACCATGCAACTCAGTTCTAAAAACTGAATAGAACGCAGTTTTCACTCAGATGAAATCGTATGCTTTAGTTCTTGAGAAGTGTTTTCAAAGACTTTCACAGAGTGATTCTACAAAGCCTTTTTACTGACATTGGCTTTTAAACGCGGTTTCAGTGGAATTTCTGTCAAACGCAAGACACGATATTTGATGTTAAAGAATTGAATACCCACAATGCAAACAAACAATTCACTACAAGTGTATCGCCTAACCATGCAACTCAGTTCTAAAAACTGAATAGAATGCAGTTTTAATGCAGATGAAAGACGTATGCTTTCCTTCTTGAGAAGTGTTTTCAAAGACGTTCACAGAGTGATTCTACAAAGCCTTTTTACTGACGTTGGCTTTTAAACGTGTTTTCAGTGGAATTTCTGTCAAACGCAAGACACGAGATTTGCTGTTAAAGAATTGAATGTACAGAATGCAAACAAACACTTCCCTACAAGTGAATCGCCTAACCGTGCAGCTCAGTTCTAAAAACTGAATAGAATGCAGTTTTCACTCACATGAAAGACGTATGCTTTCCTTCTTGAGAAGTATTTTCAAAGATTTTCACAGAGTGATTCTGCAAAGCCTTTTTATTGACGTTGGTTTTAAACGTGTTTTCAGTGGAATTTCTGTCAAACGCAAGACACGAGATTTGCTGTTGAAGAATTGAATATACAGAACGCAAACAAACAATTCCCTACAAGTGAATCGCCTAACCATGCAACTCAGTTCTAAAAACTGAATAGAATGCAGTTTTCACTCAGATGAAAGACGTATGCTTCCCTTCTAGAGAAGTGTTTTCAAAGACATTAACAGAGTGATTCTACAAATCCTTTTTACTGACATTGGCTTTTAAACGTGTTTTCAGTGGAATTTCTGTCAAACGCAAGACACGATATTTGCTGTTAAAGAATTGAGTATACAGAACTCAAACAAACACTTCCCTACAAGTGAATCGCCTAACCATGCAACTCAGTTCCAAAAACTGAATAGAACGCAGTTTTCACTCAGATGAAATACGTATGCTTTAGTTCTTGAGAAGTGTTTTCAAAGACTTTCACAGAGTGATTCTACAAAGCCTTTTTACTGACGTTGGCTTTTAAACGTGTTTTCAGTGGAATTTCTGTCAAACGCAAGACACGATATTTGATGTTAAAGAATTGAATATCCAGAATGCAAACAAACAATTCCCTACAAGTGTATCGCCTAACCATGCAAATCAGTTCTAAAAACTGAATAGAATGCAGTTTTAACGCAGATGAAAGACGTATGCTTTCCTTCTTGAGAAGTGTTTTCAAAGACGTTCACAGAGTGATTCTACAAAGCCTTTTTACTGACGTTGGCTTTTAAACGTGTTTTCAGTGGAATTTCTTTCAAACGCAAGACACGAGATTTGCTGTTAAAGAATTGAATGTACAGAACGCAAACAAACACTTCCCTACAAGTGAATCGCCTAACCATGCAACTCAGTTCTAAAAACTGAATAGAAGGCAGTTTTCACTCAGATGAAATCGTATGCTTTAGTTCTTGAGAAGTGTTTTCAAAGACTTTCACAGAGTGATTCTACAAAGCCTTTTTACTGACATTGGCTTTTAAACGCGGTTTCAGTGGAATTTCTGTCAAACGCAAGACACGAGATTTGCTGTTAAAGAATTGAATGTACAGAACGCAAACAAACACTTCCCTACAAGTGAATCGCCTAACCATGCAACTCAGTTCTAAAAACTGAATAGAATGCAGTTTTCACTCAGACGAAAGACTTACGCTTTCCTTCTTAAGAAGTCTTTTCAAAGACATTCAAAGAGTGATTCTGCAAAGCCTTTTTACTGACGTTGGTTTTAAACGTGTTTTCAGTGGAATTTCTGTCAAAAGCAAGGCACAAGTTTTGCTGTTAAAGAATTGAACATACAGAATGCATACAAACACTTCCCTACAAGTGAATCGCCTAACCATGCAACTCAGTTCTAAAAACTGAATAAAATGCAGTTTTCACGCAGATGAAAGACGTATGCTTTCCTTCTAGAGAAGTGTTTTGAAAGACGTTCACAGAGTGATTCTGCAAAGCCTTTTTTCTGACGTTGGTTTTAAATGTGTTTTCAGTGGAATTTCTGTCAAACGCAAGACACGAGATTTGCTGTTAAAGAATTGAATGTACAGAACGCAAACAAACACTTCCCTATATGTGAATCGCCTAACCGTGCAACTCAGTTCTAAAAACTGAATAGAATGCAGTTTTCACGCAGATGAAAGACGTATGCTTTCCTTCTAGAGAAGTGTTGTCAAAGACATTCACAGAGTGATTCTACAAAGCCTTTTTACTGACGTTGGCTTTTAAACGTGTTTTCGGTGGAATTTCTGTCAAACGCAGGACACGAGATTTGCTGTTAAAGAATTAAATGTACAGAACGCAAACAAACACTTCCCTACAAGTGAATCGCCTAACCGTGCAACTCAGTTCTAAAAACTGAATAGAATGCAGTTTTCACTCACATGAAAAACGTATGCTTTCCTTCTTGAGAAGTATTTTCAAAGATTTTCACAGAGTGATTCTGCAAAGCCTTTTTATTGACGTTGGTTTTAAACGTGTTTTCAGTGGAATTTCTGTCAAACGCAAGACACGAGATTTGCTGTTGAAGAATTGAATATACAGAACGCAAACAAACAATTCCCTACAAGTGAATCGCTTAACCATGCAACTCAGTTCTAAAAACTGAATAGAATGCAGTTTTCACTCAGATGAAAGACGTATGCTTCCCTTCTAGAGAACTGTTTTCAAAGACATTCACAGAGTGATTCTACAAAGCCTTTTTACTGACATTGGCTTTTAAACGTGTTTTCAGTGGAATTTCTGTCAAACGCAAGACACGATATTTGCTGTTAAAGAATTGAGTATACAGAACTCAAACAAACACTTCCCTACAAGTGAATCGCCTAACCATGCAACTCAGTTCCAACAACTGAATAGAACGCAGTTTTCACTCAGATGAAATACGTATGCTTTAGTTCTTGAGAAGTGTTTTCAAAGACTTTCACAGAGTGATTCTACAAAGACTTTTTACTGACGTTGGCTTTTAAACGCGGTTTCAGTGGAATTTCTGTCAAACGCAAGACACGATATTTGATGTTAAAGAATTGAATATCCAGAATGCAAACAAACAATTCCCTACAAGTGTATCGCCTAACCATGCAAATCAGTTCTAAAAACTGAATAGAATGCAGTTTTAACGCAGATGAAAGACGTATGCTTTCCTTCTTGAGAAGTGTTTTCAAAGACTTTCACAGAGTGATTCTACAAAGCCTTTTTACTGACGTTGGCTTTTAAACGTGTTTTCAGTGGAATTTCTGTCAAGCGCAAGACACGAGATTTGCTGTTAAAGAATTGAATGTACAGAATGCAAACAAACACTTCCCTACAAGTGAATCGCCTAACCATGCAACTCAGTTCTAAAAACTGAATAGAATGCAGTTTTCACGCAGATGAAAGACGTATGCTTCCCTTCTAGAGAAGTGTTTTCAAAGACATTCACAGAGTGATTCTACAAAGCCTTTTTACTGACGTTGGCTTTTAAACGTGTTTTCAGTGGAATTTCTGTCAAAAGCAAGAAACGATATTTGCTTTTGAAGAATTGAACATACAGAATGCATACAAACACTTCCCTACAAGTGAATCGCCTAACCATGCAACTCAGTTCTAAAAACTGAATAGAATGCAGTTTTCACTCACATGAAAGACGTATGCTTTCCTTCTTGAGAAGTGTTTTCAAAGACGTTCACAGAGTGATTCTGCAAAGCCTTTTTACTGACGTTGGTTTTAAACGTGTTTTCAGTGGAATTTCTGTCAAACGCAAGACACGATATTTGCTGGTAAGAATTGACTATACAGAACGCAAACAAACACTTCCCTACAAGTGAATCGCCTAACCATGCAACTCAGTTCTAAAAACTGAATAGAACGCAGTTTTCACTCACATGAAAGACGTATGCTTTCCTTCTTGAGAAGTGTTTTCTAAGACGTTCACAGAGTGATTCTGCAAAGCGTTTTTATTGACGTTGGTTTTAAACGTGTTTTCAGTGGAATTTCTGTCAAACGCAAGACACGAGATTTGCTGTTAAAGAATTGAAATTACAGAACGCAAACAAACAATTCCCTACAAGTGAATCGCCTAACCATGCAACTCAGTTCTAAAAACTGAAAAGAATGCAGTTTTCACTCAGATGAAAGACGTATGCTTCCCTTCTAGAGAAGTGTTTTCAAAGACATTCACAGAGTGATTCTACAAATCCTTTTTACTGACATTGGCTTTTAAACGTGTTTTCAGTGGAATTTCTGTCAAACGCAAGACACGAGATTTGCTGTTAAAGAATTGAATGTACAGAACGCAAACAAACACTTCCCTACAAGTGAATCGCCTATCCGTGCAACTCAGTTCTAAAAACTGAATAGAATGCAGTTTTCACGCAGATGAAAGACGTATGCTTTCCTTCTAGAGAAGTGTTGTCAAAAACATTCACAGAGTGATTCTACAAAGCCTTTTTACTGACGTTTGCTTTTAAACGTGTTTTCAGTGGAATTTCTGTCAAACGCAAGACACGAGATTTGCTGTTAAAGAATTGAATGTACAGAACGCAAACAAACACTTCCCTACAAGTGAATCGCCGAACCGTGCAACTCAGTTCTAAAAACTGAATAGAATGCAGTTTTCACTCACATGAAAAACGTATGCTTTCCTTCTTGAGAAGTATTTTCAAAGATTTTCACAGAGTGATTCTACAAAGCCTTTTTACTGACGTTGGTTTTAAACGTGTTTTCAGTGGAATTTCTGTCAAACGCAAGGCACAAGATTTGCTGTTAAAGAATTGAACATACTGAATGCATACATCACTTCCCTACAAGTGAATCGCCTAATCATGCAACTCAGTTCTAAAAACTGAATAGAATGCAGTTTTCACGCAGATGAAAGATGTATGCTTTCCTTCTAGAGAAGTGTTTTGAAAGACGTTCATAGAGTGATTCTGCAAAGCCTTTTTACTGACGTTGGTTTTAAACGTGTTTTCAGTGGAATTTCTGTCAAACGCAAGACACAAGATTTGCTGTTAAAGAATTGAATGTACAGAACGCAAACAAACACTTCCCTACAAGTGAATCGCCTATCCGTGCAACTCAGTTCTAAAAACTGAATAGAATGCAGTTTTCACGCAGATGAAAGACGTATGCTTTCCTTCTAGAGAAGTGTTGTCAAAAACATTCACAGAGTGATTCTACAAAGCCTTTTTACTGACGTTGGCTTTTAAACGTGTTTTCAGTGGAATTTCTGTCAAACGCAAGACACGAGATTTGCTGTTAAAGAATTGAATGTACAGAACGCAAACAAACACTTCCCTACAAGTGAATTGCCTAACCGTGCAACTCAGTTCTAAAAACTGAATAGAATGCAGTTTTCACTCACATGAAAAACGTATGCTTTCCTTCTTGAGAAGTATTTTCAAAGATTTTCACAGAGTGATTCTGCAAAGCCTTTTTACTGACGTTGGCTTTTAAACGTGTTTTCAGTGGAATTTCTGTCAAACGCAAGACACGATATTTGATGTTAAAGAATTGAATATCCAGAATGCAAACAAACACTTCCCTACAAGTGAATCGCCTAACCATGCAACTCAGTTCTAAAAACTGAATAGAAGGCAGTTTTCACTCAGATGAAATCGTATGCTTTAGTTCTTGAGAAGTGTTTTCAAAGACTTTCACAGAGTGATTCTACAAAGCCTTTTTACTGACATTGGCTTTTAAACGCGGTTTCAGTGGAATTTCTGTCAAACGCAAGACACGAGATTTGCTGTTAAAGAATTGAATGTACAGAACGCAAACAAACACTTCCCTACAAGTGAATCGCCTAACCATGCAACTCAGTTCTAAAAACTGAATAGAATGCAGTTTTCACTCAGACGAAAGACTTATGCTTTCCTTCTTAAGAAGTCTTTTCAAAGACATTCAAAGAGTGATTCTGCAAAGCCTTTTTACTGACGTTGGTTTTAAACGTGTTTTCAGTGGAATTTCTGTCAAAAGCAAGGCACAAGTTTTGCTGTTAAAGAATTGAACATACAGAATGCATACAAACACTTCCCTACAAGTGAATTGCCTAACCATGCAACTCAGTTCTAAAAACTGAATAAAATGCAGTTTTCACGCAGATGAAAGACGTATGCTTTCCTTCTAGAGAAGTGTTTTGAAAGACGTTCACAGAGTGATTCTGCAAAGCCTTTTTTCTGACGTTGGTTTTAAATGTGTTTTCAGTGGAATTTCTGTCAAACGCAAGACACGATATTTGCTGTTAAAGAATTGACTATACAGAACGCAAACAAACACTTCCCTACAAGTGAATCGCCTAACCATGCAACTCAGTTCTAAAAACTGAATAGAACGCAGTTTTCACTCACATGAAAGACGTATGCTTTCCTTCTTGAGAAGTGTTTTCAAAGACGTTCACAGAGTGATTCTGCAAAGCCTTTTTACTGACGTTGGTTTTAAACGTGTTTTCAGTGGAATTTCTGTCAAACGCAAGACACGATATTTGCTGTTAAAGATTTGAGAATACAGAACGCAAACAAACACTTCCCTACAAGTGAATCGCCTAACCATGCAACTCAGTTCTAAAAACTGAATAGAACGCAGTTTTCACTCAGATGAAATCGTATGCTTTAGTTCTTGAGAAGTGTTTTCAAAGACTTTCACAGAGTGATTCTACAAAGCCTTTTTACTGACATTGGCTTTTAAACGCGGTTTCAGTGGAATTTCTGTCAAACGCAAGACACGATATTTGATGTTAAAGAATTGAATACCCACAATGCAAACAAACAATTCCCTACAAGTGTATCGCCTAACCATGCAACTCAGTTCTAAAAACTGAATAGAATGCAGTTTTAACGCAGATGAAAGACGTATGCTTTCCTTCTTGAGAAGTGTTTTCAAAGACGTTCACAGAGTGATTCTACAAAGCCTTTTTACTGACGTTGGCTTTTAAACGTGTTTTCAGTGGAATTTCTGTCAAACGCAAGACACGAGATTTGCTGTTAAAGAATTGAATGTACAGAACGCAAACAAACACTTCCCTACAAGTGAATCGCCTAACCATGCAACTCAGTTCTAAAAACTGAATAGAAAGCAGTTTTCACTCAGATGAAATCGTATGCTTTAGTTCTTGAGAAGTGTTTTCAAAGACTTTCACAGAGTGATTCTACAAAGCCTTTTTACTGACATTGGCTTTTAAACGCGGTTTCAGTGGAATTTCTGTCAAACGCAAGACACGAGATTTGCTGTTAAAGAATTGAATGTACAGAACGCAAACAAACACTTCCCTACAAGTGAATCGCCTAACCATGCAACTCAGTTCTAAAAACTGAATAGAATGCAGTTTTCACTCAGACGAAAGACTTATGCTTTCCTTCTTAAGAAGTCTTTTCAAAGACATTCAAAGAGTGATTCTGCAAAGCCTTTTTACTGACGTTGGTTTTAAACGTGTTTTCAGTGGAATTTCTGTCAAAAGCAAGGCACAAGTTTTGCTGTTAAAGAATTGAACATACAGAATGCATACAAACACTTCCCTACAAGTGAATCGCCTAACCATGCAACTCAGTTCTAAAAACTGAATAAAATGCAGTTTTCACGCAGATGAAAGACGTATGCTTTCCTTCTAGAGAAGTGTTTTGAAAGACGTTCACAGAGTGATTCTGCAAAGCCTTTTTTCTGACGTTGGTTTTAAATGTGTTTTCAGTGGAATTTCTGTCAAACGCAAGACACGAGATTTGCTGTTAAAGAATTGAATGTACAGAACGCAAACAAACACTTCCCTATATGTGAATCGCCTAACCGTGCAACTCAGTTCTAAAAACTGAATAGAATGCAGTTTTCACGCAGATGAAAGACGTATGCTTTCCTTCTAGAGAAGTGTTGTCAAAGACATTCACAGAGTGATTCTACAAAGCCTTTTTACTGACGTTGGCTTTTAAACGTGTTTTCGGTGGAATTTCTGTCAAACGCAAGACACGAGATTTGCTCTTAAAGAATTGAATGTACAGAACGCAAACAAACACTTCCCTACAAGTGAATCGCCTAACCGTGCAACTCAGTTCTAAAAACTGAATAGAATGCAGTTTTCACTCACATGAAAAACGTATGCTTTCCTTCTTGAGAAGTATTTTCAAAGATTTTCACAGAGTGATTCTGCAAAGCCTTTTTATTGACGTTGGTTTTAAACGTGTTTTCAGTGGAATTTCTGTCAAACGCAAGACACGAGATTTGCTGTTGAAGAATTGAATATACAGAACGCAAAAAAAAATTCCCTACAAGTGAATCGCTTAACCATGCAACTCAGTTCTAAAAACTGAATAGAATGCAGTTTTCACTCAGATGAAAGACGTATGCTTCCCTTCTAGAGAACTGTTTTCAAAGACATTCACAGAGTGATTCTACAAAGCCTTTTTACTGACATTGGCTTTTAAACGTGTTTTCAGTGGAATTTCTGTCAAACGCAAGACACGATATTTGCTGTTAAAGAATTGAGTATACAGAACTCAAACAAACACTTCCCTACAAGTGAATCGCCTAACCATGCAACTCAGTTCCAAAAACTGAATAGAACGCAGTTTTCACTCAGATGAAATACGTATGCTTTAGTTCTTGAGAAGTGTTTTCAAAGACTTTCACAGAGTGATTCTACAAAGCCTTTTTACTGACGTTGGCTTTTAAACGCGGTTTCAGTGGAATTTCTGTCAAACGCAAGACACGATATTTGATGTTAAAGAATTGAATATCCAGAATGCAAACAAACAATTCCCTACAAGTGTATCGCCTAACCATGCAAATCAGTTCTAAAAACTGAATAGAATGCAGTTTTAACGCAGATGAAAGACGTATGCTTTCCTTCTTGAGAAGTGTTTTCAAAGACTTTCACAGAGTGATTCTACAAAGCCTTTTTACTGACGTTGGCTTTTAAACGTGTTTTCAGTGGAATTTCTGTCAAACGCAAGACACGAGATTTGCTGTTAAAGAATTGAATGTACAGAATGCAAACAAACACTTCCCTACAAGTGAATCGCCTAACCATGCAACTCAGTTCTAAAAACTGAATAGAATGCAGTTTTCACGCAGATGAAAGACGTATGCTTCCCTTCTAGAGAAGTGTTTTCAAAGACATTCACAGAGTGATTCTACAAAGCCTTTTTACTGACGTTGGCTTTTAAACGTGTTTTCAGTGGAATTTCTGTCAAAAGCAAGAAACGATATTTGCTTTTGAAGAATTGAACATACAGAATGCATACAAACACTTCCCTACAAGTGAATCGCCTAACCATGCAACTCAGTTCTAAAAACTGAATAGAATGCAGTTTTCACTCACATGAAAGACGTATGCTTTCCTTCTTGAGAAGTGTTTTCAAAGACGTTCACAGAGTGATTCTGCAAAGCCTTTTTACTGACGTTGGTTTTAAACGTGTTTTCAGTGGAATTTCTGTCAAACGCAAGACACGATATTTGCTGGTAAGAATTGACTATACAGAACGCAAACAAACACTTCCCTACAAGTGAATTGCCTAACCATGCAACTCAGTTCTAAAAACTGAATAGGACGCAGTTTTCACTCACATGAAAGACGTATGCTTTCCTTCTTGAGAAGTGTTTTCTAAGACGTTCACAGAGTGATTCTGCAAAGCGTTTTTATTGACGTTGGTTTTAAACGTGTTTTCAGTGGAATTTCTGTCAAACGCAAGACACGAGATTTGCTGTTAAAGAATTGAATGTACAGAACGCAAACAAACACTTCCCTATATGTGAATCGCCTAACCGTGCAACTCAGTTCTAAAAACTGAATAGAATGCAGTTTTCACGCAGATGAAAGACGTATGCTTTCCTTCTAGAGAAGTGTTGTCAAAGACATTCACAGAGTGATTCTACAAAGCCTTTTTACTGACGTTGGCTTTTAAACGTGTTTTCGGTGGAATTTCTGTCAAACGCAAGACACGAGATTTGCTGTTAAAGAATTGAATGTACAGAACGCAAACAAACACTTCCCTACAAGTGAATCGCCTAACCGTGCAACTCAGTTCTAAAAACTGAATAGAATGCAGTTTTCACTCACATGAAAAACGTATGCTTTCCTTCTTGAGAAGTATTTTCAAAGATTTTCACAGAGTGATTCTGCAAAGCCTTTTTATTGACGTTGGTTTTAACGTGTTTTCAGTGGAATTTCTGTCAAACGCAAGACACGAGATTTGCTGTTGAAGAATTGAATATACAGAACGCAAACAAACAATTCCCTACAAGTGAATCGCTTAACCATGCAACTCAGTTCTAAAAACTGAATAGAATGCAGTTTTCACTCAGATGAAAGACGTATGCTTCCCTTCTAGAGAACTGTTTTCAAAGACATTCACAGAGTGATTCTACAAAGCCTTTTTACTGACATTGGCTTTTAAACGTGTTTTCAGTGGAATTTCTGTCAAACGCAAGACACGATATTTGCTGTTAAAGAATTGAGTATACAGAACTCAAACAAACACTTCCCTACAAGTGAATCGCCTAACCATGCAACTCAGTTCCAAAAACTGAATAGAACGCAGTTTTCACTCAGATGAAATACGTATGCTTTAGTTCTTGAGAAGTGTTTTCAAAGACTTTCACAGAGTGATTCTACAAAGCCTTTTTACTGACGTTGGCTTTTAAACGCGGTTTCAGTGGAATTTCTGTCAAACGCAAGACACGATATTTGATGTTAAAGAATTGAATATCCAGAATGCAAACAAACAATTCCCTACAAGTGTATCGCCTAACCATGCAAATCAGTTCTAAAAACTGAATAGAATGCAGTTTTAACGCAGATGAAAGACGTATGCTTTCCTTCTTGAGAAGTGTTTTCAAAGACTTTCACAGAGTGATTCTACAAAGCCTTTTTACTGACGTTGGCTTTTAAACGTGTTTTCAGTGGAATTTCTGTCAAACGCAAGACACGAGATTTGCTGTTAAAGAATTGAATGTACAGAATGCAAACAAACACTTCCCTACAAGTGAATCGCCTAACCATGCAACTCAGTTCTAAAAACTGAATAGAATGCAGTTTTCACGCAGATGAAAGACGTATGCTTCCCTTCTAGAGAAGTGTTTTCAAAGACATTCACAGAGTGATTCTACAAAGCCTTTTTACTGACGTTGGCTTTTAAACGTGTTTTCAGTGGAATTTCTGTCAAAAGCAAGAAACGATATTTGCTTTTGAAGAATTGAACATACAGAATGCATACAAACACTTCCCTACAAGTGAATCGCCTAACCATGCAACTCAGTTCTGAAAACTGAATAGAATGCAGTTTTCACTCACATGAAAGACGTATGCTTTCCTTCTTGAGAAGTGTTTTCAAAGACGTTCACAGAGTGATTCTGCAAAGCCTTTTTACTGACGTTGGTTTTAAACGTGTTTTCAGTGGAATTTCTGTCAAACGCAAGACACGATATTTGCTGGTAAGAATTGACTATACAGAACGCAAACAAACACTTCCCTACAAGTGAATCGCCTAACCATGCAACTCAGTTCTAAAAACTGAATAGGACGCAGTTTTCACTCACATGAAAGACGTATGCTTTCCTTCTTGAGAAGTGTTTTCTAAGACGTTCACAGAGTGATTCTGCAAAGCGTTTTTATTGACGTTGGTTTTAAACGTGTTTTCAGTGGAATTTCTGTCAAACGCAAGACACGAGATTTGCTGTTAAAGAATTGAAATTACAGAACGCAAACAAACAATTCCCTACAAGTGAATCGCCTAACCATGCAACTCAGTTCTAAAAACTGAAAAGAATGCAGTTTTCACTCAGATGAAAGACGTATGCTTCCCTTCTAGAGAAGTGTTTTCAAAGACATTCACAGAGTGATTCTACAAATCCTTTTTACTGACATTGGCTTTTAAACGTGTTTTCAGTGGAATTTCTGTCAAACGCAAGACACGATATTTGCTGTTAAAGAATTGAGTATACAGAACTCAAACAAACACTTCCCTACAAGTGAATCACCTAACCATGCAACTCAGTTCCAAAAACTGAATAGAACGCAGTTTTCACTCAGATGAAATACGTATGCTTTAGTTCTTGAGAAGTGTTTTCAAAGACGTTCACAGAGTGATTCTGCAAAGCCTTTTTACTGACGTTGGTTTTAAACGTGTTTTCAGTGGAATTTCTGTCAAACGCAAGACACGATATTTGCTGTTAAAGAATTGACTATACAGAACGCAAACAAACACTTCCCTACAAGTGAATCGCCTAACCATGCAACTCAGTTCTAAAAACTGAATAGAACGCAGTTTTCACTCACATGAAAGACGTGTGCTTTCCTTCTTGAGAAGTGTTTTCAAAGACGTTCACAGAGTGATTCTGCAAAGCCTTTTTATTGACGTTGGTTTTAAACGTGTTTTCAGTGGAATTTCTGTCAAACGCAAGACACGAGATTTGCTGTTAAAGAATTGAATATACAGAACGCAAACAAACAATTCCCTACAAGTGAATCGCCTAACTATGCAACTCAGTTCTAAAAACTGAATAGAATGCAGTTTTCACTCAGATGAAAGACGTATGCTTCCCTTCTAGAGAAGTGTTTTCAAAGACATTCACAGAGTGATTCTACATATCCTTTTTACTGACTTTGGTTTTTAAACGTTTTTTCAGTGGAATTTCTGTCAAACGCAAGACACGATATTTGCTGTTAAAGATTTGAGAATACAGAACGCAAACAAACACTTCCCTACAAGTGAATCGCCTAACCATGCAACTCAGTTCTAAAAACTGAATAGAACGCAGTTTTCACTCAGATGAAATCGTATGCTTTAGTTCTTGAGAAGTGTTTTCAAAGAATTTCACAGAGTGATTCTACAAAGCCTTTTTACTGACATTGGCTTTTAAACGCGGTTTCAGTGGAATTCCTGTCAAACGCAAGACACGATATTTGATGTTAAAGAATTGAATATCCAGAATGCAAACAAACAATTCCCTACAAGTGTATCGCCTAACCATGCAACTCAGTTCTAAAAACTGAATAGAATGCAGTTTTAACGCAGATGAAAGACTTATGCTTTCCTTCTTGAGAAGTGTTTTCAAAGACGTTCACAGAGTGATTCTACAAAGCCTTTTTACTGACGTTGGCTTTTAAACGTGTTTTCAGTGGAATTTCTGTCAAACGCAAGACACGAGATTTGCTGTTAAAGAATTGAATGTACAGAACGCAAACAAACACTTCCCTACAAGTGAATCGCCTAATCGTGCAACTCAGTTCTAAAAACTGAATAGAATGCAGTTTTCACTCACATGAAAGACGTATGCTTTCCTTCTTGAGAAGTATTTTCAAAGATTTTCACAGAGTGATTCTGCAAAGCCTTTTTATTGACGTTGGTTTTAAACGTGTTTTCAGTGGAATTTCTGTCAAACGCAAGACACGAGATTTGCTGTTGAAGAATTGAATATACAGAACACAAACAAACAATTCCCTACAAGTGAAATGCCTAACCATGCAACTCAGTTCTAAAAACTGAATAGAATGCAGTTTTCACTCAGATGAAAGACGTATGCTTCCCTTCTAGAGAAGTGTTTTCAAAGACATTCACAGAGTGATTCTACAAATCCTTTTTACTGACATTGGCTTTTAAACGTGTTTTCAGTGGAATTTCTGTCAAACGCAAGACACGATATTTGCTGTTAAAGAATTGAGTATACAGAACTCAAACAAACACTTCCCTACAAGTGAATCGCCTAACCATGCAACTCAGTTCCAAAAACTGAATAGAACGCAGTTTTCACTCAGATGAAATACGTATGCTTTAGTTCTTGAGAAGTGTTTTCAAAGACTTTCACAGAGTGATTCTACAAAGCCTTTTTACTGACGTTGGCTTTTAAACGCGGTTTCAGTGGAATTTCTGTCAAACGCAAGACACGATATTTGATGTTAAAGAATTGAATATCCAGAATGCAAAGAAACAATTCCCTACAAGTGTATCGCCTAACCATGCAAATCAGTTCTAAAAACTGAATAGAATGCAGTTTTAACGCAGATGAAAGACGTATGCTTTCCTTCTTGAGAAGTGTTTTCAAAGACGTTCACAGAGTGATTCTACAAAGCCTTTTTACTGACGTTGGCTTTTAAACGTGTTTTTAGTGGAATTTCTGTCAAATGCAAGACACGAGATTTGCTGTTAAAGAATTGAATGTACAGAACGCAAACAAACACTTCCCTACAAGTGAATCGTCTAACCATGCAACTCAGTTCTAAAAACTGAATAGAATGCAGTTTTCACGCAGATGAAAGACGTATGCTTCCCTTCTAGAGAAGTGTTTTCAAAGACATTCACAGAGTGATTCTACAAAGCCTTTTTACTGACGTTGGCTTTTAAACGCGTTTTCAGTGGAATTTCGGTCAAACGCAAGACACGATATTTGCTTTTGAAGAATTGAACATACAGAATGCATACAAACACTTCCCTACAAGTGAATCGCCTAACCATGCAACTCAGTTCTAAAAACTGAATAGAATGCAGTTTTCACGCAGATGAAAGACGTATGCTTTTCTTCTTGAGAAGTGTTTTGAAAGACGTTCACAGAGTGATTCTGCAAAGCCTTTTTACTGACGTTGGTTTTAAACGTGTTTTCAGTGGAATTTCTGTCAAACGCAAGACACGAGATTTGCTGTTGAAGAATTGAATATACAGAACACAAACAAACAATTCCCTACAAGTGAATCGCCTAACCATGCAACTCAGTTCTAAAAACTGAATAGAATGCAGTTTTCACTCAGATGAAAGACGTATGCTTCCCTTCTAGAGAAGTGTTTTCAAAGACATTCACAGAGTGATTCTACAAATCCTTTTTACTGACATTGGCTTTTAAACGTGTTTTCAGTGGAATTTCTGTCAAACGCAAGACACGATATTTGCTGTTAAAGAATTGAGTTTACAGAACTCAAACAAACACTTCCCTACAAGTGAATCGCCTAACCATGCAACTCATTTCCAAAAACTGAATAGAACGCAGTTTTCACTCAGATGAAATACGTATGCTTTAGTTCTTGAGAAGTGTTTTCAAAGACTTTCACAGAGTGATTCTACAAAGCCTTTTTACTGACGTTGGCTTTTAAACGCGGTTTCAGTGGAATTTCTGTCAAACGCAAGACACGATATTTGATGTTAAAGAATTGAATATCCAGAACGCAAAGAAACAATTCCCTACAAGTGTATCGCCTAACCATGCAAATCAGTTCTAAAAACTGAATAGAATGCAGTTTTAACGCAGATGAAAGACGTATGCTTTCCTTCTTGAGAAGTGTTTTCAAAGACGTTCACAGAGTGATTCTACAAAGCCTTTTTACTGACGTTGGTTTTAAATGTGTTTTCAGTGGAATTTCTGTCAAACGCAAGACACGATATTTGCTGTTAAAGAATTGAACATACAGAATGCATACAAACACTTCCCTACAAGTGAATCACCTAACCATGCAACTCAGTTCTAAAAACTGAATAGAATGCAGTTTTCACGCAGATGAAAGACGTATGCTTTTCTTCTTGAGAAGTGTTTTGAAAGACGTTCACAGAGTGATTCTGCAAAGCCTTTTTACTGACGTTGGTTTTAAACGTGTTTTCAGTGGAATTTCTGTCAAACGCAAGACACGAGATTTGCTGTTGAAGAATTGAATATACAGAACACAAACAAACAATTCCCTACAAGTGAATCGCCTAACCATGCAACTCAGTTCTAAAAACTGAATAGAATGCAGTTTTCACTCAGATGAAAGACGTATGCTTCCCTTCTAGAGAAGTGTTTTCAAAGACATTCACAGAGTGATTCTACAAATCCTTTTTACTGACATTGGCTTTTAAACGTGTTTTCAGTGGAATTTCTGTCAAACGCAAGACACGATATTTGCTGTTAAAGAATTGAGTTTACAGAACTCAAACAAACACTTCCCTACAAGTGAATCGCCTAACCATGCAACTCATTTCCAAAAACTGAATAGAACGCAGTTTTCACTCAGATGAAATACGTATGCTTTAGTTCTTGAGAAGTGTTTTCAAAGACTTTCACAGAGTGATTCTACAAAGCCTTTTTACTGACGTTGGCTTTTAAACGCGGTTTCAGTGGAATTTCTGTCAAACGCAAGACACGATATTTGATGTTAAAGAATTGAATATCCAGAACGCAAAGAAACAATTCCCTACAAGTGTATCGCCTAACCATGCAAATCAGTTCTAAAAACTGAATAGAATGCAGTTTTAACGCAGATGAAAGACGTATGCTTTCCTTCTTGAGAAGTGTTTTCAAAGACGTTCACAGAGTGATTCTACAAAGCCTTTTTACTGACGTTGGCTTTTAAACGTGTTTTCAGTGGAATTTCTGTCAAACGCAAGACACGAGATTTGCTGTTAAAGAATTGAATGTACAGAACGCAAACAAACACTTCCCTACAAGTGAATCGTCTAACCATGCAACTCAGTTCTAAAAACTGAATAGAATGCAGTTTTCACGCAGATGAAAGACGTATGTTTCCCTTCTAGAGAAGTGTTTTCAAAGACATTCACAGAGTGATTCTACAAAGCCTTTTTACTGACGTTGGCTTTTAAACGTGTTTTCAGTGGAATTTCGGTCAAACGCAAGACACGATATTTGCTTTTGAAGAATTGAACATACAGAACGCATACAAACACTTCCCTACAAGTGAATCGCCTAACCATGCAACTCAGTTCTAAAAACTGAATAGAATGCAGTTTTCACGCAGATGAAAGACGTATGCTTTTCTTCTTGAGAAGTGTTTTGAAAGACGTTCACAGAGTGATTCTGCAAAGCCTTTTTACTGACGTTGGTTTTAAACGTGTTTTCAGTGGAATTTCTGTCAAACGCAAGACACGATATTTGCTGTTAAAGAATTGAGTATACAGAACTCAAACAAACACTTCCCTACAAGTGAATCGCCTAACCATGCAACTCAGTTCCAAAAACTGAATAGAACGCAGTTTTCACTCAGATGAAATACGTATGCTTTAGTTCTTGAGAAGTGTTTTCAAAGACTTTCACAGAGTGATTCTACAAAGCCTTTTTACTGATGTTGGCTTTTAAACGCGGTTTCAGTGGAATTTCTGTCAAACGCAAGACACGATATTTGATGTTAAAGAATTGAATATCCAGAACGCAAAGAAACAATTCCCTACAAGTGTATCGCCTAACCATGCCAATCAGTTCTAAAAACTGAATAGAATGCAGTTTTAACGCAGATGAAAGACGTATGCTTTCCTTCTTGAGAAGTGTTTTCAAAGACGTTCACAGAGTGATTCTACAAAGCCTTTTTACTGACGTTGGCTTTTAAACGTGTTTTCAGTGGAATTTCTGTCAAACGCAAGACACGAGATTTGCTGTTAAAGAATTGAATGTACAGAACGCAAACAAACACTTCCCTACAAGTGAATCGTCTAACCATGCAACTCAGTTCTAAAAACTGAATAGAATGCAGTTTTCACGCAGATGAAAGACGTATGCTTCCCTTCTAGAGAAGTGTTTTCAAAGACATTCACAGAGTGATTCTACAAAGCCTTTTTACTGACGTTGGCTTTTAAACGTGTTTTCAGTGGAATTTCGGTCAAACGCAAGACACGATATTTGCTTTTGAAGAATTGAACATACAGAACGCATACAAACACTTCCCTACAAGTGAATCGCCTAACCATGCAACTCAGTTCAAAAAAGTGAATAGAATGCAGTTTTCACGCAGATGAAAGACGTATGCTTTTCTTCTTGAGAAGTGTTTTGAAAGACGTTCACAGAGTGATTCTGCAAAGCCTTTTTACTGACGTTGGTTTTAAACGTGTTTTCAGTGGAATTTCTGTCAAACGCAAGACACGATATTTGCTGTTAAAGAATTGAGTATACAGAACTCAAACAAACACTTCCCTACAAGTGAATCGCCTAACCATGCAACTCAGTTCCAAAAACTGAATAGAACGCAGTTTTCACTCAGATGAAATACGTATGCTTTAGTTCTTGAGAAGTGTTTTCAAAGACTTTCACAGAGTGATTCTACAAAGCCTTTTTACTGATGTTGGCTTTTAAACGCGGTTTCAGTGGAATTTCTGTCAAACGCAAGACACGATATTTGATGTTAAAGAATTGAATATCCAGAACGCAAAGAAACAATTCCCTACAAGTGTATCGCCTAACCATGCAAATCAGTTCTAAAAACTGAATAGAATGCAGTTTTAACGCAGATGAAAGACGTATGCTTTCCTTCTTGAGAAGTGTTTTCAAAGACGTTCACAGAGTGATTCTACAAAGCCTTTTTACTGACGTTGGCTTTTAAACGTGTTTTCAGTGGAATTTCTGTCAAACGCAAGACACGAGATTTGCTGTTAAAGAATTGAATGTACAGAACGCAAACAAACACTTCCCTACAAGTGAATCGTCTAACCATGCAACTCAGTTCTAAAAACTGAATAGAATGCAGTTTTCACGCAGATGAAAGACGTATGCTTCCCTTCTAGAGAAGTGTTTTCAAAGACATTCACAGAGTGATTCTACAAAGCCTTTTTACTGACGTTGGCTTTTAAACGTGTTTTCAGTGGAATTTCTGTCAAACGCAAGACACGATATTTTCTTTTGAAGAATTGAACATACAGAACGCATACAAACACTTCCCTACAAGTGAATCGCCTAACCATGCAACTCAGTTCTAAAAACTGAATAGAATGCAGTTTTCACGCAGATGAAAGACGTATGCTTTTCTTCTTGAGAAGTGTTTTGAAAGACGTTCACAGAGTGATTCTGCAAAGCCTTTTTACTGACGTTGGTTTTAAACGTGTTTTCAGTGGAATTTCTGTCAAACGCAAGACACGAGATTTGCTGTTAAAGAATTGAATGTACAGATCGCAAACAAACACTTCCCTACAAGTAAATCGCCTAACCGTGCAACTCAGTTCTAAAAACTGAATAGAATGCAGTTTTCACGCAGATGAAAGACGTATGCTTTCCTTCTAGAGAAGTGTTGTCAAAGACATTCACAGAGTGATTCTACAAAGCCTTTTTACTGACGTTGGCTTTTAAACGTGTTTTCAGTGGAATTTCTGTGAAACGCAAGACACGATATTTGCTTTTGAAGAATTGAACATACAGAACGCAAACAAAAACTTCCCTACAAGTGAATCGCCTAACCATGCAACTCAGTTCTAAAAACTGAATAGAATGCAGTTTTCACTCACATGAAAGACGTATGCTTTCCTTCTTGAGAAGTGTTTCAAAGACGTTCACAGAGTGATTCTGCAAAGCCTTTTTATTGACGTTGGTTTTAAACGTGTTTTCAGTGGAATTTCTGTCAAACGCAAGACACGAGATTTGCTGATAAAGAATTGAATATACAGAACACAAACAAACAATTCCCTACAAGTGAAATGCCTAACCATGCAACTCAGTTCTAAAAACTGAATAGAATGCAGTTTTCACTCAGATGAAAGACGTATGCTTCCCTTCTAGAGAAGTGTTTTCAAAGACATTCACAGAGTGATTCTATAAATCCTTTTTACTGACATTGGCTTTTAAACGTGTTTTCAGTGGAATTTCTGTCAAACGCAAGACACGATATTTGCTGTTAAAGAATTGAGTATACAGAACTCAGACAAACACTTCCCTACAAGTGAATCGCCTAACCATGCAACTCAGTTCCAAAAACTGAATAGAACGCAGTTTTCACTCAGATGAAATACGTATGCTTTAGTTCTTGAGAAGTGTTTTCAAAGACTTTCACAGAGTGATTCTACAAAGCCTTTTTACTGACGTTGGCTTTTAAACGTGATTTCACTGGAATTTCTGTCAAACGCAAGACACGAGATTTGCTGTTAAAGAATTGAATGTACAGAACGCAAACAAACACTTCCCTACAAGTGAATCGTCTAACCATGCAACTCAGTTCTAAAAACTGAATAGAATGCAGTTTTCACGCAGATGAAAGACGTATGCTTCCCTTCTAGAGAAGTGTTTTCAAAGACATTCACAGAGTGATTCTACAAAGCCTTTTTACTGACGTTGGCTTTTAAACGCGTTTTCAGTGGAATTTCGGTCTAACGCAAGACACGATATTTGCTTTTGAAGAATTGAACATACAGAATGCATACAAACACTTCTCTACAAGTGAATCGCCTAACCATGCAAATCAGTTCTAAAAACTGAATAGAATGCAGTTTTCACGCAGATGAAAAACGTATGCTTTTCTTCTTGAGAAGTGTTTTGAAAGACGTTCACAGAGTGATTCTGCAAAGCCTTTTTACTGACGTTGGTTTTAAACGTGTTTTCAGTGGAATTTCTGTCAAACGCAAGACACGAGATTTGCTGTTGAAGAATTGAATATACAGAACACAAACAAACAATTCCCTACAAGTGAATCGCCTAACCATGCAACTCAGTTCTAAAAACTGAATAGAATGCAGTTTTCACTCAGATGAAAGACGTATGCTTCCCTTCTAGAGAAGTGTTTTCAAAGACATTCACAGAGTGATTCTACAAATCCTTTTTACTGACATTGGCTTTTAAACGTGTTTTCAGTGGAATTTCTGTCAAACGCAAGACACGATATTTGCTGTTAAAGAATTGAGTATACAGAACTCAAATAAACACTTCCCTACAAGTGAATCGCCTAACCATGCAACTCAGTTCCAAAAACTGAATAGAACGCAGTTTTCACTCAGATGAAATACGTATGCTTTAGTTCTTGAGAAGTGTTTTCAAAGACTTTCACAGAGTGATTCTACAAAGCCTTTTTACTGACGTTGGCTTTTAAACGCGGTTTCAGTGGAATTTCTGTCAAACGCAAGACACGATATTTGATGTTAAAGAATTGAATATCCAGAATGCAAAGAAACAATTCCCTACAAGTGTATCGCCTAACCATGCAAATCAGTTCTAAAAACTGAATAGAATGCAGTTTTAACGCAGATGAAAGACGTATGCTTTCCTTCTTGAGAAGTGTTTTCAAAGACGTTCACAGAGTGATTCTACAAAGCCTTTTTACTGACGTTGGCTTTTAAACGTGTTTTCAGTGGAATTTCTGTCAAACGCAAGACACGAGATTTGCTTTTGAACAATTGAACATACAGAACGCAAACAAAAACTTCCCTACAAGTGAATCGCCTAACCATGCAACTCAGTTCTAAAAACTGAATAGAATGCAGTTTTCACTCACATGAAAGACGTATGCTTTCCTTCTTGAGAAGTGTTTCAAAGACGTTCACAGAGTGATTCTGCAAAGCCTTTTTATTGACGTTGGTTTTAAACGTGTTTTCAGTGGAATTTCTGTCAAACGCAAGACACGAGATTTGCTGATAAAGAATTGAATATACAGAACGCAAACAAACAATTCCCTACAAGTGAATCGCCTCACCATGCAACTCAGTTCTAAAAACTGAATAGAATGCAGTTTTCACTCAGATGAAAGACATATGCTTCCCTTCTAGAGAAGTGTTTTCAAAGACATTCACAGAGTGATTCTACAAAGCCTTTTTACTGACATTGGCTTTTAAACGCGGTTTCAGTGGAATTTCTGTCAAACGCAAGACACGAGATTTGCTGTTAAAGAATTGAATGTACAGAACGCAAACAAACACTTCCCTACAAGTGAATCGCCTAACCATGCAACTCAGTTCTAAAAACTGAATAGAATGCAGTTTTCACTCAGACGAAAGACTTATGCTTTCCTTCTTAAGAAGTCTTTTCAAAGACATTCAAAGAGTGATTCTGCAAAGCCTTTTTACTGACGTTGGTTTTAAACGTGTTTTCAGTGGAATTTCTGTCAAACGCAAGGCACAAGATTTGCTGATAAAGAATTGAATATACAGAACGTAAACAAACAATTCCCTACAAGTGAATCGCCTAACCATGCAACTCAGTTCTAAAAACTGAATAGAATGCAGTTTTCACGCAGATGAAAGACATATGCTTCCCTTCTAGAGAAGTGTTTTCAAAGACATTCACAGAGTGATTCTACAAAGCCTTTTTACTGACTTTGGCTTTTAAACGTTTTTTCAGTGGAATTTCTGTCAAACGCAAGACACGATATTTGCTGTTAAAGATTTGAGAATACAGAACGCAAACAAACACTTCCCTACAAGTGAATCGCCTAACCATGCAACTCAGTTCTAAAAACTGAATAGAAGGCAGTTTTCACTCAAATGAAATCGTATGCTTTAGTTCTTGAGAAGTGTTTTCAAAGACTTTCACAGAGTGATTCTACAAAGCCTTTTTACTGACATTGGCTTTTAAACGCGGTTTCAGTGGAATTTCTGTCAAACGCAAGACACGAGATTTGCTGTTAAAGAATTGAATGTACAGAACGCAAACAAACACTTCCCTACAAGTGAATCGCCTAACCATGCAACTCAGTTCTAAAAACTGAATAGAATGCAGTTTTCACTCAGACGAAAGACTTATGCTTTCCTTCTTAAGAAGTCTTTTCAAAGACATTCAAAGAGTGATTCTGCAAAGCCTTTTTACTGACGTTGGTTTTAAACGTGTTTTCAGTGGAATTTCTGTCAAACGCAAGGCACAAGATTTGCTGTTAAAGAATTGAACATACAGAATGCATACAAACACTTCCCTACAAGTGAATCGCCTAACCATGCAACTCAGTTCTAAAAACTGAATAGAATGCAGTTTTCACGCAGATGAAAGACGTATGCTTCCCTTCTAGAGAAGTGTTTTCAAAGACATTCACAGAGTGATTCTACAAAGCCTTTTTACTGACTTTGGCTTTTAAACGTTTTTTCAGTGGAATTACTGTCAAACGCAAGACACGATATTTGCTGTTAAAGATTTGAGAATACAGAACGCAAACAAACACTTCCCTACAAGTGAATCGCCTAACCATGCAACTCAGTTCTAAAAACTGAATAGAATGCAGTTTTCACTCACATGAAAGACGTATGCTTTCCTTCTTGAGAAGTGTTTCAAAGACGTTCACAGAGTGATTCTGCAAAGCCTTTTTATTGACGTTGGTTTTAAACGTGTTTTCAGTGGAATTTCTGTCAAACGCAAGACACGAGATTTGCTGATAAAGAATTGAATATACAGAACACAAACAAACAATTCCCTACAAGTTAAATGCCTAACCATGCAACTCAGTTCTAAAAACTGAATAGAATGCAGTTTTCACTCAGATGAAAGACGTATGCTTCCCTTCTAGAGAAGTGTTTTCAAAGACATTCACAGAGTGATTCTATAAATCCTTTTTACTGACATTGGCTTTTAAACGTGTTTTTAGTGGAATTTCTGTCAAACGCAAGACACGATATTTGCTGTTAAAGAATTGAGTATACAGAACTCAAACAAACACTTCCCTACAAGTGAATCGCCTAACCATGCAACTCAGTTCCAAAAACTGAATAGAACGCAGTTTTCACTCAGATGAAATACGTATGCTTTAGTTCTTGAGAAGTGTTTTCAAAGACTTTCACAGAGTGATTCTACAAAGCCTTTTTACTGACGTTGGCTTTTAAACGCGGTTTCAGTGGAATTTCTGTCAAACGCAAGACACGATATTTGATGTTAAAGAATTGAATATCCAGAATGCAAAGAAACAATTCCCTACAAGTGTATCGCCTAACCATGCAAATCAGTTCTAAAAACTGAATAGAATGCAGTTTTAACGCAGATGAAAGACGTATGCTTTCCTTCTTGAGAAGTGTTTTCAAAGACGTTCACAGAGTGATTCTACAAAGCCTTTTTACTGACGTTGGCTTTTAAACGTGTTTTCAGTGGAATTTCTGTCAAACGCAAGACACGAGATTTGCTGTTAAAGAATTGAATATACAGAACGTAAACAAACAATTCCCTACAAGTGAATCGCCTAACCATGCAACTCAGTTCTAAAAACTGAATAGAATGCAGTTTTCACGCAGATGAAAGACATATGCTTCCCTTCTAGAGAAGTGTTTTCAAAGACATTCACAGAGTGATTCTACAAAGCCTTTTTACTGACTTTGGCTTTTAAACGTTTTTTCAGTGGAATTTCTGTCAAACGCAAGACACGATATTTGCTGTTAAAGATTTGAGAATACAGAACGCAAACAAACACTTCCCTACAAGTGAATCGCCTAACCATGCAACTCAGTTCTAAAAACTGAATAGAAGGCAGTTTTCACTCAAATGAAATCGTATGCTTTAGTTCTTGAGAAGTGTTTTCAAAGACTTTCACAGAGTGATTCTACAAAGCCTTTTTACTGACATTGGCTTTTAAACGCGGTTTCAGTGGAATTTCTGTCAAACGCAAGACACGAGATTTGCTGTTAAAGAATTGAATGTACAGAACGCAAACAAACACTTCCCTACAAGTGAATCGCCTAACCATGCAACTCAGTTCTAAAAACTGAATAGAATGCAGTTTTCACTCAGACGAAAGACTTATGCTTTCCTTCTTAAGAAGTCTTTTCAAAGACATTCAAAGAGTGATTCTGCAAAGCCTTTTTACTGACGTTGGTTTTAAACGTGTTTTCAGTGGAATTTCTGTCAAACGCAAGGCACAAGATTTGCTGTTACAGAATTGAACATACAGAATGCATACAAACACTTCCCTACAAGTGAATCGCCTAACCATGCAACTCAGTTCTAAAAACTGAATAGAATGCAGTTTTCACGCAGATGAAAGACGTATGCTTCCCTTCTAGAGAAGTGTTTTCAAAGACATTCACAGAGTGATTCTACAAAGCCTTTTTACTGACTTTGGCTTTTAAACGTTTTTTCAGTGGAATTACTGTCAAACGCAAGACACGATATTTGCTGTTAAAGATTTGAGAATACAGAACGCAAACAAACACTTCCCTACAAGTGAATCGCCTAACCATGCAACTCAGTTCTAAAAACTGAATAGAATGCAGTTTTCACTCACATGAAAGACGTATGCTTTCCTTCTTGAGAAGTGTTTCAAAGACGTTCACAGAGTGATTCTGCAAAGCCTTTTTATTGACGTTGGTTTTAAACGTGTTTTCAGTGGAATTTCTGTCAAACGCAAGACACGAGATTTGCTGATAAAGAATTGAATATACAGAACACAAACAAACAATTCCCTACAAGTTAAATGCCTAACCATGCAACTCAGTTCTAAAAACTGAATAGAATGCAGTTTTCACTCAGATGAAAGACGTATGCTTCCCTTCTAGAGAAGTGTTTTCAAAGACATTCACAGAGTGATTCTATAAATCCTTTTTACTGACATTGGCTTTTAAACGTGTTTTTAGTGGAATTTCTGTCAAACGCAAGACACGATATTTGCTGTTAAAGAATTGAGTATACAGAACTCAAACAAACACTTCCCTACAAGTGAATCGCCTAACCATGCAACTCAGTTCCAAAAACTGAATAGAACGCAGTTTTCACTCAGATGAAATACGTATGCTTTAGTTCTTGAGAAGTGTTTTCAAAGACTTTCACAGAGTGATTCTACAAAGCCTTTTTACTGACGTTGGCTTTTAAACGCGGTTTCAGTGGAATTTCTGTCAAACGCAAGACACGATATTTGATGTTAAAGAATTGAATATCCAGAATGCAAAGAAACAATTCCCTACAAGTGTATCGCCTAACCATGCAAATCAGTTCTAAAAACTGAATAGAATGCAGTTTTAACGCAGATGAAAGACGTATGCTTTCCTTCTTGAGAAGTGTTTTCAAAGACGTTCACAGAGTGATTCTACAAAGCCTTTTTACTGACGTTGGCTTTTAAACGTGTTTTCAGTGGAATTTCTGTCAAACGCAAGACACGAGATTTGCTGTTAAAGAATTGAATGTACAGAACGCAAACAAACACTTCCCTACAAGTGAATCGTCTAACCATGCAACTCAGTTCTAAAAACTGAATAGAATGCAGTTTTCACGCAGATGAAAGACGTATGCTTCCCTTCTAGAGAAGTGTTTTCAAAGACATTCACAGAGTGATTCTACAAAGCCTTTTTACTGACGTTGGCTTTTAAACGTGTTTTCAGTGGAATTTCTGTCAAACGCAAGACACGATATTTGCTTTTGAAGAATTGAACATACAGAACGCATACAAACACTTCCCTACAAGTGAATCGCCTAACCATGCAACTCAGTTCTAAAAACTGAATAGAATGCAGTTTTCACGCAGATGAAAGACGTATGCTTTTCTTCTTGAGAAGTGTTTTGAAAGACGTTCACAGAGTGATTCTGCAAAGCCTTTTTACTGACGTTGGTTTTAAACGTGTTTTCAGTGGAATTTCTGTCAAACGCAAGACACGAGATTTGCTGTTAAAGAATTGAATGTACAGATCGCAAACAAACACTTCCCTACAAGTAAATCGCCTAACCGTGCAACTCAGTTCTAAAAACTGAATAGAATGCAGTTTTCACGCAGATGAAAGACGTATGCTTTCCTTCTAGAGAAGTGTTGTCAAAGACATTCACAGAGTGATTCTACAAAGCCTTTTTACTGACGTTGGCTTTTAAACGTGTTTTCAGTGGAATTTCTGTGAAACGCAAGACACGATATTTGCTTTTGAAGAATTGAACATACAGAACGCAAACAAAAACTTCCCTACAAGTGAATCGCCTAACCATGCAACTCAGTTCTAAAAACTGAATAGAATGCAGTTTTCACTCACATGAAAGACGTATGCTTTCCTTCTTGAGAAGTGTTTCAAAGACGTTCACAGAGTGATTCTGCAAAGCCTTTTTATTGACGTTGGTTTTAAACGTGTTTTCAGTGGAATTTCTGTCAAACGCAAGACACGAGATTTGCTGATAAAGAATTGAATATACAGAACACAAACAAACAATTCCCTACAAGTGAAATGCCTAACCATGCAACTCAGTTCTAAAAACTGAATAGAATGCAGTTTTCACTCAGATGAAAGACGTATGCTTCCCTTCTAGAGAAGTGTTTTCAAAGACATTCACAGAGTGATTCTATAAATCCTTTTTACTGACATTGGCTTTTAAACGTGTTTTCAGTGGAATTTCTGTCAAACGCAAGACACGATATTTGCTGTTAAAGAATTGAGTATACAGAACTCAGACAAACACTTCCCTACAAGTGAATCGCCTAACCATGCAACTCAGTTCCAAAAACTGAATAGAACGCAGTTTTCACTCAGATGAAATACGTATGCTTTAGTTCTTGAGAAGTGTTTTCAAAGACTTTCACAGAGTGATTCTACAAAGCCTTTTTACTGACGTTGGCTTTTAAACGTGATTTCACTGGAATTTCTGTCAAACGCAAGACACGAGATTTGCTGTTAAAGAATTGAATGTACAGAACGCAAACAAACACTTCCCTACAAGTGAATCGTCTAACCATGCAACTCAGTTCTAAAAACTGAATAGAATGCAGTTTTCACGCAGATGAAAGACGTATGCTTCCCTTCTAGAGAAGTGTTTTCAAAGACATTCACAGAGTGATTCTACAAAGCCTTTTTACTGACGTTGGCTTTTAAACGCGTTTTCAGTGGAATTTCGGTCTAACGCAAGACACGATATTTGCTTTTGAAGAATTGAACATACAGAATGCATACAAACACTTCTCTACAAGTGAATCGCCTAACCATGCAAATCAGTTCTAAAAACTGAATAGAATGCAGTTTTCACGCAGATGAAAAACGTATGCTTTTCTTCTTGAGAAGTGTTTTGAAAGACGTTCACAGAGTGATTCTGCAAAGCCTTTTTACTGACGTTGGTTTTAAACGTGTTTTCAGTGGAATTTCTGTCAAACGCAAGACACGAGATTTGCTGTTGAAGAATTGAATATACAGAACACAAACAAACAATTCCCTACAAGTGAATCGCCTAACCATGCAACTCAGTTCTAAAAACTGAATAGAATGCAGTTTTCACTCAGATGAAAGACGTATGCTTCCCTTCTAGAGAAGTGTTTTCAAAGACATTCACAGAGTGATTCTACAAATCCTTTTTACTGACATTGGCTTTTAAACGTGTTTTCAGTGGAATTTCTGTCAAACGCAAGACACGATATTTGCTGTTAAAGAATTGAGTATACAGAACTCAAATAAACACTTCCCTACAAGTGAATCGCCTAACCATGCAACTCAGTTCCAAAAACTGAATAGAACGCAGTTTTCACTCAGATGAAATACGTATGCTTTAGTTCTTGAGAAGTGTTTTCAAAGACTTTCACAGAGTGATTCTACAAAGCCTTTTTACTGACGTTGGCTTTTAAACGCGGTTTCAGTGGAATTTCTGTCAAACGCAAGACACGATATTTGATGTTAAAGAATTGAATATCCAGAATGCAAAGAAACAATTCCCTACAAGTGTATCGCCTAACCATGCAAATCAGTTCTAAAAACTGAATAGAATGCAGTTTTAACGCAGATGAAAGACGTATGCTTTCCTTCTTGAGAAGTGTTTTCAAAGACGTTCACAGAGTGATTCTACAAAGCCTTTTTACTGACGTTGGCTTTTAAACGTGTTTTCAGTGGAATTTCTGTCAAACGCAAGACACGAGATTTGCTGTTAAAGAATTGAATGTACAGAACTCAAACAAACACTTCCCTACAAGTGAATCGTCTAACCATGCAACTCAGTTCTAAAAACTGAATAGAATGCAGTTTTCACGCAGATGAAAGACGTATGCTTCCCTTCTAGAGAAGTGTTTTCAAAGACATTCACAGAGTGATTCTACAAAGCCTTTTTACTGACGTTGGCTTTTAAACGTGTTTTCAGTGGAATTTCTGTCAAACGCAAGACACGATATTTGCTTTTGAAGAATTGAACATACAGAACGCATACAAACACTTCCCTACAAGTGAATCGCCTAACCATGCAACTCAGTTCTAAAAACTGAATAGAATGCAGTTTTCACGCAGATGAAAGACGTATGCTTTTCTTCTTGAGAAGTGTTTTGAAAGACGTTCACAGAGTGATTCTGCAAAGCCTTTTTACTGACGTTGGTTTTAAACGTGTTTTCAGTGGAATTTCTGTCAAACGCAAGACACGAGATTTGCTGTTAAAGAATTGAATGTACAGATCGCAAACAAACACTTCCCTACAAGTAAATCGCCTAACCGTGCAACTCAGTTCTAAAAACTGAATAGAATGCAGTTTTCACGCAGATGAAAGACGTATGCTTTCCTTCTAGAGAAGTGTTGTCAAAGACATTCACAGAGTGATTCTACAAAGCCTTTTTACTGACGTTGGCTTTTAAACGTGTTTTCAGTGGAATTTCTGTGAAACGCAAGACACGATATTTGCTTTTGAAGAATTGAACATACAGAACGCAAACAAAAACTTCCCTACAAGTGAATCGCCTAACCATGCAACTCAGTTCTAAAAACTGAATAGAATGCAGTTTTCACTCACATGAAAGACGTATGCTTTCCTTCTTGAGAAGTGTTTCAAAGACGTTCACAGAGTGATTCTGCAAAGCCTTTTTATTGACGTTGGTTTTAAACGTGTTTTCAGTGGAATTTCTGTCAAACGCAAGACACGAGATTTGCTGATAAAGAATTGAATATACAGAACACAAACAAACAATTCCCTACAAGTGAAATGCCTAACCATGCAACTCAGTTCTAAAAACTGAATAGAATGCAGTTTTCACTCAGATGAAAGACGTATGCTTCCCTTCTAGAGAAGTGTTTTCAAAGACATTCACAGAGTGATTCTATAAATCCTTTTTACTGACATTGGCTTTTAAACGTGTTTTCAGTGGAATTTCTGTCAAACGCAAGACACGATATTTGCTGTTAAAGAATTGAGTATACAGAACTCAGACAAACACTTCCCTACAAGTGAATCGCCTAACCATGCAACTCAGTTCCAAAAACTGAATAGAACGCAGTTTTCACTCAGATGAAATACGTATGCTTTAGTTCTTGAGAAGTGTTTTCAAAGACTTTCACAGAGTGATTCTACAAAGCCTTTTTACTGACGTTGGCTTTTAAACGTGATTTCACTGGAATTTCTGTCAAACGCAAGACACGAGATTTGCTGTTAAAGAATTGAATGTACAGAACGCAAACAAACACTTCCCTACAAGTGAATCGTCTAACCATGCAACTCAGTTCTAAAAACTGAATAGAATGCAGTTTTCACGCAGATGAAAGACGTATGCTTCCCTTCTAGAGAAGTGTTTTCAAAGACATTCACAGAGTGATTCTACAAAGCCTTTTTACTGACGTTGGCTTTTAAACGCGTTTTCAGTGGAATTTCGGTCTAACGCAAGACACGATATTTGCTTTTGAAGAATTGAACATACAGAATGCATACAAACACTTCTCTACAAGTGAATCGCCTAACCATGCAAATCAGTTCTAAAAACTGAATAGAATGCAGTTTTCACGCAGATGAAAAACGTATGCTTTTCTTCTTGAGAAGTGTTTTGAAAGACGTTCACAGAGTGATTCTGCAAAGCCTTTTTACTGACGTTGGTTTTAAACGTGTTTTCAGTGGAATTTCTGTCAAACGCAAGACACGAGATTTGCTGTTGAAGAATTGAATATACAGAACACAAACAAACAATTCCCTACAAGTGAATCGCCTAACCATGCAACTCAGTTCTAAAAACTGAATAGAATGCAGTTTTCACTCAGATGAAAGACGTATGCTTCCCTTCTAGAGAAGTGTTTTCAAAGACATTCACAGAGTGATTCTACAAATCCTTTTTACTGACATTGGCTTTTAAACGTGTTTTCAGTGGAATTTCTGTCAAACGCAAGACACGATATTTGCTGTTAAAGAATTGAGTATACAGAACTCAAATAAACACTTCCCTACAAGTGAATCGCCTAACCATGCAACTCAGTTCCAAAAACTGAATAGAACGCAGTTTTCACTCAGATGAAATACGTATGCTTTAGTTCTTGAGAAGTGTTTTCAAAGACTTTCACAGAGTGATTCTACAAAGCCTTTTTACTGACGTTGGCTTTTAAACGCGGTTTCAGTGGAATTTCTGTCAAACGCAAGACACGATATTTGATGTTAAAGAATTGAATATCCAGAATGCAAAGAAACAATTCCCTACAAGTGTATCGCCTAACCATGCAAATCAGTTCTAAAAACTGAATAGAATGCAGTTTTAACGCAGATGAAAGACGTATGCTTTCCTTCTTGAGAAGTGTTTTCAAAGACGTTCACAGAGTGATTCTACAAAGCCTTTTTACTGACGTTGGCTTTTAAACGTGTTTTCAGTGGAATTTCTGTCAAACGCAAGACACGAGATTTGCTGTTAAAGAATTGAATGTACAGATCGCAAACAAACACTTCCCTACAAGTAAATCGCCTAACCGTGCAACTCCGTTCTAAAAACTGAATAGAATGCAGTTTTCACTCAGATGAAAGACGTATGCTTTCCTTCTAGAGAAGTGTTGTCAAAGACATTCACAGAGTGATTCTACAAAGCCTTTTTACTGACGTTGGCTTTTAAACGTGTTTTCAGTGGAATTTCTGTCAAACGCAAGACACGATATTTGCTTTTGAACAATTGAACATACAGAACGCAAACAAAAACTTCCCTACAAGTGAATCGCCTAACCATGCAACTCAGTTCTAAAAACTGAATAGAATGCAGTTTTCACTCACATGAAAGACGTATGCTTTCCTTCTTGAGAAGTGTTTCAAAGACGTTCACAGAGTGATTCTGCAAAGCCTTTTTATTGACGTTGGTTTTAAACGTGTTTTCAGTGGAATTTCTGTCAAACGCAAGACACGAGATTTGCTGATAAAGAATTGAATATACAGAACGCAAACAAACAATTCCCTACAAGTGAATCGCCTCACCATGCAACTCAGTTCTAAAAACTGAATAGAATGCAGTTTTCACTCAGATGAAAGACATATGCTTCCCTTCTAGAGAAGTGTTTTCAAAGACATTCACAGAGTGATTCTACAAAGCCTTTTTACTGACATTGGCTTTTAAACGCGGTTTCAGTGGAATTTCTGTCAAACGCAAGACACGAGATTTGCTGTTAAAGAATTGAATGTACAGAACGCAAACAAACACTTCCCTACAAGTGAATCGCCTAACCATGCAACTCAGTTCTAAAAACTGAATAGAATGCAGTTTTCACTCAGACGAAAGACTTATGCTTTCCTTCTTAAGAAGTCTTTTCAAAGACATTCAAAGAGTGATTCTGCAAAGCCTTTTTACTGACGTTGGTTTTAAACGTGTTTTCAGTGGAATTTCTGTCAAACGCAAGGCACAAGATTTGCTGATAAAGAATTGAATATACAGAACGTAAACAAACAATTCCCTACAAGTGAATCGCCTAACCATGCAACTCAGTTCTAAAAACTGAATAGAATGCAGTTTTCACGCAGATGAAAGACATATGCTTCCCTTCTAGAGAAGTGTTTTCAAAGACATTCACAGAGTGATTCTACAAAGCCTTTTTACTGACTTTGGCTTTTAAACGTTTTTTCAGTGGAATTTCTGTCAAACGCAAGACACGATATTTGCTGTTAAAGATTTGAGAATACAGAACGCAAACAAACACTTTCCTACAAGTGAATCGCCTAACCATGCAACTCAGTTCTAAAAACTGAATAGAAGGCAGTTTTCACTCAAATGAAATCGTATGCTTTAGTTCTTGAGAAGTGTTTTCAAAGACTTTCACAGAGTGATTCTACAAAGCCTTTTTACTGACATTGGCTTTTAAACGCGGTTTCAGTGGAATTTCTGTCAAACGCAAGACACGAGATTTGCTGTTAAAGAATTGAATGTACAGAACGCAAACAAACACTTCCCTACAAGTGAATCGCCTAACCATGCAACTCAGTTCTAAAAACTGAATAGAATGCAGTTTTCACTCAGACGAAAGACTTATGCTTTCCTTCTTAAGAAGTCTTTTCAAAGACATTCAAAGAGTGATTCTGCAAAGCCTTTTTACTGACGTTGGTTTTAAACGTGTTTTCAGTGGAATTTCTGTCAAACGCAAGGCACAAGATTTGCTGTTAAAGAATTGAACATACAGAATGCATACAAACACTTCCCTACAAGTGAATCGCCTAACCATGCAACTCAGTTCTAAAAACTGAATAGAATGCAGTTTTCACGCAGATGAAAGACGTATGCTTCCCTTCTAGAGAAGTGTTTTCAAAGACATTCACAGAGTGATTCTACAAAGCCTTTTTACTGACTTTGGCTTTTAAACGTTTTTTCAGTGGAATTTCTGTCAAACGCAAGACACGATATTTGCTGTTAAAGATTTGAGAATACAGAACGCAAACAAACACTTCCCTACAAGTGAATCGCCTAACCATGCAACTCAGTTCTAAAAACTGAATAGAATGCAGTTTTCACTCACATGAAAGACGTATGCTTTCCTTCTTGAGAAGTGTTTCAAAGACGTTCACAGAGTGATTCTGCAAAGCCTTTTTATTGACGTTGGTTTTAAACGTGTTTTCAGTGGAATTTCTGTCAAACGCAAGACACGAGATTTGCTGATAAAGAATTGAATATACAGAACACAAACAAACAATTCCCTACAAGTTAAATGCCTAACCATGCAACTCAGTTCTAAAAACTGAATAGAATGCAGTTTTCACTCAGATGAAAGACGTATGCTTCCCTTCTAGAGAAGTGTTTTCAAAGACATTCACAGAGTGATTCTATAAATCCTTTTTACTGACATTGGCTTTTAAACGTGTTTTTAGTGGAATTTCTGTCAAACGCAAGACACGATATTTGCTGTTAAAGAATTGAGTATACAGAACTCAAACAAACACTTCCCTACAAGTGAATCGCCTAACCATGCAACTCAGTTCCAAAAACTGAATAGAACGCAGTTTTCACTCAGATGAAATACGTATGCTTTAGTTCTTGAGAAGTGTTTTCAAAGACTTTCACAGAGTGATTCTACAAAGCCTTTTTACTGACGTTGGCTTTTAAACGCGGTTTCAGTGGAATTTCTGTCAAACGCAAGACACGATATTTGATGTTAAAGAATTGAATATCCAGAATGCAAAGAAACAATTCCCTACAAGTGTATCGCCTAACCATGCAAATCAGTTCTAAAAACTGAATAGAATGCAGTTTTAACGCAGATGAAAGACGTATGCTTTCCTTCTTGAGAAGTGTTTTCAAAGACGTTCACAGAGTGATTCTACAAAGCCTTTTTACTGACGTTGGCTTTTAAACGCGTTTTCAGTGGAATTTCGGTCAAACGCAAGACACGATATTTGCTTTTGAAGAATTGAACATACAGAATGCATACAAACACTTCTCTACAAGTGAATCGCCTAACCATGCAACTCAGTTCTAAAAACTGAATAGAATGCAGTTTTCACGCAGATGAAAAACGTATGCTTTTCTTCTTGAGAAGTGTTTTGAAAGACGTTCACAGAGTGATTCTGCAAAGCCTTTTTACTGACGTTGGTTTTAAACGTGTTTTCAGTGGAATTTCTGTCAAACGCAAGACACGAGATTTGCTGTTGAAGAATTGAATATACAGAACACAAACAAACAATTCCCTACAAGTGAATCGCCTAACCATGCAACTCAGTTCTAAAAACTGAATAGAATGCAGTTTTCACTCAGATGAAAGACGTATGCTTCCCTTCTAGAGAAGTGTTTTCAAAGACATTCACAGAGTGATTCTACAAATCCTTTTTACTGACATTGGCTTTTAAACGTGTTTTCAGTGGAATTTCTGTCAAACGCAAGACACGATATTTGCTGTTAAAGAATTGAGTATACAGAACTCAAACAAACACTTCCCTACAAGTGAATCGCCTAACCATGCAACTCAGTTCCAAAAACTGAATAGAACGCAGTTTTCACTCAGATGAAATACGTATGCTTTAGTTCTTGAGAAGTGTTTTCAAAGACTTTCACAGAGTGATTCTACAAAGCCTTTTTACTGACGTTGGCTTTTAAACACGGATTCAGTGGAATTTCTGTCAAACGCAAGACACGATATTTGATGTTAAAGAATTGAATATCCAGAACGCAAAGAAACAATTCCCTACAAGTGTATCGCCTAACCATGCAAATCAGTTCTAAAAACTGAATAGAATGCAGTTTTAACGCAGATGAAAGACGTATGCTTTCCTTCTTGAGAAGTGTTTTCAAAGACGTTCACAGAGTGATTCTACAAAGCCTTTTTACTGACGTTGGCTTTTAAACGTGTTTTCAGTGGAATTTCTGTCAAACGCAAGACACGAGATTTGCTGTTAAAGAATTGAATGTACAGAACGCAAACAAACACTTCCCTACAAGTGAATCGTCTAACCATGCAACTCAGTTCTAAAAACTGAATAGAATGCAGTTTTCACGCAGATGAAAGACGTATGCTTCCCTTCTAGAGAAGTGTTTTCAAAGACATTCACAGAGTGATTCTACAAAGCCTTTTTACTGGCGTTGGCTTTTAAACGTGTTTTCAGTGGAATTTCGTTCAAACGCAAGACACGATATTTGCTTTTGAAGAATTGAACATACAGAACGCATACAAACACTTCCCTACAAGTGAATCGCCTAACCATGCAACTCAGTTCTAAAAACTGAATAGATGCAGTTTTCACGCAGAGGAAAGACGTATGCTTTTCTTCTTGAGAAGTGTTTTGAAAGACGTTCACAGAGTGATTCTGCAAAGCCTTTTTACTGACGTTGGTTTTAAACGTGTTTTCAGTGGAATTTCTGTCAAACGCAAGACACGAGATTTGCTGTTAAAGAATTGAATGTACAGATCGCAAACAAACACTTCCCTACAAGTAAATCGCCTAACCGTGCAACTCAGTTCTAAAAACTGAATAGAATGCAGTTTTCACGCAGATGAAAGACGTATGCTTTCCTTCTAGAGAAGTGTTGTCAAAGACATTCACAGAGTGATTCTACAAAGCCTTTTTACTGACGTTGGCTTTTAAACGTGTTTTCAGTGGAATTTCTGTCAAACGCAAGACACGATATTTGCTTTTGAAGAATTGAACATACAGAACGCAAACAAAAACTTCCCTACAAGTGAATCGCCTAACCATGCAACTCAGTTCTAAAAACTGAATAGAATGCAGTTTTCACTCACATGAAACACGTATGCTTTCCTTCTTGAGAAGTGTTTCAAAGACGTTCACAGAGTGATTCTGCAAAGCCTTTTTATTGACGTTGGTTTTAAACGTGTTTTCAGTGGAATTTCTGTCAAACGCAAGACACGAGATTTGCTGATAAAGAATTGAATATACAGAACGCAAACAAACAATTCCCTACAAGTGAATCGCCTCACCATGCAACTCAGTTCTAAAAACTGAATAGAATGCAGTTTTCACTCAGATGAAAGACATATGCTTCCCTTCTAGAGAAGTGTTTTCAAAGACATTCACAGAGTGATTCTACAAAGCCTTTTTACTGACTTTGGCTTTTAAACGCGTTTTCAGTGGAATTTCTGTCAAACGCAAGACACGATATTTGCTGTTAAAGATTTGAGAATACAGAACGCAAACAAACACTTCCCTACAAGTGAATCGCGTAACCATGCAACTCAGTTCTAAAAACTGAATAGAAGGCAGTTTTCACTCAGATGAAATCATATGCTTTAGTTCTTGAGAAGTGTTTTCAAAGACTTTCACAGAGTGATTCTACAAAGCCTTTTTACTGACATTGGCTTTTAAACGCGGTTTCAGTGGAATTTCTGTCAAACGCAAGACACGAGATTTGCTGTTAAAGAATTGAATGTACAGAACGCAAACAAACACTTCCCTACAAGTGAATCGCCTAACCATGCAACTCAGTTCTAAAAACTGAATAGAATGCAGTTTTCACTCAGACGAAAGACTTATGCTTTCCTTCTTAAGAAGTCTTTTCAAAGACATTCAAAGAGTGATTCTGCAAAGCCTTTTTACTGACGTTGGTTTTAAACGTGTTTTCAGTGGAATTTCTGTCAAACGCAAGGCACAAGATTTGCTGTTAAAGAATTGAACATACAGAATGCATACAAACACTTCCCTACAAGTGAATCGCCTAACCATGCAACTCAGTTCTAAAAACTGAATAGAATGCAGTTTTCACGCAGATGAAAGACGTATGCTTCCCATCTAGAGAAGTGTTTTCAAAGACATTCACAGAGTGATTCTACAAAGCCTTTTTACTGACTTTGGCTTTTAAACGTTTTTTCAGTGGAATTTCTGTCAAACGCAAGACACGATATTTGCTGTTAAAGATTTGAGAATACAGAACGCAAACAAACACTTCCCTACAAGTGAATCGCCTAACCATGCAACTCAGTTCTAAAAACTGAATAGAAGGCAGTTTTCACTCAGATGAAATCGTATGCTTTAGTTCTTGAGAAGTGTTTTCAAAGACTTTCACAGAGTGATTCTACAAAGCCTTTTTACTGACATTGGCTTTTAAACGCGGTTTCAGTGGAATTTCTGTCAAACGCAAGACACGAGATTTGCTGTTAAAGAATTGAATGTACAGAACGCAAACAAACACTTCCCTACAAGTGAATCGCCTAACTGTGCAACTCAGTTCTAAAAACGGAATAGAATGCAGTTTTCACTCACATGAAAGACGTATGCTTCCCTTCTAGAGAAGTGTTTTCAAAGATTTTCACAGAGTGATTCTGCAAAGCCTTTTTATTGACGTTGGTTTTAAACGTGTTTTCAGTGGAATTTCTGTCAAACGCAAGACACGAGATTTGCTGTTGAAGAATTGAACATACAGAATGCATACAAACACTTCCCTACAAGTGAATCGCCTAACCATGCAACTCAGTTCTAAAAACTGAATAGAATGCAGTTTTCACGCAGATGAAAGACGTATGCTTTTCTTCTTGAGAAGTGTTTTGAAAGACGTTCACAGAGTGATTCTGCAAAGCCTTTTTACTGACGTTGGTTTTAAACGTGTTTTCAGTGGAATTTCTGTCAAACGCAAGACAGGAGATTTGCTGTTAAAGAATTGAATATACAGAACGCAAACAAACAATTCCCTACAAGTGAATCGCCTAACCATGCAACTCAGTTCTAAAAACTGAATAGAATGCAGTTTTCACTCAGATGAAAGACATATGCTTCCCTTCTAGAGAAGTGTTTTCAAAGACATTCACAGAGTGATTCTACAAAGCCTTTTTACTGACTTTGGCTTTTAAACGTTTTTTCAGTGGAATTTCTGTCAAACGCAAGACACGATATTTGCTGTTAAAGATTTGAGAATACAGAACGCAAACAAACACTTCCCTACAAGTGAATCGCCTAACCATGCAACTCAGTTCTAAAAACTGAATAGAAGGCAGTTTTCACTCAGATGAAATCGTATGCTTTAGTTCTTGAGAAGTGTTTTCAAAGACTTTCACAGAGTGATTCTACAAAGCCTTTTTACTGACATTGGCTTTTAAACGCGGTTTCAGTGGAATTTCTGTCAAACGCAAGACACGAGATTTGCTGTTAAAGAATTGAATGTACAGAACGCAAACAAACACTTCCCTACAAGTGAATCGCCTAACCATGCAACTCAGTTCTAAAAACTGAATAGAATGCAGTTTTCACTCAGACGAAAGACTTATGCTTTCCTTCTTAAGAAGTCTTTTCAAAGACATTCAAAGAGTGATTCTGCAAAGCCTTTTTACTGACGTTGGTTTTAAACGTGTTTTCAGTGGAATTTCTGTCAAACGCAAGGCACAAGATTTGCTGTTAAAGAATTGAACATACAGAATGCATACAAACACTTCCCTACAAGTGAATCGCCTAACCATGCAACTCAGTTCTAAAAACTGAATAGAATGCAGTTTTCACGCAGATGAAAGACGTATGCTTCCCATCTAGAGAAGTGTTTTCAAAGACATTCACAGAGTGATTCTACAAAGCCTTTTTACTGACTTTGGCTTTTAAACGTTTTTTCAGTGGAATTTCTGTCAAACGCAAGACACGATATTTGCTGTTAAAGATTTGAGAATACAGAACGCAAACAAACACTTCCCTACAAGTGAATCGCCTAACCATGCAACTCAGTTCTAAAAACTGAATAGAAGGCAGTTTTCACTCAGATGAAATCGTATGCTTTAGTTCTTGAGAAGTGTTTTCAAAGACTTTCACAGAGTGATTCTACAAAGCCTTTTTACTGACATTGGCTTTTAAACGCGGTTTCAGTGGAATTTCTGTCAAACGCAAGACACGAGATTTGCTGTTAAAGAATTGAATGTACAGAACGCAAACAAACACTTCCCTACAAGTGAATCGCCTAACTGTGCAACTCAGTTCTAAAAACGGAATAGAATGCAGTTTTCACTCACATGAAAGACGTATGCTTCCCTTCTAGAGAAGTGTTTTCAAAGATTTTCACAGAGTGATTCTGCAAAGCCTTTTTATTGACGTTGGTTTTAAACGTGTTTTCAGTGGAATTTCTGTCAAACGCAAGACACGAGATTTGCTGTTGAAGAATTGAACATACAGAATGCATACAAACACTTCCCTACAAGTGAATCGCCTAACCATGCAACTCAGTTCTAAAAACTGAATAGAATGCAGTTTTCACGCAGATGAAAGACGTATGCTTTTCTTCTTGAGAAGTGTTTTGAAAGACGTTCACAGAGTGATTCTGCAAAGCCTTTTTACTGACGTTGGTTTTAAACGTGTTTTCAGTGGAATTTCTGTCAAACGCAAGACAGGAGATTTGCTGTTAAAGAATTGAATATACAGAACGCAAACAAACAATTCCCTACAAGTGAATCGCCTAACCATGCAACTCAGTTCTAAAAACTGAATAGAATGCAGTTTTCACTCAGATGAAAGACATATGCTTCCCTTCTAGAGAAGTGTTTTCAAAGACATTCACAGAGTGATTCTACAAAGCCTTTTTACTGACTTTGGCTTTTAAACGTTTTTTCAGTGGAATTTCTGTCAAACGCAAGACACGATATTTGCTGTTAAAGATTTGAGAATACAGAACGCAAACAAACACTTCCCTACAAGTGAATCGCCTAACCATGCAACTCAGTTCTAAAAACTGAATAGAAGGCAGTTTTCACTCAGATGAAATCGTATGCTTTAGTTCTTGAGAAGTGTTTTCAAAGACTTTCACAGAGTGATTCTACAAAGCCTTTTTACTGACATTGGCTTTTAAACGCGGTTTCAGTGGAATTTCTGTCAAACGCAAGACACGAGATTTGCTGTTAAAGAATTGAATGTACAGAACGCAAACAAACACTTCCCTACAAGTGAATCGCCTAACCATGCAACTCAGTTCTAAAAACTGAATAGAATGCAGTTTTCACTCAGACGAAAGACTTATGCTTTCCTTCTTAAGAAGTCTTTTCAAAGACATTCAAAGAGTGATTCTCCAAAGCCTTTTTACTGACGTTGGTTTTAAACGTGTTTTCAGTGGAATTTCTGTCAAACGCAAGGCACAAGATTTGCTGTTAAAGAATTGAACATACAGAATGCATACAAACACTTCCCTACAAGTGAATCGCCTAACCATGCAACTCAGTTCTAAAAACTGAATAGAATGCAGTTTTCACGCAGATGAAAGACGTATGCTTCCCTTCTAGAGAAGTGTTTTCAAAGACATTCACAGAGTGATTCTACAAAGCCTTTTTACTGACTTTGGCTTTTAAACGTTTTTTCAGTGGAATTTCTGTCAAACGCAAGACACGATATTTGCTGTTAAAGATTTGAGAATACAGAACGCAAACAAACACTTCCCTACAAGTGAATCGCCTAACCATGCAACTCAGTTCTAAAAACTGAATAGAAGGCAGTTTTCACTCAGATGAAATCGTATGCTTTAGTTCTTGAGAAGTGTTTTCAAAGACTTTCACAGAGTGATTCTACAAAGCCTTTTTACTGACATTGGCTTTTTAACGCGGTTTCAGTGGAATTTCTGTCAAACGCAAGACACGAGATTTGCTGTTAAAGAATTGAATGTACAGAACGCAAACAAACACTTCCCTACAAGTGAATCGCCTAACCGTGCAACTCAGTTCTAAAAACGGAATAGAATGCAGTTTTCACTCACATGAAAGACGTATGCTTCCCTTCTAGAGAAGTGTTTTCAAAGATTTTCACAGAGTGATTCTGCAAAGCCTTTTTATTGACGTTGGTTTTAAACGTGTTTTCAGTGGAATTTCTGTCAAACGCAAGACACGAGATTTGCTGTTGAAGAATTGAACATACAGAATGCATACAAACACTTCCCTACAAGTGAATCGCCTAACCATGCAACTCAGTTCTAAAAACTGAATAGAATGCAGTTTTCACGCAGATGAAAGACGTATGCTTTTCTTCTTGAGAAGTGTTTTGAAAGACGTTCACAGAGTGATTCTGCAAAGCCTTTTTACTGACGTTGGTTTTAAACGTGTTTTCAGTGGAATTTCTGTCAAACGCAAGACACGAGATTTGCTGTTAAAGAATTGAATGTACAGAACGCAAACAAACACTTCCCTACAAGTAAATCGCCTAACCGTGCAACTCAGTTCTAAAAACTGAATAGAATGCAGTTTTCACGCAGATGAAAGACGTATGCTTTCCTTCTAGAGAAGTGTTGTCAAAGACATCCACAGAGTGATTCTACAAAGCCTTTTTACTGACGTTGGCTTTTAAACGTGTTTTCAGTGGAATTTCTGTCAAACGCAAGACACGATATTTGCTTTTGAAGAATTGAACATACAGAATGCAAACAAAAACTTCCCTACAAGTGAATCGCCTAACCATGCAACTCAGTTCTAAAAACTGAATAGAATGCAGTTTTCACTCACATGAAAGACGTATGCTTTCCTTCTTGAGAAGTGTTTCAAAGACGTTCACAGAGTGATTCTGCAAAGCCTTTTTATTGACGTTGGTTTTAAACGTGTTTTCAGTGGAATTTCTGTCAAAAACAAGGCACAAGATTTGCTGATAAAGAATTGAATATACAGAACGCAAACAAACAATTCCCTACAAGTGAATCGCCTAACCATGCAACTCAGTTCTAAAAACTGAATAGAAGGCAGTTTTCACTCAGATGAAAGACATATGCTTCCCTTCTAGAGAAGTGTTTTCAAAGACATTCACAGAGTGATTCTACAAAGCCTTTTTACTGACTTTGGCTTTTAAACGTTTTTTCAGTGGAATTTCTGTCAAACGCAAGACACGATATATGCTGTTAAAGATTTGAGAATACAGAACGCAAACAAACACTTCCCTACAAGTGAATCGCCTAACCATGCAACTCAGTTCTAAAAACTAAATAGAAGGCAGTTTTCACTCAGACGAAAGACTTATGCTTTAGTTCTTGAGAAGTGTTTTCAAAGACTTTCACAGAGTGATTCTACAAAGCCTTTTACTGACATTGGCTTTTAAACGCGGTTTCAGTGGAATTTCTGTCAAACGCAAGGCACAAGATTTGCTGTTAAAGAATTGAATATACAGAACGCAAACAAACACTTCCCTACAAGTGAATCGCCTAACCATGCAACTCAGTTCTAAAAACTGAATAGAATGCAGTTTTCACTCAGATGAAAGACATATGCTTCCCTTCTAGAGAAGTGTTTTCAAAGACATTCACAGAGTGATTCTACAAAGCCTTTTTACTGACTTTGGCTTTTAAACGTTTTTTCCGTGGAATTTCTGTCAAACGCAAGACACGATATTTGCTGTTAAAGATTTGAGAATACAGAACGCAAACAAACACTTCCCTACAAGTGAATCGCCTAACCATGCAACTCAGTTCTAAAAACTGAATAGAAGGCAGTTTTCACTGAGATGAAATCGTATGCTTTAGTTCTTGAGAAGTGTTTTCAAAGACTTTCACAGAGTGATTCTACAAAGCCTTTTTACTGACATTGGCTTTTAAACGCGGTTTCAGTGGAATTTCTGTCAAATGCAAGACACGAGATTTGCTGTTAAAGAATTGAATGTACAGAACGCAAACAAACACTTCCCTACAAGTGAATCGCCTAACCATGCAACTCAGTTCTAAAAACTGAATAGAATGCAGTTTTCACTCAGACGAAAGACTTATGCTTTCCTTCTTAAGAAGTCTTTTCAAAGACATTCAAAGAGTGATTCTGCAAAGCCTTTTTACTGACGTTGGTTTTAAACGTGTTTTCAGTGGAATTTCTGTCAAACGCAAGGCACAAGATTTGCTGTTAAAGAATTGAATGTACAGAACGCAAACAAACACTTCCCTACAAGTGAATCGCCTAACCATGCAACTCAGTTCTAAAAACTGAATAGAATGCAGTTTTCACGCAGATGAAAGACGTATGCTTCCCTTCTAGAGAAGTGTTTTCAAAGACATTCACAGAGTGATTCTACAAAGCCTTTTTACTGACGTTGTCTTTTAAACGTGTTTTCAGTGGAATTTCTGTCAAACGCAAGACACGATATTTGCTTTTGAAGAATTGAACATACAGAATGCATACAAACACTTCCCTACAAGTGAATCACCTAACCATGCAACTCAGTTCTAAAAACTGAATAGAATGCAGTTTTCACGCAGATGAAAGACGTATGCTTTTCTTCTTGAGAAGTGTTTTGAAAGACGTTCACAGAGTGATTCTGCAAAGCCTTTTTACTGACGTTGGTTTTAAACGTGTTTTCAGTGGAATTTCTGTCAAACGCAAGACACGAGATTTGCTGTTAAAGAATTGAATGTACAGAACGCAAACAAACACTTCCCTACAAGTAAATCGCCTAACCGTGCAACTCAGTTCTAAAAACTGAATAGAATGCAGTTTTCACGCAGATGAAAGACGTATGCTTTCCTTCTAGAGAAGTGTTGTCAAAGACATTCACAGAGTGATTCTACAAAGGCTTTTTACTGACGTTGGCTTTTAAACGTGTTTTCAGTGGAATTTCTGTCAAACGCAAGACACGATATTTGCTTTTGAAGAATTGAACATACAGAATGCAAACAAAAACTTCCCTACAAGTGAATCGCCTAACCATGCAACTCAGTTCTAAAAACTGAATAGAATGCAGTTTTCACTCACATGAAAGACGTATGCTTTCCTTCTTGAGAAGTGTTTCAAAGACGTTCACAGAGTGATTCTGCAAAGCCTTTTTATTGACGTTGGTTTTAAACGTGTTTTCAGTGGAATTTCTGTCAAACGCAAGACACGAGATTTGCTGATAAAGAATTGAATATCCAGAATGCAAACAAACAATTCCCTACAAGTGAATCGCCTAACCATGCAACTCAGTTCTAAAAACTGAATAGAATGCAGTTTTCACGCAGATGAAAGACGTATGCTTCCCTTCTAGAGAAGTGTTTTCAAAGACATTCACAGAGTGATTCTACAAAGCCTTTTTACTGACGTTGGCTTTTAAACGTGTTTTCAGTGGAATTTCTGTCAAACGCAAGACACGATATTTGCTTTTGAAGAATTGAACATACAGAATGCATACAAACACTTCCCTACAAGTGAATCGCCTAACCATGCAACTCAGTTCTAAAAACTGAATAGAATGCAGTTTTCACGCAGATGAAAGACGTATGCTTTTCTTCTCGAGAAGTGTTTTGAAAGACGTTCACAGAGTGATTCTGCAAAGCCTTTTTACTGACGTTGGTTTTAAACGTGTTTTCAGTGGAATTTCTGTCAAACGCAAGACACGATATTTGCTGTTAAAGAATTGAATGTACAGAACACAAACAAACACTTCCCTACAAGTAAATCGCGTAACCGTGCAACTCAGTTCTAAAAACTGAATAGAATGCAGTTTTCACGCAGATGAAAGACGTATGCTTTCCTTCTAGATAAGTGTTGTCAAAGACATTCACAGAGTGATTCTACAAAGCCTTTTTACTGACGTTGGCTTTTAAAAGTGTTTTCAGTGGAATTTCTGTCAAACGCAAGACACGATATTTGCTTTTGAAGAATTGAACATACAGAATGCATACAAACACTTCCCTACAAGTGAATCGCCTAATCATGCAACTCAGTTCTAAAAACTGAATAGAATGCAGTTTTCACGCAGATGAAAGACATATGCTTTCCTTCTAGAGAAGTGTTGTCAAAGACATTCACAGAGTGATTCTACAAAGCCTTTTTACTGACGTTGGCTTTTAAAAGTGTTTTCAGTGGAATTTCTGTCAAACGCAAGACACGATATTTGCTTTTGAAGAATTGAACATACAGAATGCATACAAACACTTCCCTACAAGTGAATCGCCTAATCATGCAACTCAGTTCTAAAAACTGAATAGAATGCAGTTTTCACGCAGATGAAAGACGTATGCTTTCCTTCTAGAGAAGTGTTTTGAAAGACGTTCACAGAGTGATTCTGCAAAGCCTTTTTACTGACGTTGGTTTTAAACCTGTTTTCAGTGGAATTTCTGTCAAACGCAAGACACGAGATTTGCTGTTGAAGAATTGAATATACAGAACGCAAACAAACACTTCCCTACAAGTGAATCGCCTAACCATGCAACTCAGTTCCAAAAACTGAATAGAACGCAGTTTTCACTCAGATGAAATACGTATGCTTTAGTTCTTGAGAAGTGTTTTCAAAGACTTTCACAGAGTGATTCTACAAAGCCTTTTTACTGACGTTGGCTTTTAAACGCGGTTTCAGTGGAATTTCTGTCAAACGCAAGACACGATATTTGATGTTAAAGAATTGAATATCCAGAATGCAAACAAACAATTCCCTACAAGTGTATCGCCTAACCATGCAAATCAGTTCTAAAAACTGAATAGAATGCAGTTTTAACGCAGATGAAAGACGTATGCTTTCCTTCTTGAGAAGTGTTTTCAAAGACGTTCACAGAGTGATTCTACAAAGCCTTTTTACTGACATTGGCTTTTAAACGTGTTTTCAGTGGAATTTCTGTCAAAAGCAAGACACGATATTTGCTGTTAAAGAATTGAGTATACAGAACTCAAACAAACACTTCCCTACAAGTGAATCGCCTAACCATGCAACTCAGTTCCAAAAACTGAATAGAACGCAGTTTTCACTCAGATGAAATACGTATGCTTTAGTTCTTGAGAAGTGTTTTCAAAGACTTTCACAGAGTGATTCTACAAAGCCTTTTTACTGACGTTGGCTTTTAAACGCGGTTTCAGTGGAATTTCTGTCAAAAGCAAGACACGATATTTGATGTTAAAGAATTGAATATCCAGAATGCAAACAAACAATTCCCTACAAGTGTATCGCCTCACCATGCAAATCAGTTCTAAAAACTGAATAGAATGCAGTTTTAACGCAGATGAAAGACGTATGCTTTCCTTCTTGAGAAGTGTTTTCAAAGACGTTCACAGAGTGATTCTTCAAAGCCTTTTTACTGACGTTGGCTTTTAAACGTGTTTTCAGTGGAATTTCTGTCAAACGCAAGACACGAGATTTGCTGTTAAAGAATTGAATGTACAGAACGCAAACAAACACTTCCCTACAAGTAAATCGTGTAACAGTGCAACTCAGTTCTAAAAACTGAATAGAATGCAGTTTTCATTCAGATGAAAGACGTATGCTTTCCTTCTAGAGAAGTGTTGTCAAAGACATTCACAGAGTGATTCTACAAAGCCTTTTTACTGACGTTGGCTTTTAAACGTGTTTTCAGTGGAATTTCTGTCAAACGCAAGACACGATATTTGCTTTTGAAGAATTGAACATACAGAATGCAAACAAAAACTTCCCTACAAGTGAATCGCCTAGCCATGCAACTCAGTTTTAAAAACTGAATAGAATGCAGTTTTCACTCACATGAAAGACGTATGCTTTCCTTCTTGAGAAGTGTTTTCAAAGACGTTCACAGAGTGATTCTGCAAAGCCTTTTTACTGACGTTGGTTTTAAACGTGTTTTCAGTGGAATTTCTGTCAAACGCAAGACACGAGATTTGCTGATAAAGAATTGAATATACAGAACGCAAACAAACAATTCCCTACAAGTGAATCGCCTAACCATGCAACTCAGTTCTAAAAACTGAATAGAATGCAGTTTTCACTCAGATGAAAGACGTATGCTTCCCTTCTAGAGAAGTGTTTTCAAAGACATTCACAGAGTGATTCTACAAAGCCTTTTTACTGACTTTGGCTTTTAAACGTGTTTTCAGGGGAATTTCTGTCAAACGCAAGACACGATATTTGCTGTTAAAGATTTGAGTATACAGAACGCAAACAAACACTTCCCTACAATTGAATCGCCTAACCATGCAACTCCGTTCTAAAAACTGAATAGAAGGCAGTTTTCACTCAGATGAAATCGTATGCTTTAGTTCTTGAGAAGTGTTTTCAAAGACTTTCACAGAGTGATTCTACAAAGCCTTTTTACTGACATTGGCTTTTAAACGCGGTTTCAGTGGAATTTCTGTCAAACGCAAGACACGAGATTTGCTGTTAAAGAATTGAATGTACAGAACGCAAACAAACACTTCCCTACAAGTGAATCGCCTAACCATGCAACTCAGTTCTAAAAACTGAATAGAATGCAGTTTTCACTCAGACGAAAGACTTATGCTTTCCTTCTTAAGAAGTCTTTTCAAAGACATTCAAAGAGTGATTCTGCAAAGCCTTTTTACTGACGTTGGTTTTAAACGTGTTTTCAGTGGAATTTCTGTCAAACGCAAGGCACAAGATTTGCTGTTAAAGAATTGAACATACAGAATGCATACAAACACTTCCCTACAAGTGAATCGCCTAACCATGCAACTCAGTTCTAAAAACTGAATAGAATGCAGTTTTCACGCAGATGAAAGACGTATGCTTCCCTTCTAGAGAAGTGTTTTCAAAGACATTCACAGAGTGATTCTACAAAGCCTTTTTACTGACATTGGCTTTTAAACGTGTTTTCAGTGGAATTTCTGTCAAACGCAAGACACGATATTTGCTGTTAAAGAATTGAGTATACAGAACTCAAACAAACACTTCCCTACAAGTGAATCGCCTAACCATGCAACTCAGTTCCAAAAACTGAATAGAACGCAGTTTTCACTCAGATGAAATACGTATGCTTTAGTTCTTGAGAAGTGTTTTCAAAGACTTTCACAGAGTGATTCTACAAAGCCTTTTTACTGACGTTGGCTTTTAAACGCGGTTTCAGTGGAATTTCTGTCAAACGCAAGACACGATATTTGATGTTAAAGAATTGAATATCCAGAATGCAAACAAACAATTCCCTACAAGTGTATCGCCTAACCATGCAAATCAGTTCTAAAAACTGAATAGAATGCAGTTTTAACGCAGATGAAAGACGTATGCTTTCCTTCTTGAGAAGTGTTTTCAAAGACGTTCACAGAGTGATTCTACAAAGCCTTTTTACTGACGTTGGCTTTTAAACGTGTTTTCAGTGGAATTTCTGTCAAACGCAAGACACGAGATTTGCTGTTAAAGAATTGAATGTACAGAACGCAAACAAACACTTCCCTACAAGTGAATCGCCTAACCATGCAACTCAGTTCTAAAAACTGAATAGAATGCAGTTTTCACGCAGATGAAAGACGTATGCTTCCCTTCTAGAGTAGTGTTTTCAAAGACATTCACAGAGTGATTCTACAAAGCCTTTTTACTGAAGTTGGCTTTTAAACGTGTTTTCAGTGGAATTTCTGTCAAAAGCAAGACACGATATTTGCTTTTGAAGAATTGAACATACAGAATGCATACAAACACTTCCCTACAAGTGAATCGCCTAACCATGCAACTCAGTTCTAAAAACTGAATAGAATGCAGTTTTCACTCACATGAAAGACTTATGCTTTCCTTCTTGAGAAGTGTTTTCAAAGACGTTCACAGAGTGATTCTGCAAAGCCTTTTTACTGACGTTTGTTTTAAACGTGTTTTCAGTGGAATTTCTGTCAAACGCAAAACACGATATTTGCTGTTAAAGAATTGACTATACAGAACGCAAACAAACACTTCCCTACAAGTGAATCACCTAACCATGCAACTCAGTTCTAAAAACTGAACAGAACGCAGTTTTCACTCACATGAAAGACGTATGCTTTCCTTCTTGAGAAGTTTTTTCAAAGATTTTCACAGAGTGATTCTGCAAAGCCTTTTTATTGACGTTGGTTTTAAACGTGTTTTAAGTGGAATTTCTGTCAAACGCAAGACACGAGATTTGCTGTTGAAGAATTGAATATACAGAACTCAAACAAACACTTCCCTACAAGTGAATCGCCTAACCATGCAACTCAGTTCCAAAAACTGAATAGAACGCAGTTTTCACTCAGATGAAAAACGTATGCTTTAGTTCTTGAGAAGTGTTTTCAAAGACTTTCACAGAGTGATTCTACAAAGCCTTTTTACTGACGTTGGCTTTTAAACGCGGTTTCAGTGGAATTTCTGTCAAACGCAAGACACGATATTTGATGTTAAAGAATTGAATATCCAGAATGCAAACAAACAATTCCCTACAAGTGTATCGCCTAACCATGCAAATCAGTTCTAAAAACTGAATAGAATGCAGTTTTAACGCAGATGAAAGACGTATGCTTTCCTTCTTGAGAAGTGTTTTCAAAGACGTTCACAGAGTGATTCTACAAAGCCTTTTTACTGACGTTGGCTTTTAAACGTGTTTTCAGTGGAATTTCTTTCAAACGCAAGACACGAGATTTGCTGTTAAAGAATTGAATGTACAGAACGCAAACAAACACTTCCCTACAAGTGAATCGCCTAACCATGCAACTCAGTTCTAAAAACTGAATAGAATGCAGTTTTCACGCAGATGAAAGACGTATGCTTCCCTTCTCGAGAAGTGTTTTCAAAGACATTCACAGAGTGATTCTACAAAGCCTTTTTACTGACGTTGGCTTTTAAATGTGTTTTCAGTGGAATTTCTGTCAAAAGCAAGACACGATATTTGCTTTTGAAGAATTGAACATACAGAATGCATACAAACACTTCCCTACAAGTGAATCGCCTAACCATGCAACTCAGTTCTAAAAACTGAATAGAATGCAGTTTTCACGCAGATGAAAGACGTATGCTTTTCTTCTTGAGAAGTGTTTTGAAAGACGTTCACAGAGTGATTCTGCAAAGCCTTTTTACTGACGTTGGTTTTAAACGTGTTTTCAGTGGAATTTCTGTCAAACGCAAGACACGAGATTTGCTGTTAAAGAATTGAATGTACAGAACGCAAACAAACACTTCCCTACAAGTAAATCGCCTAACCGTGCAACTCAGTTCTAAAAACTGAATAGAATGCAGTTTTCACGCAGATGAAAGACGTATGCTTTCCTTCTAGAGAAGTGTTGTCAAAGACATTCACAGAGTGATTCTACAAAGCCTTTTTACTGACGTTGGCTTTTAAACGTGTTTTCAGTGGAATTTCTGTCAAACGCAAGACACGATATTGTTTTTGAAGAATTGAACATACAGAATGCAAACAAAAACTTCCCTACAAGTGAATCGCCTAACCATGCAACTCAGTTCTAAAAACTGAATAGAATGCAGTTTTCACTCACATGAAAGACGTATGCTTTCCTTCTTGAGAAGTGTTTTCAAAGACGTTCACAGAGTGATTCTGCAAAGCCTTTTTATTGACGTTGGTTTTAAACGTGTTTTCAGTGGAATTTCTGTCAAACGCAAGACACGAGATTTGCTGTTAAAGAATTGAATATACAGAACGCAAACAAACAATTCCCTACAAGTGAATCGCCTAACCATGCAACTCAGTTCTAAAAACTGAATAGAATGCAGTTTTCACTCAGATGAAAGACGTATGCTTCCCTTCTAGAGAATTGTTTTCAAAGACATTCACAGAGTGATTCTACAAAGCCTTTTTACTGACTTTGGCTTTTAAATGTTTTTTCAGTGGAATTTCTGTCAAACGCAAGACACGATATTTGCTGTTAAAGATTTGAGAATACAGAACGCAAACAAACACTTCCCTACAAGTGAATCGCCTAACCATGCAACTCAGTTCTAAAAACTGAATAGAACGCAGTTTTCACTCAGATGAAATCGTATGCTTTAGTTCTTGAGAAGTGTTTTCAAAGACTTTCACAGAGTGATTCTACAAAGCCTTTTTACTGACGTTGGCTTTTAAACGTGTTTTCAGTGGAATTTCTGTCAAACGCAAGACACGATATTGCTTTTGAAGAATTGAACATACAGAATGCAAACAAAAACTTCCCTACAAGTGAATCGCCTAACCATGCAACTCAGTTCTAAAAACTGAATAGAATGCAGTTTTCACTCAGACGAAAGACTTATGCTTTCCTTCTTGAGAAGTCTTTTCAAAGACATTCACAGAGTGATTCTACAAAGCCTTTTTACTGACGTTGGCTTTTAAACGTGTTTTCAGTGGAATTTCTGTCAAACGCAAGACACGAGATTTGCTGTTAAAGAATTGAATGTACAGAACGCAAACAAACACTTCCCTACAAGTAAATCGCCAAACCGTGCAACTCAGTTCTAAAAACTGAATAGAATGCAGTTATCACTCACATGAAAGACGTATGCTTTCCTTCTTGAGAAGTATTTTCAAAGATTTTCACAGAGTGATTTTGCAAAGCCTTTTTATTGACGTTGGTTTTAAACGTGTTTTCAGTAGAATTTCTGTCAAACGCAAGACACGATATTTGCTTTTGAAGAATTGAACATACAGAATGCAAACAAAAACTTCCCTACAAGTGAATCGCCTAACCATGCAACTCAGTTCTAAAAACTGAATAGAATGCAGTTTTCACGCAGATGAAAGACGTATGCTTTTCTTCTTGAGAAGTGTTTTGAAAGACGTTCACAGAGTGATTCTGCAAAGCCTTTTTACTGACGTTGGTTTTAAACGTGTTTTCAGTGGAATTTCTGTCAAACGCAAGACACGAGATTTGCTGTTAAAGAATTGAATGTACGAAACGCAAACAAACACTTCCCTACAAGTGAATCGCCTAACCGTGCAACTCAGTTCTAAAAACTGAATAGAATGCAGTTTTCACGCAGATGAAAGACGTATGCTTTCCTTCTAGAGAAGTGTAGTCTAAGACATTCACAGAGTGATTATACAAAGCCTTTTTACTGATGTTGGCTTTTAAACGTGTTTTCAGTGGAATTTCTGTCAAAGGCAAGACACGAGATTTGCTGTTAAAGAATTGAACAAACAGAATGCAAACAAACACTTCCCTACAAGTGAATCGCCTAACCATGCAACTCAGTTCTAAAAACTGAATAGAATGCAGTTTTCACTCACATGAAAGACATATGCTTTCCTTCTTTAGAAGTGTTTTGAAAGACGTTCACAGAGTGATTCTGCAAAGCCTTTTTACTGACGTTGGTTTTAAACGTGTTTTCAGTGGAATTTCTCTCAAACGCAACACGAGATTTGCTGTTAAAGAATTGAACATACAGAATGCAAACAAACACTTTCTTACAAGTGAATCGCCTAACCATGCAACTCAGTTCTAAAAACTGAATAGAATGCAGTTTTCACGCAGATGAAAAACGTATGCTTTCCTTCTAGAGAAGTGTTTTCAAAGACATTCACAGAGTGATTCTACAAAGCCTTTTTACTGACGTTGGCTTTTAAACGTGTTTTCAGTGGAATTTCTGTCAAATTCAAGGCACAAGATTTGCTGTTAAAGAATTGAACATACAGAACGCAACCAAACACTTCCCTACAAGTGAATCGCCTAACCATGCAACTCAGTTCTAAAAACTGAATAGAATGCAGTTTTCATGCAGATGAAAGACGTATGCTTTCCTTCTAGAGAAGTGTTGTCAAAGACATTCACAGAGTGATTCTACAAAGCCTTTTTACTGACGTTGGCTTTTAAACGTGTTTTCAGTGGAATTTCTGTCAAATGCAAGACACGATATTTGCTTTTGAAGAATTGAACATACAGAATGCAAACAAAAACTTCCCTACAAGTGAATCGCCTAACCATGCAACTCAGTTCTAAAAACTGAATAGAATGCAGTTTTCACGCAGATGAAAGACGTATGCTTTCCTTCTAGAGAAGTTTTTTGAAAGACGTTCACTGACTGATTCTGCAAAGCCTTTTTACTGACGTTGGTTTTAAACGTGTTTTCAGTGGAATTTCTCTCAAACGCAAGACACGAGATTTGCTGTTAAAGAATTGAATGTACAGAACGCAAACAAACACTTCCCTACAAGTGAATCGCCTAACCGTGCAACTCAGTTCTAAAAACTGAATAGAATGCAGTTTTCACTCACATGAAAGACGTATGCTTTCCTTCTTGAGAAGTATTTTCAAAGATTTTCACAGAGTGATTCTGCAAAGCCTTTTTATTGACGTTGGTTTTAAACGTGTTTTCAGTGGAATTTCTGTCAAACGCAAGGCACAAGATTTGCTGTAAAAGAATTGAACATACAGAATGCATACAAACACTTCCCTACAAGTGAATCGCCTAACCATGCAACTGAGTTCTAAAAACTGAATAGAATTCAGTTTTCACGCAGATGAAAGACATAAGCTTTTCTTCTTGAGAAGTGTTTTGAAAGACGTTCACAGAGTGATTCTGCAAAGCCTTTTTACTGACGTTGGTTTTAAACGTGTTTTCAGTGGAATTTCTCTCAAACGCAAGACACGAGATTTGCTGTTAAAGAATTGAACATACAGAATGCAAACAAACACTTCCTTACAAGTGAATCGCCTAACCATGCAACTCAGTTCTAAAAACTGAATAGAATGCAGTTTTCACGCAGATGAAAGACGTATGCTTTCCTTCTAGAGAAGTGTTTTCAAAGACATTCACAAGTGATTCTACAAAGCCTTTTTACTGACGTTGGCTTTTAAACGTGTTTTCATTGGAATTTCTGTCAAACGGAAGACACGATATTTGCTTTTGAAGAATTGAACATACAGAATGCAAACAAAAACTTCCCTACAAGTTAATCGCCTAACCATGCAACTCAGTTCTAAAAACTGAATAGAATGCAGTTTTCACTCACATGAAAGACGTATGCTTTCCTTCTTGAGAAGTGTTTTGAAAGACGTTCACAAAGTGATTCTGCAAAGCCTTTTTACTGACGTTGGTTTTAAACGTGTTTTCAGTGGAATTTCTGTCAAACGCAAGACACGAGATTTGCTGTTAAAGAATTGAATGTACAGAACGCAAACAAACACTTCCCTACAAGTGAATCGCCTAACCGTGCAACTCAGTTCTAAAAACTGAATAGAATGCAGTTTTCACTCAGATGAAACACGTATGCTTTAGTTCTTGAGAAGTGTTTTCAAAGACTTTCACAGAGTGATTCTACAAAGCCTTTTTACTGACGTTGGCTTTTAAACGCGGTTTCAGTGGAATTTCTGTCAAACGCAAGACACGATATTTAATGTTAAAGAATTGAATATCCAGAATGCAAACAAACAATTCCCTACAAGTGAATCGCCTAACCATGCAACTCAGTTCTAAAAACTGAATAGAATGCAGTTTTCACTCAGATGAAAGACGTATGCTTTCCTTCTTGAGAAGTGTTTTCAAAGACGTTCACAGAGTGATTCTACAAAGCCTTTTTACTGACGTTGGCTTTTAAACGTGTTTTCAGTGGAATTTCTGTCAAATGCAAGACACGAGATTTGCTGTTAAAGAATTGAATGTACAGAACGCAAACAAACACTTCCCTACAAGTGAATCGCCTAACCATGCAACTCAGTTCTAAAAACTGAATAGAATGCAGTTTTCACTTAGATGAAAGACGTATGCTTTCCTTCTTGAGAAGTGTTTTGAAAGACGTTCACAGAGTGATTCTGCAAAGCCTTTTTACTGACGTTGGTTTTAAACGTGTTTTCAGTGGAATTTCTGTCAAACCCAAGACACGAGATTTGCTGTTAAAGAATTAAATGTACGGAACGCAAACAAAAAATTCCCTACAAGTGAATCGCCTAACCATGCAACTCAGTTCTAAAAACTGAATAGAATGCAGTTTTCACTCACATGAAAGACGTATGCTTTCCGTCTTGAGAAGTGTTTTCAAAGATGTTCACAGAGTGATTTTGCAAAGCCTTTTTACTGACGTTGGTTTTAAACGTGTTTTCAGTGGAATTTCTGTCAAACGCAAGACACGAGATTTGCTGTTAAAGAATTGAATGTACAGAACGCAAACAAACACTTACCTACTAGTGAATCGCCTAACCATGCAACTCAGTTCTAAAAACTGAATAGAATGCAGTTTTCACGCAGATGAAAGACATATGCTTTCCTTCTAGAGAAGTGTTTTCAAAGACATTCACAGAGTGATTCTACAAAGCCTTTTTACTGACATTGGCTTTTAAACGTGTTTTCAGTGGAATTTCTGTCAAAGGCAAGACACGAGATTTGCTGTTAAAGAATTGAACATACAGAATGCAAACAAACACTTCCCTACAAGTGAATCGCCTAACCATGCAACTCAGTTCTAAAAACTGAATAGAATGCAGTTTTCACTCACATGAAAGACATATGCTTTCCGTCTTGAGAAGTGTTTTCAAAGACATTCACAGTGTGATTCTGCAAAGCCTTTTTACTGACGTTGGCTTTTAAATGTGTTTTCAGTGGAATTTCTGTCAAATGCAAGACACGAGATTTGCTGTTAAGGAATTGAATGTACAGAACGCAAACAAACACTTACCTACAAGTGAATCGCCTAACCATGCAACTCAGTTCTAAAAACTAAATAGAATGCAGTTTTCACGCAGATGAAAGACATATGCTTTCCTTTTAGAGAAGTGTTTTCAAAGACATTCACAGAGTGATTCTACAAAGCCTTTTTACTGACGTTGGCTTTTAAACGTGTTTTCAGTGGAATTTCTGTCAAACGCAAGACACGATATTTGCTTTTGAAGAATTGAACATACAGAATGCAAACAAAAACTTCCCTACAAGTGAATCGCCTAACCATGCAACTCAGTTCTAAAAACTGAATAGAATGCAGTTTTCACGCAGATGAAAGAAGTATGCTTTCCTTCTAGAGAAGTTTTTTGAAAGACGTTCACTGAGTGATTCTGCAAAGCCTTTTTTCTGACGTTGGTTTTAAAAGTGTTTTCAGTTGTATTTCTGTCAAATGCAAGACACGAGATTTGCTGTTAAAGAATTGAATGTACAGAACGCAAAAAAACACTTCCCTACAAGTGAATCGCCTAACCGTGCAACTCAGTTCTAAAAACTCAATAGAATGCAGTTTTCACGCACATGAAAGACGTATGCTTTCCTTCTTGAGAAGTTTTTTCAAAGACGTTCACAGAGTGATTCTACAAAGCCTTTTTACTGATGTTGCCTTTAAACGTGTTTTCAATGGAATTTCTGTCAAACGCAAGACACGAGATTTGCTGTTAAAGAATTGAACATACAGAATGCAAACAAACACTTCCCTACAAGTGAATTGCCTAACCATGCAACTCAGTTCTAAAAACTGAATAGAATGCAGTTTTCACGCAGATGAAAGACGTATGCTTTTCTTCTTGAGAAGTGTTTTGAAAGACGTTCACAGAGTGATTCTGCAAAGCCTTTTTACTGACGTTGGTTTTAAACGTGTTTTCAGTGGAATTTCTTTCAAACCCAAGACACGAGATTTGCTGTTAAAGAATTAAATGTACGGAACGCAAACAAACACTTCCCTACAAGTGAATCGCCTAACCTTGCAACTCAGTTCAAAAAACTGAATAGAATGCAGTTTTCACTCACATGAAAGACGTATGCTTTCCTTCTAGAGAAGTGTTGTCAAAGACATTCACAGAGTGATTCTACAAAGCCTTTTTACTGACGTTGGCTTTTAAACGTGTTTTCAGTGGAATTTCTGTCAAACGCAAAACACGATATTTGCTTTTGAAGAATTGAACATACAGAATGCAAACAAAAACTTCCCTACAAGTAAATCGCCTAACCATGCAACTCAGTTCTAAAAACTGAATAGAATGCAGTTTTCACTCAGATGAAAGACTTATGCTTTCCTTCTTAAGAAGTCTTTTCAAAGACATTCAAAGAGTGATTCTGCAAAGCCTTTTTACTGACGTTGGTTTTAAACGTGTTTTCAGTGGAATTTCTGTCAAACGCAAGGCACAAGATTTGCTGTTAAAGAATTGAACATACAGAATGCATACAAACACTTCACTACAAGTGAATAGCCTAACCATGCAACTCAGTTCTAAAAACTGAATAGAATTCAGTTTTCACGCAGATGAAAGACGTATGCTTTTCTTCTTGAGAAGTGTTTTGAAAGACGTTCACAGAGTGATTCTGCAAAGCCTTTTTACTGACGTTGGTTTTAAAGGTGTTTTCAGTGGAATTTCTGTCAAACGCAAGACACGATATTTGCTGTTAAAGAATTGAGTATACAGAACGCAAACAAACACTTCCCTACAAGTGAATCGCCTAACCATGCAACTCAGTTCTAAAAACTGAATAGAACGCAGTTTTCACTCACATGAAAGAGGTATGCTTTAGTTCTTGAGAAGTGTTTTCAAAGACTTTCAAAGAGTGATTCTACAAAGCCTTTTTACTGACGTTGGCTTTTAAATGCGGTTTCAGTGGGATTTCTGTCAAACGCAAGACACGATATTTGATGTTAAAGAATTGAATATCCAGAATGCAAACAAACAATTCCCTACAAGTGTATCGCCTAACCATGCAACTCTGATCTAAAAACTGAATAGAATGCAGTTTTAACGCAGATGAAAGACTTATGCTTTCCTTCTTGAGAAGTGTTTTCAAAGACGTTCACAGAGTGATTCTACAAAGCCTTTTTAGTGACGTTGGCTTTTAAACGTGTTTTCAGTGGAATTTCTGTCAAACGCAAGACACGAGATTTGCTGTTAAAGAATTGACTGTACAGAACGCAAACAAACACTTACCTACAAGTGAATCGCCTAACCATGCAACTCAGTTCTAAAAACTGAATAGAATGCAGTTTTCACTCAGATGAAAGACGTATGCTTCCCTTCTAGAGAATTGTTTTCAAAGACATTCACAGAGTGATTCTACAAAGCCTTTTTACTGACTTTGGCTTTTAAATGTTTTTTCAGTGGAATTTCTGTCAAACGCAAGACACGATATTTGCTGTTAAAGATTTGAGAATACAGAACGCAAACAAACACTTCCCTACAAGTGAATCGCCTAACCATGCAACTCAGTTCTAAAAACTGAATAGAACGCAGTTTTCACTCAGATGAAATCGTATGCTTTAGTTCTTGAGAAGTGTTTTCAAAGACTTTCACAGAGTGATTCTACAAAGCCTTTTTACTGACGTTGGCTTTTAAACGTGTTTTCAGTGGAATTTCTGTCAAACGCAAGACACGATATTGCTTTTGAAGAATTGAACATACAGAATGCAAACAAAAACTTCCCTACAAGTGAATCGCCTAACCATGCAACTCAGTTCTAAAAACTGAATAGAATGCAGTTTTCACTCAGACGAAAGACTTATGCTTTCCTTCTTGAGAAGTCTTTTCAAAGACATTTACAGAGTGATTCTACAAAGCCTTTTTACTGACGTTGGCTTTTAAACGTGTTTTCAGTGGAATTTCTGTCAAACGCAAGACACGAGATTTGCTGTTAAAGAATTGAATGTACAGAACGCAAACAAACACTTCCCTACAAGTAAATCGCCAAACCGTGCAACTCAGTTCTAAAAACTGAATAGAATGCAGTTATCACTCACATGAAAGACGTATGCTTTCCTTCTTGAGAAGTATTTTCAAAGATTTTCACAGAGTGATTTTGCAAAGCCTTTTTATTGACGTTGGTTTTAAACGTGTTTTCAGTAGAATTTCTGTCAAACGCAAGACACGATATTTGCTTTTGAAGAATTGAACATACAGAATGCAAACAAAAACTTCCCTACAAGTGAATCGCCTAACCATGCAACTCAGTTCTAAAAACTGAATAGAATGCAGTTTTCACGCAGATGAAAGACGTATGCTTTTCTTCTTGAGAAGTGTTTTGAAAGACGTTCACAGAGTGATTCTGCAAAGCCTTTTTACTGACGTTGGTTTTAAACGTGTTTTCAGTGGAATTTCTGTCAAACGCAAGACACGAGATTTGCTGTTAAAGAATTGAATGTACGAAACGCAAACAAACACTTCCCTACAAGTGAATCGCCTAACCGTGCAACTCAGTTCTAAAAACTGAATAGAATGCAGTTTTCACGCAGATGAAAGACGTATGCTTTCCTTCTAGAGAAGTGTAGTCTAAGACATTCACAGAGTGATTATACAAAGCCTTTTTACTGATGTTGGCTTTTAAACGTGTTTTCAGTGGAATTTCTGTCAAAGGCAAGACACGAGATTTGCTGTTAAAGAATTGAACAAACAGAATGCAAACAAACACTTCCCTACAAGTGAATCGCCTAACCATGCAACTCAGTTCTAAAAACTGAATAGAATGCAGTTTTCACTCACATGAAAGACGTATGCTTTCCTTCTTTAGAAGTGTTTTGAAAGACGTTCACAGAGTGATTCTGCAAAGCCTTTTTACTGACGTTGGTTTTAAACGTGTTTTCAGTGGAATTTCTCTCAAACGCAACACGAGATTTGCTGTTAAAGAATTGAACATACAGAATGCAAACAAACACTTTCTTACAAGTGAATCGCCTAACCATGCAACTCAGTTCTAAAAACTGAATAGAATGCAGTTTTCACGCAGATGAAAAACGTATGCTTTCCTTCTAGAGAAGTGTTTTCAAAGACATTCACAGAGTGATTCTACAAAGCCTTTTTACTGACGTTGGCTTTTAAACGTGTTTTCAGTGGAATTTCTGTCAAATTCAAGGCACAAGATTTGCTGTTAAAGAATTGAACATACAGAACGCAACCAAACACTTCCCTACAAGTGAATCGCCTAACCATGCAACTCAGTTCTAAAAACTGAATAGAATGCAGTTTTCATGCAGATGAAAGACGTATGCTTTCCTTCTAGAGAAGTGTTGTCAAAGACATTCACAGAGTGATTCTACAAAGCCTTTTTACTGACGTTGGCTTTTAAACGTGTTTTCAGTGGAATTTCTGTCAAATGCAAGACACGATATTTGCTTTTGAAGAATTGAACATACAGAATGCAAACAAAAACTTCCCTACAAGTGAATCGCCTAACCATGCAACTCAGTTCTAAAAACTGAATAGAATGCAGTTTTCACGCAGATGAAAGACGTATGCTTTCCTTCTAGAGAAGTTTTTTGAAAGACGTTCACTGACTGATTCTGCAAAGCCTTTTTACTGACGTTGGTTTTAAACGTGTTTTCAGTGGAATTTCTCTCAAACGCAAGACACGAGATTTGCTGTTAAAGAATTGAATGTACAGAACGCAAACAAACACTTCCCTACAAGTGAATCGCCTAACCGTGCAACTCAGTTCTAAAAACTGAATAGAATGCAGTTTTCACTCACATGAAAGACGTATGCTTTCCTTCTTGAGAAGTATTTTCAAAGATTTTCACAGAGTGATTCTGCAAAGCCTTTTTATTGACGTTGGTTTTAAACGTGTTTTCAGTGGAATTTCTGTCAAACGCAAGGCACAAGATTTGCTGTAAAAGAATTGAACATACAGAATGCATACAAACACTTCCCTACAAGTGAATCGCCTAACCATGCAACTGAGTTCTAAAAACTGAATAGAATTCAGTTTTCACGCAGATGAAAGACATAAGCTTTTCTTCTTGAGAAGTGTTTTGAAAGACGTTCACAGAGTGATTCTGCAAAGCCTTTTTACTGACGTTGGTTTTAAACGTGTTTTCAGTGGAATTTCTCTCAAACGCAAGACACGAGATTTGCTGTTAAAGAATTGAACATACAGAATGCAAACAAACACTTCCTTACAAGTGAATCGCCTAACCATGCAACTCAGTTCTAAAAACTGAATAGAATGCAGTTTTCACGCAGATGAAAGACGTATGCTTTCCTTCTAGAGAAGTGTTTTCAAAGACATTCACAAGTGATTCTACAAAGCCTTTTTACTGACGTTGGCTTTTAAACGTGTTTTCATTGGAATTTCTGTCAAACGGAAGACACGATATTTGCTTTTGAAGAATTGAACATACAGAATGCAAACAAAAACTTCCCTACAAGTTAATCGCCTAACCATGCAACTCAGTTCTAAAAACTGAATAGAATGCAGTTTTCACTCACATGAAAGACGTATGCTTTCCTTCTTGAGAAGTGTTTTGAAAGACGTTCACAAAGTGATTCTGCAAAGCCTTTTTACTGACGTTGGTTTTAAACGTGTTTTCAGTGGAATTTCTGTCAAACGCAAGACACGAGATTTGCTGTTAAAGAATTGAATGTACAGAACGCAAACAAACACTTCCCTACAAGTGAATCGCCTAACCGTGCAACTCAGTTCTAAAAACTGAATAGAATGCAGTTTTCACTCAGATGAAACACGTATGCTTTAGTTCTTGAGAAGTGTTTTCAAAGACTTTCACAGAGTGATTCTACAAAGCCTTTTTACTGACGTTGGCTTTTAAACGCGGTTTCAGTGGAATTTCTGTCAAACGCAAGACACGATATTTAATGTTAAAGAATTGAATATCCAGAATGCAAACAAACAATTCCCTACAAGTGAATCGCCTAACCATGCAACTCAGTTCTAAAAACTGAATAGAATGCAGTTTTCACTCAGATGAAAGACGTATGCTTTCCTTCTTGAGAAGTGTTTTCAAAGACGTTCACAGAGTGATTCTACAAAGCCTTTTTACTGACGTTGGCTTTTAAACGTGTTTTCAGTGGAATTTCTGTCAAATGCAAGACACGAGATTTGCTGTTAAAGAATTGAATGTACAGAACGCAAACAAACACTTCCCTACAAGTGAATCGCCTAACCATGCAACTCAGTTCTAAAAACTGAATAGAATGCAGTTTTCACTTAGATGAAAGACGTATGCTTTCCTTCTTGAGAAGTGTTTTGAAAGACGTTCACAGAGTGATTCTGCAAAGCCTTTTTACTGACGTTGGTTTTAAACGTGTTTTCAGTGGAATTTCTGTCAAACCCAAGACACGAGATTTGCTGTTAAAGAATTAAATGTACGGAACGCAAACAAAAAATTCCCTACAAGTGAATCGCCTAACCATGCAACTCAGTTCTAAAAACTGAATAGAATGCAGTTTTCACTCACATGAAAGACGTATGCTTTCCGTCTTGAGAAGTGTTTTCAAAGATGTTCACAGAGTGATTTTGCAAAGCCTTTTTACTGACGTTGGTTTTAAACGTGTTTTCAGTGGAATTTCTGTCAAACGCAAGACACGAGATTTGCTGTTAAAGAATTGAATGTACAGAACGCAAACAAACACTTACCTACTAGTGAATCGCCTAACCATGCAACTCAGTTCTAAAAACTGAATAGAATGCAGTTTTCACGCAGATGAAAGACATATGCTTTCCTTCTAGAGAAGTGTTTTCAAAGACATTCACAGAGTGATTCTACAAAGCCTTTTTACTGACATTGGCTTTTAAACGTGTTTTCAGTGGAATTTCTGTCAAAGGCAAGACACGAGATTTGCTGTTAAAGAATTGAACATACAGAATGCAAACAAACACTTCCCTACAAGTGAATCGCCTAACCATGCAACTCAGTTCTAAAAACTGAATAGAATGCAGTTTTCACTCACATGAAAGACATATGCTTTCCGTCTTGAGAAGTGTTTTCAAAGACATTCACAGTGTGATTCTGCAAAGCCTTTTTACTGACGTTGGCTTTTAAATGTGTTTTCAGTGGAATTTCTGTCAAATGCAAGACACGAGATTTGCTGTTAAGGAATTGAATGTACAGAACGCAAACAAACACTTACCTACAAGTGAATCGCCTAACCATGCAACTCAGTTCTAAAAACTAAATAGAATGCAGTTTTCACGCAGATGAAAGACATATGCTTTCCTTTTAGAGAAGTGTTTTCAAAGACATTCACAGAGTGATTCTACAAAGCCTTTTTACTGACGTTGGCTTTTAAACGTGTTTTCAGTGGAATTTCTGTCAAACGCAAGACACGATATTTGCTTTTGAAGAATTGAACATACAGAATGCAAACAAAAACTTCCCTACAAGTGAATCGCCTAACCATGCAACTCAGTTCTAAAAACTGAATAGAATGCAGTTTTCACGCAGATGAAAGAAGTATGCTTTCCTTCTAGAGAAGTTTTTTGAAAGACGTTCACTGAGTGATTCTGCAAAGCCTTTTTTCTGACGTTGGTTTTAAAAGTGTTTTCAGTTGTATTTCTGTCAAATGCAAGACACGAGATTTGCTGTTAAAGAATTGAATGTACAGAACGCAAAAAAACACTTCCCTACAAGTGAATCGCCTAACCGTGCAACTCAGTTCTAAAAACTCAATAGAATGCAGTTTTCACGCACATGAAAGACGTATGCTTTCCTTCTTGAGAAGTTTTTTCAAAGACGTTCACAGAGTGATTCTACAAAGCCTTTTTACTGATGTTGCCTTTAAACGTGTTTTCAATGGAATTTCTGTCAAACGCAAGACACGAGATTTGCTGTTAAAGAATTGAACATACAGAATGCAAACAAACACTTCCCTACAAGTGAATTGCCTAACCATGCAACTCAGTTCTAAAAACTGAATAGAATGCAGTTTTCACGCAGATGAAAGACGTATGCTTTTCTTCTTGAGAAGTGTTTTGAAAGACGTTCACAGAGTGATTCTGCAAAGCCTTTTTACTGACGTTGGTTTTAAACGTGTTTTCAGTGGAATTTCTTTCAAACCCAAGACACGAGATTTGCTGTTAAAGAATTAAATGTACGGAACGCAAACAAACACTTCCCTACAAGTGAATCGCCTAACCTTGCAACTCAGTTCAAAAAACTGAATAGAATGCAGTTTTCACTCACATGAAAGACGTATGCTTTCCTTCTAGAGAAGTGTTGTCAAAGACATTCACAGAGTGATTCTACAAAGCCTTTTTACTGACGTTGGCTTTTAAACGTGTTTTCAGTGGAATTTCTGTCAAACGCAAAACACGATATTTGCTTTTGAAGAATTGAACATACAGAATGCAAACAAAAACTTCCCTACAAGTAAATCGCCTAACCATGCAACTCAGTTCTAAAAACTGAATAGAATGCAGTTTTCACTCAGATGAAAGACTTATGCTTTCCTTCTTAAGAAGTCTTTTCAAAGACATTCAAAGAGTGATTCTGCAAAGCCTTTTTACTGACGTTGGTTTTAAACGTGTTTTCAGTGGAATTTCTGTCAAACGCAAGGCACAAGATTTGCTGTTAAAGAATTGAACATACAGAATGCATACAAACACTTCACTACAAGTGAATAGCCTAACCATGCAACTCAGTTCTAAAAACTGAATAGAATTCAGTTTTCACGCAGATGAAAGACGTATGCTTTTCTTCTTGAGAAGTGTTTTGAAAGACGTTCACAGAGTGATTCTGCAAAGCCTTTTTACTGACGTTGGTTTTAAAGGTGTTTTCAGTGGAATTTCTGTCAAACGCAAGACACGATATTTGCTGTTAAAGAATTGAGTATACAGAACGCAAACAAACACTTCCCTACAAGTGAATCGCCTAACCATGCAACTCAGTTCTAAAAACTGAATAGAACGCAGTTTTCACTCACATGAAAGAGGTATGCTTTAGTTCTTGAGAAGTGTTTTCAAAGACTTTCAAAGAGTGATTCTACAAAGCCTTTTTACTGACGTTGGCTTTTAAATGCGGTTTCAGTGGGATTTCTGTCAAACGCAAGACACGATATTTGATGTTAAAGAATTGAATATCCAGAATGCAAACAAACAATTCCCTACAAGTGTATCGCCTAACCATGCAACTCTGATCTAAAAACTGAATAGAATGCAGTTTTAACGCAGATGAAAGACTTATGCTTTCCTTCTTGAGAAGTGTTTTCAAAGACGTTCACAGAGTGATTCTACAAAGCCTTTTTAGTGACGTTGGCTTTTAAACGTGTTTTCAGTGGAATTTCTGTCAAACGCAAGACACGAGATTTGCTGTTAAAGAATTGACTGTACAGAACGCAAACAAACACTTACCTACAAGTGAATCGCCTAACCATGCAACTCAGTTCTAAAAACTGAATAGAACGCAGTTTTCACTCAGATGAAAGACGTATGCTTTCCTTCTTGAGAAGTGTTTTGAAAGACGTTCACAGAGTGATTCTGCAAAGCCTTTTTACTGACGTTGGTTTTAAACGTGTTTTCAGTGGAATTTCTCTCAAACGCAAGACACGAGATTTGCTGTTAAAGAATTGAACATACAGAATGCAAACAAACACTTCCTTACAAGTGAATCGCCTAACCATGCAACTCAGTTCTAAAAACTGAATAGAATGCAGTTTTCACGCAGATGAAAGACGTATGCTTTCCTTCTAGAGAAGTGTTTTCAAAGACATTCACAGAGTGATTCTACAAAGCCTTTTTACTGACGTTGGCTTTTAAACGTGTTTTCAGTGGAATTTCTGTCAAATGCAAGGCACAAGATTTGCTGTTAAAGAATTGAACATACAGAATGCATACAAACACTTCCCTACAAGTGAATCGCCTAACCATGCAACTCAGTTCTAAAAACTGAATAGAATGCAGTTTTCATGCAGATGAAAGACGTATGCTTTCCTTCTAGAGAAGTGTTGTCAAAGACATTCACAGAGTGATTCTACAAAGCCTTTTTACTGACATTGGCTTTTAAACGTGTTTTCAGTGGAATTTCTGTCAAACGCAAGACACGATATTTGCTTTTGAAGAATTGAACATACAGAATGCAAACAAAAACTTCCCTACAAGTTAATCGCCTAACCATGCAACTCAGTTCTAAAAACTGAATAGAATGCAGTTTTCACTCACATGAAAGACGTATGCTTTCCTTCTTGAGAAGTGTTTTGAAAGACGTTCACAGAGTGATTCTGCAAAGCCTTTTTACTGACGTTGGTTTGAAACGTGTTTTCAGTGGAATTTCTGTCAAACCCAAGACACGAGATTTGCTGTTAAAGAACTAAATGTACAGAACGCAAACAAACACTTCCCTACAAGTGAATCGCCTAACCGTGCAACTCAGTTCTAAAAACTGAATAGAATGCAGTTTTCACTCACATGAAAGACGTATGCTTTCCTTCTTGAGAAGTGTTTTCAAAGACGTTCACAGAGTGATTCTACAAAGCCTTTTTACTGACGTTGGTTTTAAACGTGTTTTCAGTGGAATTTCTGTCAAATGCAAGACACGAGATTTGCTGTTAAAGAATTGAATGTACAGAACGCAAACAAACACTTCCCTACAAGTGAATCGACTAACCGTGCAACTCAGTTCTAAAAACTGAATAGAATGCAGTTTTCACTCAGATGAAACACGTATGCTTTAGTTCTTGAGAAGTGTTTTCAAAGACTTTCACAGAGTGATTCTACAAAGCCTTTTTACTGACGTTGGCTTTTAAACGCGGTTTCAGTGGAATTTCTGTCAAACGCAAGACACGATATTTAATGTTAAAGAATTGAATATCGAGAATGCAAACAAACAATTCCCTACAAGTGAATCGCCTAACCGTGCAACTCAGTTCTAAAAACTGAATAGAATGCAGTTTTCACTCACATGAAAGACGTATGCTTTCCGTCTTGAGAAGTGTTTTCAAAGATGTTCACAGAGTGATTTTGCAAAGCCTTTTTATTGACGTTGGTTTTAAACGTGTTTTCAGTGGAATTTCTGTCAAACGCAAGACACGAGATTTGCTGTTAAAGAATTGAATGTACAGAACGCAAACAAACACTTACCTACTAGTGAATCGCCTAACCATGCAACTCAGTTCTAAAAACTGAATAGAATGCAGTTTTCACGCAGATGAAAGACATATGCTTTCCTTCTAGAGAAGTGTTTTCAAAGACATTCACAGAGTGATTCTACAAAGCCTTTTTACTGACGTTGGCTTTTAAACGTGTTTTCAGTGGAATTTCTGTCAAAGGCAAGACACGAGATTTGCTGTTAAAGAATTGAACATACAGAATGCAAACAAACACTTCCCTACAAGTTAATCGCCTAAACATGCAACTCAGTTCTAAAAACTGAATAGAATGCAGTTTTCACTCACATGAAAGACGTATGCTTTCCTTCTTGAGAAGTGTTTTGAAAGACGTTCACAGAGTGATTCTGCAAAGCCTTTTTACTGACGTTGGTTTGAAACGTGTTTTTAGTGGAATTTCTGTCAAACCCAAGACACGAGATTTGCTGTTAAAGAACTAAATGTACAGAACGCAAACAAACACTTCCCTACAAGTGAATCGCCTAACCGTGCAACTCAGTTCTAAAAACTGAATAGAATGCAGTTTTCACTCACATGAAAGACGTATGCTTTCCATCTTGAGAAGTGTTTTCAAAGACGTTCACAGAGTGATTCTACAAAGCCTTTTTACTGACGTTGGTTTTAAACGTGTTTTCAGTGGAATTTCTGTCAAACGCAAGACACGAGATTTGCTGTTAAAGAATTGAATGTACAGAACGCAAACAAACACTTCCCTACAAGTGAATCGCCTAACCGTGCAACTCAGTTCTAAAAACTGAATAGAATGCAGTTTTCACTCAGATGAAACACGTATGCTTTAGTTCTTGAGAAGTGTTTTCAAAGACTTTCACAGAGTGATTCTACAAAGCCTTTTTACTGACGTTGGCTTTTAAACGCGGTTTCAGTGGAATTTCTGTCAAACGCAAGACACGATATTTAATGTTAAAGAATTGAATATCGAGAATGCAAACAAACAATTCCCTACAAGTGAATCGCCTAACCGTGCAACTCAGTTCTAAAAACTGAATAGAATGCAGTTTTCACTCACATGAAAGACGTATGCTTTCCGTCTTGAGAAGTGTTTTCAAAGATGTTCACAGAGTGATTTTGCAAAGCCTTTTTACTGACGTTGGTTTTAAACGTGTTTTCAGTGGAATTTCTGTCAAACGCAAGACACGAGATTTGCTGTTAAAGAATTGAATGTACAGAATGCAAACAAACACTTACCTACTAGTGAATCGCCTAACCATGCAACTCAGTTCTAAAAACTGAATAGAATGCAGTTTTCACGCAGATGAAAGACGTATGCTTTCCTTCTTGAGAAGTGTTTTGAAAGACGTTCACAGAGTGATTCTGCAAAGCCTTTTTACTGACCTTGGTTTTAAACGTGTTTTCAGTGGAATTTCTGTCAAACCCAAGACACGAGATTTGCTGTTAAAGAATTAAATGTACGGAACGCAAACAAACACTTCCCTACAAGTGAATCGCCTAACCGTGCAACTCAGTTCTAAAAACTGAATAGAATGCAGTTTTCACGCAGATGAAAGACATATGCTTTCCTTCTAGAGAACTGTTTTCAAAGACATTCACAGAGTGATTCTACAAAGCCTTTTTACTGACGTTGGCTTTTAAACGTGTTTTCAGTGGAATTTCTGTCAAACGCAAGACACGATATTTGCTGTTAAAGAATTGAACATACAGAATGCAAACAAACACTTCCCTACAAGTGAATCGCCTAACCATGCAAATCAGTTCTAAAAACTGAATAGAATGCAGTTTTCACTCACATGAAAGACATATGCTTTCCGTCTTGAGAAGTGTTTTTAAAGATATTCACAGAGTGATTCTGCAAAGCCTTTTTTCTGACGTTGGTTTTAAAAGTGTTTTCAGTGGAATTTCTGTCAAATGCAAGACACGAGATTTGCTGTTAAAGAATTGAATGTACAGAACGCAAAAAAACACTTCCCTACAAGTGAATCGCCTAACCGTGCAACTCAGTTCTAAAAACTCAATAGAATGCAGTTTTCACGCACATGACAGACGTATGCTTTCCTTCTTGAGAAGTTTTTTCAAAGACGTTCACAGAGTGATTCTACAAAGCCTTTTTACTGATGTTGCCTTTAAACGTGTTTTCAGTGGAATTTCTGTCAAACACAAGACACGAGATTTGCTGTTAAAGAATTGAACATACAGAATGCAAACAAACACTTCCCTACAAGTGAATTGCCTAACCATGCAACTCAGTTCTAAAAACTGAATAGAATGCAGTTTTCACGCAGATGAAAGACGTATGCTTTCCTTCTAGAGAAGTGTTTTCAAAGACATTCACAGAGTGATTCTACAAAGCCTTTTTACTGACGTTGGCTTTTAAACGTGTTTTCAGTGGAATTTCTGTCAAACGCAAGACACGATATTTGCTTTTGAAGAATTGAACATACAGAATGCAAACAAAAACTTCCCTACAAGTGAATCGCCTAACCATGCAACTCAGTTCTAAAAACTGAATAGAATGCAGTTTTCACGCAGATGAAAGACGTATGCTTTCCTTCTTGAGAAGTGTTTTGAAAGACGTTCACAGAGTGATTCTGCAAAGCCTTTTTACTGACCTTGGTTTTAAACGTGTTTTCAGTGGAATTTCTGTCAAACCCAAGACACGAGATTTGCTGTTAAAGAATTAAATGTACGGAACGCAAACAACCACTTCCCTACAAGTGAATCGCCTAACCGTGCAACTCAGTTCAAAAAACTGAATAGAATGCAGTTTTCACTCACATGAAAGACGTATGCTTTCCTTCTAGAGAAGTGTTGTCAAAGACATTCACAGAGTGATTCTACAAAGCCTTTTTACTGATGTTGGCTTTTAAACGTGTTTTCAGTGGAATTTCTGTCAAACGCAAGACACGATATTTGCTTTTGAAGAATTGAACATACAGAATGCAAACAAAAACTTCCCTACAAGTAAATCGCCTAACCATGCAACTCAGTTCTAAAAACTGAATAGAATGCAGTTTTCACTCAGATGAAAGACTTATGCTTTCCTTCTTAAGAAGTCTTTTCAAAGACATTCAAAGAGTGATTCTGCAAAGCCTTTTTACTGACGTTGGTTTTAAACGTGTTTTCAGTGGAATTTCTGTCAAATGCAAGGCACAAGATTTGCTGTTAAAGAATTGAACATACAGAATGCATACAAACACTTCCCTACAAGTGAATAGCCTAACCATGCAACTCAGTTCTAAAAACTGAATAGAATTCAGTTTTCACGCAGATGAAAGACATATGCTTTTCTTCTTGAGAAGTGTTTTGAAAGACGTTCACAGAGTGATTCTGCAAAGCCTTTTTACTGACGTTGGTTTTAAACGTGTTTTCAGTGGAATTTCTGTCAAACGCAAGACACGATATTTGCTGTTAAAGAATTGAGTTTACAGAATGCAAACAAACACTTCCCTACAAGTGAATCGCCTAACCATGCAACTCAGTTCTAAAAACTGAATAGAACGCAGTTTTCACTCACATGAAAGACGTATGCTTTAGTTCTTGAGAAGTGTTTTCAAAGACTTTCAAAGAGTGATTCTACAAAGCCTTTTTACTGATGTTGGCTTTTAAATGCGGTTTCAGTGGGATTTCTGTCAAACGCAAGACACGATATTTGATGTTAAAGAATTGAATATCCAGAATGCAAACAAACAATTCCCTACAAGTGAATCGCCTAACCATGCAACTCAGTTCTAAAAACTGAATAGAATGCAGTTTTAACGCAGATGAAAGACTTATGCTTTCCTTCTTGAGAAGTGTTTTCAAAGACGTTCACAGAGTGATTCAACAAAGCCTTTTTAGTGACGTTGGCTTTTAAACGTGTTTTCAGTGGAATTTCTGTCAAACGCAAGACACGAGATTTGCTGTTAAAGAATTGACTGTACAGAACGCAAACAAACACTTACCTACAAGTGAATCGCCTAACCATGCAACTCAGTTAAAAAAACTGAATAGAATGCAGTTTTCACTCACATGAAAGACGTATGCTTTCCGTCTTGAGAAGTGTTTTCAAAGATGTTCACAGAGTGATTTTGCAAAGCCTTTTTATTGACGTTGGTTTTAAACGTGTTTTCAGTGGAATTTCTGTCAAACGCAAGACACGAGATTTGCTGTTAAAGAATTGAATGTACAGAACGCAAACAAACACTTACCTACTAGTGAATCGCCTAACCATGCAACTCAGTTCTAAAAACTGAATAGAATGCAGTTTTCACGCAGATGAAAGACATATGCTTTCCTTCTAGAGAAGTGTTTTCAAAGACATTCACAGAGTGATTCTACAAAGCCTTTTTACTGACGTTGGCTTTTAAACGTGTTTTCAGTGGAATTTCTGTCAAAGGCAAGACACGAGATTTGCTGTTAAAGAATTGAACATACAGAATGCAAACAAACACTTCCCTACAAGTTAATCGCCTAAACATGCAACTCAGTTCTAATAACTGAATAGAATGCAGTTTTCACTCACATGAAAGACGTATGCTTTCCTTCTTGAGAAGTGTTTTGAAAGACGTTCACAGAGTGATTCTGCAAAGCCTTTTTACTGACGTTGGTTTGAAACGTGTTTTTAGTGGAATTTCTGTCAAACCCAAGACACGAGATTTGCTGTTAAAGAACTAAATGTACAGAACGCAAACAGACACTTCCCTACAAGTGAATCGCCTAACCGTGCAACTCAGTTCTAAAAACTGAATAGAATGCAGTTTTCACTCACATGAAAGACGTATGCTTTCCATCTTGAGAAGTGTTTTCAAAGACGTTCACAGAGTGATTCTACAAAGCCTTTTTACTGACGTTGGTTTTAAACGTGTTTTCAGTGGAATTTCTGTCAAACGCAAGACACGAGATTTGCTGTTAAAGAATTGAATGTACAGAACGCAAACAAACACTTCCCTACAAGTGAATCGCCTAACCGTGCAACTCAGTTCTAAAAACTGAATAGAATGCAGTTTTCACTCAGATGAAACACGTATGCTTTAGTTCTTGAGAAGTGTTTTCAAAGACTTTCACAGAGTGATTCTACAAAGCCTTTTTACTGACGTTGGCTTTTAAACGCGGTTTCAGTGGAATTTCTGTCAAACGCAAGACACGATATTTAATGTTAAAGAATTGAATATCGAGAATGCAAACAAACAATTCCCTACAAGTGAATCGCCTAACCGTGCAACTCAGTTCTAAAAACTGAATAGAATGCAGTTTTCACTCACATGAAAGACGTATGCTTTCCGTCTTGAGAAGTGTTTTCAAAGATGTTCACAGAGTGATTTTGCAAAGCCTTTTTACTGACGTTGGTTTTAAACGTGTTTTCAGTGGAATTTCTGTCAAACGCAAGACACGAGATTTGCTGTTAAAGAATTGAATGTACAGAATGCAAACAAACACTTACCTACTAGTGAATCGCCTAACCATGCAACTCAGTTCTAAAAACTGAATAGAATGCAGTTTTCACGCAGATGAAAGACGTATGCTTTCCTTCTTGAGAAGTGTTTTGAAAGACGTTCACAGAGTGATTCTGCAAAGCCTTTTTACTGACCTTGGTTTTAAACGTGTTTTCAGTGGAATTTCTGTCAAACCCAAGACACGAGATTTGCTGTTAAAGAATTAAATGTACGGAACGCAAACAAACACTTCCCTACAAGTGAATCGCCTAACCGTGCAACTCAGTTCTAAAAACTGAATAGAATGCAGTTTTCACGCAGATGAAAGACATATGCTTTCCTTCTAGAGAACTGTTTTCAAAGACATTCACAGAGTGATTCTACAAAGCCTTTTTACTGACGTTGGCTTTTAAACGTGTTTTCAGTGGAATTTCTGTCAAACGCAAGACACGAGATTTGCTGTTAAAGAATTGAACATACAGAATGCAAACAAACACTTCCCTACAAGTGAATCGCCTAACCATGCAAATCAGTTCTAAAAACTGAATAGAATGCAGTTTTCACTCACATGAAAGACATATGCTTTCCGTCTTGAGAAGTGTTTTTAAAGATATTCACAGAGTGATTCTGCAAAGCCTTTTTTCTGACGTTGGTTTTAAAAGTGTTTTCAGTGGAATTTCTGTCAAATGCAAGACACGAGATTTGCTGTTAAAGAATTGAATGTACAGAACGCAAAAAAACACTTCCCTACAAGTGAATCGCCTAACCGTGCAACTCAGTTCTAAAAACTCAATAGAATGCAGTTTTCACGCACATGAAACACGTATGCTTTCCTTCTTGAGAAGTTTTTTAAAGACGTTCACAGAGTGATTCTACAAAGCCTTTTTACTGATGTTGCCTTTAAACGTGTTTTCAGTGGAATTTCTGTCAAACACAAGACACGAGATTTGCTGTTAAAGAATTGAACATACAGAATGCAAACAAACACTTCCCTACAAGTGAATTGCCTAACCATGCAACTCAGTTCTAAAAACTGAATAGAATGCAGTTTTCACGCAGATGAAAGACGTATGCTTTCCTTCTAGAGAAGTGTTTTCAAAGACATTCACAGAGTGATTCTACAAAGCCTTTTTACTGACGTTGGCTTTTAAACGTGTTTTCAGTGGAATTTCTGTCAAACGCAAGACACGATATTTGCTTTTGAAGAATTGAACATACAGAATGCAAACAAAAACTTCCCTACAAGTGAATCGCCTAACCATGCAACTCAGTTCTAAAAACTGAATAGAATGCAGTTTTCACGCAGATGAAAGACGTATGCTTTCCTTCTTGAGAAGTGTTTTGAAAGACGTTCACAGAGTGATTCTTCAAAGCCTTTTTACTGACCTTGGTTTTAAACGTGTTTTCAGTGGAATTTCTGTCAAACCCAAGACACGAGATTTGCTGTTAAAGAATTAAATGTACGGAACGCAAACAACCACTTCCCTACAAGTGAATCGCCTAACCGTGCAACTCAGTTCAAAAAACTGAATAGAATGCAGTTTTCACTCACATGAAAGACGTATGCTTTCCTTCTAGAGAAGTGTTGTCAAAGACATTCACAGAGTGATTCTACAAAGCCTTTTTACTGATGTTGGCTTTTAAACGTGTTTTCAGTGGAATTTCTGTCAAACGCAAGACACGATATTTGCTTTTGAAGAATTGAACATACAGAATGCAAACAAAAACTTCCCTACAAGTAAATCGCCTGACCATGCAACTCAGTTCTAAAAACTGAATAGAATGCAGTTTTCACTCAGATGAAAGACTTATGCTTTCCTTCTTAAGAAGTCTTTTCAAAGACATTCAAAGAGTGATTCTGCAAAGCCTTTTTACTGACGTTGGTTTTAAACGTGTTTTCAGTGGAATTTCTGTCAAATGCAAGGCACAAGATTTGCTGTTAAAGAATTGAACATACAGAATGCATACAAACACTTCCCTACAAGTGAATAGCCTAACCATGCAACTCAGTTCTAAAAACTGAATAGAATTCAGTTTTCACGCAGATGAAAGACGTATGCTTTTCTTCTTGAGAAGTGTTTTGAAAGACGTTCACAGAGTGATTCTGCAAAGCCTTTTTACTGACGTTGGTTTTAAACGTGTTTTCAGTGGAATTTCTGTCAAACGCAAGACACGATATTTGCTGTTAAAGAATTGAGTTTACAGAATGCAAACAAACACTTCCCTACAAGTGAATCGCCTAACCATGCAACTCAGTTCTAAAAACTGAATAGAACGCAGTTTTCACTCACATGAAAGACGTATGCTTTAGTTCTTGAGAAGTGTTTTCAAAGACTTTCAAAGAGTGATTCTACAAAGCCTTTTTACTGATGTTGGCTTTTAAATGCGGTTTCAGTGGGATTTCTGTCAAACGCAAGACACGATATTTGATGTTAAAGAATTGAATATCCAGAATGCAAACAAACAATTCCCTACAAGTGAATCGCCTAACCATGCAACTCAGTTCTAAAAACTGAATAGAATGCAGTTTTAACGCAGATGAAAGACTTATGCTTTCCTTCTTGAGAAGTGTTTTCAAAGACGTTCACAGAGTGATTCAACAAAGCCTTTTTAGTGACGTTGGCTTTTAAACGTGTTTTCAGTGGAATTTCTGTCAAACGCAAGACACGAGATTTGCTGTTAAAGAATTGACTGTACAGAACGCAAACAAACACTTACCTACAAGTGAATCGCCTAACCATGCAACTCAGTTAAAAAAACTGAATAGAACGCAGTTTTCACTCAGATGAAAGACGTATGCTTTCCTTCTAGAGAAGTGTTTTCAAAGACATTCACAGAGTGATTCTACAAAGCCTTTTTTACTGATGTTGGCTTTTAAACGTGTTTTCAGTGGAATTTCTGTCAAACGTAAGACACGGGATTTGCTGTTAAAGAATTGAACATACAGAATGCAAACAAACACTTCCCTACAAGTGAATCGCCTAACCATTCAACTCAGTTCTAAAAACTGAATAGAATGCAGTTTTCACTCACATGAAAGACGTATGCTTTCCTTCTTGAGAAGTGTTTTGAAAGACGTTCTCAGAGTGATTCTGCAAAGCCTTTTTTCTGACGTTGGTTTTAAAAGTGTTTTCAGTGGAATTTCTGTCAAATGCAAGACACGAGATTTGCTGTTAAAGAATTGAATGTACAGAACGCAAAAAAACACTTCCCTACAAGTGAATCGCCTAACCGTGCAACTCAGTTCTAAAAACTCAATAGAATGCAGTTTTCACGCACATGAAAGACGTATGCTTTCCTTCTTGAGAAGTTTTTTCAAAGACGTTCACAGAGTGATTCTACAAAGCCTTTTTACTGATGTTGCCTTTAAACGTGTTTTCAGTGGAATTTCTGTCAAACACAAGACACAAGATTTGCTGTTAAAGAATTGAACATACAGAATGCAAACAAACACTTCCCTACAAGTGAATTGCCTAACCATGCAACTCAGTTCTAAAAACTGAATAGAATGCAGTTTTCACGCAGATGAAAGACGTATGCTTTCCTTCTAGAGAAGTGTTTTCAAAGACATTCACAGAGTGATTCTACAAAGCCTTTTTACTGACGTTGGCTTTTAAACGTGTTTTCAGTGGAATTTCTGTCAAACGCAAGACACGATATTTGCTTTTGAAGAATTGAACATACAGAATGCAAACAAAAACTTCCCTACAAGTGAATCGCCTAACCATGCAACTCAGTTCTAAAAACTGAATAGAATGCAGTTTTCACGCAGATGAAAGACGTATGCTTTCCTTCTTGAGAAGTGTTTTGAAAGACGTTCACAGAGTGATTCTGCAAAGCCTTTTTACTGACCTTGGTTTTAAACGTGTTTTCAGTGGAATTTCTGTCAAACCCAAGACACGAGATTTGCTGTTAAAGAATTAAATGTACGGAACGCAAACAACCACTTCCCTACAAGTGAATCGCCTAACCGTGCAACTCAGTTCAAAAAACTGAATAGAATGCAGTTTTCACTCACATGAAAGACGTATGCTTTCCTTCTAGAGAAGTGTTGTCAAAGACATTCACAGAGTGATTCTACAAAGCCTTTTTACTGATGTTGGCTTTTAAACGTGTTTTCAGTGGAATTTCTGTCAAACGCAAGACACGATATTTGCTTTTGAAGAATTGAACATACAGAATGCAAACAAAAACTTCCCTACAAGTAAATCGCCTAACCATGCAACTCAGTTCTAAAAACTGAATAGAATGCAGTTTTCACTCAGATGAAAGACTTATGCTTTCCTTCTTAAGAAGTCTTTTCAAAGACATTCAAAGAGTGATTCTGCAAAGCCTTTTTACTGACGTTGGTTTTAAACGTGTTTTCAGTGGAATTTCTGTCAAATGCAAGGCACAAGATTTGCTGTTAAAGAATTGAACATACAGAATGCATACAAACACTTCCCTACAAGTGAATAGCCTAACCATGCAACTCAGTTCTAAAAACTGAATAGAATTCAGTTTTCACGCAGATGAAAGACGTATGCTTTTCTTCTTGAGAAGTGTTTTGAAAGACGTTCACAGAGTGATTCTGCAAAGCCTTTTTACTGACGTTGGTTTTAAACGTGTTTTCAGTGGAATTTCTGTCAAACGCAAGACACGATATTTGCTGTTAAAGAATTGAGTTTACAGAATGCAAACAAACACTTCCCTACAAGTGAATCGCCTAACCATGCAACTCAGTTCTAAAAACTGAATAGAACGCAGTTTTCACTCACATGAAAGACGTATGCTTTAGTTCTTGAGAAGTGTTTTCAAAGACTTTCAAAGAGTGATTCTACAAAGCCTTTTTACTGATGTTGGCTTTTAAATGCGGTTTCAGTGGGATTTCTGTCAAACGCAAGACACGATATTTGATGTTAAAGAATTGAATATCCAGAATGCAAACAAACAATTCCCTACAAGTGAATCGCCTAACCATGCAACTCAGTTCTAAAAACTGAATAGAATGCAGTTTTAACGCAGATGAAAGACTTATGCTTTCCTTCTTGAGAAGTGTTTTCAAAGACGTTCACAGAGTGATTCAACAAAGCCTTTTTAGTGACGTTGGCTTTTAAACGTGTTTTCAGTGGAATTTCTGTCAAACGCAAGACACGAGATTTGCTGTTAAAGAATTGACTGTACAGAACGCAAACAAACACTTACCTACAAGTGAATCGCCTAACCATGCAACTCAGTTAAAAAAACTGAATAGAACGCAGTTTTCACTCAGATGAAAGACGTATGCTTTCCTTCTAGAGAAGTGTTTTCAAAGACATTCACAGAGTGATTCTACAAAGCCTTTTTTACTGATGTTGGCTTTTAAACGTGTTTTCAGTGGAATTTCTGTCAAACGTAAGACACGGGATTTGCTGTTAAAGAATTGAACATACAGAATGCAAACAAACACTTCCCTACAAGTGAATCGCCTAACCATTCAACTCAGTTCTAAAAACTGAATAGAATGCAGTTTTCACTCACATGAAAGACGTATGCTTTCCTTCTTGAGAAGTGTTTTGAAAGACGTTCTCAGAGTGATTCTGCAAAGCCTTTTTTCTGACGTTGGTTTTAAAAGTGTTTTCAGTGGAATTTCTGTCAAATGCAAGACACGAGATTTGCTGTTAAAGAATTGAATGTACAGAACGCAAAAAAACACTTCCCTACAAGTGAATCGCCTAACCGTGCAACTCAGTTCTAAAAACTCAATAGAATGCAGTTTTCACGCACATGAAAGACGTATGCTTTCCTTCTTGAGAAGTTTTTTCAAAGACGTTCACAGAGTGATTCTACAAAGCCTTTTTACTGATGTTGCCTTTAAACGTGTTTTCAGTGGAATTTCTGTCAAACACAAGACACAAGATTTGCTGTTAAAGAATTGAACATACAGAATGCAAACAAACACTTCCCTACAAGTGAATTGCCTAACCATGCAACTCAGTTCTAAAAACTGAATAGAATGCAGTTTTCACGCAGATGAAAGACGTATGCTTTCCTTCTAGAGAAGTGTTTTCAAAGACATTCACAGAGTGATTCTACAAAGCCTTTTTACTGACGTTGGCTTTTAAACGTGTTTTCAGTGGAATTTCTGTCAAACGCAAGACACGATATTTGCTTTTGAAGAATTGAACATACAGAATGCAAACAAAAACTTCCCTACAAGTGAATCGCCTAACCATGCAACTCAGTTCTAAAAACTGAATAGAATGCAGTTTTCACGCAGATGAAAGACGTATGCTTTCCTTCTTGAGAAGTGTTTTGAAAGACGTTCACAGAGTGATTCTGCAAAGCCTTTTTACTGACCTTGGTTTTAAACGTGTTTTCAGTGGAATTTCTGTCAAACCCAAGACACGAGATTTGCTGTTAAAGAATTAAATGTACGGAACGCAAACAACCACTTCCCTACAAGTGAATCGCCTAACCGTGCAACTCAGTTCAAAAAACTGAATAGAATGCAGTTTTCACTCACATGAAAGACGTATGCTTTCCTTCTAGAGAAGTGTTGTCAAAGACATTCACAGAGTGATTCTACAAAGCCTTTTTACTGATGTTGGCTTTTAAACGTGTTTTCAGTGGAATTTCTGTCAAACGCAAGACACGATATTTGCTTTTGAAGAATTGAACATACAGAATGCAAACAAAAACTTCCCTACAAGTAAATCGCCTAACCATGCAACTCAGTTCTAAAAACTGAATAGAATGCAGTTTTCACTCAGATGAAAGACTTATGCTTTCCTTCTTAAGAAGTCTTTTCAAAGACATTCAAAGAGTGATTCTGCAAAGCCTTTTTACTGACGTTGGTTTTAAACGTGTTTTCAGTGGAATTTCTGTCAAACGCAAGACACGATATTTGCTGTTAAAGAATTGAGTTTACAGAATGCAAACAAACACTTCCCTACAAGTGAATCGCCTAACCATGCAACTCAGTTCTAAAAACTGAATAGAACGCAGTTTTCACTCACATGAAAGACGTATGCTTTAGTTCTTGAGAAGTGTTTTCAAAGACTTTCAAAGAGTGATTCTACAAAGCCTTTTTACTGATGTTGGCTTTTAAATGCGGTTTCAGTGGGATTTCTGTCAAACGCAAGACACGATATTTGATGTTAAAGAATTGAATATCCAGAATGCAAACAAACAATTCCCTACAAGTGAATCGCCTAACCATGCAACTCAGTTCTAAAAACTGAATAGAATGCAGTTTTAACGCAGATGAAAGACTTATGCTTTCCTTCTTGAGAAGTGTTTTCAAAGACGTTCACAGAGTGATTCAACAAAGCCTTTTTAGTGACGTTGGCTTTTAAACGTGTTTTCAGTGGAATTTCTGTCAAACGCAAGACACGAGATTTGCTGTTAAAGAATTGACTGTACAGAACGCAAACAAACACTTACCTACAAGTGAATCGCCTAACCATGCAACTCAGTTAAAAAAACTGAATAGAACGCAGTTTTCACTCAGATGAAAGACGTATGCTTTCCTTCTAGAGAAGTGTTTTCAAAGACATTCACAGAGTGATTCTACAAAGCCTTTTTTACTGATGTTGGCTTTTAAACGTGTTTTCAGTGGAATTTCTGTCAAACGTAAGACACGGGATTTGCTGTTAAAGAATTGAACATACAGAATGCAAACAAACACTTCCCTACAAGTGAATCGCCTAACCATTCAACTCAGTTCTAAAAACTGAATAGAATGCAGTTTTCACTCACATGAAAGACGTATGCTTTCCTTCTTGAGAAGTGTTTTGAAAGACGTTCACAGAGTGATTCTGCAAAGCCTTTTTACTGACGTTGGTTTTAAACGTGTTTTCAGTGGAATTTCTCTCAAACGCAAGACACGAGATTTGCTGTTAAAGAATTGAACATACAGAATGCAAACAAACACTTCCTTACAAGTGAATCGCCTAACCATGCAACTCAGTTCTAAAAACTGAATAGAATGCAGTTTTCACGCAGATGAAAGACGTATGCTTTCCTTCTAGAGAAGTGTTTTCAAAGACATTCACAGAGTGATTCTACAAAGCCTTTTTACTGACGTTGGCTTTTAAACGTGTTTTCAGTGGAATTTCTGTCAAATGCAAGGCACAAGATTTGCTGTTAAAGAATTGAACATACAGAATGCATACAAACACTTCCCTACAAGTGAATCGCCTAACCATGCAACTCAGTTCTAAAAACTGAATAGAATGCAGTTTTCATGCAGATGAAAGACGTATGCTTTCCTTCTAGAGAAGTGTTGTCAAAGACATTCACAGAGTGATTCTACAAAGCCTTTTTACTGACGTTGGCTTTTAAACGTGTTTTCAGTGGAATTTCTGTCAAACGCAAGACACGATATTTGCTTTTGAAGAATTGAACATACAGAATGCAAACAAAAACTTCCCTACAAGTTAATCGCCTAACCATGCAACTCAGTTCTAAAAACTGAATAGAATGCAGTTTTCACTCACATGAAAGTCGTATGCTTTCCTTCTTGTGAAGTGTTTTGAAAGACGTTCACAGAGTGATTCTGCAAAGCCTTTTTACTGACGTTGGTTTGAAACGTGTTTTCAGTGGAATTTCTGTCAAACCCAAGACACGAGATTTGCTGTTAAAGAACTAAATGTACAGAACGCAAACAAACACTTCCCTACAAGTGAATCGCCTAACCGTGCAACTCAGTTCTAAAAACTGAATAGAATGCAGTTTTCACTCACATGAAAGACGTATGCTTTCCATCTTGAGAAGTGTTTTCAAAGACGTTCACAGAGTGATTCTACAAAGCCTTTTTACTGACGTTGGTTTTAAACGTGTTTTCAGTGGAATTTCTGTCAAACGCAAGACACGAGATTTGCTGTTTAAGAATTGAATGTACAGAATGCAAACAAACACTTCCCTACAAGTGAATCGCCTAACCATGCAACTCAGTTCTAAAAACTGAATAGAATGCAGTTTTCACTCACATGAAAGACATATGCTTTCCGTCTTGAGAAGTGTTTTCAAAGACATTCACAGAGTGATTCTGCAAAGCCTTTTTACTGACGTTGGCTTTTAAACGTGTTTTCAGTGGAATTTCTGTCAAATGCAAGACACGAGATTTGCTGTTAAGGAATTGAATGTACAGAACGCAAACAAACACTTACCTACAAGTGAATCGCCTAACCATGCAACTCAGTTCTAAAAACTGAATAGAATGCAGTTTTCACGCAGATGAAAGACATATGCTTTTCTTCTAGAGAAGTGTTTTCAAAGACATTCACAGAGTGATTCTACAAAGCCTTTTTACTGACGTTGGCTTTTAAAAGTGTTTTCAGTGGAATTTCTGTCAAACGCAAGACACGATATTTGCTTTTGAAGAATTGAACATACAGAATGCAAACAAAAACTTCCCTACAAGTGAATCGCCAAACCATGCAACTCAGTTCTAAAAACTGAATAGAATGCAGTTTTCACGCAGATGAAAGAAGTATGCTTTCCTTCTAGAGAAGTTTTTTGAAAGACGTTCACTGAGTGATTCTGCAAAGCCTTTTTACTGACGTTGGTTTTAAACGTGTTTTCAGTGGAATTTCTCTCAAACGCAAGACACGAGATTTGCTGTTAAAGAATTGAATGTACAGAACGCAAACAAACACTTCCCTACAAGTGAATCGCCTAACCATGCAACTCAGTTCTAAAAACTGAATAGAATGCAGTTTTCACGCAGATGAAAGACGTATGCTTTCCTTCTAGAGAAGTGTTTTCAAAGACATTCACAGAGTGATTCTACAAAGCCTTTTTACTGACGTTGGCTTTTAAACGTGTTTTCAGTGGAATTTTTGTCAAACGCAAGACAAGATATTTGCTTTTGAAGAATTGAACATACAGAATGCAAACAAAAACTTCCCTACAATTGAATCGCCTAACCATGCAACTCAGTTCTAAAAACTGAATAGAATGCAGTTTTCACGCAGATGAAAGACGTATGCTTTCCTTCTTGAGAAGTGTTTTGAAAGACTTTCAAAGAGTGATTCTACAAAGCCTTTTTACTGATGTTGGCTTTTAAATGCGGTTTCAGTGGGATTTCTGTCAAACGCAAGACACGATATTTGATGTTAAAGAATTGAATATCCAGAATGCAAACAAACAATTCCCTACAAGTGAATCGCCTAACCATGCAACTCAGTTCTAAAAACTGAATAGAATGCAGTTTTAACGCAGATGAAAGACTTATGCTTTCCTTCTTGAGAAGTGTTTTCAAAGACGTTCACAGAGTGATTCAACAAAGCCTTTTTAGTGACGTTGGCTTTTAAACGTGTTTTCAGTGGAATTTCTGTCAAACGCAAGACACGAGATTTGCTGTTAAAGAATTGACTGTACAGAACGCAAACAAACACTTACCTACAAGTGAATCGCCTAACCATGCAACTCAGTTAAAAAAACTGAATAGAACGCAGTTTTCACTCAGATGAAAGACATATGCTTTCCTTCTAGAGAAGTGTTTTCAAAGACATTCACAGAGTGATTCTACAAAGCCTTTTTTACTGATGTTGGCTTTTAAACGTGTTTTCAGTGGAATTTCTGTCAAACCTAAGACACGGGATTTGCTGTTAAAGAATTGAACATACAGAATGCAAACAAACACTTCCCTACAAGTGAATCGCCTAACCATTAAACTCAGTTCTAAAAACTGAATAGAATGCAGTTTTCACTCACATGAAAGACGTATGCTTTCCTTCTTGAGAAGTGTTTTGAAAGACGTTCACAGAGTGATTCTGCAAAGCCTTTTTACTGACGTTGGTTTTAAACGTGTTTTCAGTGGAATTTCTCTCAAACGCAAGACACGAGATTTGCTGTTAAAGAATTGAACATACAGAATGCAAACAAACACTTCCTTACAAGTGAATCGCCTAACCATGCAACTCAGTTCTAAAAACTGAATAGAATGCAGTTTTCATGCAGATGAAAGACGTATGCTTTCCTTCTAGAGAAGTGTTGTCAAAGACATTCACAGAGTGATTCTACAAAGCCTTTTTACTGACGTTGGCTTTTAAACGTGTTTTCAGTGGAATTTCTGTCAAACGCAAGACACGATATTTGCTTTTGAAGAATTGAACATACAGAATGCAAACAAAAACTTCCCTACAAGTTAATCGCCTAACCATGCAACTCAGTTCTAAAAACTGAATAGAATGCAGTTTTCACTCACATGAAAGACGTATGCTTTCCTTCTTGTGAAGTGTTTTGAAAGACGTTCACAGAGTGATTCTGCAAAGCCTTTTTACTGACGTTGGTTTGAAACGTGTTTTCAGTGGAATTTCTGTCAAACCCAAGACACGAGATTTGCTGTTAAAGAACTAAATGTACAGAACGCAAACAAACACTTCCCTACAAGTGAATCGCCTAACCGTGCAACTCAGTTCTAAAAACTGAATAGAATGCAGTTTTCACTCACATGAAAGACGTATGCTTTCCATCTTGAGAAGTGTTTTCAAAGACGTTCACAGAGTGATTCTACAAAGCCTTTTTACTGACGTTGGTTTTAAACGTGTTTTCAGTGGAATTTCTGTCAAACGCAAGACACGAGATTTGCTGTTTAAGAATTGAATGTACAGAATGCAAACAAACACTTCCCTACAAGTGAATCGCCTAACCATGCAACTCAGTTCTAAAAACTGAATAGAATGCAGTTTTCACTCACATGAAAGACATATGCTTTCCGTCTTGAGAAGTGTTTTCAAAGACATTCACAGAGTGATTCTGCAAAGCCTTTTTACTGACGTTGGCTTTTAAACGTGTTTTCAGTGGAATTTCTGTCAAATGCAAGACACGAGATTTGCTGTTAAGGAATTGAATGTACAGAACGCAAACAAACACTTACCTACAAGTGAATCGCCTAACCATGCAACTCAGTTCTAAAAACTGAATAGAATGCAGTTTTCACGCAGATGAAAGACATATGCTTTTCTTCTAGAGAAGTGTTTTCAAAGACATTCACAGAGTGATTCTACAAAGCCTTTTTACTGACGTTGGCTTTTAAAAGTGTTTTCAGTGGAATTTCTGTCAAACGCAAGACACGATATTTGCTTTTGAAGAATTGAACATACAGAATGCAAACAAAAACTTCCCTACAAGTGAATCGCCAAACCATGCAACTCAGTTCTAAAAACTGAATAGAATGCAGTTTTCACGCAGATGAAAGAAGTATGCTTTCCTTCTAGAGAAGTTTTTTGAAAGATGTTCACTGAGTGATTCTGCAAAGCCTTTTTACTGACGTTGGTTTTAAACGTGTTTTCAGTGGAATTTCTCTCAAACGCAAGACACGAGATTTGCTGTTAAAGAATTGAATGTACAGAACGCAAACAAACACTTCCCTACAAGTGAATCGCCTAACCATGCAACTCAGTTCTAAAAACTGAATAGAATGCAGTTTTCACGCAGATGAAAGACGTATGCTTTCCTTCTAGAGAAGTGTTTTCAAAGACATTCACAGAGTGATTCTACAAAGCCTTTTTACTGACGTTGGCTTTTAAACGTGTTTTCAGTGGAATTTTTGTCAAAGGCAAGACAAGATATTTGCTTTTGAAGAATTGAACATACAGAATGCAAACAAAAACTTCCCTACAAGTGAATCGCCTAACCATGCAACTCAGTTCTAAAAACTGAATAGAATGCAGTTTTCACGCAGATGAAAGACGTATGCTTTCCTTCTTGAGAAGTGTTTTGAAAGACGTTCACAGAGTGATTCTGCAAAGCCTTTTTACTGACCTTGGTTTTAAACGTGTTTTCAGTGGAATTTCTGTCAAACCCAAGACACGAGATTTGCTGTTAAAGAATTAAATGTACGGAACGCAAACAAACACTTCCCTACAAGTGAATCGCCTAACCGTGCAACTCAGTTCTAAAAACTGAATAGAATGCAGTTTTCACGCAGATGAAAGACATATGCTTTCCTTCTAGAGAACTGTTTTCAAAGACATTCACAGAGTGATTCTACAAAGCCTTTTTACTGACGTTGGCTTTTAAACGTGTTTTCAGTGGAATTTCTGTCAAACGCAAGACACGAGATTTGCTGTTAAAGAATTGAACATACAGAATGCAAACAAACACTTCCCTACAAGTGAATCGCCTAACCATGCAAATCAGTTCTAAAAACTGAATAGAATGCAGTTTTCACTCACATGAAAGACATATGCTTTCCGTCTTGAGAAGTGTTTTTAAAGATATTCACAGAGTGATTCTGCAAAGCCTTTTTTCTGACGTTGGTTTTAAAAGTGTTTTCAGTGGAATTTCTTTCAAATGCAAGACACGAGATTTGCTGTTAAAGAATTGAATGTACAGAACGCAAAAAAACACTTCCCTACAAGTGAATCGCCTAACCGTGCAACTCAGTTCTAAAAACTCAATAGAATGCAGTTTTCACGCACATGAAAGACGTATGCTTTCCTTCTTGAGAAGTTTTTTCAAAGACGTTCACAGAGTGATTCTACAAAGCCTTTTTACTGATGTTGCCTTTAAACGTGTTTTCAGTGGAATTTCTGTCAAACGCAAGACACGATATTTGCTTTTGAAGAATTGAACATACAGAATGCAAACAAAAACTTCCCTACAAGTGAATCGCCTAACCATGCAACTCAGTTCTAAAAACTGAATAGAATGCAGTTTTCACGCAGATGAAAGACGTATGCTTTCCTTCTTGAGAAGTGTTTTGAAAGACGTTCACAGAGTGATTCTGCAAAGCCTTTTTACTGACCTTGGTTTTAAACGTGTTTTCAGTGGAATTTCTGTCAAACCCAAGACACGAGATTTGCTGTTAAAGAATTAAATGTACGGAACGCAAACAACCACTTCCCTACAAGTGAATCGCCTAACCGTGCAACTCAGTTCAAAAAACTGAATAGAATGCAGTTTTCACTCACATGAAAGACGTATGCTTTCCTTCTAGAGAAGTGTTGTCAAAGACATTCACAGAGTGATTCTACAAAGCCTTTTTACTGATGTTGGCTTTTAAACGTGTTTTCAGTGGAATTTCTGTCAAACGCAAGACACGATATTTGCTTTTGAAGAATTGAACATACAGAATGCAAACAAAAACTTCCCTACAAGTAAATCGCCTAACCATGCAACTCAGTTCTAAAAACTGAATAGAATGCAGTTTTCACTCAGATGAAAGACTTATGCTTTCCTTCTTAAGAAGTCTTTTCAAAGACATTCAAAGAGTGATTCTGCAAAGCCTTTTTACTGACGTTGGTTTTAAACGTGTTTTCAGTGGAATTTCTGTCAAATGCAAGGCACAAGATTTGCTGTTAAAGAATTGAACATACAGAATGCATACAAACACTTCCCTACAAGTGAATAGCCTAACCATGCAACTCAGTTCTAAAAACTGAATAGAATTCAGTTTTCACGCAGATGAAAGACGTATGCTTTTCTTCTTGAGAAGTGTTTTGAAAGACGTTCACAGAGTGATTCTGCAAAGCCTTTTTACTGACGTTGGTTTTAAACGTGTTTTCAGTGGAATTTCTGTCAAACGCAAGACACAATATTTGCTGTTAAAGAATTGAGTTTACAGAACGCAAACAAACACTTCCCTACAAGTGAATCGCCTAACCATGCAACTCAGTTCTAAAAACTGAATAGAACGCAGTTTTCACTCACATGAAAGACGTATGCTTTAGTTCTTGAGAAGTGTTTTCAAAGACTTTCAAAGAGTGATTCTACAAAGCCTTTTTACTGATGTTGGCTTTTAAATGCGGTTTCAGTGGGATTTCTGTCAAACGCAAGACACGATATTTGATGTTAAAGAATTGAATATCCAGAATGCAAACAAACAATTCCCTACAAGTGAATCGCCTAACCATGCAACTCAGTTCTAAAAACTGAATAGAATGCAGTTTTAACGCAGATGAAAGACTTATGCTTTCCTTCTTGAGAAGTGTTTTCAAAGACGTTCACAGAGTGATTCAACAAAGACTTTTTAGTGACGTTGGCTTTTAAACGTGTTTTCAGTGGAATTTCTGTCAAACGCAAGACACGAGATTTGCTGTTAAAGAATTGACTGTACAGAACGCAAACAAACACTTACCTACAAGTGAATCGCCTAACCATGCAACTCAGTTAAAAAAACTGAATAGAACGCAGTTTTCACTCAGATGAAAGACGTATGCTTTCCTTCTAGAGAAGTGTTTTCAAAGACATTCACAGAGTGATTCTACAAAGCCTTTTTTAATGATGTTGGCTTTTAAACGTGTTTTCAGTGGAATTTCTGTCAAACGCAAGACACGAGATTTGCTGTTAAAGAATTGAACATACAGAATGCAAACAAACACTTCCCTACAAGTGAATCGCCTAACCATTCAACTCAGTTCTAAAAACTGAATAGAATGCAGTTTTCACTCACATGAAAGACATATGCTTTCCTTCTTGAGAAGTGTTTTGAAAGACGTTCACAGAGTGATTCTGCAAAGCCTTTTTACTGACGTTGGTTTTATACGTGTTTTCAGTGGAATTTCTCTCAAACGCAAGACACGAGATTTGCTGTTAAAGAATTGAACATACAGAATGCAAACAAACACTTCCTTACAAGTGAATCGCCTAACCATGCAACTCAGTTCTAAAAACTGAATAGAATGCAGTTTTCACGCAGATGAAAGACGTATGTTTCCTTCTAGAGAAGTGTTTTCAAAGACATTCACAGAGTGATTCTACAAAGCCTTTTTACTGACGTTGGCTTTTAAACGTGTTTTCAGTGGAATTTCTGTCAAATGCAAGGCACAAGATTTGCTGTTAAAGAATTGAACATACAGAATGCATACAAACACTTCCCTACAAGTGAATCGCCTAACCATGCAACTCAGTTCTAAAATCTGAATAGAATGCAGTTTTCATGCAGATGAAAGACGTATGCTTTCCTTCTAGAGAAGTGTTGTCAAAGACATAAACAGAGTGATTCTACAAAGCCTTTTTACTGACGTTGGCTTTTAAACGTGTTTTCAGTGGAATTTCTGTCAAATGCAAAGCACAAGATTTGCTGTTAAAGAATTGAACATACAGAATGCATAGAAACACTTCCCTACAAGTGAATCGCCTAACCATGCAACTCAGTTCTAAAAACTGAATAGAATGCAGTTTTCATGCAGATGAAAAACGTATGCTTTCCTTCTAGAGAAGTGTTTTCAAAGACATTCACAGAGTGATTCTACAAAGCCTTTTTACTGACGTTGGTTTGAAACGTGTTTTCAGTGGAATTTCTGTCAAACCCAAGACACGAGATTTGCTGTTAAAGAACTAAATGTACAGAACGCAAACAAACACTTCCCTACAAGTGAATCGCCTAACCGTGCAACTCAGTTCTAAAAACTGAATAGAATGCAGTTTTCACTCACATGAAAGACGTATGCTTTCCATCTTGAGAAGTGTTTTCAAAGACGTTCACAGAGTGATTCTACAAAGCCTTATAACTGACGTTGGTTTTAAACGTGTTTTCAGTGGAATTTCTGTCAAACGCAAGACACGAGATTTGCTGTTTAAGAATTGAATGTACAGAACGCAAACAAACACTTCCCTACAAGTGAATCGCCTAACCGTGCAACTCAGTTCTAAAAACTGAATAGAATGCAGTTTTCACTCAGATGAAACACGTATGCTTTAGTTCTTGAGAAGTGTTTTCAAAGACTTTCACAGAGTGATTCTACAAAGCCTTTTTACTGACGTTGGCTTTTAAACGCGGTTTCAGTGGAATTTCTGTCAAATGCAAGACACGAGATTTGCTGTTAAAGAATTGAACATACAGAATGCAAACAAACACTTCCCTACAAGTGAATCGCCTAACCATGCAACTCAGTTCTAAAAACTGAATAGAATGCAGTTTTCACTCACATGAAAGACGTATGCTTTCCTTCTTGACAAGTGTTTTGAAAGACGTTCACAGAGTGATTCTGCAAAGCCTTTTTACTGACGTTGGTTTTAAACGTGTTTTCAGTGGAATTTCTCTCAAACGCAAGACACGATATTTGCTGTTAAAGAATTGACTGTACAGAATGCAAACAAACACTTACCTACAAGTGAATCGCCTAACCATGCAACTCAGTTCTAAAAACTGAATAGAATGCAGTTTTCATGCAGATGAAAAACGTATGCTTTCCTTCTAGAGAAGTGTTTTCAAAGACATTCACAGAGTGATTCTACAAAGCCTTTTTACTGACGTTGGCTTTTAAACGTGTTTTCAGTGGAATTTCTGTCAAATGCAAAGCACAAGATTTGCTGTTAAAGAATTGAACATACAGAATGCATAGAAACACTTCCCTACAAGTGAATCGCCTAACCATGCAACTCAGTTCTAAAAACTGAATAGAATGCAGTTTTCATGCAGATGAAAAACGTATGCTTTCCTTCTAGAGAAGTGTTTTCAAAGACATTCACAGAGTGATTCTACAAAGCCTTTTTACTGACGTTGGCTTTTAAACGTGTTTTCAGTGGAATTTCTGTCAAACGCAAGACACGATATTTGCTTTTGAAGAATTGAACATACAGAATGCAAACAAAAACTTCCCTACAAGTTAATCGCCTAACCATGCAACTCAGTTCTAAAAACTGAATAGAATGCAGTTTTCACTCACATGAAAGACGTATGCTTTCCTTCTTGAGAAGTGTTTTCAAAGACGTTCACAGAGTGATTCTACAAAGCCTTTTTACTGACGTTGGTTTTAAACGTGTTTTCAGTGGAATTTCTGTCAAACGCAAGACACGAGATTTGCTGTTAAAGAATTGAATGTACAGAACGAAAACAAACACTTCCCTACAAGTGAATCGCCTAACCGTGCAACTCAGTTCTAAAAACTGAATAGAATGCAGTTTTCACTCAGATGAAACACGTATGCTTTAGTTCTTGAGAAGTGTTTTCAAAGACTTTCACAGAGTGATTCTACAAAGCCTTTTTACTGACGTTGGCTTTTAAACGCGGTTTCAGTGGAATTTCTGTCAAACGCAAGACACGATATTTAATGTTAAAGAATTGAATATCCAGAATGCAAACAAACAATTCCCTACAAGTGAATCGCCTAACCATGCAACTCAGTTCTAAAAACTGAATAGAATGCAGTTTTCACGCAGATGAAAGACGTATGCTTTCCTTCTTGAGAAGTGTTTTCAAAGACGTTCACAGAGTGATTCTGCAAAGCCTTTTTTCTGACGTTGGTTTTAAATGTGTTTTCAGTGGAATTTCTGTCAAACGCAAGACACGAGATTTGCTGTTAAAGAATTGAATGTACAGAACGCAAACAAACACTTCCCTACAAGTGAATTGCCTAACCATGCAACTCAGTTCTAAAAACTGAATAGAACGCAGTTTTCACTCAGATGAAAGACGTATGCTTCCCTTCTAGAGAAGTGTTTTCAAAGACGTTCACAGAGTGATTCTACAAAGCCTTTTTACTGACGTTGGCTTTTAAACGTGTTTTCAGTGGAATTTCTGTCAAACGCAAGACACGTTATTTGCTTTTGAAGAATTGAACATACAGAATGCAAACAAAAACTTCCCTACAAGTGAATCGCCTCACCATGCAACTCAGTTCTAAAAAATGAATAGAATGCAGTTTTCACGCAGATGAAAGACGTATGCTTTCCTTCTTGAGAAGTGTTTTGAAAGACGTTCACAGAGTGATTCTGCAAAGCCTTTTTACTGACGTTGGTTTTAAACGTGTTTTCAGTGGAATTTCTGTCAAACCCAAGACACGAGATTTGCTGTTAAAGAATTAAATGTACAGAACGCAAACAAACACTTCCCTACAAGTGAATCGCCTAACCATGCATCTCAGTTCTAAAAACTGAATAGAATGCAGTTTTCACTCAGATGAAATACGTATGCTTTCCTTCTTGAGAAGTGTTTTCAAAGACTTTCACAGAGTGATTCTACAAAGCCTTTTTACTGACGTTGGCTTTTAAACGCGGTTTCAGTGGAATTTCTGTCAAACGCAAGACACGATATTTGCTGTTAAAGAATTGAATATCCAGAATGCAAACAAACAATTCCCTACAAGTGTATCGCCTAACCATGCAACTCAGTTCTAAAAACTGAATAGAATGCAGTTTTCACTTAGATGAAAGACGTATGCTTTCCTTCTAGAGAAGTGTTTTCAAAGACATTCACAGAGTGATTCTACAAAGCCTTTTTACTGACGTTGGCTTTTAAACGTGTTTTCAGTGGAATTTCTGTCAAACGCAAGACACGATATTTGCTTTTGAAGAATTGAACATACAGAATGCAAACAAAAACTTCCCTACAAGTGAATCGCCTAACCATGCAACTCAGTTCTAAAAACTGAATAGAATGCAGTTTTCACGCAGATGAAAGACGTAATCTTTCCTTCTAGAGAAGTGTTGTCAAAGACATTCACAGAGTGATTCTACAAAGCCTTTTTACTGACGTTGGCTTTTAAACGTGTTTTCAGTGGAATTTCTGTCAAACGCAAGACACGATATTTGCTTTTGAAGAATTGAACATACAGAATGCAAACAAAAACTTCCCTACAAGTTAATCGCCTAACCATGCAACTCAGTTCTAAAAACTGAATAGAATGCAGTTTTCACTCACATGAAAGACGTATGCTTTCCTTCTTGAGAAGTGTTTTGAAAGACGTTCACAGAGTGATTCTGCAAAGCCTTTTTACTGACGTTGGTTTGAAACGTGTTTTCAGTGGAATTTCTGTCAAACCCATGACACGAGATTTGCTGTTAAAGAACTAAATGTACAGAACGCTAACAAACACTTCCCTATAAGTGAATCGCCTAACCGTGCAACTCAGTTCTAAAAACTGAATAGAATGCAGTTTTCACTCACATGAAAGACGTATGCTTTCCTTCTTGAGAAGTGTTTTCAAAGACGTTCACAGAGTGATTCTACAAAGCCTTTTTACTGACGTTGGTTTTAAACGTGTTTTCAGTGGAATTTCTGTCAAACGCAAGACACGAGATTTGCTGTTAAAGAATTGAATGTACAGAACGAAAACAAACACTTCCCTACAAGTGAATCGCCTAACCGTGCAACTCAGTTCTAAAAACTGAATAGAATGCAGTTTTCACTCAGATGAAACACGTATGCTTTAGTTCTTGAGAAGTGTTTTCAAAGACTTTCACAGAGTGATTCTACAAAGCCTTTTTACTGACGTTGGCTTTTAAACGCGGTTTCAGTGGAATTTCTGTCAAACGCAAGACACGATATTTAATGTTAAAGAATTGAATATCCAGAATGCAAACAAACAATTCCCTACAAGTGAATCGCCTAACCATGCAACTCAGTTCTAAAAACTGAATAGAATGCAGTTTTCACGCAGATGAAAGACGTATGCTTTCCTTCTTGAGAAGTGTTTTCAAAGACGTTCACAGAGTGATTCTGCAAAGCCTTTTTTCTGACGTTGGTTTTAAATGTGTTTTCAGTGGAATTTCTGTCAAACGCAAGACACGAGATTTGCTGTTAAAGAATTGAATGTACAGAACGCAAACAAACACTTCCCTACAAGTGAATTGCCTAACCATGCAACTCAGTTCTAAAAACTGAATAGAACGCAGTTTTCACTCAGATGAAAGACGTATGCTTCCCTTCTAGAGAAGTGTTTTCAAAGACGTTCACAGAGTGATTCTACAAAGCCTTTTTACTGACGTTGGCTTTTAAACGTGTTTTCAGTGGAATTTCTGTCAAACGCAAGACACGTTATTTGCTTTTGAAGAATTGAACATACAGAATGCAAACAAAAACTTCCCTACAAGTGAATCGCCTCACCATGCAACTCAGTTCTAAAAAATGAATAGAATGCAGTTTTCACGCAGATGAAAGACGTATGCTTTCCTTCTTGAGAAGTGTTTTGAAAGACGTTCACAGAGTGATTCTGCAAAGCCTTTTTACTGACGTTGGTTTTAAACGTGTTTTCAGTGGAATTTCTGTCAAACCCAAGACACGAGATTTGCTGTTAAAGAATTAAATGTACAGAACGCAAACAAACACTTCCCTACAAGTGAATCGCCTAACCATGCATCTCAGTTCTAAAAACTGAATAGAATGCAGTTTTCACTCAGATGAAATACGTATGCTTTCCTTCTTGAGAAGTGTTTTCAAAGACTTTCACAGAGTGATTCTACAAAGCCTTTTTACTGACGTTGGCTTTTAAACGCGGTTTCAGTGGAATTTCTGTCAAACGCAAGACACGATATTTGCTGTTAAAGAATTGAATATCCAGAATGCAAACAAACAATTCCCTACAAGTGTATCGCCTAACCATGCAACTCAGTTCTAAAAACTGAATAGAATGCAGTTTTCACTTAGATGAAAGACGTATGCTTTCCTTCTAGAGAAGTGTTTTCAAAGACATTCACAGAGTGATTCTACAAAGCCTTTTTACTGACGTTGGCTTTTAAACGTGTTTTCAGTGGAATTTCTGTCAAACGCAAGACACGATATTTGCTTTTGAAGAATTGAACATACAGAATGCAAACAAAAACTTCCCTACAAGTGAATCGCCTAACCATGCAACTCAGTTCTAAAAACTGAATAGAATGCAGTTTTCACGCAGATGAAAGACGTAATCTTTCCTTCTAGAGAAGTGTTGTCAAAGACATTCACAGAGTGATTCTACAAAGCCTTTTTACTGACGTTGGCTTTTAAACGTGTTTTCAGTGGAATTTCTGTCAAACGCAAGACACGATATTTGCTTTTGAAGAATTGAACATACAGAATGCAAACAAAAACTTCCCTACAAGTAAATCGCCTAACCATGCAACTCAGTTCTAAAAACTGAATAGAATGCAGTTTTCACTCACATGAAAGACGTATGCTTTCCTTCTTGAGAAGTGTTTTGAAAGACGTTCACAGAGTGATTCTGCAAAGCCTTTTTACTGACGTTGGTTTGAAACGTGTTTTCAGTGGAATTTCTGTCAAACCCAAGACACAAGATTTGCTGTTAAAGAACTAAATGTACAGAACGCAAACAAACACTTCCCTACAAGTGAATCGCCTAACCGTGCAACTCAGTTCTAAAAACTGAATAGAATGCAGTTTTCACTCACATGAAAGACGTATGCTTTCCATCTTGAGAAGTGTTTTCAAAGACGTTCACAGAGTGATTCTACAAAGCCTTTTTACTGACGTTGGTTTTAAACGTGTTTTCAGTGGAATTTCTGTCAAACGCAAGACACGAGATTTGCTGTTTAAGAATTGAATGTACAGAACGCAAACAAACACTTCCCTACAAGTGAATCGCCTAACCGTGCAACTCAGTTCTAAAAACTGAATAGAATGCAGTTTTCACTCAGATGAAACACGTATGCTTTAGTTCTTGAGAAGTGTTTTCAAAGACTTTCACAGAGTGATTCTACAAAGCCTTTTTACTGACGTTGGCTTTTAAACGCGGTTTCAGTGGAATTTCTGTCAAATGCAAGACACGATATTTAATGTTAAAGAATTGAATATCCAGAATGCAAACAAACAATTCCCTACAAGTGAATCGCCTAACCATGCAACTCAGTTCTAAAAACTGAATAGAATGCAGTTTTCACTCAGATGAAAGACGTATGCTTTCCTTCTTGAGAACTTTTTTCAAAGACGTTCACAGAGTGATTCTACAAAGCCTTTTTACTGACGTTGGCTTTTAAACGTGTTTTCAGTGGAATTTCTGTCAAACGCAAGACACGAGATTTGCTGTTAAAGAATTGAACATACAGAATGCAAACAAACACTTCCCTACAAGTGAATCGCCTAACCATGCAACTCAGTTCTAAAAACTGAATAGAATGCAGTTTTCACTCACATGAAAGACGTATGCTTTCCTTCTTGAGAAGTGTTTTGAAAGACGTTCACAGAGTGATTCTGCAAAGCCTTTTTACTGACGTTGGTTTTAAACGTGTTTTCAGTGGAATTTCTCTCAAACGCAAGACACGAGATTTGCTGTTAAAGAATTGACTGTACAGAACGCAAACAAACACTTCCCTACAAGTGAATCGCCTAACCATGCAACTCAGTTCTAAAAACTGAATAGAATGCAGTTTTCACGCAGATGAAAGACGTATGCTTTCCTTCTAGAGAAGTGTTTTCAAAGACATTCACAGAGTGATTCTACAAAGCCTTTTTACTGACGTTGGCTTTTAAACGTGTTTTCAGTGGAATTTCTGTCAAATGCAAAGCACAAGATTTGCTGTTAAAGAATTGAACATACAGAATGCATAGAAACACTTCCCTACAAGTGAATCGCCTAACCATGCAACTCAGTTCTAAAAACTGAATAGAATGCAGTTTTCATGCAGATGAAAAACGTATGCTTTCCTTCTAGAGAAGTGTTTTCAAAGACATTCACAGAGTGATTCTACAAAGCCTTTTTACTGACGTTGGCTTTTAAACGTGTTTTCAGTGGAATTTCTGTCAAACGCAAGACACGATATTTGCTTTTGAAGAATTGAACATACAGAATGCAAACAAAAACTTCCCTACAAGTTAATCGCCTAACCATGCAACTCAGTTCTAAAAACTGAATAGAATGCATTTTTCACTCACATGAAAGACGTATGCTTTCCTTCTTGAGAAGTGTTTTGAAAGACGTTCACAGAGTGATTCTGCAAAGCCTTTTTACTGACGTTGGTTTGAAACGTGTTTTCAGTGGAATTTCTGTCAAACCCAAGACACGAGATTTGCTGTTAAAGAACTAAATGTACAGAACGCTAACAAACACTCCCCTATAAGTGAATCGCCTAACCGTGCAACTCAGTTCTAAAAACTGAATAGAATGCAGTTTTCACTCACATGAAAGACGTATGCTTTCCTTCTTGAGAAGTGTTTTCAAAGACGTTCACAGAGTGATTCTACAAAGCCTTTTTACTGACGTTGGTTTTAAACGTGTTTTCAGTGGAATTTCTGTCAAACGCAAGACACGAGATTTGCTGTTAAAGAATTGAATGTACAGAACGAAAACAAACACTTCCCTACAAGTGAATCGCCTAACCGTGCAACTCAGTTCTAAAAACTGAATAGAATGCAGTTTTCACTCAGATGAAACACGTATGCTTTAGTTCTTGAGAAGTGTTTTCAAAGACTTTCACAGAGTGATTCTACAAAGCCTTTTTACTGACGTTGGCTTTTAAACGCGGTTTCAGTGGAATTTCTGTCAAACGCAAGACACGATATTTAATGTTAAAGAATTGAATATCCAGAATGCAAACAAACAATTCCCTACAAGTGAATCGCCTAACCATGCAACTCAGTTCTAAAAACTGAATAGAATGCAGTTTTCACGCAGATGAAAGACGTATGCTTTCCTTCTTGAGAAGTGTTTTCAAAGACGTTCACAGAGTGATTCTACAAAGCCTTTTTACTGACGTTGGCTTTTAAACGTGTTTTCAGTGGAATTTCTGTCAAACGCAAGACACGAGATTTGCTGTTAAAGAATTGAATGTACAGAACGCAAACAAACACTTCCCTACAAGTGAATTGCCTAACCATGCAACTCAGTTCTAAAAACTGAATAGAACGCAGTTTTCACTCAGATGAAAGACGTATGCTTCCCTTCTAGAGAAGTGTTTTCAAAGACGTTCACAGAGTGATTCTACAAAGCCTTTTTACTGACGTTGGCTTTTAAACGTGTTTTCAGTGGAATTTCTGTCAAACGCAAGACACGTTATTTGCTTTTGAAGAATTGAACATACAGAATGCAAACAAAAACTTCCCTACAAGTGAATCGCCTCACCATGCAACTCAGTTCTAAAAAATGAATAGAATGCAGTTTTCACGCAGATGAAAGACGTATGCTTTCCTTCTTGAGAAGTGTTTTGAAAGACGTTCACAGAGTGATTCTGCAAAGCCTTTTTACTGACGTTGGTTTTAAACGTGTTTTCAGTGGAATTTCTGTCAAAACCAAGACACGAGATTTGCTGTTAAAGAATTAAATGTACAGAACGCAAACAAACACTTCCCTACAAGTGAATCGCCTAACCATGCATCTCAGTTCTAAAAACTGAATAGAATGCAGTTTTCACTCAGATGAAATACGTATGCTTTCCTTCTTGAGAAGTGTTTTCAAAGACGTTCACAGAGTGATTCTACAAAGCCTTTTTACTGACGTTGGTTTTAAACGTGTTTTCAGTGGAATTTCTGTCAAACGCAAGACACGAGATTTGCTGTTTAAGAATTGAATGTACAGAACGCAAACAAACACTTCCCTACAAGTGAATCGCCTAACCGTGCAACTCAGTTCTAAAAACTGAATAGAATGCAGTTTTCACTCAGATGAAACACGTATGCTTTAGTTCTTGAGAAGTGTTTTCAAAGACTTTCACAGAGTGATTCTACAAAGCCTTTTTACTGACGTTGGCTTTTAAACGCGGTTTCAGTGGAATTTCTGTCAAATGCAAGACACGATATTTAATGTTAAAGAATTGAATATCCAGAATGCAAACAAACAATTCCCTACAAGTGAATCGCCTAACCATGCAACTCAGTTCTAAAAACTGAATAGAATGCAGTTTTCACTCAGATGAAAGACGTATGCTTTCCTTCTTGAGAACTTTTTTCAAAGACGTTCACAGAGTGATTCTACAAAGCCTTTTTACTGACGTTGGCTTTTAAACGTGTTTTCAGTGGAATTTCTGTCAAACGCAAGACACGAGATTTGCTGTTAAAGAATTGAACATACAGAATGCAAACAAACACTTCCCTACAAGTGAATCGCCTAACCATGCAACTCAGTTCTAAAAACTGAATAGAATGCAGTTTTCACTCACATGAAAGACGTATGCTTTCCTTCTTGAGAAGTGTTTTGAAAGACGTTCACAGAGTGATTCTGCAAAGCCTTTTTACTGACGTTGGTTTTAAACGTGTTTTCAGTGGAATTTCTCTCAAACGCAAGACACGAGATTTGCTGTTAAAGAATTGACTGTACAGAACGCAAACAAACACTTCCCTACAAGTGAATCGCCTAACCATGCAACTCAGTTCTAAAAACTGAATAGAATGCAGTTTTCACGCAGATGAAAGACGTATGCTTTCCTTCTAGAGAAGTGTTTTCAAAGACATTCACAGAGTGATTCTACAAAGCCTTTTTACTGACGTTGGCTTTTAAACGTGTTTTCAGTGGAATTTCTGTCAAATGCAAAGCACAAGATTTGCTGTTAAAGAATTGAACATACAGAATGCATAGAAACACTTCCCTACAAGTGAATCGCCTAACCATGCAACTCAGTTCTAAAAACTGAATAGAATGCAGTTTTCATGCAGATGAAAAACGTATGCTTTCCTTCTAGAGAAGTGTTTTCAAAGACATTCAAAGAGTGATTCTACAAAGCCTTTTTACTGACGTTGGCTTTTAAACGTGTTTTCAGTGGAATTTCTGTCAAACGCAAGACACGATATTTGCTTTTGAAGAATTGAACATACAGAATGCAAACAAAAACTTCCCTACAAGTTAATCGCCTAACCATGCAACTCAGTTCTAAAAACTGAATAGAATGCATTTTTCACTCACATGAAAGACGTATGCTTTCCTTCTTGAGAAGTGTTTTGAAAGACGTTCACAGAGTGATTCTGCAAAGCCTTTTTACTGACGTTGGTTTGAAACGTGTTTTCAGTGGAATTTCTGTCAAACCCAAGACACGAGATTTGCTGTTAAAGAACTAAATGTACAGAACGCTAACAAACACTCCCCTATAAGTGAATCGCCTAACCGTGCAACTCAGTTCTAAAAACTGAATAGAATGCAGTTTTCACTCACATGAAAGACGTATGCTTTCCTTCTTGAGAAGTGTTTTCAAAGACGTTCACAGAGTGATTCTACAAAGCCTTTTTACTGACGTTGGTTTTAAACGTGTTTTCAGTGGAATTTCTGTCAAACGCAAGACACGAGATTTGCTGTTAAAGAATTGAATGTACAGAACGAAAACAAACACTTCCCTACAAGTGAATCGCCTAACCGTGCAACTCAGTTCTAAAAACTGAATAGAATGCAGTTTTCACTCAGATGAAACACGTATGCTTTAGTTCTTGAGAAGTGTTTTCAAAGACTTTCACAGAGTGATTCTACAAAGCCTTTTTACTGATGTTGGCTTTTAAACGCGGTTTCAGTGGAATTTCTGTCAAACGCAAGACACGATATTTAATGTTAAAGAATTGAATATCCAGAATGCAAACAAACAATTCCCTACAAGTGAATCGCCTAACCATGCAACTCAGTTCTAAAAACTGAATAGAATGCAGTTTTCACGCAGATGAAAGACGTATGCTTTCCTTCTTGAGAAGTGTTTTCAAAGACGTTCACAGAGTGATTCTACAAAGCCTTTTTACTGACGTTGGCTTTTAAACGTGTTTTCAGTGGAATTTCTGTCAAACGCAAGACACGAGATTTGCTGTTAAAGAATTGAATGTACAGAACGCAAACAAACACTTCCCTACAAGTGAATTGCCTAACCATGCAACTCAGTTCTAAAAACTGAATAGAACGCAGTTTTCACTCAGATGAAAGACGTATGCTTCCCTTCTAGAGAAGTGTTTTCAAAGACGTTCACAGAGTGATTCTACAAAGCCTTTTTACTGACGTTGGCTTTTAAACGTGTTTTCAGTGGAATTTCTGTCAAACGCAAGACACGTTATTTGCTTTTGAAGAATTGAACATACAGAATGCAAACAAAAACTTCCCTACAAGTGAATCGCCTCACCATGCAACTCAGTTCTAAAAAATGAATAGAATGCAGTTTTCACGCAGATGAAAGACGTATGCTTTCCTTCTTGAGAAGTGTTTTGAAAGACGTTCACAGAGTGATTCTGCAAAGCCTTTTTACTGACGTTGGTTTTAAACGTGTTTTCAGTGGAATTTCTGTCAAACCCAAGACACGAGATTTGCTGTTAAAGAATTAAATGTACAGAACGCAAACAAACACTTCCCTACAAGTGAATCGCCTAACCATGCATCTCAGTTCTAAAAACTGAATAGAATGCAGTTTTCACTCAGATGAAATACGTATGCTTTCCTTCTTGAGAAGTGTTTTCAAAGACTTTCACAGAGTGATTCTACAAAGCCTTTTTACTGACGTTGGCTTTTAAACGCGGTTTCAGTGGAATTTCTGTCAAACGCAAGACACGATATTTGCTGTTAAAGAATTGAATATCCAGAATGCAAACAAACAATTCCCTACAAGTGTATCGCCTAACCATGCAACTCAGTTCTAAAAACTGAATAGAATGCAGTTTTCACTCAGATGAAAGACGTATGATTTCCTTCTAGAGAAGTGTTTTCAAAGACATTCACAGAGTGATTCTACAAAGCCTTTTTACTGACGTTGGCTTTTAAACGTGTTTTCAGTGGAATTTCTGTCAAACGCAAGACACGATATTTGCTTTTGAAGAATTGAACATACAGAATGCAAACAAAAACTTCCCTACAAGTGAATCGCGTAACCATGCAACTCAGTTCTAAAAACTGAATAGAATGCAGTTTTCACGCAGATGAAAGACGTATGATTTCCTTCTTGAGAAGTGTTTTGAAAGACGTTCACAGAGTGATTCTGCAAAGCCTTTTTACTGACGTTGGCTTTTAAACGTGTTTTCAGTGGAATTTCTGTCAAACGCAAGACACGATATTTGCTTTTGAAGAATTGAACATACAGAATGCAAACAAAAACTTCCCTACAAGTTAATCGCCTAACCATGCAACTCAGTTCTAAAAACTGAATAGAATGCAGTTTTCACTCACATGAAAGACGTATGCTTTCCTTCTTGAGAAGTGTTTTGAAAGACGTTCACACAGTGATTCTGCAAAGCCTTTTTACTGACGTTGGTTTTAAACGTGTTTTCAGTGGAATTTCTCTCAAACGCAAGACACGAGATTTGCTGTTAAAGAATTGAACATACAGAATGCAAACAAACACTTCCTTACAAGTGAATCGCCTAACCATGCAACTCAGTTCTAAAAACTGAATAGAATGCAGTTTTCACGCAGATGAAAGACGTATGCTTTCCTTCTAGAGAAGTGTTGTCAAAGACATTCACAGAGTGATTCTACAAAGCCTTTTTACTGACGTTGACTTTTAAACGTGTTTTCAGTGGAATTTCTGTCAAACGCAAGACACGATATTTGCTTTTGAAGAATTGAACATACAGAATGCAAACAAAAACTTCCCTACAAGTTAATCGCCTAACCATGCAACTCAGTTCTAAAAACTGAATAGAATGCAGTTTTCACTCACATGAAAGACGTATGCTTTCCTTCTTGAGAAGTGTTTTGAAAGACGTTCACAGAGTGATTCTGCAAAGCCTTTTTACTGACGTTGGTTTGAAACGTGTTTTCAGTGGAATTTCTGTCAAACCCAAGACACGAGATTTGCTGTTAAAGAATTGAATGTACAGAACGCAAAAAAACACTTCCCAACAAGTGAATCGCCTAACCGTGCAACTCAGTTCTAAAAACTGAATAGAATGCAGTTTTCACTCACATGAAAGACGTATGCTTTCCATCTTGAGAAGTGTTTTCAAAGACGTTCACAGAGTGATTCTACAAAGCCTTTTTACTGACGTTGGTTTTAAACGTGTTTTCAGTGGAATTTCTGTCAAACGCAAGACACGAGATTTGCTGTTAAAGAATTGAATGTACAGAACGCAAACAAACACTTCCCAACAAGTGAATCGCCTAACCGTGCAACTCAGTTCTAAAAACTGAATAGAATGCAGTTTTCACTCCGATGAAACACGTATGCTTTAGTTCTTGAGAAGTGTTTTCAAAGACTTTCACAGAGTGATTCTACAAAGCCTTTTTACTGACGTTGGCTTTTAAATGCGATTTCAGTGGAATTTCTGTCAAATGCAAGACACGATATTTAATGTTAAAGAATTGAATATCCAGAATGCAAACAAACAATTCCCTACAAGTGAATCGCCTAACCATGCAACTCAGTTCTAAAAACTGAATAGAATGCAGTTTTCACTCAGACGAAAGACGTATGCTTTCCTACTAGAGAAGTGTTTTCAAAGACATTCACAGAGTGATTCTACAAAATCTTTTTTACTGATGTTGGCTTTTAAACGTGTTTTCAGTGGAATTTCTGTCAAATGCAAGACACGAGATTTGCTGTTAAAGAATTGAACATACAGAATGCAAACAAACACTTCCCTACAAGTGAATCGCCTAACCATGCAACTCAGTTCTAAAAACTGAATAGAATGCAGTTTTCACTCACATGAAAGACGTATGCTTTCCTTCTTGAGAAGTGTCTTGAAAGACGTTCACAGAGTGATTCTGCAAAGCCTTTTTACTGACGTTGGTTTTAAACGTGTTTTCAGTGGAATTTCTCTCAAACGCAAGACACGAGATTTGCTGTTAAAGAATTGACTGTACAGAACGCAAACAAACACTTACCTACAAGTGAATCGCCTAACTATGCAACTCAGTTCTAAAAACTGAATAGAATGCAGTTTTCACGCAGATGAAAGACGTATGCTTTCCTTCTAGAGAAGTGTTTTCAAAGACATTCACAGAGTGATTCTACAAAGCCTTTTTAATGACGTTGGCTTTTAAACGTGTTTTCAGTGGAATTTCTGTCAAATGCAAAGCACAAGATTTGCTGTTAAAGAATTGAACATACAGAATGCATAGAAACACTTCCCTACAAGTGAATCGCCTAAACATGCAACTCAGTTCTAAAAACTGAATAGAATGCAGTTTTCATGCAGATGAAAAACGTATGCTTTCCTTCTAGAGAAGTGTTTTCAAAGACATTCACAGAGTGATTCTACAAAGCCTTTTTACTGACGTTGGCTTTTAAACGTGTTTTCAGTGGAATTTCTGTCAAACGCAAGACACGATATTTGCTTTTGAAGAATTGAACATACAGAATGCAAACAAAAACTTCCCTACAACTTAATCGCCTAACCATGCAACTCAGTTCTAAAAACTGAATAGAATGCAGTTTTCACTCACATGAAAGACGTATGCTTTCCTTCTTGAGAAGTGTTTTGAAAGACGTTCACAGAGTGATTCTGCAAAGCCTTTTTACTGACGTTGGTTTGAAACGTGTTTTCAGTGGAATTTCTGTCAAACCCAAGACACGAGATTTGCTGTTAAAGAACTAAATGTACAGAACGCTAACAAACACTTCCCTATAAGTGAATCGCCTAACCGTGCAACTCAGTTCTAAAAACTGAATAGAATGCAGTTTTCACTCACATGAAAGACGTATGCTTTCCTTCTTGAGAAGTGTTTTCAAAGACGTTCACAGAGTGATTCTACAAAGCCTTTTTACTGACGTTAGTTTTAAACGTGTTTTCAGTGGAATTTCTGTCAAACGCAAGACACGAGATTTGCTGTTAAAGAATTGAATGTACAGAACGAAAACAAACACTTCCCTACAAGTGAATCGCCTAACCGTGCAACTCAGTTCTAAAAACTGAATAGAATGCAGTTTTCACTCAGATGAAACACGTATGCTTTAGTTCTTGAGAAGTGTTTTCAAAGACTTTCACAGAGTGATTCTACAAAGCCTTTTTACTGACGTTGGCTTTTAAACGCGGTTTCAGTGGAATTTCTGTCAAACGCAAGACACGATATTTAATGTTAAAGAATTGAATATCCAGAATGCAAACAAACAATTCCCTACAAGTGAATCGCCTAACCATGCAACTCAGTTCTAAAAACTGAATAGAATGCAGTTTTCACGCAGATGAAAGACGTATGCTTTCCTTCTTGAGAAGTGTTTTCAAAGACGTTCACAGAGTGATTCTACAAAGCCTTTTTACTGACGTTGGCTTTTAAACGTGTTTTCAGTGGAATTTCTGTCAAACGCAAGACACAAGATTTGCTGTTAAAGAATTGAATGTACAGAACGCAAACAAACACTTCCCTACAAGTGAATCGCCTAAACATTCAAATCACTTCTAAAAACTGCATAGAATGCAGTTTTCACTCAGAGGAAAGACATATGCTTTCCTTCTAGAGAAGTGTTTTCAAAGACATTCACAGAGTGATTCTACAAAGCCTTTTTTACTGATGTTGGCTTTTTATCGTGTTTTCAGTGGAATTTCTCTCAAACGCAAGACACGAGATTTGCTGTTAAAGAATTGAACATACAGAACGCAAACAAACACTTCCCTACAAGTGAATCGCCTAACCATGCAACTCAGTTCTAAAAACTGAATAGAATGCAGTTTTCACGCAGATGAAAGACGTATGCTTTCCTTCTAGAGAAGTGTTTCAAAGACATTCACAGAGTGATTCTACAAAGCCTTTTTACTGACGTTGGCTTTGAAACGTGTTTTCAGTGGAATTTCTGTCAAACGCAATACACGAGATTTGCTTTTGAAGAATTGAACATACAGAATGCAAACAAAAACTTCCCTACAAGTGAATCGCCTAACCATGCAACTCAGTTCTAAAAACTGAATAGAATGCAGTATTCACTCACATGAAAGACGTATGTTTTCCTTCTTGAGAAGTGTTTTGAAAGACGTTCACAGAGTGATTCTGCAAAGCCTTTTTACTGACGTTGGTTTGAAACGTGTTTTCAGTGGAATTTCTGTCAAACCCAAGACACGAGATTTGCTGTTAAAGAACTAAATGTACAGAACGCTAACAAACACTTCCCTATAAGTGAATCGCCTAACCGTGCAACTCAGTTCTAAAAACTGAATAGAATGCAGTTTTCACTCACATGAAAGACGTATGCTTTCCTTCTTGAGAAGTGTTTTCAAAGACGTTCACAGAGTGATTCTACAAAGCCTTTTTACTGACGTTAGTTTTAAACGTGTTTTCAGTGGAATTTCTGTCAAACGCAAGACACGAGATTTGCTGTTAAAGAATTGAATGTACAGAACGAAAACAAACACTTCCCTACAAGTGAATCGCCTAACCGTGCAACTCAGTTCTAAAAACTGAATAGAATGCAGTTTTCACTCAGATGAAACACGTATGCTTTAGTTCTTGAGAAGTGTTTTCAAAGACTTTCACAGAGTGATTCTACAAAGCCTTTTTACTGACGTTGGCTTTTAAACGCGGTTTCAGTGGAATTTCTGTCAAACGCAAGACACGATATTTAATGTTAAAGAATTGAATATCCAGAATGCAAACAAACAATTCCCTACAAGTGAATCGCCTAACCATGCAACTCAGTTCTAAAAACTGAATAGAATGCAGTTTTCACGCAGATGAAAGACGTATGCTTTCCTTCTTGAGAAGTGTTTTCAAAGACGTTCACAGAGTGATTCTACAAAGCCTTTTTACTGACGTTGGCTTTTAAACGTGTTTTCAGTGGAATTTCTGTCAAACGCAAGACACAAGATTTGCTGTTAAAGAATTGAATGTACAGAACGCAAACAAACACTTCCCTACAAGTGAATCGCCTAAACATTCAAATCACTTCTAAAAACTGCATAGAATGCAGTTTTCACTCAGAGGAAAGACATATGCTTTCCTTCTAGAGAAGTGTTTTCAAAGACATTCACAGAGTGATTCTACAAAGCCTTTTTTACTGATGTTGGCTTTTTATCGTGTTTTCAGTGGAATTTCTCTCAAACGCAAGACACGAGATTTGCTGTTAAAGAATTGAACATACAGAACGCAAACAAACACTTCCCTACAAGTGAATCGCCTAACCATGCAACTCAGTTCTAAAAACTGAATAGAATGCAGTTTTCACGCAGATGAAAGACGTATGCTTTCCTTCTAGAGAAGTGTTTCAAAGACATTCACAGAGTGATTCTACAAAGCCTTTTTACTGACGTTGGCTTTGAAACGTGTTTTCAGTGGAATTTCTGTCAAACGCAATACACGAGATTTGCTTTTGAAGAATTGAACATACAGAATGCAAACAAAAACTTCCCTACAAGTGAATCGCCTAACCATGCAACTCAGTTCTAAAAACTGAATAGAATGCAGTATTCACTCACATGAAAGACGTATGTTTTCCTTCTTGAGAAGTGTTTTCAAAGACGTTCACAGAGTGATTCTGCAAAGCCTTTTTATTGACGTTGGTTTTAAACGTGTTTTCAGTGGAATTTCTGTCAAACGCAAGACACGAGATTTGCTGTTAAAGAATTGATTATACAGAATGCAAACAAACACTTCCCTACAAGTGAATCGCCTAACCATGCAACTCAGTTCTAAAAACTGAATAGAATGCAGTTTTCACTAAGATGAAATACGTATGCTTTCCTTCTTGAGAAGTGTTTTCAAAGACGTTCACAGAGTGATTCTGCAAAGCCTTTTTACTGACGTTGGTTTTAAACGTGTTTTCAGTGGAATTTCTGTCAAACGCAATACATGAGATTTGCTGTTAAAGAATTGAATATACAGAACGCAAACAAACAATTCCCTACAAGTGAATCTCCTAACCATGCATCTCAGTTCTAAAAACTAAATAGAATGCAGTTTTCACTCAGATGAAAGACGTATGCTTCCCTTCTAGAGAAGTGTTTTCAAAGACATTCACAGAGTGATTCTACAAATCCTTTTTACTGACTTTGGCTTTTAAACGTGTTTTCAGTGGAATTTCTGTCAAACGCAAAACACGATATTTGCTGTTAAAGAATTGAGTATACAGAACGCAAACAAACACTTCCCTACAAGTGAATCGCCTAACCATGCAACTCAGTTCTAAAAACTGAATAGAATGCAGTTTTCACTCAGATGAAAGACGTATGCTTTCCTTCTAGAGAAGTGTTTTCAAATACATTCACAGAGTGATTCTACAAAGCCTTTTTACTGACGTTGGCTTTTAAACGTGTTTTCAGTGGAATTTCTGTCAAACGCAAGACACGATATTTGCTTTTGAAGAATTGAACATACAGAATGCAAACAAAAACTTCCCTACAAGTGAATCGCCTAACCATGCAACTCAGTTCTAAAAACTGAATAGAATGCAGTTTTCACGCAGATGAAAGACGTATGCTTTCCTTCTTGAGAAGTGTTTTGAAAGACGTTCACAGAGTGATTCTGCAAAGCCTTTTTACTGACGTTGGCTTTTAAACGTGTTTTCAGTGGAATTTCTGTCAAACGCAAGACACGATATTTGCTTTTGAAGAATTGAACATACAGAATGCAAACAAAAACTTCCCTACAAGTTAATCGCCTAACCATGCAACTCAGTTCTAAAAACTGAATAGAATGCAGTTTTCACTCACATGAAAGACGTATGATTTCCTTCTTGAGAAGTGTTTTCAAAGACGTTCACAGATTGATTCTGCAAAGCCTTTTTACTGACGTTGGTTTTAAACGTGTTTTCAGTGGAATTTCTGTCAAACCCAAGACACGAGATTTGCTGTTAAAGAATTAAATGTACAGAACGCAAACAAACACTTCCCTACAAGTGAATCGCCTAACCGTGCAACTCAGTTCTAAAAACTGAATAGAATGCAGTTTTCACTCACATGAAAGACGTATGCTTTCCTTCTTGAGAAGTGTTTTCAAAGACGTTCACAGAGTGATTCTGCAAAGCCTTTTTACTGACGTTGGTTTTAAACGTGTTTTCAGTGGAATTTCTGTCAAACGCAATACACGAGATTTGCTGTTAAAGAATTGAATATACAGAACGCAAACAAACAATTCCCTACCAGTGAATCGCCTAACCATGCATCTCAGTTCTAAAAACTGAATAGAATGCAGTTTTCACTCAGATGAAAGACGTATGCTTCCCTTCTAGAGAAGTGTTTTCAAAGACATTCACAGAGTGATTCTACAAAGCCTTTTTACTGACGTTGGCTTTTAAACGCGGTTTCAGTGGAATTTCTGTCAAATGCAAGACATGATATTTGATGTTAAAGAATTGAATATCCAGAATGCAAACAAACAATTCCCTACAAGTGTATCGCCTAACCATGCAACTCAGTTCTAAAAACTGAATAGAATGCAGTTTTCACTCAGATGAAAGACGTATGCTTTCCTTCTAGAGAAGTGTTTTCAAAGACATTCACAGAGTGATTCTACAAAGCCTTTTTACTGATGTTGGCTTTTAAACGTGTTTTCAGTGGAATTTCTGTCAAACGCAAGACACGATATTTGCTTTTGAAGAATTGAACATACAGAATGCAAACAAAAACTTCCCTACAAGTGAATCGCCTAACCATGCAACTCAGTTCTAAAAACTGAATAGAATGCAGTTTTCACTCAGATGAAAGACGTATGCTTCCCTTCTAGAGAAGTGTTTTCAAAGACATTCACAGAGTGATTCTACAAAGCCTTTTTACTGACGTTGGCTTTTAAACGCGGTTTCAGTGGAATTTCTGTCAAATGCAAGACATGATATTTGATGTTAAAGAATTGAATATCCAGAATGCAAACAAACAATTCCCTACAAGTGTATCGCCTAACCATGCAACTCAGTTCTAAAAACTGAATAGAATGCAGTTTTCACTCAGATGAAAGACGTATGCTTTCCTTCTAGAGAAGTGTTTTCAAAGACATTCACAGAGTGATTCTACAAAGCCTTTTTACTGACGTTGGTTTTAAACGTGTTTTCAGTGGAATTTCTGTCAAACCCAAGACACGAGATTTGCTGTTAAAGAATTAAATGTAAGGAACGCAAACAAACACTTCCCTACAAGTGAATCGCCTAACCGTGCAACTCAGTTCTAAAAACTGAATAGAATGCAGTTTTCACGCAGATGAAAGACGTATGCTTTCCTTCTAGAGAAGTGTTTTGAAAGACATTCACAGAGTGATTCTGCAAAGCCTTTTTTCTGACGTTGGTTTTAAACGTGTTTTCAGTGGAATTTCTGTCAAACGCAAGACACGAGATTTGCTGTTAAAGAATTGAACATACAGAATGCAAACAAACACTTCCTTACAAGTGAATCGCCTAACCATGCAGCACAGTTCTAAAAACTGAATAGAATGCATTTTTCATGCAGATGAAAGACGTATGCTTTCCTTCTAGAGAAGTGTTTTCAAAGACATTCACAGAGTGATTCTACAAAGCCTTTTTACTGACGTTGGATTTTAAACGTGTTTTCAGTGGAATTTCTGTCAAACGCAAGGCACAAGATTTGCTGTTAAAGAATTGAACATACAGAATGCATACAAACACTTCCCTACAAGTGAATCGCCTAACCATGCAACTCAGTTCTAAAAACTGAATAGAATGCAGTTTTCACGCAGATGAAAGACATATGCTTTCCTTCTAGAGAAGTGTTGTCAAAGACATTCACAGAGTGATTCTACAAAGCCTTTTTACTGACGTTGGCTTTAAACGTGTTTTCAGTGGAATTTCTGTCAAACGCAAGACACGATATTTGCTTTTGAAGAATTGAACATACAGAATGCAAACAAAAACTTCCCTACAAGTTAATCGCCTAACCATGCAACTCAGTTCTAAAAACTGAATAGAATGCAGTTTTCACTCACATGAAAGACGTATGCTTTCCTTCTAGAGAAGTGTTTTCAAAGACATTCACAGAGTGATTCTACAAAGCCTTTTTACTGACGTTGGCTTTTAAACGTGTTTTCAGTGGAATTTCTGTCAAACGCAAGACACGATATTTGCTTTTGAAGAATTGAACATACAGAATGCAAACAAAAACTTCCCTACAAGTGAATCGCCTAACCATGCAACTCAGTTCTAAAAACTGAATAGAATGCAGTTTTCACGCAGATGAAAGACGTATGCTTTCCTTCTTGAGAAGTGTTTTGAAAGACGTTCACAGAGTGATTCTGCAAAGCCTTTTTACTGACGTTGGCTTTTAAACGTGTTTTCAGTGGAATTTCTGTCAAACGCAAGACACGAGATGTGCTGTTAAAGAATTAAATGTACAGAACGCAAACAAACACTTCCCTACAAGTGAATCGCCTAACCGTGCAACTCAGTTCTAAAAACTGAATAGAATGCAGTTTTCACGCAGATGAAAGACGTATGCTTTCCTTCTTGAGAAGTGTTTTCAAAGACGTTCACAGAGTGATTCTGCAAAGCCTTTTTACTGACGTTGGTTTTAAACGTGTTTTCAGTGGAATTTCTGTCAAACGCAAGACACGATATTTGCTGTTAAAGAATTGAGTATACAGAACGCAAACAAACACTTCCCTACAAGTGAATCGCCTAACCATGCAACTCAGTTCTAAAAACTGAATAGAACGCAGTTTTCACGCAGATGAAAGACGTATGCTTTCCTTCTTGAGAAGTGTTTTGAAAGACGTTCACAGAGTGATTCTGCAAAGCCTTTTTACTGACGTTGGTTTTAAACGTGTTTTCAGTGGAATTTCTGTCAAACCCAAGACACGAGATTTGCTGTTAAAGAATTAAATGTAAGGAACGCAAACAAACACTTCCCTACAAGTGAATCGCCTAACCGTGCAACTCAGTTCTAAAAACTGAATAGAATGCAGTTTTCACGCAGATGAAAGACGTATGCTTTCCTTCTAGAGAAGTGTTTTGAAAGACATTCACAGAGTGATTCTGCAAAGCCTTTTTTCTGACGTTGGTTTTAAACGTGTTTTCAGTGGATTTTCTGTCAAACGCAAGACAGGAGATTTGCTGTTAAAGAATTGAACATACAGAATGCAAACAAACACTTCCTTGCAAGTGAATCGCCTAACCATGCAGCTCAGTTCTAAAAACTGAATAGAATGCATTTTTCACGCAGATGAAAGACGTATGCTTTCCTTCTAGAGAAGTGTTTTCAAAGACATTCACAGAGTGATTCTACAAAGCCTTTTTACTGACGTTGGCTTTTAAACGTGTTTTCAGTGGAATTTCTGTCAAACGCAAGGCACAAGATTTGCTGTTAAAGAATTGAACATACAGAATGCATACAAACACTTCCCTACAAGTGAATCGCCTAACCATGCAACTCAGTTCTAAAAACTGAATAGAATGCAGTTTTCACGCAGATGAAAGACATATGCTTTCCTTCTAGAGAAGTGTTGTCAAAGACATTCACAGAGTGATTCTACAAAGCCTTTTTACTGACGTTGGCTTTAAACGTGTTTTCAGTGGAATTTCTGTCAAACGCAAGACACGATATTTGCTTTTGAAGAATTGAACATACAGAATGCAAACAAAAACTTCCCTACAAGTTAATCGCCTAACCATGCAACTCAGTTCTAAAAACTGAATAGAATGCAGTTTTCACTCACATGAAAGACGTATGCTTTCCTTCTAGAGAAGTGTTTTCAAAGACATTCACAGAGTGATTCTACAAAGCCTTTTTACTGACGTTGGCTTTTAAACGTGTTTTCAGTGGAATTTCTGTCAAACGCAAGACACGATATTTGCTTTTGAAGAATTGAACATACAGAATGCAAACAAAAACTTCCCTACAAGTGAATCGCCTAAACATGCAACTCAGTTCTAAAACTGAATAGAATGCAGTTTTCACGCAGATGAAAGACGTATGCTTTCCTTCTTGAGAAGTGTTTTGAAAGACGTTCACAGAGTGATTCTGCAAAGCCTTTTTACTGACGTTGGCTTTTAAACGTGTTTTCAGTGGAATTTCTGTCAAACGCAAGACACGAGATGTGCTGTTAAAGAATTAAATGTACAGAACGCAAACAAACACTTCCCTACAAGTGAATCGCCTAACCGTGCAACTCAGTTCTAAAAACTGAATAGAATGCAGTTTTCACTCACATGAAAGACGTATGCTTTCCTTCTTGAGAAGTGTTTTCAAAGACGTTCACAGAGTGATTCTGCAAAGCCTTTTTACTGACGTTGGTTTTAAACGTGTTTTCAGTGGAATTTCTGTCAAACGCAAGACACGATATTTGCTGTTAAAGAATTGAATGTACAGAACGCAAACAAACACTTCCCTACAAGTGAATAGCCTAACCGTGCAACTCAGTTCTAAAAACTGAATAGAATGCAGTTTTCACTCACATGAAAGACGTATGCTTTCCTTCTTGAGAAGTGTTTTCAAAGACGTTCACAGAGTGATTCTACAAAGCCTTTTTACTGACGTTGGCTTTTAAACGTGTTTTCAGTGGAATTTCTGTCAAACGCAAGACACGATATTTGCTGTTAAAGAATTGAGTATACAGAACGCAAACAAACACTTCCCTACAAGTGAATCGCCTAACCATGCAACTCAGTTCTAAAAACTGAATAGAACGCAGTTTTCACGCAGATGAAAGACGTATGATTTCCTTCTTGAGAAGTGTTTTGAAAGACGTTCACAGAGTGATTCTGCAAAGCCTTTTTACTGACGTTGGTTTTAAACGTGTTTTCAGTGGAATTTCTGTCAAACCCAAGACATGAGATTTGCTGTTAAAGAATTAAATGTAAGGAAAGCAAACAAACACTTCCCTACAAGTGAAATGCCTAACCATGCAACTCAGTTCTAAAAACTGAATAGAATGCAGTTTTCACGCAGATGAAAGACATATGCTTTCCTTCTAGAGAAGTGTTTTCAAAGACATTCACAGAGTGATTCTACAAAGCCTTTTTACTGACGTTGGCTTTTAAACGTGTTTTCAGTGGAATTTCTGTCAAACGCAAGACACGAGATTTGCTGTTAAAGAATTGAACATACAGAATGCAAACAAACACTTCCCTACAAGTGAATCACCTAACCATGCAACTCAGTTCTAAAAACTGAATAGAATGCAGTTTTCACTCACATTAAAGACATATGCTTTCCGTATTGAGAATTGTTTTTAAAGACATACACAGAGTGATTCTGCAAAGCCTTTTTTCTGACGTTGGTTTTAAACGTGTTTTCAGTGGAATTTCGGTCAAATCCAAGACACGAGATTTGCTGTTAAAGAATTGAATGTACAGAACGCAACAAACACTTACCTACAAGTGAATCGCCTAACCATGCAACTCAGTTCTAAAAACTGAATAGAATGCAGTTTTCACGCAGATGAAAGACGTATGCTTTCCTTCTAGAGAAGTGTTTTCAAAGACATTCACAGAGTGATTCTACACAGCCTTTTTACTGACGTTGGCTTTTAAAGGTGTTTTCAGTGGAATATCTGTCAAACGCAAGACACGAGATTTGCTGTTAAAGAATTGAACATACAGAATGCAAACAAACACTTTCCTACAAGTGAATCGCCTAACCGTGCAACTCAGTTCTAAAAACTGAATAGAATGCAGTTTTCACTCACATGAAAGACGTATGCTTTCCGTGTTGAGAAGTGTTTTCAAAGACGTTCACAGAGTGTTTCTACAAAGCCTTTTTACTGACGTTGGCTTTTAAACGTGATTTCATTGGAATTTCAGTCAAACGCAAGACACGAGATTTGCTGTTAAAGAATTGAGTATACAGAATGCAAACAAACACTTCCCTACAAGTGAAACGCCTAACCATGCAACTCAGTTCTAAAAACTGAATAGAATGCAGTTTTCACTCACATGAAAGACATATGCTTTCCTTCTTGAGAAGTGTTTTGAAAGACGTTCACAGAGTGATTCTGCAAAGCCTTTTTAGTGACGTTGGTTTTAAATGTGTTTTCAGTGGAATTTCTGTCAAACGCAAGACTCGAGATTTGCTGTCAAAGAATTGAATGTACAGAATGCAAACAAACACTTCCCTACAAGTGAATCGCATAACCGTGCAACTCAGTTCTAAAAACTGAATAGAATGCAGTTTTCACTAACATGAAAGACGTTTGCCTTCCTTCTTGAGAAGTGTTTTCAAAGACGTTCACAGAGTGATTCTGCAAAGCCTTTTTATTGACGTTGGTTTTAAACGTGTTTTCAGTGGAATTTCTGTCAAACGCAAGACACGAGATTTGCTGTTAAAGAATTGAACATACAGAATGTAAACAAACACTTCCCTACAAGTGAATCGCCTAACCATGCAACTCAGTTCAAAAACTGAATAGAATGCAGTTTTCACTCACATGAAAGACGTATGCTTTCCTTCTTGAGAAGTGTTTTCAAAGACATTCACAGAGTGATTCTACAAAGCCTTTTTTACTGTTGTTGGCTTTTTATCGTGTTTTCAGTGGAATTTCTCTCAAACGCAAGACACGAGATTTGCTGTTAAAGAATTGAACATACAGAATGCAAACAAACACTTCCCTACAAGTGAATCGCCTAACCATGCAACTCAGTTCTAAAAACTGAATAGAATGCAGTTTTCACGCAGATGAAAGATGTATGCTTTCCTTCTTGAGAAGTGTTTTCAAAGACATTCACAGAGTGATTCTACAAAGTCTCTTTACTGATGTTGGCTTTTATACGTGTTTTCAGTGGAATTTCTGTCAAATGCAAGACACGAGGTTTGCTGCTAAGGAATTGAGTATACAGAACGCAAATAAACACTTCCCTACAAGTGAATCGCCTAAACATTCCACTCACTTCTAAAAACTGCATAGAATGCAGTTTTCACTCAGAGGAAAGACATATGCTTTCCTTCTAGAGAAGTGTTTTCAAAGACATTCACAGAGTGATTCTACAAAGCCTTTTTACTGACGTTGGCTTTTAAACATGTTTTCAGTGGAATTTCTGTCAAACGCAAGACACGAGATTTGCTGTTAAAGAATTGAATGTACAGAACGCAAACAAACACTTCCCTACAAGTGAATCGCCTAACCGTGCAACTCAGTTCTAAAAACTGAATAGAATGCAGTTTTCACTCACATGAAAGACGTATGCTTTCCGTGTTGAGAAGTGTTTTGAAAGACGTTCAAAGAGTGATTCTGCAAAGCCTTTTTACTGACGTTGGTTTTAACGTGTTTTCAGTGGAATTTCTATCAAATGCAAGACACGAGATTTGCTGTTAAAGAATTGAATGTACAGAACGCAAACAAACACTTCCCTACAAGTGAATCGCCTAGCCGTGCAACTCAGTTCTAAAAACTCAATAGAATGCAGTTTTCACGCACATGAAAGACGTATGCTTTCCTTCTTGAGAAGTGTTTTCAAAGACGTTCACAGAGTGTTTCTACAAAGCCTTTTTACTGACGTTGGCTTTTAAACGTGATTTCACTGGAATTTCAGTCAAACGCAAGACAGGAGATTTGCTGTTAAAGAATTGAGTATACAGAATGCAAACAAACACTTCCCTACAAGTGAAACGCCTAACCATGCAACTCAGTTCTAAAAACTGAATAGAATGCAGTTTTCACTCACATGAAAGACGTATGCTTTCCTTCTTGAGAAGTGTTTTCAAAGACGTTCAGAGAGTGATTCTACAAAGCCTTTTTACTGACGTTGGCTTTTAAACGTTTTTTCAGTGGAATTTCTGTCAAACGCAAGACACGATATTTGCTCTTAAAGAATTGAGTATACAGAATGCAAACAAACACTTCCCTACAAGTGAATCGCCTAACCGTGCAACTCAGTTCTAAAAACTGAATAGAATGCAGTTTTCACTCACATGAAAGACGTATGCTTTCCTTCTTGAGAAGTGTTTTCAAAGACGTTCACAGAGTGATTCTACAAAGCCTTTTTACTGACGTTGGTTTTAAACGTGTTTTCAGTGGAATTTCTGTCAAACGTAAGACACGAGATTTGCTGTTAAAGAATTGAATGTACAGAACGCAAACAAACACTTCCTTACAAGTGAATCGCCTAACCATGCAAAGCAGTTCTAAAAACTTAATAGAACGCAGTTTTCACTCAGATGAAAGATGTATGCTTTCCTTCTTGAGAAGTGTTTTCAAAGACATTCACAGAGTGATTCTACAAAGTCTTTTTACTGACATTGGCTTTTATACGTGTTTTCAGTGGAATTTCTGTCAAACGCAAGACACGAGGTTTTCTGCTAAGGAATTGAGTATACAGAACGCAAATAAACACTTCCCTACAACTGAATCGCCTAAACATTCCACTCACTTCTAAAAACTGCATAGAATGCAGTTTTCACTCAGAGGAAAGACATATGCTTTCCTTCTAGAGAAGTGTTTTCAAAGACATTCACAGAGTGATTCTACAAAGCCTTTTTACTGACGTTGGCTTTTAAACGTGTTTTCAGTGGAATTTCTGTCAAACGCAAGGCACAAGATTTGCTGTTAAAGAATTGAACATACAGAATGCATACAAACACTTCCCTACAAGTGAATCGCCTAACCATGCAACTCAGTTCTAAAAACTGAATAGAATGCAGTTTTCACGCAGATGAAAGACATATGCTTTCCTTCTAGAGAAGTGTTGTCAAAGACATTCACAGAGTGATTCTACAAAGCCTTTTTACTGACGTTGGCTTTAAACGTGTTTTCAGTGGAATTTCTGTCAAACGCAAGACACGATATTTGCTTTTGAAGAATTGAACATACAGAATGCAAACACTTTCCTAAAAGTGAATCGCCTAACCGTGCAACTCAGTTCTAAAAACTGAATAGAATGCAGTTTTCACTCACATGAAAGACGTATGCTTTCCTTCTAGAGAAGTGTTTTCAAAGACATTCACAGAGTGATTCTACAAAGCCTTTTTACTGACGTTGGCTTTTAAACGTGTTTTCAGTGGAATTTCTGTCAAACGCAAGACACGATATTTGCTTTTGAAGAATTGAACATACAGAATGCAAACAAAAACTTCCCTACAAGTGAATCGCCTAACCATGCAACTCAGTTCTAAAAACTGAATAGAATGCAGTTTTCACGCAGATGAAAGACGTATGCTTTCCTTCTTGAGAAGTGTTTTGAAAGACGTTCACAGAGTGATTCTGCAAAGCCTTTTTACTGACGTTGGCTTTTAAACGTGTTTTCAGTGGAATTTCTGTCAAACGCAAGACACGAGATGTGCTGTTAAAGAATTAAATGTACAGAACGCAAACAAACACTTCCCTACAAGTGAATCGCCTAACCGTGCAACTCAGTTCTAAAAACTGAATAGAATGCAGTTTTCACTCACATGAAAGACGTATGCTTTCCTTCTTGAGAAGTGTTTTGAAAGACGTTCACAGAGTGATTCTGCAAAGCCTTTTTACTGACGTTGGTTTTAAACGTGTTTTCAGTGGAATTTCTGTCAAACCCAAGACACGAGATTTGCTGTTAAAGAATTAAATGTAAGGAACGCAAACAAACACTTCCCTACAAGTGAATCGCCTAACCGTGCAACTCAGTTCTAAAAACTGAATAGAATGCAGTTTTCACTCAGATGAAAGACGTATGCTTTCCTTCTAGAGAAGTGTTTTCAAAGACATTCACAGAGTGATTCTACAAAGCCTTTTTACTGACGTTGGCTTTTAAACACGCTTTCAGTGAAATTTCTGTCAAATGCAAGACACGAGATTTGCTGTTAAAGAATTGAATATCCAGAATGCAAACAAACACTTCCCTACAAGTGAAATGCCTAACCATGCAACTCAGTTCTAAAAACTGAATAGAATGCAGTTTTCAAGCAGATGAAAGACATATGCTTTCCTTCTAGAGAAGTGTTTTCAAAGACATTCACAGAGTGATTCTACAAAGCCTTTTTACTGACGTTGGCTTTTAAACGTGTTTTCAGTGGAATTTCTGTCAAACGCAAGACACGAGATTTGCTGTTAAAGAATTGAACATACAGAATGCAAACAAACACTTCCCTACAAGTGAATCGCCTAACCATGCAACTCAGTTCTAAAAACTGAATAGAATGCAGTTTTCACTCACATGAAAGACATATGCTTTCCGTATTGAGAATTGTTTTTAAAGACATTCACAGAGTGATTCTGCAAAGCCTTTTTTCTGACGTTGGTTTTAAACGTGTTTTCAGTGGAATTTCGGTCAAATGCAAGACACGAGATTTGCTGTTAAAGAATTGAATGTACAGAACGCAACAAACACTTACCTACAAGTGAATCGCCTAACCATGCAACTCAGTTCTAAAAACTGAATAGAATGCAGTTTTCACGCAGATGAAAGACGTATGCTTTCCTTCTAGAGAAGTGTTTTCAAAGACATTCACAGAGTGATTCTACACAGCCTTTTTACTGACGTTGGCTTTTAAAGGTGTTTTCAGTGGAATTTCTGTCAAACGCAAGACACGAGATTTGCTGTTAAAGAATTGAACATACAGAATGCAAACAAACACTTTCCTACAAGTGAATCGCCTAACCGTGCAACTCAGTTCTAAAAACTGAATAGAATGCAGTTTTCACTCACATGAAAGACGTATGCTTTCCGTGTTGAGAAGTGTTTTGAAAGACGTTCAAAGAGTGATTCTGCAAAGCCTTTTTACTGACGTTGGTTTTAAACGTATTTTCAGTGGAATTTCTATCAAATGCAAGACACGAGATTTGCTGTTAAAGAATTGAATGTACAGAACGCAAACAAACACTTCCCTACAAGTGAATCGCCTAACCGTGCAACTCAGTTCTAAAAACTCAATAGAATGCAGTTTTCACGCACATGAAAGACGTATGCTTTCCTTCCTGAGAAGTGTTTTCAAAGACGTTCACAGAGTGTTTCTACAAAGCCTTTTTACTGATGTTGGCTTTTAAACGTGATTTCATTGGAATTTCAGTCAAACGCAAGACACGAGATTTGCTGTTAAAGAATTGAGTATACAGAATGCAAACAAACACTTCCCTACAAGTGAAACGCCTAACCATGCAACTCAGTTCTAAAAACTGAATAGAATGCAGTTTTCACTCACATGAAAGACATATGCTTTCCTTCTTGAGAAGTGTTTTGAAAGACGTTCACAGAGTGATTCTGCAAAGCCTTTTTAGTGACGTTGGTTTTAAATGTGTTTTCAGTGGAATTTCTGTCAAACGCAAGACTCGAGATTTGCTGTCAAAGAATTGAATGTACAGAATGCAAACAAACACTTCCCTACAAGTGAATCGCATAACCGTGCAACTCAGTTCTAAAAACTGAATAGAATGCAGTTTTCACTAACATGAAAGACGTTTGCTTTCCTTCTTGAGAAGTGTTTTCAAAGACGTTCACAGAGTGATTCTGCAAAGCCTTTTTATTGACGTTGGTTTTAAACGTGTTTTCAGTGGAATTTCTGTCAAACGCAAGACACGAGATTTGCTGTTAAAGAATTGAACATACAGAATGTAAACAAACACTTCCCTACCAGTGAATCGCCTAACCATGCAACTCAGTTCTAAAAACTGAATAGAATGCAGTTTTCACTCACATGAAAGACGTATGCTTTCCTTCTTGAGAAGTGTTTTCAAAGACATTCACAGAGTGATTCTACAAAGCCTTTTTTACTGATGTTGGCTTTTTATCGTGTTTTCAGTGGAATTTCTCTCAAACGCAAGACACGAGATTTGCTGTTAAAGAATTGAACATACAGAATGCAAACAAACACTTCCCTACAAGTGAATCGCCTAACCATGCAACTCAGTTCTAAAAACTGAATAGAATGCAGTTTTCACGCAGATGAAAGATGTATGCTTTCCTTCTTGAGAAGTGTTTTCAAAGACATTCACAGAGTGATTCTACAAAGTCTCTTTACTGATGTTGGCTTTTATATGTGTTTTCAGTGGAATTTCTGTCAAATGCAAGACACGAGGTTTGCTGCTAAGGAATTGAGTATACAGAACGCAAATAAACACTTCCCTACAAGTGAATCGCCTAAACATTCCACTCACTTCTAAAAACTGCATAGAATGCAGGTTTCACTCAGAGGAAAGACATATGCTTTCCTTCTAGAGAAGTGTTTTCAAAGACATTCACAGAGTGATTCTACAAAGCCTTTTTACTGACGTTGGCTTTTAAACATGTTTTCAGTGGAATTTCTGTCAAACGCAAGACACGAGATTTGCTTTTGAAGAATTGAACATACAGAATGCAAACAAACACTTTCCTACAAGTGAATCGCCTAACCGTGCAACTCAGTTCTAAAAACTGAATAGAATGCAGTTTTCACTCACATGAAACACGTATGCTTTCCGTGTTGAGAAGTGTTTTGAAAGACGTTCAAAGAGTGATTCTGCAAAGCCTTTTTACTGACGTTGGTTTTAACGTGTTTTCAGTGGAATTTCTATCAAATGCAAGACACGAGATTTGCTGTTAAAGAATTGAATGTACAGAACGCAAACAAACACTTCCCTACAAGTGAATCGCCTAGCCGTGCAACTCAGTTCTAAAAACTCAATAGAATGCAGTTTTCACGCACATGAAAGACGTATGCTTTCCTTCTTGAGAAGTGTTTTCAAAGACGTTCAGAGAGTGATTCTACAAAGCCTTTTTACTGCCATTGGCTTTTAAACGTTTTTTCAGTGGAATTTCTGTCAAACGCAAGACACGATATTTGCTCTTAAAGAATTGAGTATACAGAATGCAAACAAACACTTCCCTACAAGTGAATCGCCTAACCGTGCAACTCAGTTCTAAAAACTGAATAGAATGCAGTTTTCACTCACATGAAAGACGTATGCTTTCCTTCTTGAGAAGTGTTTTCAAAGACGTTCACAGAGTGATTCTACAAAGCCTTTTTACTGACATTGGTTTTAAACGTGTTTTCAGTGGAATTTCTGTCAAACGTAAGACACGAGATTTGCTGTTAAAGAATTGAATGTACAGAACGCAAACAAACACTTCCTTACAAGTGAATCGCCTAACCATGCAAAGCAGTTCTAAAAACTTAATAGAACGCAGTTTTCACTCAGATGAAAGATGTATGCTTTCCTTCTTGAGAAGTGTTTTCAAAGACATTCACAGAGTGATTCTACAAAGTCTTTTTACTGACATTGGCTTTTATACGTGTTTTCAGTGGAATTTCTGTCAAACGCAAGACACGAGGTTTGCTGCTAAGGAATTGAGTATACAGAACGCAAATAAACACTTCCCTACAACTGAATCGCCTAAACATTCCACTCACTTCTAAAAACTGCATAGAATGCAGTTTTCACTCAGAGGAAAGACATATGCTTTCCTTCTAGAGAAGTGTTTTCAAAGACATTCACAGAGTGATTCTACAAAGCCTTTTTACTGACGTTGGCTTTTAAACGTGTTTTCAGTGGAATTTCTGTCAAACGCAAGGCACAAGATTTGCTGTTAAAGAATTGAACATACAGAATGCATACAAACACTTCCCTACAAGTGAATCGCCTAACCATGCAACTCAGTTCTAAAAACTGAATAGAATGCAGTTTTCACGCAGATGAAAGACATATGCTTTCCTTCTAGAGAAGTGTTGTCAAAGACATTCACAGAGTGATTCTACAAAGCCTTTTTACTGACGTTGGCTTTAAACGTGTTTTCAGTGGAATTTCTGTCAAACGCAAGACACGATATTTGCTTTTGAAGAATTGAACATACAGAATGCAAACAAAAACTTCCCTACAAGTTAATCGCCTAACCATGCAACTCAGTTCTAAAAACTGAATAGAATGCAGTTTTCACTCACATGAAAGACGTATGCTTTCCTTCTAGAGAAGTGTTTTCAAAGACATTCACAGAGTGATTCTACAAAGCCTTTTTACTGACGTTGGCTTTTAAACGTGTTTTCAGTGGAATTTCTGTCAAACGCAAGACACGATATTTGCTTTTGAAGAATTGAACATACAGAATGCAAACAAAAACTTCCCTACAAGTGAATCGCCTAACCATGCAACTCAGTTCTAAAAACTGAATAGAATGCAGTTTTCACGCAGATGAAAGACATATGCTTTCCTTCTTGAGAAGTGTTTTCAAAGACGTTCACAGAGTGATTCTGCAAAGCCTTTTTACTGACGTTGCCTTTAAACGTGTTTTCAGTGGAATTTCTGTCAAACGCAAGACACGAGATGTGCTGTTAAAGAATTAAATGTACAGAACGCAAACAAACACTTCCCTACAAGTGAATCGCCTAACCGTGCAACTCAGTTCTAAAAACTGAATAGAATGCAGTTTTCACTCACATGAAAGACGTATGCTTTCCTTCTTGAGAAGTGTTTTCAAAGACGTTCACAGAGTGATTCTGCAAAGCCTTTTTACTGACGTTGGTTTTAAACGTGTTTTCAGTGGAATTTCTGTCAAACGCAAGACACGATATTTGCTGTTAAAGAATTGAATGTACAGAACGCAAACAAACACTTCCCTACAAGTGAATCGCCTAACCGTGCAACTCAGTTCTAAAAACTGAATAGAATGCAGTTTTCACTCACATGAAAGACGTATGCTTTCCTTCTTGAGAAGTGTTTTCAAAGACGTTCACAGAGTGATTCTACAAAGCCTTTTTACTGACGTTGGCTTTTAGACGTGTTTTCAGTGGAATTTCTGTCAAACGCAAGACACGATATTTGCTGTTAAAGAATTGAGTATACAGAACGCAAACAAACACTTCCCTACAAGTGAATCGCCTAACCATGCAACTCAGTTCTAAAAACTGAATAGAACGCAGTTTTCACGCAGATGAAAGACGTATGCTTTCCTTCTTGAGAAGTGTTTTGAAAGACGTTCACAGAGTGATTCTGCAAAGCCTTTTTACTGACGTTGGTTTTAAACGTGTTTTCAGTGGAATTTCTGTCAAACCCAAGACACGAGATTTGCTGTTAAAGAATTAAATGTAAGGAAAGCAAACAAACACTTCCCTACAAGTGAATCGCCTAACCATGCAACTCAGTTCTAAAAACTGAATAGAATGTAGTTTTCACTCAGATGAAAGACGTATGCTTTCCTTCTAGAGAAGTGTTTTCAAAGACATTCACAGAGTGATTCTACAAAGCCTTTTTACTGACGTTGGCTTTTAAACACGCTTTCTGTGGAATTTCTGTCAAATGCAAGACACGAGATTTGCTGTTAAAGAATTGAATATCCAGAATGCAAACAAACACTTCCCTACAAGTGAAATGCCTAACCATGCAACTCAGTTCTAAAAACTGAATAGAATGCAGTTTTCACGCAGATGAAAGACATATGCTTTCCTTCTAGAGAAGTGTTTTCAAAGACATTCACAGAGTGATTCTACAAAGCCTTTTTACTGACGTTGGCTTTTAAACGTGTTTTCAGTGGAATTTCTGTCAAACGCAAGACACGAGATTTGCTGTTAAAGAATTGAACATACAGAATGCAAACAAACACTTCCCTACAAGTGAATCGCCTAACCATGCAACTCAGTTCTAAAAACTGAATAGAATGCAGTTTTCACTCACATGAAAGACATATGCTTTCCGTATTGAGAATTGTTTTTAAAGACATTCACAGAGTGATTCTGCAAAGCCTTTTTTCTGACGTTGGTTTTAAACATGTTTTCAGTGGAATTTCGGTCAAATGCAAGACACGAGATTTGCTGTTAAAGAATTGAATGTACAGAACGCAACAAACACTTACCTACAAGTGAATCGCCTAACCATGCAACTCAGTTCTAAAAACTGAATAGAATGCAGTTTTCACGCAGATGAAAGACGTATGCTTTCCTTCTAGAGAAGTGTTTTCAAAGACATTCACAGAGTGATTCTACACAGCCTTTTTACTGACGTTGGCTTTTAAAGGTGTTTTCAGTGGAATTTCTGTCAAACGCAAGACACGAGATTTGCTGTTAAAGAATTGAACATACAGAATGCAAACAAACACTTTCCTACAAGTGAATCGCCTAACCGTGCAACTCAGTTCTAAAAACTGAATAGAATGCAGTTTTCACTCACATGAAAGACGTATGCTTTCCGTGTTGAGAAGTGTTTTGAAAGATGTTCAAAGAGTGATTCTGCAAAGCCTTTTTACTGACGTTGGTTTTAAACGTATTTTCAGTGGAATTTCTATCAAATGCAAGACACGAGATTTGCTGTTAAAGAATTGAATGTACAGAACGCAAACAAACACTTTCCTACAAGTGAATCGCCTAACCGTGCAACTCAGTTCTAAAAACTCAATAGAATGCAGTTTTCACGCACATGAAAGACGTATGCTTTCCTTCTTGAGAAGTGTTTTCAAAGACGTTCACAGAGTGTTTCTACAAAGCCTTTTTACTGACGTTGGCTTTTAAACGTGATTTCATTGGAATTTCAGTCAAACGCAAGACACGAGATTTGCTGTTAAAGAATTGAGTATACAGAATGCAAACAAACACTTCCCTACAAGTGAAACGCCTAACCATGCAACTCAGTTCTAAAAACTGAATAGAATGCAGTTTTCACTCACATGAAAGACATATGCTTTCCTTCTTGAGAAGTGTTTTGAAAGACGTTCACATAGTGATTCTGCAAAGCCTTTTTAGTGACGTTGGTTTTAAATGTGTTTTCAGTGGAATTTCTGTCAAACGCAAGACTCGATATTTGCTGTCAAAGAATTGAATGTACAGAATGCAAACAAACACTTCCCTACAAGTGAATCGCATAACCGTGCAACTCAGTTCTAAAAACTGAATAGAATGCAGTTTTCACTAACATGAAAGACGTTTGCTTTCCTTCTTGAGAAGTGTTTTCAAAGACGTTCACAGAGTGATTCTGCAAAGCCTTTTTATTGACGTTGGTTTTAAACGTGTTTTCAGTGGAATTTCTGTCAAACGCAAGACACGAGATTTGCTGTTAAAGAATTGAACATACAGAATGTAAACAAACACTTCCCTACAAGTGAATCGCCTAACCATGCAACTCAGTTCTAAAAACTGAATAGAATGCAGTTTTCACTCACATGAAAGACGTATGCTTTCCTTCTTGAGAAGTGTTTTCAAAGACATTCACAGAGTGATTCTACAAAGCCTTTTTTACTGATGTTGGCTTTTTATCGTGTTTTCAGTGGAATTTCTCTCAAACGCAAGACACGAGATTTGCTGTTAAAGAATTGAACATACAGAATGCAAACAAACACTTCCCTACAAGTGAATCGCCTAACCATGCAACTCAGTTCTAAAAACTGAATAGAATGCAGTTTTCACGCAGATGAAAGATGTATGCTTTCCTTCTTGAGAAGTGTTTTCAAAGACATTCACAGAGTGATTCTACAAAGTCTTTTTACTGATGTTGGCTTTTATACGTGTTTTCAGTGGAATTTCTGTCAAATGCAAGACACGAGGTTTGCTGCTAAGGAATTGAGTATACAGAACGCAAATAAACACTTCCCTACAAGTGAATCGCCTAAACATCCACTCACTTCTAAAAACTGCATAGAATGCAGTTTTCACTCAGAGGAAAGACATATGCTTTCCTTCTAGAGAAGTGTTTTCAAAGACATTCACAGAATGATTCTACAAAGCCTTTTTACTGACGTTGGCTTTTAAACGTGTTTTCAGTGGAATTTCTGTCAAACGCAAGACACGAGATTTGCTTTTGAAGAATTGAACATACAGAATGCAAACAAACACTTTCCTACAAGTGAATAGCCTAACCGTGCAACTCAGTTCTAAAAACTGAATAGAACGCAGTTTTCACTCACATGAAAGACGTATGCTTTCCGTGTTGAGAAGTGTTTTGAAAGACGTTCAAAAAGTGATTCTGCAAAGCCTTTTTACTGACGTTGGTTTTAACGTGTTTTCAGTGGAATTTCTATCAAATGCAAGACACGAGATTTGCTGTTAAAGAATTGAATGTACAGAACGCAAACAAACACTTCCCTACAAGTGAATCGCCTAGCCGTGCAACTCAGTTCTAAAAACTCAATAGAATGCAGTTTTCACGCACATGAAAGACGTATGCTTTCCTTCTTGAGAAGTGTTTTCAAAGACGTTCACAGAGTGTTTCTACAAAGCCTTTTTACTGACGTTGGCTTTTAAACGTGATTTCACTGGAATTTCAGTCAAATGCAAGACAGGAGATTTGCTGTTAAAGAATTGAGTATACAGAATGCAAACAAAAACTTCCCTACAAGTGAAACGCCTAACCATGCAACTCAGTTCTAAAAACTGAATAGAATGCAGTTTTCACTCACATGAAAGACGTATGTTTCCTTCTTGAGAAGTGTTTTCAAAGACGTTCAGAGAGTGATTCTACAAAGCCTTTTTACTGCCGTTGGCTTTTAAACGTTTTTTCAGTGGAATTTCTGTCAAACGCAAGACACGATATTTGCTCTTAAAGAATTGAGTATACAGAATGCAAACAAACACTTCCCTACAAGTGAATCGCCTAACCGTGCAACTCAGTTCTAAAAACTGAATAGAATGCAGTTTTCACTCACATGAAAGACGTATGCTTTCCTTCTTGAGAAGTGTTTTCAAAGACGTTCACAGAGTGATTCTACAAAGCCTTTTTACTGACGTTGGTTTTAAACGTGTTTTCAGTGGAATTTCTGTCAAACATAAGACACGAGATTTGCTGTTAAAGAATTGAATGTACAGAACGCAAACAAACACTTCCTTACAAGTGAATCGCCTAACCATGCAAAGCAGTTCTAAAAACTTAATAGAACGCAGTTTTCACTCAGATGAAAGATGTATGCTTTCCTTCTTGAGAAGTGTTTTCAAAGACATTCACAGAGTGATTCTACAAAGTCTTTTTACTGACATTGGCTTTTATACGTGTTTTCAGTGGAATTTCTGTCAAACGCAAGACACGAGGTTTGCTGCTAAGGAATTGAGTATACAGAATGCAAATAAACACTTCCCTACAACTGAATCCCCTAAACATTCCACTCACTTCTAAAAACTGCATAGAATGCAGTTTTCACTCAGAGGAAAGACATATGCTTTCCTTCTAGAGAAGTGTTTTCAAAGACATTCACAGAGTGATTCTACAAAGCCTTTTTACTGACGTTGGCTTTTAAACGTGTTTTCAGTGGAATTTCTGTCAAACGCAAGACACGAGATTTGCTTTTGAAGAATTGAACATACAGAATGCAAACAAACACTTTCCTACAAGTGAATCGCCTAACCGTGCAACTCAGTTCTAAAAACTGAATAGAATGCAGTTTTCACTCACATGAAAGACGTATGCTTTCCGTGTTGAGAAGTGTTTTGAAAGACGTTCAAAGAGTGATTCTGCAAAGCCTTTTTACTGATGTTGGTTTTAAACGTGTTTTCAGTGGAATTTCTATCAAATGCAAGACACGAGATTTGCTGTTAAAGAATTGAATGTTCAGAACGCAAACAAACACTTCCCTACAAGTGAATCGCCTAACCGTGCAACTCAGTTCTAAAAACTCAATAGAATGCAGTTTTCACGCACATGAAAGACGTATGCTTTCCTTCTTGAGAAGTGTTTTCAAAGACGTTCACAGAGTGTTTCTACAAAGCCTTTTTACTGACGTTGGCTTTTAAATGTGATTTCACTGGAATTTCAGTCAAACGCAAGACACGAGATTTGCTGTTAAAGAATTGAGTATACAGAATGCAAACAAACACTTCCCTACAAGTGAAACGCCTAACCATGCAACTCAGTTCTAAAAACTGAATAGAATGCAGTTTTCACTCACATGAAAGACGTTTGCTTTCCTTCTTGAGAAGTGTTTTCAAAGACATTCACAGAGTGATTCTACAAAGCCTTTTTACTGCCGTTGGCTTTTAAACGTTTTTTCAGTGGAATTTCTGTCAAACGCAAGACACGATATTTGCTGTTAAAGAATTGAGTATACAGAATGCAAACAAACACTTCCCTACAAGTGAATCGCCTAACCGTGCAACTCAGTTCTAAAAACTGAATAGAATGCAGTTTTCACTCACATGAAAGACGTATGCTTTCCTTCTTGAGAAGTGTTTTCAAAGACGTTCACAGAGTGATTCTACAAAGCCTTTTTACTGACGTTGGTTTTAAACGTGTTTTCAGTGGAATTTCTGTCAAACATAAGACACGAGATTTGCTGTTAAAGAATTGAATGTACAGAACGCAAACAATCACTTCCTTACAAGTGAATCGCCTAACCATATAAAGCAGTTCTAAAAACTTAATAGAACGCAGTTTTCACTCAGATGAAAGATGTATGCTTTCCTTCTTGAGAAGTGTTTTCAAAGACATTCACAGAGTGATTCTACAAAGTCTTTTTACTGACGTTGGCTTTTAAACGTGTTTTCAGTGGAATTTCTGTCAAACGCAAGACACGAGGTTTGCTGCTAAGGAATTGAGTATACAGAACACAAATAAACACTTCCCTACAAGTGAATCGCCTAAACATTCCACTCACTTCTAAAAACTGCATAGAATGCAGTTTTCACTCCGAGGAAAGACATATGCTTTCCTTCTAGAGAAGTGTTTTCAAAGACATTCACAGAGTGATTCTACAAAGCCTTTTTACTGACGTTGGCTTTTAAACGTGTTTTCTTTGGAATTTCTGTCAAACGCAAGACACGAGATTTGCTTTTGAAGAATTGAACATACAGAATGCAAACAAACACTTTCCTACAAGTGAATCGCCTAACCGTGCAACTCAGTTCTAAAAACTGAATAGAATGCAGTTTTCACTCACATGAAAGACGTATGCTTTCCGTGTTGAGAAGTGTTTTGAAAGACGTTCAAAGAGTGATTCTGCAAAGCCTTTTTACTGACGTTGGTTTTAAACGTGTTTTCAGTGGAATTTCTATCAAATGCAAGACACGAGATTTGCTGTTAAAGAATTGAATGTACAGAACGCAAACAAACACTTCCCTACAAGTGAATCGCCTAACCGTGCAACTCAGTTCTAAAAACTCAATAGAATGCAGTTTTCACGCACATGAAAGACGTATGCTTTCCTTCTTGAGAAGTGTTTTCAAAGACGTTCACAGAGTGTTTCTACAAAGCCTTTTTACTGACGTTGTCTTTTAAACGTGATTTCACTGGAATTTCAGTCAAACGCAAGACACGAGATTTGCTGTTAAAGAATTGAGTATACAGAATGCAAACAAACACTTCCCTACAAGTGAAACGCCTAACCATGCAACTCAGTTCTAAAAACTGAATAGAATGCAGTTTTCACTCACATGAAAGACGTTTGCTTTCCTTCTTGAGAAGTGTTTTCAAAGACGTTCAGAGAGTGATTCTGCAAAGCCTTTTTATTGACGTTGGTTTTAAACGTGTTTTCAGTGGAATTTCTGTCAAACGCAAGACACGAGATTTGCTGTTAAAGAATTGAACATACAGAATGCAAACAAACACTTCCCTACAATAGAATCGCCTAACCATGCAACTCAGTTCTAAAAACTGAATAGAATGCAGTTTTCACTCACATGAAAGACGTATGCTTTCCTTCTTGAGAAGTGTTTTCAAAGACATTCACAGAGTGATTCTACAAAGCCTTTTTACTGCCGTTGGCTTTTAAACGTTTTTTCAGTGGAATTTCTGTCAAACGCAAGACACGATATTTGCTGTTAAAGAATTGAGTATACAGAATGCAAACAAACACTTCCCTACAAGTGAATCGCCTAACCGTGCAACTCAGTTCTAAAAACTGAATAGAATGCAGTTTTCACTCACATGAAAGACGTATGCTTTCCTTCTTGAGAAGTGTTTTCAAAGACGTTCACAGAGTGATTCTACAAAGCCTTTTTACTGACGTTGGTTTTAAACGTGTTTTCAGTGGAATTTCTGTCAAACATAAGACACGAGATTTGCTGTTAACGAATTGAATGTACAGAACGCAAACAATCACTTCCTTACAAGTGAATCGCCTAACCATATAAAGCAGTTCTAAAAACTTAATAGAACGCAGTTTTCACTCAGATGAAAGATGTATGCTTTCCTTCTTGAGAAGTGTTTTCAAAGACATTCACAGAGTGATTCTACAAAGTCTTTTTACTGACGTTGGCTTTTAAACGTGTTTTCAGTGGAATTTCTGTCAAACGCAAGACACGAGGTTTGCTGCTAAGGAATTGAGTATACAGAACACAAATAAACACTTCCCTACAAGTGAATCGCCTAAACATTCCACTCACTTCTAAAAACTGCATAGAATGCAGTTTTCACTCAGAGGAAAGACATATGCTTTCCTTCTAGAGAAGTGTTTTCAAAGACATTCACAGAGTGATTCTACAAAGCCTTTTTACTGACGTTGGCTTTTAAACGTGTTTTCAGTGGAAATTCTCTCAAACGCAAGACACGAGATTTGCTTTTGAAGAATTGAACATACAGAATGCAAACAAAAACTTCCCTACAAGTGAATCGCCTAACCGTGCAACTCAGTTCTAAAAACTCAGTAGAATGCAGTTTTCACGAACATGAAAGACGTATGCTTTCCTTCTTGAGAAGTGTTTTCAAAGACATTCACAGAGTGATTCTGCAAAGCCTTTTTACTGACGTTGGTTTTAAATGTGTTTTCAGTGGAATTTCTGTCAAACGCAAGACACGAGATTTGCTGTTAAAGAATTGAACATACAGAATGCAAACAAACACTTCCCTACAAGTGAATCGCCTAACCATGCAACTCAGTTCTAAAAACTGAATAGAATGCAGTTTTCACGCAGATGAAAGAGTATGCTTTCCTTCTAGAGAAGTGTTTTCAAAGACATTCATAGAGTGATTCTACAAAGCCTTTTTACTGACGTTGGCTTTTAAACGTGTTTTCAGTGGAAATTCTCTCAAACGCAAGACACGAGATTTGCTTTTGAAGAATTGAACATACAGAATGCAAGCAAAAACTTCCCTACAAGTGAATCGCCTAACCGTGCAACTCAGTTCTAAAAACTTAGTAGAATGCAGTTTTCACGAACATGAAAGACGTATGCGTTCCTTCTTGAGAAGTGTTTTCAAAGACGTTCACAGAGTGATTCTGCAAAGCCTTTTTACTGACGTTGGTTTTAAATGTGTTTTCAGTGGAATTTCTGTCAAACGCAAGACTCGAGATTTGCTGTCAAAGAATGGAATGTACAGAATGCAAACAAACACTTCCCTACAAGTGAATCACCTAACCATGCAACTCAGTTCTAAAAACTGAATAGAATGCAGTTTTCACTCACATGAAAGACGTATGCTTTCCTTCTTGAGAAGTGTTTTCAAAGACATTCACAGAGTGATTCTACAAAGCCTTTTTACTGCCGTTGGCTTTAAACGTGTTTTCAGTGGAATTTCTGTCAAACGCAAGACACGATATTTGCTGTTAAAGAATTGAATGTACAGAACGCAAACAAACACTTCCTTACAAGTGAATCCCCTAACCATGCAAAGCAGTTCTAAAAACTTAATAGAATGCAGTTTTCACTCAGATGAAAGATGTATGCTTTCCTTCTTGAGAAGTGTTTTCAAAGACATTCACAGAGTGATTCTACAAAGCCTTTTTTACTGATGTTGGCTTTTAAACGTGTTTTCAGTGGAATTTCTCTCAAACGCAAGACACGAGATTTGCTGTTAAAGAATTGAACATACAGAATGCAAACAAAAACTTCCCTACAAGTGAATCGCCTAACCGTGCAACTCAGTTCTAAAAACTCAGTAGAATGCAGTTTTCACGAACATGAAAGACGTATGCTTTCCTTCTTGAGAAGTGTTTTCAAAGACGTTCACAGAGTGTTTCTACAAAGCCATTTTACTGACGTTGGCTTTTAAACGTGATTTCACTGGAATTTCAGTCAAACGCAAGACACGAGATTTGCTGTTAAAGAATTGAGTGTACAGAATGCAAACAAACACTTCCCTACAAGTGAATCGCCTAACCATGCAACTCAGTTCTAAAAACTGAATAGAATGCAGTTTTCACTCACATGAAAGACATATGCTTTCCTTCTTGAGAAGTGTTTTGAAAGACGTTCACAGAGTGATTCTGCAAAGCCTTTTTACTGACGTTGGTTTTAAATGTGTTTTCAGTGGAATTTCTGTCAAACGCAAGACTTGAGATTTGCTGTCAAAGAATTGAATGTACAGAATGCAAACAAACGCTTCCCTACAAGGGAAGCGCATTACCGTGCAACTCAGTTCTAAAAACTGAATACAATGCAGTTTTCACTCACATGAAAGACGTTTGCTTTCCTTCTTGAGAAGTGTTTTCAAAGACGTTCACAGAGTGATTCTACAAAGCCTTTTTACTGACGTTGGTTGTAAACGTGTTTTCAGTGGAATTTCTATCAAACATAAGACACGAGATTTGCTGTTAACGAATTGAATGTACAGAACGCAAACAATCACTTCCTTACAAGTGAATCGCCTAACCATATAAAGCAGTTCTAAAAACTTAATAGAACGCAGTTTTCACTCAGATGAAAGATGTATGCTTTCCTTCTTGAGAAGTGTTTTCAAAGACATTCACAGAGTGATTCTACAAAGTCTTTTTACTGACGTTGGCTTTTAAACGTGTTTTCAGTGGAATTTCTGTCAAACGCAAGACACGAGGTTTGCTGATAAGGAATTGAGTATACAGAACACAAATAAACACTTCCCTACAAGTGAATTGCCTAAACATTCCACTCACTTCTAAAAACTGCATAGAATGCAGTTTTCACTCAGAGGAAAGACATATGCTTTCCTTCTAGAGAAGTGTTTTCAAAGACATTCACAGAGTGATTCTACAAAGCCTTTTTACTGACGTTGGCTTTTAAACGTGTTTTCAGTGGAAATTCTCTCAAACGCAAGACACGAGATTTGCTTTTGAAGAATTGAACATACAGAATGCAAACAAAAACTTCCCTACAAGTGAATCGCCTAACCGTGCAACTCAGTTCTAAAAACTCAGTAGAATGCAGTTTTCACGAACATGAAAGACGTATGCTTTCCTTCTTGAGAAGTGTTTTCAAAGACGTTCACAGAGTGTTTCTACAAAGCCTTTTTACTGACGTTGGCTTTTAAACGTGATTTCACTGGAAATTCAGTCAAACGCAAGACACGAGATTTGCTGTTAAAGAATTGAATATACAGAATGCAAACAAACACTTCCCTACAACTGAATCGCCTAACCATGCAACTCAATTCTAAAAACTGAATAGAATGCAGTTTTCACTCACATGAAAGACATATGCTTTCCTTCTTGAGAAGTGTTTTCAAAGACGTTCACAGAGTGATTCTGCAAAGCCTTTTTACTGACGTTGGTTTTAAATGTGTTTTCAGTGGAATTTCTGTCAAACGCAAGACACGAGATTTGCTGTTAAAGAATTGAACATACAGAATGCAAACAAACACTTCCCTACAAGTGAATCGCCTAACCATGCAACTCAGTTCTAAAAACTGAATAGAATGCAGTTTTCACGCTGATGAAAGAGTATGCTTTCCTTCTAGAGAAGTGTTTTCAAAGACATTCATAGAGTGATTCTACAAAGCCTTTTTACTGACGTTGGCTTTTAAACGTGTTTTCAGTGGAATTACTGTCAAACGCAAGACACGAGGTTTGCTGCTAAGGAATTGAGTATACAGAACGCAAATAAACACTTCCCTACAAGTGAATCGCCTAAACATTCCACTCACTTCTAAAAACTGCATAGAATGCAGTTTTCACTCAGAGGAAAGACATATGCTTTCCTTCTAGAGAAGTGTTTTCAAAGACATTCACAGAGTGATTCTACAAAGCCTTTTTTACTGATGTTGGCTTTTAAACGTGTTTTCAGTGGAATTTCTCTCAAACGCAAGACACGAGATTTGCTGTTAAAGAATTGAACATACAGAATGTAAACAAACACTTCCCTACAAGTGAATCGCCTAACCATGCAACTCAGTTCTAAAAACTGAATAGAATGCAGTTTTCACGCAGATGAAAGATGTATGCTTTCCTTCTAGAGAAGTGTTTTCAAAGACATTCACAGAGTGATTCTACAAAGCCTTTTTACTGAAGTTGGCTTTTGAACGTTTTTTCAGTGGAAATTCTCTCAAACGCAAGACACGAGATTTGCTTTTGAAGAATTGAACATACAGAATGCAAACAAACACTTCCCTACAAGTGAATCGCATAACCGTGCAACTCAGTTCTAAAAACTGAATAGAATGCAGTTTTCACGAACATGAAAGACGTATGCTTTCCTTCTTGAGAAGTGTTTTCAAAGACGTTCACAGAGTGATTCTACAAAGCCTTTTTACTGACGTTGGTTTTAAACGTGTTTTCAGTGGAATTTCTGTCAAACGTAAGACACGAGATTTGCTGTTAAAGAATTGAATGTACAGAACGCAAACAAACACTTCCTTACAAGTGAATCGCCTAACCATGCAAAGCAGTTCTAAAAACTTAATAGAACGCAGTTTTCACTCAGATGAAAGATGTATGCTTTCATTCTTGAGAAGTGTTTTCAAAGACATTCACAGAGTGATTCTACAAAGTCTTTTTACTGACGTTGGCTTTTATACGTGTTTTCAGTGGAATTTCTGTCAAACGCAAGACACGACGTTTGCTGCTAAGGAATTGAGTATACAGAACGCAAATAAACACTTCCCTACAAGTGAATCGCCTAAACATTCCACTCACTTCTAAAAACTGCATAGAATGCAGTTTTCACTCAGAGGAAAGACATATGCTTTCCTTCTAGAGAAGTGTTTTCAAAGACATTCACAGAGTGATTCTACAAAGCCTTTTTACTGACGTTGGCTTTTAAACGTGTTTTCAGTGGAATTTCTGTCAAACGCAAGACACGAGATTTGCTTTTGAAGAATTGAACATACAGAATGCAAACAAACACTTTCCTACAAGTGAATCGCCTAACCGTGCAACTCAGTTCTAAAAACTGAAGAGAATGCAGTTTTCACTCACATGAAAGACGTATGCTTTCCATCTTGAGAAGTGTTTTCAAAGACGTTCAAAGAGTGATTCTGCAAAGCCTTTTTACTGACGTTGGTTTTAAACGTGTTTTCAGTGGAATTTCTGTCAAACGCAAGACTCGAGATTTGCTGTCAAAGAATTGAATGTACAGAATGCAAACAAACACTTCCCTACAAGTGAATCGCATAACTGTGCAACTCAGTTCTAAAAACTGAATAGAATGCAGTTTTCACTCACATGAAAGACGTTTGCTTTCCTTCTTGAGAAGTGTTTTCAAAGACGTTCACAGAGTGATTCTGCAAAGCCTTTTTATTGACGTTGGTTTTAAACGTGTTTTCAGTGGAGTTTCTGTCAAACGCAAGACACGAGATTTGCTGTTAAAGAATTGAACATACAGAATGCAAACAAACACTTCCCTACAAGTGAATCGCCTAACCATGCAACTCAGTTCTAAAAACTGAATAGAATGCAGTTTTCACTCACATGAAAGACGTATGCTTTCCTTCTTGAGAAGTGTTTTCAAAGACATTCACAGAGTGATTCTACAAAGCCTTTTTACTGCCGTTGGCTTTTAAACGTTTTTTCAGTGGAATTTCTGTCAAACGCAAGACACGATATTTGCTCTTAAAGAATTGAGTATACAGAATGCAAACAAACACTTCCCTACAAGTGAATCGCCTAACCATGCAACTCAGTTCTAAAAACTGAATAGAATGCAGTTTTCACTCACATGAAAGACGTATGCTTTCCTTCTTGAGAAGTGTTTTCAAAGACGTTCACAGAGTGATTCTACAAAGCCTTTTTACTGACGTTGGTTTTAAACGTGTTTTCAGTGGAATTTCTGTCAAACGTAAGACACGAGATTTGCTGTTAAAGAATTGAATGTACAAAACGCAAACAAACACTTCCTTACAAGTGAATCGCCTAACCATGCAAAGCAGTTCTAAAAACTTAATAGAACGCAGTTTTCACTCAGATGAAAGATGTATGCTTTCCTTCTTGAGAAGTGTTTTCAAAGACATTCACAGAGTGATTCTACAAAGTCTTTTTACTGACGTTGGCTTTTATACGTGTTTTCAGTGGAATTTCTGTCAAATGCAAGACACGAGGTTTGCTGCTAAGGAATTGAGTATACAGAACGCAAATAAACACTTCCCTACAAGTGAATCGCCTAAACATTCCACTCACTTCTAAAAACTGCATAGAATGCAGTTTTCACTCAGAGGAAAGACATATGCTTTCCTTCTAGAGAAGTGTTTTCAAATACATTCACAGAGTGATTCTACAAAGCCTTTTTACTGACGTTGGCTTTTAAACGTGTTTTCAGTGGAATTTCTGTCAAACGCAAGACACGAGATTTGCTTTTGAAGAATTGAACATACAGAATGCAAACAAACACTTTCCTACAAGTGAATCGCCTAACCGTGCAACTCAGTTCTAAAAACTGAATAGAATGCAGTTTTCACTCACATGAAAGACGTATGCTTTCCATCTTGAGAAGTGTTTTCAAAGACGTTCAAAGAGTGATTCTGCAAAGCCTTTTTACTGACGTTGGTTTTAAACGTGTTTTCAGTGGAATTTCTGTCAAACACAAGACTCGAGATTTGCTGTCAAAGAATTGAATGTACAGAATGCAAACAAACACTTCCCTACAAGTGAATCGCATAACCGTGCAACTCAGTTCTAAAAACTGAATAGAATGCAGTTTTCACTCACATGAAAGACGTTTGCTTTCCTTCTTGAGAAGTGTTTTCAAAGACGTTCACAGAGTGATTCTGCAAAGCCTTTTTATTGACGTTGGTTTTAAACGTGTTTTCAGTGGAGTTTCTGTCAAACGCAAGACACGAGATTTGCTGTTAAAGAATTGAACATACAGAATGCAAACAAACACTTTCCTACAATTGAATCGCTTAACCGTGCAACTCAGTTCTAAAAACTGAATAGAATGCAGTTTTCACTCACATGAAAGACGTATGCTTTCCGTGTTGAGAAGTGTTTTGAAAGACGTTCAAAGAGTGATTCTGCAAAGCCTTTTTACTGACGTTGGTTTTAAACGTGTTTTCAGTGGAATTTCTATCAAATGCAAGACACGAGATTTGCTGTTAAAGAATTGAATGTACAGAACGCAAACAAACACTTCCCTACAAGTGAATCGCCTAGCCGTGCAACTCAGTTCCAAAAATTCAATAGAATGCAGTTTTCACGCACATGAAAGACGTATGCTTTCCTTCTTGAGAAGTGTTTTCAAAGACGTTCACAGAGTGTTTCTACAAAGCCTTTTTACTGACGTTGGCTTTTAAACGTGATTTCACTGGAATTTCAGTCAAACGCAAGACAGGAGATTTGCTGTTAAAGAATTGAGTATACAGAATGCAAACAAACACTTCCCTACAAGTGAAACGCCTAACCATGCAACTCAGTTCTAAAAACTGAATAGAATGCAGTTTTCACTCACATGAAAGACGTTTGCTTTCCTTCTTGAGAAGTGTTTTCAAAGACGTTCAGAGAGTAATTCTACAAAGCCTTTTTACTGCCGTTGGCTTTTAAACGTTTTTTCAGTGGAATTTCTGTCAAACGCAAGACACGATATTTGCTCTTAAAGAATTGAGTATACAGAATGTAAACAAACACTTCCCTACAAGTGAATCGCCTAACCGTGCAACTCAGTTCTAAAAACTGAATAGAATGCAGTTTTCACTCACATGAAAGACGTATGCTTTCCTTCTTGAGAAGTGTTTTCAAAGACGTTCACAGAGTGATTCTACAAAGCCTTTTTACTGACGTTGGTTTTAAACGTGTTTTCAGTGGAATTTCTGTCAAACGTAAGACACGAGATTTGCTGTTAAAGAATTGAATGTACAGAACGCAAACAAACACTTCCTTACAAGTGAATCGCCTAACCATGCAAAGCAGTTCTAAAAACTTAATAGAACGCAGTTTTCACTCAGATGAAAGATGTATGCTTTCCTTCTTGAGAAGTGTTTTCAACGACATTCACAGAGTGATTCTACAAAGTCTTTTTACTGACGTTGGCTTTTATACGTGTTTTCAGTGGAATTTCTGTCAAACGCAAGACACGAGGTTTGCTGCTAAGGAATTGAGTATACAGAACGCAAATAAACACTTCCCTACAAGTGAATCGCCTAAACATTCCACTCACTTCTAAAAACTGCATAGAATGCAGTTTTCACTCAGAGGAAAGACATATGCTTTCCTTCTAGAGAAGTGTTTTCAAAGACATTCACAGAGTGATTCTACAAAGCCTTTTTACTGACGTTGGCTTTTAAACGTGTTTTCAGTGGAATTTCTGTCAAACGCAAGACACGAGATTTGCTTTTGAAGAATTGAACATACAGAATGCAAACAAACACTTTCCTACAAGTGAATCGCCTAACCGTGCAACTCAGTTCTAAAAACTGAATAGAATGCAGTTTTCACTCACACGAAAGACGTATGCTTTCCGTGTTGAGAAGTGTTTTGAAAGACGTTCAAAGAGTGATTCTGCAAAGCCTTTTTACTGACGTTGGTTTTAAACGTGTTTTCAGTGGAATTTCTATCAAATGCAAGACACGAGATTTGCTGTTAAAGAATTGAATGTACAGAACGCAAACAAACACTTCCCTACAAGTGAATCGCCTAACCGTGCAACTCAGTTCTAAAAACTCAATAGAATGCAGTTTTCACGCACATGAAAGACGTATGCTTTCCTTCTTGAGAAGTGTTTTCAAAGACGTTCACACAGTGTTTCTACAAAGCCTTTTTACTGACGTTGGCTTTTAAACGTGATTTCACTGGAATTTCAGTCAAACGCAAGACACGAGATTTGCTGTTAAAGAATTGAGTATACAGAATGCAAACAAACACTTCCCTACAAGTGAAACGCCTAACCATGCAACTCAGTTCTAAAAACTGAATAGAATGCAGTTTTCACTCACATGAAAGACGTTTGCTTTCCTTCTTGAGAAGTGTTTTCAAAGACGTTCAGAGAGTGATTCTGTAAAGCCTTTTTATTGACGTTGGTTTTAAACGTGTTTTCAGTGGAATTTCTGTCAAACGCAAGACACGAGATTTGCTGTTAAAGAATTGAACATACAGAATGCAAACAAACACTTCCCTACAAGTGAATCGCCTAACCATGCAACTCAGTTCAAAAAACTGAATAGAATGCAGTTTTCACTCACATGAAAGACGTATGCTTTCCTTCTTGAGAAGTATTTTCAAAGACATTCACAGAGTGATTCTACAAAGCCTTTTTACTGCCGTTGGCTTTTAAACGTTTTTTCAGTGGAATTTCTGTCAAAAGCAAGACACGATATTTGCTGTTAAAGAATTGAGTATACAGAATGCAAACAAACACTTCCCTACAAGTGAATCGCCCAACCGTGCAACTCAGTTCTAAAAACTGAATAGAATGCAGTTTTCACTCACATGAAAGACGTATGCTTTCCTTCTTGAGAAGTGTTTTCAAAGACGTTCACAGAGTGATTCTACAAAGCCTTTTTACTGACGTTGGTTTTAAACGTGTTTTCAGTGGAATTTCTGTCAAACATAAGACACGAGATTTGCTGTTAAAGAATTGAATGTACAGAACGCAAACAATCACTTCCTTACAAGTGAATCGCCTAACCATATAAAGCAGTTCTAAAAACTTAATAGAACGCAGTTTTCACTCAGATGAAAGATGTATGCTTTCCTTCTTGAGAAGTGTTTTCAAAGACATTCACAGAGTGATTCTACAAAGTCTTTTTACTGACGTTGGCTTTTAAACGTGTTTTCAGTGGAATTTCTGTCAAACGCAAGACACGAGGTTTGCTGCTAAGGAATTGAGTATACAGAACACAAATAAACACTTCCCTACAAGTGAATCGCCTAAACATTCCACTCACTTCTAAAAACTGCATAGAATGCAGTTTTGACTCAGAGGAAAGACATATGCTTTCCTTCTAGAGAAGTGTTTTCAAAGACATTCACAGAGTGATTCTACAAAGCCTTTTTACTGACGTTGGCTTTTAAACGTGTTTTCAGTGGAATTTCTGTCAAACGCAAGACACGAGATTTGCTGTTAAAGAATTGAATGTACAGAACGCAAACAAACACTTCCCTACAAGTGAATCGCCTAACCGTGCAACTCAGTTCTAAAAACTCAATAGAATGCAGTTTTCACGCACATGAAAGACGTATGCTTTCCTTCTTGAGAAGTGTTTTCAAAGACGTTCACAGAGTGTTTCTACAAAGCCTTTTTACTGACGTTGGCTTTTAAACGTGATTTCACTGGAATTTCAGTCAAACGCAAGACACGAGATTTGCTTTTGAAGAATTGAACATACAGAATGCAAACAAACACTTCCCTACAAGTGAAACGCCTAACCATGCAACTCAGTTCTAAAAACTGAATAGAATGCAGTTTTCACTCACATGAAAGACGTTTGCTTTCCTTCTTGAGAAGTGTTTTCAAAGACGTTCAGAGAGTGATTCTGTAAAGCCTTTTTATTGACGTTGGTTTTAAACGTGTTTTCAGTGGAATTTCTGTCAAACGCAAGACACGAGATTTGCTGTTAAAGAATTGAACATACAGAATGCAAACAAACACTTCCCTACAAGTGAATCGCCTAACCATGCAACTCAGTTCAAAAAACTGAATAGAATGCAGTTTTCACTCACATGAAAGACGTATGCTTTCCTTCTTGAGAAGTGTTTTCAAAGACATTCACAGAGTGATTCTACAAAGCCTTTTTACTGCCGTTGGCTTTTAAACGTTTTTTCAGTGGAATTTCTGTCAAACGCAAGACACGATATTTGCTGTTAAAGAATTGAGTATACAGAATGCAAACAAACACTTCCCTACAAGTGAATCGCCCAACCGTGCAACTCAGTTCTAAAAACTGAATAGAATGCAGTTTTCACTCACATGAAAGACGTATGCTTTCCTTCTTGAGAAGTGTTTTCAAAGACGTTCACAGAGTGATTCTACAAAGCCTTTTTACTGACGTTGGTTTTAAACGTGTTTTCAGTGGAATTTCTGTCAAACATAAGACACGAGATTTGCTGTTAAAGAATTGAGTATACAGAACGCAAACAAACACTTCCCTACAAGTGAATCGCCTAACCATGCAACTCAGTTCTAAAAACTTAATAGAACGCAGTTTTCACTCAGATGAAAGATGTATGCTTTCCTTCTTGAGAAGTGTTTTCAAAGACATTCACAGAGTGATTCTACAAAGTCTTTTTACTGACGTTGGCTTTTAAACGTGTTTTCAGTGGAATTTCTGTCAAACGCAAGACACGAGGTTTGCTGCTAAGGAATTGAGTATACAGAACACAAATAAACACTTCCCTACAAGTGAATCGCCTAAACATTCCACTCACTTCTAAAAACTGCATAGAATGCAGTTTTCACTCAGAGGAAAGACATATGCTTTCCTTCTAGAGAAGTGTTTTCAAAGACATTCACAGAGTGATTCTACAAAGCCTTTTTACTGACGTTGGCTTTTAAACGTGTTTTCAGTGGAATTTCTGTCAAACGCAAGACACGAGATTTGCTGTTAAAGAATTGAATGTACAGAACGCAAACAAACACTTCCCTACAAGTGAATCGCCTAACCGTGCAACTCAGTTCTAAAAACTCAATAGAATGCAGTTTTCACGCACATGAAAGACGTATGCTTTCCTTCTTGAGAAGTGTTTTCAAAGACGTTCATAGAGTGTTTCTACAAAGCCTTTTTACTGACGTTGGCTTTTAAACGTGATTTCACTGGAATTTCAGTCAAACGCAAGACACGAGATTTGCTGTTAAAGAATTGAGTATACAGAATGCAAACAAACACTTCCCTACAAGTGAAACGCCTAACCATGCAACTCAGTTCTAAAAACTGAATAGAATGCAGTTTTCACTCACATGAAAGACGTTTGCTTTCCTTCTTGAGAAGTGTTTTCAAAGACGTTCAGAGAGTGATTCTGCAAAGCCTTTTTATTGACGTTGGTTTTAAATGTGTTTTCAGTGGAATTTCTGTCAAACGCAAGACACGAGATTTGCTGTTAAAGAATTGAACATACAGAATGCAAACAAACACTTCCCTACAAGTGAATCGCCTAACCATGCAACTCAGTTCAAAAAACTGAATAGAATGCAGTTTTCACTCACATGAAAGACGTATGCTTTCCTTCTTGAGAAGTGTTTTCAAAGACATTCACAGAGTGATTCTACAAAGCCTTTTTACTGCCGTTGGCTTTTAAACGTTTTTGCAGTGGAATTTCTGTCAAACGCAAGACACGATATTTGCTGTTAAAGAATTGAGTATACAGAATGCAAACAAACACTTCCCTACAAGTGAATCGCCTAACCGTGCAACTCAGTTCTAAAAACTGAATAGAATGCAGTTTTCACTCACATGAAAGACGTATGCTTTCCTTCTTGAGAAGTGTTTTCAAAGACGTTCACAGAGTGATTCTACAAAGCCTTTTTACTGACGTTGGCTTTTAAACGTGTTTTCACTGGAAATTCAGTCAAACGCAAGACACGAGATTTGCTGTTAAAGAATTGAATATACAGAATGCAAACAAACACTTCCCTACAACTGAATCGCCTAACCATGCAACTCAATTCTAAAAACTGAATAGAATGCAGTTTTCACTCACATGAAAGACATATGCTTTCCTTCTTGAGAAGTGTTTTCAAAGACGTTCACAGAGTGATTCTGCAAAGCCTTTTTACTGACGTTGGTTTTAAATGTGTTTTCAGTGGAATTTCTGTCAAACGCAAGACACGAGATTTGCTGTTAAAGAATTGAACATACAGAATGCAAACAAACACTTCCCTACAAGTGAATCGCCTAACCATGCAACTCAGTTCTAAAAACTGAATAGAATGCAGTTTTAACTCACATGAAAGACGTATGCTTTCCTTCTTGAGAAGTGTTTTCAAAGACATTCACAGAGTGATTCTACAAAGCCTTTTTACTGCCGTTGGCTTTTAAACGTGTTTTCAGTGGAATTTCTGTCAAACGCAAGACACGATATTTGCTGTTAAAGAATTGAGTATACAGAATGCTAACAAACACTTCCCTACAAGTGAATCGCCTAACCATGCAACTCAGTTCTAAAAACTGAATAGAATGCAGTTTTCACGCAGATGAAAGACGTATGCTTTCCTTCTAGAGAAGTGTTTTCAAAGACATTCATAGAGTGATTCTACAAAGCCTTTTTACTGACGTTGGCTTTTAAACGTGTTTTCAGTGGAAATTCTGTCAAAAGCAAGACACGATATTTGCTGTTAAAGAATTGAGTATACAGAATGCAAACAAACACTTCCCTACAAGTGAATCGCCCAACCGTGCAACTCAGTTCTAAAAACTGAATAGAATGCAGTTTTCACTCACATGAAAGACGTATGCTTTCCTTCTTGAGAAGTGTTTTCAAAGACGTTCACAGAGTGATTCTACAAAGCCTTTTTACTGACGTTGGCTTTTAAACGTGTTTTCAGTGGAATTTCTGTCAAACGCAAGACACGAGGTTTGCTGCTAAGGAATTGAGTATACAGAACACAAATAAACACTTCCCTACAAGTGAATCGCCTAAACATTCCACTCACTTCTAAAAACTGCATAGAATGCAGTTTTGACTCAGAGGAAAGACATATGCTTTCCTTCTAGAGAAGTGTTTTCAAAGACATTCACAGAGTGATTCTACAAAGCCTTTTTACTGACGTTGGCTTTTAAACGTGTTTTCAGTGGAATTTCTGTCAAACGCAAGACACGAGATTTGCTGTTAAAGAATTGAATGTACAGAACGCAAACAAACACTTCCCTACAAGTGAATCGCCTAACAGTGCAACTCAGTTCTAAAAACTCAATAGAATGCAGTTTTCACGCACATGAAATACGTATGCTTTCCTTCTTGAGAAGTGTTTTCAAAGACGTTCACAGAGTGTTTCTACAAAGCCTTTTTACTGACGTTGGCTTTTAAACGTGATTTCACTGGAATTTCAGTCAAACGCAAGACACGAGATTTGCTTTTGAAGAATTGAACATACAGAATGCAAACAAACACTTTCCTACAAGTGAATCGCCTAACCGTGCAACTCAGTTCTAAAAACTGAATAGAATGCAGTTTTCACTCACACGAAAGACGTATGCTTTCCGTGTTGAGAAGTGTTTTGAAAGACGTTCAAAGAGTGATTCTGCAAAGCCTTTTTACTGACGTTGGTTTTAAACGTGTTTTCAGTGGAATTTCTATCAAATGCAAGACACGAGATTTGCTGTTAAAGAATTGAATGTACAGAACGCAAACAAACACTTCCCTACAAGTGAATCGCCTAACCGTGCAACTCAGTTCTAAAAACTCAATAGAATGCAGTTTTCACGCACATGAAAGACGTATGCTTTCCTTCTTGAGAAGTGTTTTCAAAGACGTTCACACAGTGTTTCTACAAAGCCTTTTTACTGACGTTGGCTTTTAAACGTGATTTCACTGGAATTTCAGTCAAACGCAAGACACGAGATTTGCTGTTAAAGAATTGAGTATACAGAATGCAAACAAACACTTCCCTACAAGTGAAACGCCTAACCATGCAACTCAGTTCTAAAAACTGAATAGAATGCAGTTTTCACTCACATGAAAGACGTTTGCTTTCCTTCTTGAGAAGTGTTTTCAAAGACGTTCAGAGAGTGATTCTGTAAAGCCTTTTTATTGACGTTGGTTTTAAACGTGTTTTCAGTGGAATTTCTGTCAAACGCAAGACACGAGATTTGCTGTTAAAGAATTGAACATACAGAATGCAAACAAACACTTCCCTACAAGTGAATCGCCTAACCATGCAACTCAGTTCAAAAAACTGAATAGAATGCAGTTTTCACTCACATGAAAGACGTATGCTTTCCTTCTTGAGAAGTGTTTTCAAAGACATTCACAGAGTGATTCTACAAAGCCTTTTTACTGCCGTTGGCTTTTAAACGTTTTTTCAGTGGAATTTCTGTCAAACGCAAGACACGATATTTGCTGTTAAAGAATTGAGTATACAGAATGCAAACAAACACTTCCCTACAAGTGAATCGCCCAACCGTGCAACTCAGTTCTAAAAACTGAATAGAATGCAGTTTTCACTCACATGAAAGACGTATGCTTTCCTTCTTGAGAAGTGTTTTCAAAGACGTTCACAGAGTGATTCTACAAAGCCTTTTTACTGACGTTGGTTTTAAACGTGTTTTCAGTGGAATTTCTGTCAAACATAAGACACGAGATTTGCTGTTAAAGAATTGAATGTACAGAACGCAAACAATCACTTCCTTACAAGTGAATCGCCTAACCATATAAAGCAGTTCTAAAAACTTAATAGAACGCAGTTTTCACTCAGATGAAAGATGTATGCTTTCCTTCTTGAGAAGTGTTTTCAAAGACATTCACAGAGTGATTCTACAAAGTCTTTTTACTGACGTTGGCTTTTAAACGTGTTTTCAGTGGAATTTCTGTCAAACGCAAGACACGAGGTTTGCTGCTAAGGAATTGAGTATACAGAACACAAATAAACACTTCCCTACAAGTGAATCGCCTAAACATTCCACTCACTTCTAAAAATTGCATAGAATGCAGTTTTCACTCAGAGGAAAGACATATGCTTTCCTTCTAGAGAAGTGTTTTCAAAGACATTCACAGAGTGATTCTACAAAGCCTTTTTACTGACGTTGGCTTTTAAACGTGTTTTCAGTGGAATTTCTGTCAAACGCAAGACACGAGATTTGCTGTTAAAGAATTGAATGTACAGAACGCAAACAAACACTTCCCTACAAGTGAATCGCCTAACCGTGCAACTCAGTTCTAAAAACTCAATAGAATGCAGTTTTCACGCACATGAAAGATGTATGCTTTCCTTCTTGAGAAGTGTTTTCAAAGACGTTCACAGAGTGTTTCTACAAAGCCTTTTTACTGACGTTGGCTTTTAAACGTGATTTCACTGGAATTTCAGTCAAACGCAAGACACGAGATTTGCTGTTAAAGAATTGAGTATACAGAATGCAAACAAACACTTCCCTACAAGTGAAACGCCTAACCATGCAACTCAGTTCTAAAAACTGAATAGAATGCAGTTTTCACTCACATGAAAGACGTTTGCTTTCCTTCTTGAGAAGTGTTTTCAAAGACGTTCAGAGAGTGATTCTGCAAAGCCTTTTTATTGACGTTGGTTTTAAATGTGTTTTCAGTGGAATTTCTGTCAAACGCAAGACACGAGATTTGCTGTTAAAGAATTGAACATACAGAATGCAAACAAACACTTCCCTACAAGTGAATCGCCTAACCATGCAACTCAGTTCAAAAAACTGAATAGAATGCAGTTTTCACTCACATGAAAGACGTATGCTTTCCTTCTTGAGAAGTGTTTTCAAAGACATTCACAGAGTGATTCTACAAAGCCTTTTTACTGCCGTTGGCTTTTAAACGTTTTTTCAGTGGAATTTCTGTCAAACGCAAGACACGATATTTGCTGTTAAAGAATTGAGTATACAGAATGCAAACAAACACTTCCCTACAAGTGAATCGCCTAACCGTGCAACTCAGTTCTAAAAACTGAATAGAATGCAGTTTTCACTCACATGAAAGACATATGCTTTCCTTCTTGAGAAGTGTTTTCAAAGAAGTTCACAGAGTGATTCTGCAAAGCCTTTTTACTGACGTTGGTTTTAAATGTGTTTTCAGTGGAATTTCTGTCAAACGCAAGACACGAGATTTGCTGTTAAAGAATTGAACATACAGAATGCAAACAAACACTTCCCTACAAGTGAATCGCCTAACCATGCAACTCAGTTCTAAAAACTGAATAGAATGCAGTTTTAACTCACATGAAAGACGTATGCTTTCCTTCTTGAGAAGTGTTTTCAAAGACATTCACAGAGTGATTCTACAAAGCCTTTTTACTGCCGTTGGCTTTTAAACGTGTTTTCAGTGGAATTTCTGTCAAACGCAAGACACGATATTTGCTGTTAAAGAATTGAGTATACAGAATGCTAACAAACACTTCCCTACAATTGAATCGCCTAACCATGCAACTCAGTTCTAAAAACTGAATAGAATGCAGTTTTCACGCAGATGAAAGACGTATGCTTTCCTTCTAGAGAAGTGTTTTCAAAGACATTCATAGAGTGATTCTACAAAGCCTTTTTACTGACGTTGGCTTTTAAACGTGTTTTCAGTGGAAATTCTCTCAAACGCAAGACACGAGATTTGCTTTTGAAGAATTGAACATACAGAATGCAAGCAAAAACTTCCCTACAAGTGAATCGCCTAACCGTGCAACTCAGTTCTAAAAACTCAGTAGAATGCAGTTTTCACGAACATGAAAGACGTATGCTTTCCTTCTTGAGAAGTGTTTTCAAAGACATTCACATAGTGATTCTACAAAGCCTTTTTACTGCCGTTGGCTTTAAACGTGTTTTCAGTGGAATTTCTGTCAAACGCAAGACACGATATTTGCTGTTAAAGAATTGAACATACAGAATGCAAACAAACACTTCCCTACAAGTGAATCGCCTAACCATGCAACTCAGTTCTAAAAACTGAATAGAATGCAGTTTTCACTCACATGAAAGACATATGCTTTCCTTCTTGAGAAGTGTTTTGAAAGACGTTCACAGAGTGATTCTGCAAAGCCTTTTTACTGACATTGGTTTTAAATGTGTTTTCAGTGGAATTTCTGTCAAACGCAAGACTTGAGATTTGCTGTCAAAGAATTGAATGTAAAGAATGCAAACAAACACTTCCCTACAAGTGAATCGCATAACCGTGCAACTCAGTTCTAAAAACTGAATAGAATGCAGTTTTCACTCACATGAAAGACGTTTGCTTTCCTTCTTGAGAAGTGTTTTCAAAGACGTTCACAGAGTGATTCTACAAAGCCTTTTTACTGCAGTTGGCTTTTAAACGTGTTTTCAGTGGAATTTCTGTCAAACGCAAGACACGATATTTGCTGTTAAAGAATTGAGTATACAGAATGCAAACAAACACTTCCCTACAAGTGAATCGCCTAACCGTGCAACTCAGTTCTAAAAACTGAATAGAATGCAGTTTTCATTCACATGAAAGACGTATGCTTTCCTTATTGAGAAGTGTTTTCAAAGACGTTCACAGAGTGATTCTACAAAGCGTTTTTACTGACGTTGGTTGTAAACGTGTTTTCAGTGGAATTTCTGTCTAAAGTAAGACACGAGATTTGCTGTTAAAGAATTGAATGTACAGAACGCAAACAAACACTTCCTTACAAGTGAATCGCCTAACCATGCAACTCAGTTCTAAAAACTTAATAGAACGCAGTTTTCACTCAGATGAAAGATGTATGCTTTCCTTCTTGATAAGTGTTTTCAAAGACATTCACAGAGTGATTCTACAAAGTCTTTTTACTGACGTTGGCTTTTAAACGTGTTTTCAGTGGAATTTCTGTCAAACGCAAGACACGAGGTTTGCTGCTAAGGAATTGAGTATACAGAACGCAAATAAACACTTCCCTACAAGTGAATCGCCCAAACATTCCACTCACTTCTAAAAACTGCATAGAATGCAGTTTTCACTCAGAGGAAAGACATATGCTTTCCTTCTAGAGAAGTGTTTTCAAAGACATTCACAGAGTGATTCTACAAAGCCTTTTTTACTGATGTTGGCTTTTAAACGTGTTTTCAGTGGAATTTCTCTCAAACGCAGGACACGAGATTTGCTGTTAAAGAATTGAACATACAGAATGCAAACAAACACTTCCCTACAAGTGAATCACCTAACCATGCAACTCAGTTCTAAAAACTGAATAGAATGCAGTTTTCACGCAGATGAAAGACATATGCTTTCCTTCTAGAGAAGTGTTTTCAAAGACATTCACAGAGTGATTCTACAAAGCCTTTTTACTGAAGTTGGCTTTTAAACGTGTTTTCAGTGGAAATTCTCTCAAACGCAAGACACGAGATTTGCTGTTAAAGAATTGAATGTACAGAACGCAAACAAACACTTCCCTACAAGTGAATCACCTAACCGTGCAACTCAGTTCTAAAAACTGAATAGAATGCAGTTTTCACTCACATGAAAGACGTATGCTTTCCTTCTTGAGAAGTGTTTTCAAAGACGTTCACAGAGTGATTCTGCAAAGCCTTTTTACTGACATTGGTTTTAAATGTGTTTTCAGTGGAATTTCTGTCAAACGCAAGACTTGAGATTTGCTGTCAAAGAATTGAATGTAAAGAATGCAAACAAACACTTCCCTACAAGTGAATCGCATAACCGTGCAACTCAGTTCTAAAAACTGAATAGAATGCAGTTTTCACTCACATGAAAGACGTTTGCTTTCCTTCTTGAGAAGTGTTTTCAAAGACGTTCACAGAGTGATTCTGCAAAGCCTTTTAATTGACGTTGGTTTTAAACGTGTTTTCAGTGGAATTTCTGTCAAACGCAAGACACGAGATTTGCTGTTAAAGAATTGAACATACAGAATGCAAACAAACACTTCCCTACAAGTGAATCGCCTAACCATGCAACTCAGTTCTAAAAACTGAATAGAATGCAGTTTTCACTCACATGAAAGACGTATGCTTTCCTTCTTGAGAAGTGTTTTCAAAGACATTCACAGAGTGATTATACAAAGCCTTTTTACTGCAGTTGGCTTTTAAACGTGTTTTCAGTGGAATTTCTGTCAAACGCAAGACACGATATTTGCTGTTAAAGAATTGAGTATACAGAATGCAAACAAACACTTCCCTACAAGTGAATCGCCTAACCGTGCAACTCAGTTCTAAAAACTGAATAGAATGCAGTTTTCATTCACATGAAAGACGTATGCTTTCCTTATTGAGAAGTGTTTTCAAAGACGTTCACAGAGTGATTCTACAAAGCGTTTTTACTGACGTTGGTTGTAAACGTGTTTTCAGTGGAATTTCTGTCAAAAGTAAGACACGAGATTTGCTGTTAAAGAATTGAATGTACAGAACGCAAACAAACACTTCCTTACAAGTGAATCGCCTAACCATGCAACTCAGTTCTAAAAACTTAATAGAACGCAGTTTTCACTCAGATGAAAGATGTATGCTTTCCTTCTTGATAAGTGTTTTCAAAGACATTCACAGAGTGATTCTACAAAGTCTTTTTACTGACGTTGGCTTTTAAACGTGTTTTCAGTGGAATTTCTGTCAAACGCAAGACACGAGGTTTGCTGCTAAGGAATTGAGTATACAGAACGCAAATAAACACTTCCCTACAAGTGAATCGCCCAAACATTCCACTCACTTCTAAAAACTGCATAGAATGCAGTTTTCACTCAGAGGAAAGACATATGCTTTCCTTCTAGAGAAGTGTTTTCAAAGACATTCACAGAGTGATTCTACAAAGCCTTTTTTACTGATGTTGGCTTTTAAACGTGTTTTCAGTGGAATTTCTCTCAAACGCAAGACACGAGACTTGCTGTTAAAGAATTGAACATACAGAATGCAAACAAACACTTCCCTACAAGTGAATCACCTAACCATGCAACTCAGTTCTAAAAACTGAATAGAATGCAGTTTTCACGCAGATGAAAGACATATGCTTTCCTTCTAGAGAAGTGTTTTCAAAGACATTCACAGAGTGATTCTACAAAGCCTTTTTACTGAAGTTGGCTTTTAAACGTGTTTTCAGTGGAAATTCTCTCAAACGCAAGACACGAGATTTGCTTTTGAAGAATTGAACATACAGAATGCAAACAAAAACTTCCCTACAAGTGAATCGCCTAACCGTGCAACTCAGTTCTAAAAACTGAATAGAATGCAGTTTTCAATCAGATGAAAGACGTCTGCTTTCCTTCTAGAGAAGTGTTTTCAAGACGTTCACAGAGTGATTCTGGAAAGCCTTTTTACTGACGTTGGTTTTAAACGTGTTTTCAGTGGAATTTCTGTCAAACACAAGACACGAGATTTGCTGTTAAAGAATTGAATGTACAGAACGCAAACAAACACTTCCCTACAAGTGAATCACCTAACCGTGCAACTCAGTTCTAAAAACTGAATAGAATGCAGTTTTCACTCACATGAAAGACGTATGCTTTCCTTCTTGAGAAGTGTTTTCAAAGACGTTCACAGAGTGATTCTGCAAAGCCTTTTTACTGACGTTGGTTTTAAACGTGTTTTCAGTGGAATTTCTGTCTAACGCAAGACACGAGATTGGCTGTTAAAGAATTGAATGTACAGAAAGCAAAAAAACACTTCCCTACAAGTGAATCGCCTAACCGTGGAACTCAGTTCTAAAAACTGAATAGAACGCAGTTTTCACTCAGATGAAAGATGTATGCTTTCCTTCTTGAGAAGTGTTTTCAAAGACGTTCACAGAGTGATTCTACAAAGCCTTTTTACTGACGTTGGTTGTAAACGTGTTTTCAGTGGAATTTCTGTCAAAAGTAAGACACAAGATTTGCTGTTAAAGAATTGAATGTACAGAACGCAAACAAACACTTCCTTACAAGTGAATCGCCTAATCATGCAACTCAGTTCTAAAAACTTAATAGAACGCAGTTTTCACTCAGATGAAAGATGTATGCTTTCCTTCTTGATAAGTGTTTTCAAAGACATTCACAGAGTGATTCTACAAAGTCTTTTTACTGATGTTGGCTTTTAAACGTGTTTTCAGTGGAATTTCTGTCAAACGCAAGACACGAGGTTTGCTGCTAAGTAATTGAGTATACAGAACGCAAATAAACACTTCCCTACAAGTGAATCGCCTAAACATTCCACTCACTTCTAAAAACTGCATAGAATGCAGTTTTCACTCAGAGGAAAGACATATGCTTTCCTTCTAGAGAAGTGTTTTCAAAGACATTCACAGAGTGATTCTACAAAGCCTTTTTTACTGATGTTGGCTTTTAAACGTGTTTTCAGTGGAATTTCTCTCAAACGCAAGACACGAGATTTGCTGTTAAAGAATTGAACATACAGAATGCAAACAAACACTTCCCTACAAGTGAATCGCCTAACCATGCAACTCAGTTCTAAAAACTGAATAGAATGCAGTTTTCACGCAGATGAAAGACATATGCTTTCCTTCTAGAGAAGTGTTTTCAAAGACATTCACAGAGTGATTCTACAAAGCCTTTTTACTGAAGTTGGCTTTTAAACGTTTTTTCAGTGGAAATTCTCTCAAACGCAAGACACGAGATTTGCTTTTGAAGAATTGAACATACAGAATGCAAACAAAAACTTCCCTACAAGTGAATCGCCTAAGCGTGCAACTCAGTTCTAAAAACTGAATAGAATGCAGTTTTCACGAACATGAAAGACGTATGCTTTCCTTCTTGAGAAGTGTTTTCAAAGACGTTCACAGAGTGATTCTACAAAGCCTTTTTACTGACGTTGGTTTTAATCGTGTTTTCAGTGGAATTTCTGTCAAACGTAAGACACGAGATTTGCTGTTAAAGAATTGAATGTACAGAACGCAAACAAACACTTCCTTACAAGTGAATCGCCTAACCATGCAAAGCAGTTCTAAAAACTTAATAGAACGCAGTTTTCACTCAGATGAAAGATGTATGCTTTCCTTCTTGAGAAGTGTTTTCAAAGACATTCACAGAGTGATTCTACAAAGTCTTTTTACTGACGTTGGCTTTTATACGTGTTTTCAGTGGAATTTCTGTCAAACGCAAGACACGAGGTTTGCTGCTAAGGAATTGAGTATACAGAACGCAAATAAACACTTCCCTACAAGTGAATCGCCTAAACATTCCACTCACTTCTAAAAACTGCATAGAATGCAGTTTTCACTCAGAGGAAAGACATATGCTTTCCTTCTAGAGAAGTGTTTTCAAAGACATTCACAGAGTGATTCTACAAAGCCTTTTTACTGACGTTGGCTTTTAAACGTGTTTTCAGTGGAATTTCTGTCAAACGCAAGACACGAGATTTGCTTTTGAAGAATTGAACATACAGAATGCAAACAAACACTTTCCTACAAGTGAATCGCCTAACCATGCAACTCAGTTCTAAAAACTGAATAGAATGCAGTTTTCACTCACATGAAAGACGTAGGCTTTCCGTGTTGAGAAGTGTTTTGAAAGACATTCAAAGAGTGATTCTGCAAAGCCTTTTTACTGACGTTGGTTTTAAATGTGTTTTCAGTGGAATTTCTGTCAAACGCAAGACTCGAGATTTGCTGTCAAAGAATTGAATGTACAGAATGCAAACAAACACTTCCCTACAAGTGAATCGCATAACCGTGCAACTCAGTTCTAAAAACTGAATAGAATGCAGTTTTCACTCACATGAAAGACGTTTGCTTTCCTTCTTGAGAAGTGTTTTCAAAGACGTTCACAGAGTGATTCTGCAAAGCCTTTTTATTGACGTTGGTTTTAAACGTGTTTTCAGTGGAATTTCTGTCAAATGCAAGACACGAGATTTGCTGTTAAAGAATTGAACATACAGAATGCAAACAAACACTTCCCTACAAGTGAATCGCCTAACCATGCAACTCAGTTCTAAAAACTGAATAGAGTGCAGTTTTCACTCACATGAAAGACGTATGCTTTCCTTCTTGAGAAGTGTTTTCAAAGACATTCACAGAGTGATTCTACGAAGCCTTTTTACTGACGTTGGCTTTTAAACGTGTTTTCAGTGGAATTTCTGTCAAACGCAAGACACGAGGTTTGCTGCTAAGGAATTGAGTATACAGAACGCAAATAAACACTTCCCTACAAGTGAATCGCCTAAACATTCCACTCACTTCTAAAAACTGCATAGAATGCAGTTTTCACTCAGAGGAAAGACATATGCTTTCCTTCTAGAGAAGTGTTTTCAAAGACATTCACAGAGTGATTCTACAAAGCCTTTTTACTGACGTTGGCTTTTAAACGTGTTTTCAGTGGAATTTCTGTCAAACACAAGACACGAGATTTGCTTTTGAAGAATTGAACATGCAGAATGCAAACAAACACTTTCCTACAAGTGAATCGCCTAACCGTGCAACTCAGTTCTAAAAACTGAATAGAATGCAGTTTTCACTCACATGAAAGACGTATGCTTTCCGTGTTGAGAAGTGTTTTGAAAGACGTTCAAAGAGTGATTCTGCAAAGCCTTTTTACTGACGTTGGTTTTAAACGTGTTTTCAGTGGAATTTCTATCAAATGCAAGACACGAGATTTGCTGTTAAAGAATTGAATGTACAGAACGCAAACAAACAGTTCCCTACAAGTGAATCGCCTAGCCGAGCAACTCAGTTCTAAAAACTCAATAGAATGCAGTTTTCACGCACATGAAAGACGTATGCTTTCCTTCTTGAGAAGTGTTTTCAAAGACGTTCACAGAGTGTTTCTACAAAGCCTTTTTACTGACGTTGGCTTTTAAACGTGATTTCACTGGAATTTCAGTCAAACGCAAGACAGGAGATTTGCTGTTAAAGAATTGAGTATACAGAATGCAAACAAACACTTCCCTACAAGTGAAACGCCTAACCATGCAACTCACTTCTAAAAACTGAATAGAATGCAGTTTTCACTCACATGAAAGACGTATGCTTTCCTTCTTGAGAAGTGTTTTCAAAGACGTTCAGAGAGTAATTCTACAAAGCCTTTTTACTGCCCTTGGCTTTTAAACATTTTTTCAGTGGAATTTCTGTCAAACGCAAGACACGATATTTGCTCTTAAAGAATTGAGTATACAGAATGCAAACAAACACTTCCCTACAAGTGAATCGCCTAACCGTGCAACTCAGTTCTAAAAACTGAATAGAATGCAGTTTTCACTCACATGAAAGACGTATGCTTTCCTTCTTGAGAAGTGTTTTCAAAGACGTTCACAGAGTGATTCTACAAAGCCTTTTTACTGACGTTGGTTTTAAACGTGTTTTCAGTTTAATTTCTGTCAAACGTAAGACACGAGATTTGCTGTTAAAGAATTGAATGTACAGAACGCAAACAAACACTTCCTTACAAGTGAATCGCCTAACCATGCAAAGCAGTTCTAAAAACTTAATAGAACGCAGTTTTCACTCAGATGAAAGATGTATGCTTTCCTTCTTGAGAAGTGTTTTCAAAGACATTCACAGAGTGATTCTACAAAGTCTTTTTACTGACGTTGGCTTTTATACGTGTTTTCAGTGGAATTTCTGTCAAACGCAAGACACGAGGTTTGCTGCTAAGGAATTGAGTATACAGAACGCAAATAAACACTTCCCTACAAGTGAATCGCCTAAACATTCCACTCACTTCTAAAAACTGCATAGAATGCAGTTTTCACTCAGAGGAAAGACATATGCTTTCCTTCTAGAGAAGTGTTTTCAAAGACATTCACAGAGTGATTCTACAAAGCCTTTTTACTGACGTTGGCTTTTAAACGTGTTTTCAGTGGAATTTCTGTCAAACGCAAGACACGAGATTTGCTTTTGAAGAATTGAACATACAGAATGCAAACAAACACTTTCCTACAAGTGAATCGCCTAACCGTGCAACTCAGTTCTAAAAACTGAATAGAATGCAGTTTTCACTCACACGAAAGACGTATGCTTTCCGTGTTGAGAAGTGTTTTGAAAGACGTTCAAAGAGTGATTCTGCAAAGCCTTTTTACTGACGTTGGTTTTAAACGTGTTTTCAGTGGAATTTCTTTCAAATGCAAGACACGAGATTTGCTGTTAAAGAATTGAATGTACAGAACGCAAACAAATACTTCCCTACAAGTGAATCGCCTAACCGTGCAACTCAGTTCTAAAAACTCAATAGAATGCAGTTTTCACGCACATGAAAGACGTATGCTTTCCTTCTTGAGAAGTGTTTTCAAAGACGTTCACACAGTGTTTCTATAAAGCCTTTTTACTGACGTTGGCTTTTAAACGTGATTTCACTGGAATTTCAGTCAAACGCAAGACACGAGATTTGCTGTTAAAGAATTGAGTATACAGAATGCAAACAAACACTTCCCTACAAGTGAAACGCCTAACCATGCAACTCAGTTCTAAAAACTGAATAGAATGCAGTTTTCACTCACATGAAAGACGTTTGCTTTCCTTCTTGAGAAGTGTTTTCAAAGACGTTCAGAGAGTGATTCTGCAAAGCCTTTTTATTGACGTTGGTTTTAAACGTGTTTTCAGTGGAATTTCTGTCAAACGCAAGACACGAGATTTGCTGTTAAAGAATTGAACATACAGAATGCAAACAAACACTTCCCTACAAGTGAATCGCCTAACCATGCAACTCAGTTCAAAAAACTGAATAGAATGCAGTTTTCACTCACATGAAAGACGTATGCTTTCCTTCTTGCGAAGTGTTTTCAAAGACATTCACAGAGTGATTCTACAAAGCCTTTTTACTGCCGTTGGCTTTTAAACGTTTTTTCAGTGGAATTTCTCTCAAACGCAAGACACGAGATTTGCTGTTAAAGAATTGAACATACAGAATGCAAACAAAAACTTCCCTACAAGTGAATCGCCTAACCATGCAACTCAGTTCTAAAAACTGAATAGAATGCAGTTTTCACTCACATGAAAGACGTATGCTTTCCTTCTTGAGAAGTGTTTTCAAAGACATTCACAGAGTGATTCTACAAAGCCTTTTTACTGCCGTTGGCTTTTAAACGTTTTTTCAGTGGAATTTCTGTCAAACGCAAGACACGATATTTGCTCTTAAAGAATTGAGTATACAGAATGCAAACAAACACTTCCCTACAAGTGAATCGCCGAACCATGCAACTCAGTTCTAAAAACTGAATAGAATGCAGTTTTCACTCACATGAAAGACGTATGCTTTCCTTCTTGAGAAGTGTTTTCAAAGACGTTCACAGAGTGATTCTACAAAGCCTTTTTACTGACGTTGGTTTTAAACGTGTTTTCAGTGGAATTTCTGTCAAACGTAAGACACGAGATTTGCTGTTAAAGAATTGAATGTACAGAAGGCAAACAAACACTTCCTTACGAGTGAATCGCCTAACCATGCAAAGCAGTTCTAAAAACTTAATAGAACGCAGTTTTCACTCAGATGAAAGATGTATGCTTTCCTTCTTGAGAAGTGTTTTCAAAGACATTCACAGAGTGATTCTACAAAGTCTTTTTACTGACGTTGGCTTTTATACGTGTTTTCAGTGGAATTTCCGTCAAACGCAAGACACGAGGTTTACTGGTAAGGAATTGAGTATACAGAACGCAAATAAACACTTCCCTACAAGTGAATCGCCTAAACATTCCACTCACTTCTAAAAACTGCATAGAATGCAGTTTTCACTCAGAGGAAAGACATATGCTTTCCTTCTAGAGAAGTGTTTTCAAAGACATTCACAGAGTGATTCTACAAAGCCTTTTTACTGACGTTGGCTTTTAAACGTGTTTTCAGTGGAATTTCTGTCAAACACAAGACACGAGATTTGCTTTTGAAGAATTGAACATGCAGAATGCAAAAAAACACTTCCCTACAAGTGAATCGCCTAACCGTGCAACTCAGTTCTAAAAACTGAATAGAATGCAGTTTTCACTCACATGAAAGACGTATGCTTTCCGTGTTGAGAAGTGTTTTGAAAGACGTTCAAAGAGTGATTCTGCAAAGCCTTTTTACTGACGTTGGTTTTAAACGTGTTTTCAGTGGAATTTCTATCAAATGCAAGACACGAGATTTGCTGTTAAAGAATTGAATGTACAGAACGCAAACAAACACTTCCCTACAAGTGAATCGCCTAGCCGTGCAACTCAGTTCTAAAAACTCAATAGAATGCAGTTTTCACGCACATGAAAGACGTATGCTTTCCTTCTTGAGAAGTGTTTTCAAAGACGTTCACAGAGTGTTTCTACAAAGCCTTTTTACTGACGTTGGCTTTTAAACGTGATTTCACTGGAATTTCAGTCAAACGCAAGACAGGAGATTTGTTGTTAAAGAATTGAGTATACAGAATGCCAACAAACACTTCCCTACAAGTGAAACGCCTAACCATGCAACTCAGTTCTAAAAACTGAATAGAATGCAGTTTTCACTCACATGAAAGACGTATGCTTTCCTTCTTGAGAAGTGTTTTCAAAGACGTTCAGAGAGTAATTCTACAAAGCCTTTTTACTGCCGTTGGCTTTTAAACATTTTTTCAGTGGAATTTCTGTCAAACGCAAGACACGATATTTGCTCTTAAAGAATTGAGTATACAGAATGCAAACAAACACTTCCCTACAAGTGAATCACCTAACCGTGCAACTCAGTTCTAAAAACTGAATAGAATGCAGTTTTCACTCACATGAAAGACGTATGCTTTCCTTCTTGAGAAGTGTTTTCAAAGACGTTCACAGAGTGATTCTACAAAGCCTTTTTACTGACGTTGGTTTTAAACGTGTTTTCAGTGGAATTTCTGTCAAACGTAAGACACGAGATTTGCTGTTAAAGAATTGAATGTACAGAACGCAAACAAACACTTCCTTACAAGTGAATCGCCTAACCATGCAAAGCAGTTCTAAAAACTTAATAGAACGCAGTTTTCACTCAGATGAAAGATGTATGCTTTCCTTCTTGAGAAGTGTTTTCAAAGACATTCACAGAGTGATTCTACAAAGTCTTTTTACTGACGTTGGCTTTTATACGTGTTTTCAGTGGAATTTCTGTCAAACGCAAGACACGAGGTTTGCTGCTAAGGAATTGAGTATACAGAACGCAAATAAACACTTCCCTACAAGTGAATCGCCTAAACATTCCACTCACTTCTAAAAACTGCATAGAATGCAGTTTTCACTCAGAGGAAAGACATATGCTTTCCTTCTAGAGAAGTGTTTTCAAAGACATTCACAGAGTGATTCTACAAAGCCTTTTTACTGACGTTGGCTTTTAAACGTGTTTTCAGTGGAATTTCTGTCAAACGCAAGACACGAGATTTGCTTTTGAAGAATTGAACATACAGAATGCAAACAAAAACTTTCCTACAAGTGAATCGCCTAACCGTGCAACTCAGTTCTAAAAACTGAATAGAATGCAGTTTTCACTCACACGAAAGACGTATGCTTTCCGTGTTGAGAAGTGTTTTGAAAGACATTCAAAGAGTGATTCTGCAAAGCCTTTTTACTGACGTTGGTTTTAAACGTGTTTTCAGTGGAATTTCTATCAAATGCAAGACACGAGATTTGCTGTTAAAGAATTGAATGTACAGAACGCAAACAAACACTTCCCTACAAGTGAATCGCATAACCGTGCAACTCAGTTCTAAAAACTCAATAGAATGCAGTTTTCACGCACATGAAAGACGTATGCTTTCCTTCTTGAGAAGTGTTTTCAAAGACGTTCACACAGTGTTTCTACAAAGCCTTTTTACTGACGTTGGCTTTTAAACGTGATTTCACTGGAATTTCAGTCAAACGCAAGACACGAGATTTGCTGTTAAAGAATTGAGTATACAGAATGCAAACAAACACTTCCCTACAAGTGAAACGCCTAACCATGCAACTCAGTTCTAAAAACTGAATAGAATGCAGTTTTCACTCACATGAAAGACGTTTGCTTTCCTTCTTGAGAAGTGTTTTCAAAGACGTTCAGAGAGTGATTCTGCAAAGCCTTTTTATTGACGTTGGTTTTAAACGTGTTTTCAGTGGAATTTCTGTCAAACGCAAGACACGAGATTTGCTGTTAAAGAATTGAACATACAGAATGCAAACAAACACTTCCCTACAAGTGAATCGCCTAACCATGCAACTCAGTTCAAAAAACTGAATAGAATGCAGTCTTCACTCACATGAAAGACGTATGCTTTCCTTCTTGCGAAGTGTTTTCAAAGACATTCACAGAGTGATTCTACAAAGCCTTTTTACTGAAGTTGGCTTTTAAACGTGTTTTCAGTGGAATTTCTCTCAAACGCAAGACACGAGGTTTGCTGCTAAGGAATTGAGTATACAGAACGCAAATAAACACTTCCCTACAAGTGAATCGCCTAAACATTCCACTCACTTCTAAAAACTGCATAGAATGCAGTTTTCACTCAGAGGAAAGACATATGCTTTCCTTCTAGAGAAGTGTTTTCAAAGACATTCACAGAGTGATTCTACAAAGCCTTTTTACTGACGTTGGTTTAAACGTGTTTTCAGTGGAATTTCTGTCAAACGTAAGACACGAGATTTGCTGTTAAAGAATTGAATGTACAGAAGGCAAACAAACACTTCCTTACGAGTGAATCGCCTAACCATGCAAAGCAGTTCTAAAAACTTAATAGAACGCAGTTTTCACTCAGATGAAAGATGTATGCTTTCCTTCTTGAGAAGTGTTTTCAAAGACATTCACAGAGTGATTCTACAAAGTCTTTTTACTGACGTTGGCTTTTATACGTGTTTTCAGTGGAATTTCCGTCAAACGCAAGACACGAGGTTTACTGCTAAGGAATTGAGTATACAGAACGCAAATAAACACTTCCCTACAAGTGAATCGCCTAAACATTCCACTCACTTCTAAAAACTGCATAGAATGCAGTTTTCACTCAGAGGAAAGACATATGCTTTCCTTCTAGAGAAGTGTTTTCAAAGACATTCACAGAGTGATTCTACAAAGCCTTTTTACTGACGTTGGCTTTTAAACGTGTTTTCAGTGGAATTTCTGTCAAACACAAGACACGAGATTTGCTTTTGAAGAATTGAACATGCAGAATGCAAAAAAACACTTCCCTACAAGTGAATCGCCTAACCGTGCAACTCTGTTCTAAAAACTGAATAGAATGCAGTTTTCACTCACATGAAAGACGTATGCTTTCCGTGTTGAGAAGTGTTTTGAAAGACGTTCAAAGAGTGATTCTGCAAAGCCTTTTTACTGACGTTGGTTTTAAACGTGTTTTCAGTGGAATTTCTATCAAATGCAAGACACGAGATTTGCTGTTAAAGAATTGAATGTACAGAACGCAAACAAACACTTCCCTACAAGTGAATCGCCTAGCCGTGCAACTCAGTTCTAAAAACTCAATAGAATGCAGTTTTCACGCACATGAAAGACGTATGCTTTCCTTCTTGAGAAGTGTTTTCAAAGACGTTCACAGAGTGTTTCTACAAAGCCTTTTTACTGACGTTGGCTTTTAAACGTGATTTCACTGGAATTTCAGTCAAACGCAAGACAGGAGATTTGTTGTTAAAGAATTGAGTATACAGAATGCCAACAAACACTTCCCTACAAGTGAAACGCCTAACCATGCAACTCAGTTCTAAAAACTGAATAGAATGCAGTTTTCACTCACATGAAAGACGTATGCTTTCCTTCTTGAGAAGTGTTTTCAAAGACGTTCAGAGAGTAATTCTACAAAGCCTTTTTACTGCCGTTGGCTTTTAAACATTTTTTCAGTGGAATTTCTGTCAAACGCAAGACACGATATTTGCTCTTAAAGAATTGAGTATACAGAATGCAAACAAACACTTCCCTACAAGTGAATCACCTAACCGTGCAACTCAGTTCTAAAAACTGAATAGAATGCAGTTTTCACTCACATGAAAGACGTATGCTTTCCTTCTTGAGAAGTGTTTTCAAAGACGTTCACAGAGTGATTCTACAAAGCCTTTTTACTGACGTTGGTTTTAAACGTGTTTTCAGTGGAATTTCTGTCAAACGTAAGACACGAGATTTGCTGTTAAAGAATTGAATGTACAGAACGCAAACAAACACTTCCTTACAAGTGAATCGCCTAACCATGCAAAGCAGTTCTAAAAACTTAATAGAACGCAGTTTTCACTCAGATGAAAGATGTATGCTTTCCTTCTTGAGAAGTGTTTTCAAAGACATTCACAGAGTGATTCTACAAATTCTTTTTACTGACGTTGGCTTTAATACGTGTTTTCAGTGGAATTTCTGTCAAACGCAAGACACGAGGTTTGCTGCTAAGGAATTGAGTATACAGAACGCAAATAAACACTTCCCTACAAGTGAATCGCCTAAACATTCCACTCACTTCTAAAAACTGCATAGAATGCAGTTTTCACTCAGAGGAAAGACATATGCTTTCCTTCTAGAGAAGTGTTTTCAAAGACATTCACAGAGTGATTCTACAAAGCCTTTTTACTGATGTTGGCTTTTAAACGTGTTTTCAGTGGAATTTCTGTCAAACGCAAGACACGAGATTTGCTTTTGAAGAATTGAACATACAGAATGCAAACAAAAACTTTCCTACAAGTGAATCGCCTAACCGTGCAACTCAGTTCTAAAAACTGAATAGAATGCAGTTTTCACTCACACGAAAGACGTATGCTTTCCGTGTTGAGAAGTGTTTTGAAAGACGTTCAAAGAGTGATTCTGCAAAGCCTTTTTACTGACGTTGGTTTTAAACGTGTTTTCAGTGGAATTTCTATCAAATGCAAGACACGAGATTTGCTGTTAAAGAATTGAATGTACAGAACGCAAACAAACACTTCCCTACAAGTGAATCGCCTAACCGTGCAACTCAGTTCTAAAAACTCAATAGAATGCAGTTTTCACGCACATGAAAGACGTATGCTTTCCTTCTTGAGAAGTGTTTTCAAAGACGTTCACACAGTGTTTCTACAAAGCCTTTTTACTGACGTTGGCTTTTAAACGTGATTTCACTGGAATTTCAGTCAAACGCAAGACACGAGATTTGCTGTTAAAGAATTGAGTATACAGAATGCAAACAAACACTTCCCTACAAGTGAAACGCCTAACCATGCAACTCAGTTCTAAAAACTGAATAGAATGCAGTTTTCACTCACATGAAAGACGTTTGCTTTCCTTCTTGAGAAGTGTTTTCAAAGACGTTCAGAGAGTGATTCTGCAAAGCCTTTTTATTGACGTTGGTTTTAAACGTGTTTTCAGTGGAATTTCTGTCAAACGCAAGACACGAGATTTGCTGTTAAAGAATTGAACATACAGAATGCAAACAAACACTTCCCTACAAGTGAATCGCCTAACCATGCAACTCAGTTCAAAAAACTGAATAGAATGCAGTCTTCACTCACATGAAAGACGTATGCTTTCCTTCTTGCGAAGTGTTTTCAAAGACATTCACAGAGTGATTCTACAAAGCCTTTTTACTGAAGTTGGCTTTTAAACGTGTTTTCAGTGGAATTTCTCTCAAACGCAAGACACGAGATTTGCTGTTAAAGAATTGAACATACAGAATGCAAACAAAAACTTCCCTACAAGTGAATCGCCTAACCGTGCAACTCAGTTCTAAAAACTCAGTAGAATGCAGTTTTCACTCACATGAAAGACGTATGCTTTCCTTCTTGAGAAGTGTTTTCAAAGACGTTCACAGAGTGATTCTACAAAGCCTTTTTACTGACGTTGGTTTAAACGTGTTTTCAGTGGAATTTCTGTCAAACGTAAGACACGAGATTTGCTGTTAAAGAATTGAATGTACAGAACGCAAACAAACACTTCCTTACAAGTGAATCGCCTAACCATGCAAAGCAGTTCTAAAAACTTAATAGAACGCAGTTTTCACTCAGATGAAAGACATATGCTTTCCTTCTAGAGAAGTGTTTTCAAAGACATTCACAGAGTGATTCTACAAAGTCTTTTTACTGACGTTGGCTTTTATACGTGTTTTCAGTGGAATTTCTGTCAAACGCAAGACACGAGGTTTGCTGCTAAGGAATTGAGTATACAGAACGCAAATAAACACTTCCCTACAAGTGAATCGCCTAAACATTCCACTCACTTCTAAAAACTGCATAGAATGCAGTTTTCACTCAGAGGAAAGACATATGCTTTCCTTCTAGAGAAGTGTTTTCAAAGACATTCACAGAGTGATTCTACAAAGCCTTTTACTGACGTTGGCTTTTAAACGTGTTTTCAGTGGAATTTCTGTCAAACACAAGACACGAGATTTGCTTTTGAAGAATTGAACATGCAGAATGCAAACAAACACTTTCCTACAAGTGAATCGCCTAACCGTGCAACTCAGTTCTAAAAACTGAATAGAATGCAGTTTTCACTCACATGAAAGACGTATGCTTTCCGTGTTGAGAAGTGTTTTGAAAGACGTTCAAAGAGTGATTCTGCAAAGCCTTTTTACTGACGTTGGTTTTAAACGTGTTTTCAGTGGAATTTCTATCAAATGCAAGACACGAGATTTGCTGTTAAAGAATTGAATGTACAGAACGCAAACAAACACTTCCCTACAAGTGAATCGCCTAGCCGTGCAACTCAGTTCTAAAAACTCAATAGAATGCAGTTTTCACGCACATGAAAGACGTATGCTTTCCTTCTTGAGAAGTGTTTTCAAAGACGTTCACAGAGTGTTTCTACAAAGCCTTTTTACTGACGTTGGCTTTTAAACGTGATTTCACTGGAATTTCAGTCAAACGCAAGACAGGAGATTTGTTGTTAAAGAATTGAGTATACAGAATGCCAACAAACACTTCCCTACAAGTGAAACGCCTAACCATGCAACTCAGTTCTAAAAACTGAATAGAATGCAGTTTTCACTCACATGAAAGACGTATGCTTTCCTTCTTGAGAAGTGTTTTCAAAGACGTTCAGAGAGTAATTCTACAAAGCCTTTTTACTGCCGTTGGCTTTTAAACATTTTTTCAGTGGAATTTCTGTCAAACGCAAGACACGATATTTGCTCTTAAAGAATTGAGTATACAGAATGCAAACAAACACTTCCCTACAAGTGAATCACCTAACCGTGCAACTCAGTTCTAAAAACTGAATAGAATGCAGTTTTCACTCACATGAAAGACGTATGCTTTCCTTCTTGAGAAGTGTTTTCAAAGACGTTCACAGAGTGATTCTACAAAGCCTTTTTACTGACGTTGGTTTTAAACGTGTTTTCAGTGGAATTTCTGTCAAACGTAAGACACGAGATTTGCTGTTAAAGAATTGAATGTACAGAACGCAAACAAACACTTCCTTACAAGTGAATCGCCTAACCATGCAAAGCAGTTCTAAAAACTTAATAGAACGCAGTTTTCACTCAGATGAAAGATGTATGCTTTCCTTCTTGAGAAGTGTTTTCAAAGACATTCACAGAGTGATTCTACAAATTCTTTTTACTGACGTTGGCTTTAATACGTGTTTTCAGTGGAATTTCTGTCAAACGCAAGACACGAGGTTTGCTGCTAAGGAATTGAGTATACAGAACGCAAATAAACACTTCCCTACAAGTGAATCGCCTAAACATTCCACTCACTTCTAAAAACTGCATAGAATGCAGTTTTCACTCAGAGGAAAGACATATGCTTTCCTTCTAGAGAAGTGTTTTCAAAGACATTCACAGAGTGATTCTACAAAGCCTTTTTACTGACGTTGGCTTTTAAACGTGTTTTCAGTGGAATTTCTGTCAAACGCAAGACACGAGATTTGCTTTTGAAGAATTGAACATACAGAATGCAAACAAAAACTTTCCTACAAGTGAATCGCCTAACCGTGCAACTCAGTTCTAAAAACTGAATAGAATGCAGTTTTCACTCACACGAAAGACGTATGCTTTCCGTGTTGAGAAGTGTTTTGAAAGACGTTCAAAGAGTGATTCTGCAAAGCCTTTTTACTGACGTTGGTTTTAAACGTGTTTTCAGTGGAATTTCTATCAAATGCAAGACACGAGATTTGCTGTTAAAGAATTGAATGTACAGAACGCAAACAAACACTTCCCTACAAGTGAATCGCCTAACCGTGCAACTCAGTTCTAAAAACTCAATAGAATGCAGTTTTCACGCACATGAAAGACGTATGCTTTCCTTCTTGAGAAGTGTTTTCAAAGACGTTCACACAGTGTTTCTACAAAGCCTTTTTACTGACGTTGGCTTTTAAACGTGATTTCACTGGAATTTCAGTCAAACGCAAGACACGAGATTTGCTGTTAAAGAATTGAGTATACAGAATGCAAACAAACACTTCCCTACAAGTGAAACGCCTAACCATGCAACTCAGTTCTAAAAACTGAATAGAATGCAGTTTTCACTCACATGAAAGACGTTTGCTTTCCTTCTTGAGAAGTGTTTTCAAAGACGTTCAGAGAGTGATTCTGCAAAGCCTTTTTATTGACGTTGGTTTTAAACGTGTTTTCAGTGGAATTTCTGTCAAACGCAAGACACGAGATTTGCTGTTAAAGAATTGAACATACAGAATGCAAACAAACACTTCCCTACAAGTGAATCGCCTAACCATGCAACTCAGTTCAAAAAACTGAATAGAATGCAGTCTTCACTCACATGAAAGACGTATGCTTTCCTTCTTGCGAAGTGTTTTCAAAGACATTCACAGAGTGATTCTACAAAGCCTTTTTACTGAAGTTGGCTTTTAAACGTGTTTTCAGTGGAATTTCTCTCAAACGCAAGACACGAGATTTGCTGTTAAAGAATTGAACATACAGAATGCAAACAAAAACTTCCCTACAAGTGAATCGCCTAACCGTGCAACTCAGTTCTAAAAACTCAGTAGAATGCAGTTTTCACTCACATGAAAGACGTATGCTTTCCTTCTTGAGAAGTGTTTTCAAAGACGTTCACAGAGTGATTCTACAAAGCCTTTTTACTGACATTGGTTTAAACGTGTTTTCAGTGGAATTTCTGTCAAACGTAAGACACGAGATTTGCTGTTAAAGAATTGAATGTACAGAACGCAAACAAACACTTCCCTACAAGTGAATCGCCTAGCCGTGCAACTCAGTTCTAAAAACTCAATAGAATGCAGTTTTCACGCACATGAAAGACGTATGCTTTCCTTCTTGAGAAGTGTTTTCAAAGACGTTCACAGAGTGTTTCTACAAAGCCTTTTTACTGACGTTGGCTTTTAAACGTGATTTCACTGGAATTTCAGTCAAACGCAAGACACGAGGTTTGCTGCTAAGGAATTGAGTATACAGAACGCAAATAAACACTTCCCTACAAGTGAATCGCCTAAACATTCCACTCACTTCTAAAAACTGCATAGAATGCAGTTTTCACTCAGAGGAAAGACATATGCTTTCCTTCTAGAGAAGTGTTTTCAAAGACATTCACAGAGTGATTCTACAAAGCCTTTTACTGACGTTGGCTTTTAAACGTGTTTTCAGTGGAATTTCTGTCAAACACAAGACACGAGATTTGCTTTTGAAGAATTGAACATGCAGAATGCAAACAAACACTTTCCTACAAGTGAATCGCCTAACCGTGCAACTCAGTTCTAAAAACTGAATAGAATGCAGTTTTCACTCACATGAAAGACGTATGCTTTCCGTGTTGAGAAGTGTTTTGAAAGACGTTCAAAGAGTGATTCTGCAAAGCCTTTTTACTGACGTTGGTTTTAAACGTGTTTTCAGTGGAATTTCTATCAAATGCAAGACACGAGATTTGCTGTTAAAGAATTGAATGTACAGAACGCAAACAAACACTTCCCTACAAGTGAATCGCCTAGCCGTGCAACTCAGTTCTAAAAACTCAATAGAATGCAGTTTTCACGCACATGAAAGACGTATGCTTTCCTTCTTGAGAAGTGTTTTCAAAGACGTTCACAGAGTGTTTCTACAAAGCCTTTTTACTGACGTTGGCTTTTAAACGTGATTTCACTGGAATTTCAGTCAAACGCAAGACAGGAGATTTGTTGTTAAAGAATTGAGTATACAGAATGCCAACAAACACTTCCCTACAAGTGAAACGCCTAACCATGCAACTCAGTTCTAAAAACTGAATAGAATGCAGTTTTCACTCACATGAAAGACGTATGCTTTCCTTCTTGAGAAGTGTTTTCAAAGACGTTCAGAGAGTAATTCTACAAAGCCTTTTTACTGCCGTTGGCTTTTAAACATTTTTTCAGTGGAATTTCTGTCAAACGCAAGACACGATATTTGCTCTTAAAGAATTGAGTATACAGAATGCAAACAAACACTTCCCTACAAGTGAATCACCTAACCGTGCAACTCAGTTCTAAAAACTGAATAGAATGCAGTTTTCACTCACATGAAAGACGTATGCTTTCCTTCTTGAGAAGTGTTTTCAAAGACGTTCACAGAGTGATTCTACAAAGCCTTTTTACTGACGTTGGTTTTAAACGTGTTTTCAGTGGAATTTCTGTCAAACGTAAGACACGAGATTTGCTGTTAAAGAATTGAATGTACAGAACGCAAACAAACACTTCCTTACAAGTGAATCGCCTAACCATGCAAAGCAGTTCTAAAAACTTAATAGAACGCAGTTTTCACTCAGATGAAAGATGTATGCTTTCCTTCTTGAGAAGTGTTTTCAAAGACATTCACAGAGTGATTCTACAAATTCTTTTTACTGACGTTGGCTTTAATACGTGTTTTCAGTGGAATTTCTGTCAAACGCAAGACACGAGGTTTGCTGCTAAGGAATTGAGTATACAGAACGCAAATAAACACTTCCCTACAAGTGAATCGCCTAAACATTCCACTCACTTCTAAAAACTGCATAGAATGCAGTTTTCACTCAGAGGAAAGACATATGCTTTCCTTCTAGAGAAGTGTTTTCAAAGACATTCACAGAGTGATTCTACAAAGCCTTTTTACTGACGTTGGCTTTTAAACGTGTTTTCAGTGGAATTTCTGTCAAACGCAAGACACGAGATTTGCTTTTGAAGAATTGAACATACAGAATGCAAACAAAAACTTTCCTACAAGTGAATCGCCTAACCGTGCAACTCAGTTCTAAAAACTGAATAGAATGCAGTTTTCACTCACACGAAAGACGTATGCTTTCCGTGTTGAGAAGTGTTTTGAAAGACGTTCAAAGAGTGATTCTGCAAAGCCTTTTTACTGACGTTGGTTTTAAACGTGTTTTCAGTGGAATTTCTATCAAATGCAAGACACGAGATTTGCTGTTAAAGAATTGAATGTACAGAACGCAAACAAACACTTCCCTACAAGTGAATCGCCTAACCGTGCAACTCAGTTCTAAAAACTCAATAGAATGCAGTTTTCACGCACATGAAAGACGTATGCTTTCCTTCTTGAGAAGTGTTTTCAAAGACGTTCACACAGTGTTTCTACAAAGCCTTTTTACTGACGTTGGCTTTTAAACGTGATTTCACTGGAATTTCAGTCAAACGCAAGACACGAGATTTGCTGTTAAAGAATTGAGTATACAGAATGCAAACAAACACTTCCCTACAAGTGAAACGCCTAACCATGCAACTCAGTTCTAAAAACTGAATAGAATGCAGTCTTCACTCACATGAAAGACGTATGCTTTCCTTCTTGCGAAGTGTTTTCAAAGACATTCACAGAGTGATTCTACAAAGCCTTTTTACTGAAGTTGGCTTTTAAACGTGTTTTCAGTGGAATTTCTCTCAAACGCAAGACACGAGATTTGCTGTTAAAGAATTGAACATACAGAATGCAAACAAAAACTTCCCTACAAGTGAATCGCCTAACCGTGCAACTCAGTTCTAAAAACTCAGTAGAATGCAGTTTTCACTCACATGAAAGACGTATGCTTTCCTTCTTGAGAAGTGTTTTCAAAGACGTTCACAGAGTGATTCTACAAAGCCTTTTTACTGACATTGGTTTAAACGTGTTTTCAGTGGAATTTCTGTCAAACGTAAGACACGAGATTTGCTGTTAAAGAATTGAATGTACAGAACGCAAACAAACACTTCCCTACAAGTGAATCGCCTAGCCGTGCAACTCAGTTCTAAAAACTCAATAGAATGCAGTTTTCACTCACATGAAAGACGTATGCTTTCCTTCTTGAGAAGTGTTTTCAAAGACGTTCAGAGAGTAATTCTACAAAGCCTTTTTACTGCCGTTGGCTTTTAAACGTTTTTTCAGTGGAATTTCTGTCAAACGCAAGACACGATATTTGCTCTTAAAGAATTGAGTATACAGAATGCAAACAAACACTTCCCTACAAGTGAATCGCCTAACCGTGCAACTCAGTTCTAAAAACTGAATAGAATGCAGTTTTCACTCACATGAAAGACGTATGCTTTCCTTCTTGAGAAGTGTTTTCAAAGACATTCACATAGTGATTCTACAAAGCCTTTTTACTGCCGTTGGCTTTAAACGTGTTTTCAGTGGAATTTCTGTCAAACGCAAGACACGATATTTGCTGTTAAAGAATTGAACATACAGAATGCAAACAAACACTTCCCTACAAGTGAATTGCCTAAACATTCAACTCAGTTCTAAAAACTGAATAGAATGCAGTTTTCACTCACATGAAAGACGTATGCTTTCCTTCTTGAGAAGTGTTTTCAAAGACGTTCACAGAGTGATTCTACAAAGCCTTTTTACTGACGTTGGTTTTAAACGTGATTTCACTGGAATTTCAGTCAAACGCAAGACAGGAGATTTGCTGTTAAAGAATTGAGTATACAGAATGCAAACAAACACTTCCCTACAAGTGAAACGCCTAACCATGCAACTCAGTTCTAAAAACTGAATAGAATGCAGTTTTCACTCACATGAAAGACGTATGCTTTCCTTCTTGAGAAGTGTTTTCAAAGACGTTCAGAGAGTAATTCTACAAAGCCTTTTTACTGCCGTTGGCTTTTAAACGTTTTTTCAGTGGAATTTCTGTCAAATGCAAGACACGATATTTGCTCTTAAAGAATTGAGTATACAGAATGCAAACAAACACTTCCCTACAAGTGAATCGCCTAACCGTGCAACTCAGTTCTAAAAACTGAATAGAATGCAGTTTTCACTCACATGAAAGACGTATGCTTTCCTTCTTGAGAAGTGTTTTCAAAGACGTTCACAGAGTGATTCTACAAAGCCTTTTTACTGACGTTGGTTTTAAACGTGTTTTCAGTGGAATTTCTGTCAAACGTAAGACACGAGATTTGCTGTTAAAGAATTGAATGTACAGAACGCAAACAAACACTTCCTTACAAGTGAATCGCCTAACCATGCAAAGCAGTTCTAAAAACTTAATAGAACGCAGTTTTCACTCAGATGAAAGATGTATGCTTTCCTTCTTGAGAAGTGTTTTCAAAGACATTCACAGAGTGATTCTACAAAGTCTTTTTACTGACGTTGGCTTTTAAATGTGTTTTCAGTGGAATTTCTGTCAAACGCAAGACACGAGGTTTGCTGCTAAGGAATTGAGTATACAGAACACAAATAAACACTTCCCTACAAGTGAATCGCCTAAACATTCCACTCACTTCTAAAAACTGCATAGAATGCAGTTTTCACTCAGAGGAAAGACATATGCTTTCCTTCTAGAGAAGTGTTTTCAAAGACATTCACAGAGTGATTCTACAAAGCCTTTTTACTGACGTTGGCTTTTAAACGTGTTTTCAGTGGAATTTCTGTCAAACGCAAGACACGAGATTTGCTTTTGAAGAATTGAACATACAGAATGCAAACAAACACTTTCCTACAAGTGAATCGCCTAACTGTGCAACTCAGTTCTAAAAACTGAATAGAATGCAGTTTTTACTCACATGAAAGACGTATGCTTTCCGTGTTGAGAAGTGTTTTGAAAGACGTTCAAAGAGTGATTCTGCAAAGCCTTTTTACTGACGTTGGTTTTAAACGTGTTTTCAGTGGAATTTCTATCAAATGCAAGACACGAGATTTGCTGTTAAAGAATTGAATGTACAGAACGCAAACAAACACTTCCCTACAAGTGAATCGCCTAACCGTGCAACTCAGTTCTAAAAACTCAATAGAATGCAGTTTTCACGCACATGAAAGACGTATGCTTTCCTTCTTGAGAAGTGTTTTCAAAGACGTTCACAGAGTGTTTCTACAAAGCCTTTTTACTGACGTTGGCTTTTAAACGTGATTTCACTGGAATTTCAGTCAAACGCAAGACACGAGATTTGCTGTTAAAGAATTGAGTATACAGAATGCAAACAAACACTTCCCTACAAGTGAAACGCCTAACCATGCAACTCATTCTAAAAACTGAATAGAATGCAGTTTTCACTCACATGAAAGACGTTTGCTTTCCTTCTTGAGAAGTATTTTCAAAGACGTTCAGAGAGTGATTCTGCAAAGCCTTTTTATTGACGTTGGTTTTAAACGTGTTTTCAGTGGAATTTCTGTCAAACGCAAGACACGAGATTTGCTGTTAAAGAATTGAACATACAGAATGCAAACAAACACTTCCGTACAAGTGAATCGCCTAACCATGCAACTCAGTTCTAAAAACTGAATAGAATGCAGTTTTCACTCACATGAAAGACGTATGCTTTCCTTCTTGAGAAGTGTTTTCAAAGACATTCACAGAGTGATTCTACAAAGCCTTTTTACTGCCGTTGGCTTTTAAACGTTTTTTCAGTGGAATTTCTGTCAAACGCAAGACACGATATTTGCTGTTAAAGAATTGAGTATACAGAATGCAAACAAACACTTCCCTACAAGTGAATCGCCTAACCGTGCAACTCAGTTCTAAAAACTGAATAGAATGCAGTTTTCACTCACATGAAAGACGTATGCTTTCCTTCTTGAGAAGTGTTTTCAAAGACGTTCACAGAGTGATTCTACAAAGCCTTTTTACTGACGTTGGCTTTTAAACGTGTTTTCACTGGAAATTCAGTCAAACGCAAGACACGAGATTTGCTGTTAAAGAATTGAATATACAGAATGCAAACAAACACTTCCCTACAACTGAATCGCCTAACCATGCAACTCAATTCTAAAAACTGAATAGAATGCAGTTTTCACTCACATGAAAGACATATGCTTTCCTTATTGAGAAGTGTTTTCAAAGACGTTCACAGAGTGATTCTGCAAAGCCTTTTTACTGACGTTGGTTTTAAATGTGTTTTCAGTGGAATTTCTGTCAAACGCAAGACACGAGATTTGCTGTTAAAGAATTGAGTATACAGAATGCAAACAAACACTTCCCTACAAGTGAATCGCCTAACCATGCAACTCAGTTCTAAAAACTGAATAGAATGCAGTTTTAACTCACATGAAAGACGTATGCTTTCCTTCTTGAGAAGTGTTTTCAAAGACATTCACAGAGTGATTCTACAAAGCCTTTTTACTGCCGTTGGCTTTTAAACGTGTTTTCAGTGGAATTTCTGTCAAACGCAAGACACGATATTTGCTGTTAAAGAATTGAGTATACAGAATGCTAACAAACACTTCCCTACAAGTGAATCGCCTAACCATGCAACTCAGTTCTAAAAACTGAATAGAATGCAGTTTTCACGCAGATGAAAGACGTATGCTTTCCTTCTAGAGAAGTGTTTTCAAAGACATTCATAGAGTGATTCTACAAAGCCTTTTTACTGACGTTGGCTTTTAAACGTGTTTTCAGTGGAAATTCTCTCAAACGCAAGACACGAGATTTGCTTTTGAAGAATTGAACATACAGAATGCAAGCAAAAACTTCCCTACAAGTGAATCGCCTAACCGTGCAACTCAGTTCTAAAAACTCAGTAGAATGCAGTTTTCACGAACATGAAAGACGTATGCTTTCCTTCTTGAGAAGTGTTTTCAAAGACGTTCACAGAGTGATTCTGCAAAGCCTTTTTACTGACGTTGGTTTTAAATGTGTTTTCAGTGGAATTTCTGTCAAACGCAAGACTCGAGATTTGCTGTCAAAGAATGGAATGTACAGAATGCAAACAAACACTTCCCTACAAGTGAATCGCCTAACCATGCAACTCAGTTCTAAAAACTGAATAGAATGCAGTTTTCACTCACATGAAAGACGTATGCTTTCCTTCTTGAGAAGTGTTTTCAAAGACATTCACATAGTGATTCTACAAAGCCTTTTTACTGCCGTTGGCTTTAAACGTGTTTTCAGTGGAATTTCTGTCAAACGCAAGACACGATATTTGCTGTTAAAGAATTGAACATACAGAATGCAAACAAACACTTCCCTACAAGTGAATTGCCTAAACATTCAACTCAGTTCTAAAAACTGCATAGAATGCAGTTTTCACTCACATGAAAGACGTATGCTTTCCTTCTTGAGAAGTGTTTTCAAAGACGTTCACAGAGTGATTCTACAAAGCCTTTTTACTGACGTTGGTTGTAAACGTGTTTTCAGTGGAATTTCTGTCAAAAGTAAGACACGAGATTTGCTGTTAAAGAATTGAATGTACAGAACGCAAACAAACACTTCCTTACAAGTGAATCGCCTAACCATGCAAAGCAGTTCTAAAAACTTAATAGAACGCAGTTTTCACTCAGATGAAAGATGTATGCTTTCCTTCTTGAGAAGTGTTTTCAAAGACATTCACAGAGTGATTCTACAAAGCCTTTTTTACTGATGTTGGCTTTTAAACGTGTTTTCAGTGGAATTTCTCTCAAACGCAAGACACGAGATTTGCTGTTAAAGAATTGAACATACAGAATGCAAACAAAAACTTCCCTACAAGTGAATCGCCTAACCGTGCAACTCAGTTCTAAAAACTCAGTAGAATGCAGTTTTCACGAACATGAAAGACGTATGCTTTCCTTCTTGAGAAGTGTTTTCAAAGACGTTCACAGAGTGTTTCTACAAAGCCTTTTTACTGACGTTGGCTTTTAAACGTGATTTCACTGGAATTTCAGTCAAACGCAAGACACGAGATTTGCTGTTAAAGAATTGAGTATACAGAATGCAAACAAACACTTCCCTACAAGTGAATCGCCTAACCATGCAACTCAGTTCTAAAAACTGAATAGAATGCAGTTTTCACTCACATGAAAGACATATGCTTTCCTTCTTGAGAAGTGTTTTGAAAGACGTTCACAGAGTGATTCTGCAAAGCCTTTTTACTGACGTTGGTTTTAAATGTGTTTTCAGTGGAATTTCTGTCAAACGCAAGACTTGAGATTTGCTGTCAAAGAATTGAATGTAAAGAATGCAAACAAACACTTCCCTACAAGTGAATCGCATAACCGTGCAACTCAGTTCTAAAAACTGAATAGAATGCAGTTTTCACTCACATGAAAGACGTTTGCTTTCCTTCTTGAGAAGTGTTTTCAAAGACGTTCACAGAGTGATTCTGCAAAGCCTTTTAATTGACGTTGGTTTTAAACGTGTTTTCAGTGGAATTTCTGTCAAACGCAAGACACGAGATTTGCTGTTAAAGAATTGAACATACAGAATGCAAACAAACACTTCCCTACAAGTGAATCGCCTAACCATGCAACTCAGTTCTAAAAACTGAATAGAATGCAGTTTTCACTCACATGAAAGATGTATGCTTTCCTTCTTGAGAAGTGTTTTCAAAGACATTCACACAGTGATTCTACAAAGCCTTTTTACTGCAGTTGGCTTTTAAACGTGTTTTCAGTGGAATTTCTGTCAAACGCAAGACACGATATTTGCTGTTAAAGAATTGAGTATACAGAATGCAAACAAACACTTCCCTACAAGTGAATCGCCTAACCGTGCAACTCAGTTCTAAAAACTGAATAGAATGCAGTTTTCATTCACATGAAAGACGTATGCTTTCCTTATTGAGAAGTGTTTTCAAAGACGTTCACAGAGTGATTCTACAAAGCCTTTTTACTGACGTTGGTTGTAAACGTGTTTTCAGTGGAATTTCTGTCAAAAGTAAGACACGAGATTTGCTGTTAAAGAATTGAATGTACAGAACGCAAACAAACACTTTCTTACAAGTGAATCACCTAACCATGCAACTCAGATCTAAAAACTTAATAGAACGCAGTTTTCACTCAGATGAAAGATGTATGCTTTCCTTCTTGATAAGTGTTTTCAAAGACATTCACAGAGTGATTCTACAAAGCCTTTTTTACTGATGTTGGCTTTTAAACGTGTTTTCAGTGGAATTTCTCTCAAACGCAAGACACGAGATTTGCTGTTAAAGAATTGAACATACAGAATGCAAACAAACACTTCCCTACAAGTGAATCGCCTAACCATGCAACTCAGTTCTAAAAACTGAATAGAATGCAGTTTTCACGCAGATGAAAGACATATGCTTTCCTTCTAGAGAAGTGTTTTCAAAGACATTCACAGAGTGATTCTACAAAGCCTTTTTACTGAAGTTGGCTTTTAAACGTGTTTTCAGTGGAAATTCTCTCAAACGCAAGACACGAGATTTGCTTTTGAAGAATTGAACATACAGAATGCAAACAAAAACTTCCCTACAAGTGAATCGCCTAACCATATAAAGCAGTTCTAAAAACTTAATAGAACGCAGTTTTCACTCAGATGAAAGATGTATGCTTTCCTTCTTGAGAAGTGTTTTCAAAGACATTCACAGAGTGATTCTACAAAGTCTTTTTACTGACGTTGGATTTTAAACGTGTTTTCAGTGGAATTTCTGTCAAACGCAAGACACGAGGTTTGCTGCTAAGGAATTGAGTATACAGAACACAAATAAACACTTCCCTAAAAGTGAATCGCCTAAACATTCCACTCACTTCTAAAAACTGCATAGAATGCAGTTTTCACTCAGAGGAAAGACATATGCTTTCCTTCTAGAGAAGTGTTTTCAAAGACATTCACAGAGTGATTCTACAAAGCCTTTTTACTGACGTTGGCTTTTAAACGTGTTTTCAGTGGAAATTCTCTCAAACGCAAGACACGAGATTTGCTTTTGAAGAATTGAACATACAGAATGCAAACAAAAACTTCCCTACAAGTGAATCGCCTAACCGTGCAACTCAGTTCTAAAAACTCAGTAGAATGCAGTTTTCACGAACATGAAAGACGTATGCTTTCCTTCTTGAGAAGTGTTTTCAAAGACGTTCACAGAGTGTTTCTACAAAGCCTTTTTACTGATGTTGGCTTTTAAACGTGATTTCACTGGAAATTCAGTCAAACGCAAGACACGAGATTTGCTGTTAAAGAATTGAATATACAGAATGCAAACAAACACTTCCCTACAACTGAATCGCCTAACCATGCAACTCAATTCTAAAAACTGAATAGAATGCAGTTTTCACTCACATGAAAGACATATGCTTTCCTTCTTGAGAAGTGTTTTGAAAGACGTTCACAGAGTGATTCTGCAAAGCCTTTTTACTGACGTTGGTTTTAAATGTGTTTTCAGTGGAATTTCTGTCAAACGCAAGACACGAGATTTGCTGTTAAAGAATTGAACATACAGAATGCAAACAAAAACTTCCCTACAAGTGAATCGCCTAACCATATAAAGCAGTTCTAAAAACTTAATAGAACGCAGTTTTCACTCAGATGAAAGATGTATGCTTTCCTTCTTGAGAAGTGTTTTCAAAGACATTCACAGAGTGATTCTACAAAGTCTTTTTACTGACGTTGGATTTTAAACGTGTTTTCAGTGGAATTTCTGTCAAACGCAAGACACGAGGTTTGCTGCTAAGGAATTGAGTATACAGAACACAAATAAACACTTCCCTACAAGTGAATCGCCTAAACATTCCACTCACTTCTAAAAACTGCATAGAATGCAGTTTTCACTCAGAGGAAAGACATATGCTTTCCTTCTAGAGAAGTGTTTTCAAAGACATTCACAGAGTGATTCTACAAAGCCTTTTTACTGACGTTGGCTTTTAAACGTGTTTTCAGTGGAAATTCTCTCAAACGCAAGACACGAGATTTGCTTTTGAAGAATTGAACATACAGAATGCAAGCAAAAACTTCCCTACAAGTGAATCGCCTAACCGTGCAACTCAGTTCTAAAAACTCAGTAGAATGCAGTTTTCACGAACATGAAAGACATATGCTTTCCTTCTTGAGAAGTGTTTTCAAAGACATTCACAGAGTGATTCTACAAAGCCTTTTTACTGCCTTTGGCTTTTAAACGTGTTTTCAGTGGAATTTCTGTCAAACGCAAGACACGATATTTGCTGTTAAAGAATTGAGTATACAGAATGCTAACAAACACTTCCCTACAAGTGAATCGCCTAACCATGCAACTCAGTTCTAAAAACTGAATAGAATGCAGTTTTCACGCAGATGAAAGACGTATGTTTTCCTTCTAGAGAAGTGTTTTCAAAGACATTCACAGAGTGATTCTACAAAGCCTTTTTACTGACGTTGGCTTTTAAACGTGTTTTCAGTGGAAATTCTCTCAAACGCAAGACACGAGATTTGCTTTTGAAGAATTGAACATACAGAATGCAAGCAAAAACTTCCCTACAAGTGAATCGCCTAACCGTGCAACTCAGTTCTAAAAACTCAGTAGAATGCAGTTTTCACGAACATGAAAGACGTATGCTTTCCTTCTTGAGAAGTGTTTTCAAAGACGTTCACAGAGTGATTCTGCAAAGCCTTTTTACTGACGTTGGTTTTAAATGTGTTTTCAGTGGAATTTCTGTCAAACGCAAGACTCGAGATTTGCTGTCAAAGAATGGAATGTACAGAATGCAAACAAACACTTCCCTACAAGTGAATCGCATAACCGTGCAACTCAGTTCTAAAAACTGAATAGAATGCAGTTTTCACTCACATGAAAGACGTTTGCTTTCCTTCTTGAGAAGTGTTTTCAAAGACGTTCACAGAGTGATTCTGCAAAGCCTTTTTATTGACGTTGGTTTTAAACGTGTTTTCAGTGGAATTTCTGTCAAACGCAAGACACGAGATTTGCTGTTAAAGAATTGAACATACAGAATGCAAACAAACACTTCCCTACAAGTGAATCGCCTAACCATGCAACTCAGTTCTAAAAACTGAATAGAATGCAGTTTTCACTCACATGAAAGACGTATGCTTTCCTTCTTGAGAAGTGTTTTCAAAGACATTCACAGAGTGATTCTACAAAGCCTTTTTACTGCCGTTGGCTTTAAACGTGTTTTCAGTGGAATTTCTGTCAAACGCAAGACACGATATTTGCTGTTAAAGAATTGAGTATACAGAATGCAAACAAACACTTCCCTACAAGTGAATTGCCTAAACATTCAACTCAGTTCTAAAAACTGAATAGAATGCAGTTTTCACTCACATGAAAGACGTATGCTTTCCTTCTTGAGAAGTGTTTTCAAAGACGTTCACAGAGGGATTCTACAAAGCCTTTTTACTGACGTTGGTTTTAAACGTGTTTTCAGTGGAATTTCTGTCAAACTTAAGACAAGAGATTTGCTGTTAAAGAATTGAATGTACAGAACGCAAACAAACACTTCCTTACAAGTGAATCGCCTAACCGTGCAACTCAGTTCTAAAAACTCAGTAGAATGCAGTTTTCACGAACATGAAAGACGTATGCTTTCCTTCTTGAGAAGTGTTTTCAAAGACGTTCACAGAGTGTTTCTACAAAGCCTTTTTACTGACGTTGGCTTTTAAACGTGATTTCACTGGAATTTCAGTCAAACGCAAGACACGAGATTTGCTGTTAAAGAATTGAGTATACAGAATGCAAACAAACACTTCCCTACAAGTGAATCGCCTAACCATGCAACTCAGTTCTAAAAACTGAATAGAATGCAGTTTTCACTCACGTGAAAGACATATGCTTTCCTTCTTGAGAAGTGTTTTGAAAGACGTTCACAGAATGATTCTGCAAAGCCTTTTTACTGACGTTGGTTTTAAATGTGTTTTCAGTGGAATTTCTGTCAAACGCAAGACTTGAGATTTGCTGTCAAAGAATTGAATGTACAGAATGCAAACAAACACTTCCCTACAATTGAATCGCATAACCGTGCAACTCAGTTCTAAAAACTCAGTAGAATGCAGTTTTCACTCACATGAAAGACGTTTGCTTTCCTTCTTGAGAAGTGTTTTCAAAGACGTTCACAGAGTGATTCTGCAAAGCCTTTTAATTGACGTTGGTTTTAAACGTGTTTTCAGTGGAATTTCTGTCAAACGCAAGACACGAGATTTGCTGTTAAAGAATTGAACATACAGAATGCAAACAAACACTTCCCTACAAGTGAATCGCCTAACCATGCAACTCAGTTCTAAAAACTGAATAGAATGCAGTTTTCACTCACATGAAAGACGTATGCTTTCCTTCTTGAGAAGTGTTTTCAAAGACATTCACAGAGTGATTCTACAAAGCCTTTTTACTGCAGTGGGCTTTTAAACGTGTTTTCAGTGGAATTTCTGTCAAAAGCAAGACACGATATTTGCTGTTAAAGAATTGAGTATACAGAATGCAAACAAACACTTCCCTACAAGTGAATCGCCTAACCGTGCAACTCAGTTCTAAAAACTGAATAGAATGCAGTTTTCACTCACATGAAAGACGTATGCTTTCCTTATTGAGAAGTGTTTTCAAAGACGTTCACAGAGTGATTCTACAAAGCCTTTTTACTGACGATGGTTTTAAACGTGTTTTCAGTGGAATTTCTGTCAAAAGTAAGACACGAGATTTGCTGTTAAAGAATTGAATGTACAGAACGCAAACAAACACTTCCTTTCAAGTGAATCGCCTAACCATGCAACTCAGTTCTAAAAACTTAATAGAACGCAGTTTTCACTCAGATGAAAGATGTATGCTTTCCTTCTTGATAAGTGTTTTCAAAGACATTCACAGAGTGATTCTACAAATTCTTTTTACTGACGTTGGCTTTTAAACGTGTTTTCAGTGGAATTTCTGTCAAACGCAAGACACGAGGTTTGCTGCTAAGGAATTGAGTATACAGAACGCAAATAAACACTTCCCTACAAGTGAATCGCCTAAAAATTCCACTCACTTCTAAAAACTGCATAGAATGCAGTTTTCACTCAGAGGAAAGACATATGCTTTCCTTCTAGAGAAGTGTTTTCAAAGACATTCACAGAGTGATTCTACAAAGCCTTTTTTACTGATGTTTACTTTTAAACGTGTTTTCAGTGGAATTTCTCTCAAACGCAAGACACGAGATTTGCTGTTAAAGAATTGAACATACAGAATGCAAACAAACACTTCCCTACAAGTGAATCGCCTAACCATGCAACTCAGTTCTAAAAACTGAATAGAATGCAGTTTTCACGCAGATGAAAGACATATGCTTTCCTTCTAGAGAAGTGTTTTCAAAGACATTCACAGAGTGATTCTACAAAGCCTTTTTACTGAAGTTGGCTTTTAAACGTGTTTTCAGTGGAAATTCTCTCAAACGCAAGACACGAGATTTGCTTTTGAAGAATTGAACATACAGAATGCAAACAAAAACTTCCCTACAAGTGAATCGCCTAACCGTGCAACTCAGTTCTAAAAACTCAGTAGAATGCGGTTTTCACGAACATGAAAGACGTATGCTTTCCTTCTTGAGAAGTGTTTTCAAAGACGTTCACAGAGTGATTCTGCAAAGCCTTTTTACTGATGTTGGCTTTTAAACGTGTTTTCAGTGGAATTTCTGTCAAACGCAAGACACGAGATTTGATGTTAAAGAATTGAATGTACAGAAAGCAAACAAACACTTCCCTACAAGTGAATCGCCTAACCGTGCAACTCAGTTCTAAAAACTGAATAGAATGCAGTTTTCAATCCGATGAAAGACGTCTGCTTTCCTTCTAGAGAAGTGTTTTCAAAGACGTTCAGAGAGTGATTCTGGAAAGCCTTTTTACTGACGTTGGTTTTAAACGTGTTTTCAGTGAAATTTCTGTCAAACACAAGACACGAGATTTGCTGTTAAAGAATTGAATGTACAGAACGCAAACAAACACTTCCCTACAAGTGAATCGCCTAACCGTGCAACTCAGTTCTAAAAACTGAATAGAATGCAGTTTTCACTCACGTGAAAGACATATGCTTTCCTTCTTGAGAAGTGTTTTGAAAGACGTTCACAGAATGATTCTGCAAAGCCTTTTTACTGACGTTGGTTTTAAATGTGTTTTCAGTGGAATTTCTGTCAAACGCAAGACTTGAGATTTGCATTCAAAGAATTGAATGTACAGAATGCAAACAAACACTTCCCTACAATTGAATCGCATAACCGTGCAACTCAGTTCTAAAAACTCAGTAGAATGCAGTTTTCACTCACATGAAAGACGTTTGCTTTCCTTCTTGAGAAGTGTTTTCAAAGACGTTCACAGAGTGATTCTGCAAAGCCTTTTAATTGACGTTGGTTTTAAACGTGTTTTCAGTGGAATTTCTGTCAAACGCAAGACACGAGATTTGCTGTTAAAGAATTGAACATACAGAATGCAAACAAACACTTCCCTACAAGTGAATCGCCTAACCATGCAACTCAGTTCTAAAAACTGAATAGAATGCAGTTTTCACTCACATGAAAGACGTATGCTTTCCTTCTTGAGAAGTGTTTTCAAAGACATTCACAGAGTGATTCTACAAAGCCTTTTTACTGCAGTGGGCTTTTAAACGTGTTTTCAGTGGAATTTCTGTCAAAAGCAAGACACGATATTTGCTGTTAAAGAATTGAGTATACAGAATGCAAACAAACACTTCCCTACAAGTGAATCGCCTAACCGTGCAACTCAGTTCTAAAAACTGAATAGAATGCAGTTTTCACTCACATGAAAGACGTATGCTTTCCTTATTGAGAAGTGTTTTCAAAGACGTTCACAGAGTGATTCTACAAAGCCTTTTTACTGACGATGGTTTTAAACGTGTTTTCAGTGGAATTTCTGTCAAAAGTAAGACACGAGATTTGCTGTTAAAGAATTGAATGTACAGAACGCAAACAAACACTTCCTTTCAAGTGAATCGCCTAACCATGCAACTCAGTTCTAAAAACTTAATAGAACGCAGTTTTCACTCAGATGAAAGATGTATGCTTTCCTTCTTGATAAGTGTTTTCAAAGACATTCACAGAGTGATTCTACAAATTCTTTTTACTGACGTTGGCTTTTAAACGTGTTTTCAGTGGAATTTCTGTCAAACGCAAGACACGAGGTTTGCTGCTAAGGAATTGAGTATACAGAACGCAAATAAACACTTCCCTACAAGTGAATCGCCTAAAAATTCCACTCACTTCTAAAAACTGCATAGAATGCAGTTTTCACTCAGAGGAAAGACATATGCTTTCCTTCTAGAGAAGTGTTTTCAAAGACATTCACAGAGTGATTCTACAAAGCCTTTTTTACTGATGTTTACTTTTAAACGTGTTTTCAGTGGAATTTCTCTCAAACGCAAGACACGAGATTTGCTGTTAAAGAATTGAACATACAGAATGCAAACAAACACTTCCCTACAAGTGAATCGCCTAACCATGCAACTCAGTTCTAAAAACTGAATAGAATGCAGTTTTCACGCAGATGAAAGACATATGCTTTCCTTCTAGAGAAGTGTTTTCAAAGACATTCACAGAGTGATTCTACAAAGCCTTTTTACTGAAGTTGGCTTTTAAACGTGTTTTCAGTGGAAATTCTCTCAAACGCAAGACACGAGATTTGCTTTTGAAGAATTGAACATACAGAATGCAAACAAAAACTTCCCTACAAGTGAATCGCCTAACCGTGCAACTCAGTTCTAAAAACTCAGTAGAATGCGGTTTTCACGAACATGAAAGACGTATGCTTTCCTTCTTGAGAAGTGTTTTCAAAGACGTTCACAGAGTGATTCTGCAAAGCCTTTTTACTGATGTTGGCTTTTAAACGTGTTTTCAGTGGAATTTCTGTCAAACGCAAGACACGAGATTTGATGTTAAAGAATTGAATGTACAGAAAGCAAACAAACACTTCCCTACAAGTGAATCGCCTAACCGTGCAACTCAGTTCTAAAAACTGAATAGAATGCAGTTTTCAATCCGATGAAAGACGTCTGCTTTCCTTCTAGAGAAGTGTTTTCAAAGACGTTCAGAGAGTGATTCTGGAAAGCCTTTTTACTGACGTTGGTTTTAAACGTGTTTTCAGTGAAATTTCTGTCAAACACAAGACACGAGATTTGCTGTTAAAGAATTGAATGTACAGAACGCAAACAAACACTTCCCTACAAGTGAATCGCCTAACCGTGCAACTCAGTTCTAAAAACTGAATAGAATGCAGTTTTCACTCACATGAAAGACGTATGCTTTCCTTCTTGAGAAGTGTTTTCAAAGACGTTCACAGAGTGATTCTGCAAAGCCTTTTTACTGACGTTGGTTTTAAATGTGTTTTCAGTGGAATTTCTGTCAAACGCAAGACTCGAGATTTGCTGTCAAAGAATGGAATGTACAGAATGCAAACAAACACTTCCCTACAAGTGAATCGCATAACCGTGCAACTCAGTTCTAAAAACTGAATAGAATGCAGTTTTCACTCACATGAAAGACGTTTGCTTTCCTTCTTGAGAAGTGTTTTCAAAGACGTTCACAGAGTGATTCTGCAAAGCCTTTTTATTGACGTTGGTTTTAAACGTGTTTTCAGTGGAATTTCTGTCAAACGCAAGACACGAGATTTGCTGTTAAAGAATTGAACATACAGAATGCAAACAAACACTTCCCTACAAGTGAATCGCCTAACCATGCAACTCAGTTCTAAAAACTGAATAGAATGCAATTTTCACTCACATGAAAGACGTATGCTTTCCTTCTTGAGAAGTGTTTTCAAAGACATTCACAGAGTGATTCTACAAAGCCTTTTTACTGCCGTTGGCTTTAAACGTGTTTTCAGTGGAATTTCTGTCAAACGCAAGACACGATATTTGCTGTTAAAGAATTGAGTATACAGAATGCAAACAAACACTTCCCTACAAGTGAATTGCCTAAACATTCAACTCAGTTCTAAAAACTGAATAGAATGCAGTTTTCACTCACATGAAAGACGTATGCTTTCCTTCTTGAGAAGTGTTTTCAAAGACGTTCACAGAGGGATTCTACAAAGCCTTTTTACTGACGTTGGTTTTAAACGTGTTTTCAGTGGAATTTCTGTCAAACTTAAGACAAGAGATTTGCTGTTAAAGAATTGAATGTACAGAACGCAAACAAACACTTCCTTACAAGTGAATCGCCTAACCGTGCAACTCAGTTCTAAAAACTCAGTAGAATGCAGTTTTCACGAACATGAAAGACGTATGCTTTCCTTCTTGAGAAGTGTTTTCAAAGACGTTCACAGAGTGTTTCTACAAAGCCTTTTTACTGACGTTGGCTTTTAAACGTGATTTCACTGGAATTTCAGTCAAACGCAAGACACGAGATTTGCTGTTAAAGAATTGAGTATACAGAATGCAAACAAACACTTCCCTACAAGTGAATCGCCTAACCATGCAACTCAGTTCTAAAAACTGAATAGAATGCAGTTTTCACTCACGTGAAAGACATATGCTTTCCTTCTTGAGAAGTGTTTTGAAAGACGTTCACAGAATGATTCTGCAAAGCCTTTTTACTGACCTTGGTTTTAAATGTGTTTTCAGTGGAATTTCTGTCAAACGCAAGACTTGAGATTTGCTGTCAAAGAATTGAATGTACAGAATGCAAACAAACACTTCCCTACAATTGAATCGCATAACCGTGCAACTCAGTTCTAAAAACTCAGTAGAATGCAGTTTTCACTCACATGAAAGACGTTTGCTTTCCTTCTTGAGAAGTGTTTTCAAAGACGTTCACAGAGTGATTCTGCAAAGCCTTTTAATTGACGTTGGTTTTAAACGTGTTTTCAGTGGAATTTCTGTCAAACGCAAGACACGAGATTTGCTGTTAAAGAATTGAACATACAGAATGCAAACAAACACTTCCCTACAAGTGAATCGCCTAACCATGCAACTCAGTTCTAAAAACTGAATAGAATGCAGTTTTCACTCACATGAAAGACGTATGCTTTCCTTCTTGAGAAGTGTTTTCAAAGACATTCACAGAGTGATACTACAAAGCCTTTTTACTGCAGTTGGCTTTTAAACGTGTTTTCAGTGGAATTTCTGTCAAAAGCAAGACAGGATATTTGCTGTTAAAGAATTGAGTATACAGAATGCAAACAAACACTTCCCTACAAGTGAATCGCCTAACCGTGCAACTCAGTTCTAAAAACTGAATAGAATGCAGTTTTCACTCACATGAAAGACGTATGCTTTCCTTATTGAGAAGTGTTTTCAAAGACGTTCACAGAGTGATTCTACAAAGCCTTTTTACTGACGATGGTTTTAAACGTGTTTTCAGTGGAATTTCTGTCAAAAGTAAGACACGAGATTTGCTGTTAAAGAATTGAATGTACAGAACGCAAACAAACACTTCCTTTCAAGTGAATCGCCTAACCATGCAACTCAGTTCTAAAAACTTAATAGAACGCAGTTTTCACTCAGATGAAAGATGTATGCTTTCCTTCTTGATAAGTGTTTTCAAAGACATTCACAGAGTGATTCTACAAATTCTTTTTACTGACGTTGGCTTTTAAACGTGTTTTCAGTGGAATTTCTGTCAAACGCAAGACACGAGGTTTGCTGATAAGGAATAGAGTAGACAGAACGCAAATAAACACTTCCCTACAAGTGAATCGCCTAAAAATTCCACTCACTTCTAAAAACTGCATAGAATGCAGTTTTCACTCAGAGGAAAGACATATGCTTTCCTTCTAGAGAAGTGTTTTCAAAGACATTCACAGAGTGATTCTACAAAGCCTTTTTTACTGATGTTTACTTTTAAACGTGTTTTCAGTGGAATTTCTCTCAAACGCAAGACACGAGATTTGCTGTTAAAGAATTGAACATACAGAATGCAAACAAACACTTCCCTACAAGTGAATCGCCAAACCATGCAACTCAGTTCTAAAAACTGAATAGAATGCAGTTTTCACGCAGATGAAAGACATATGCTTTCCTTCTAGAGAAGTGTTTTCAAAGACATTCACAGAGTGATTCTACAAAGCCTTTTTACTGAAGTTGGCTTTTAAACGTGTTTTCAGTGGAAATTCTCTCAAACGCAAGACACGAGATTTGCTTTTGAAGAATTGAACGTACAGAATGCAAACAAAAACTTCCCTACAAGTGAATCGCCTAACCGTGCAACTCAGTTCTAAAAACTCAGTAGAATGCGGTTTTCACGAACATGAAAGACGTATGCTTTCCTTCTTGAGAAGTGTTTTCAAAGACGTTCACAGAGTGATTCTGCAAAGCCTTTTTACTGATGTTGGCTTTTAAACGTGTTTTCAGTGGAATTTCTGTCAAACGCAAGACACGAGATTTGATGTTAAAGAATTGAATGTACAGAAAGCAAACAAACACTTCCCTACAAGTGAATCGCCTAACCGTGCAACTCAGTTCTAAAAACTGAATAGAATGCAGTTTTCAATCCGATGAAAGACGTCTGCTTTCCTTCTAGAGAAGTGTTTTCAAAGACGTTCAGAGAGTGATTCTGGAAAGCCTTTTTACTGACGTTGGTTTTAAACGTGTTTTCAGTGAAATTTCTGTCAAACACAAGACACGAGATTTGCTGTTAAAGAATTGAATGTACAGAACGCAAACAAACACTTCCCTACAAGTGAATCGCCTAACCGTGCAACTCAGTTCTAAAAACTGAATAGAATGCAGTTTTCACTCACATGAAAGACGTATGCTTTCCTTCTTGAGAAGTGTTTTCAAAGACGTTCACAGAGTGATTCTGCAAAGCCTTTTTACTGACGTTGGTTTTAAACGTGTTTTCAGTGGAATTTCTGTCAAACGCAAGACACGAGATTTGCTGTTAAAGAATTGAATATACAGAACCCAAACAAACAATTCCCTACAAGTGAATCGCCTAACCATGCAACTCTGTTCTAAAAACTGAATAGAATGCAGTTTTCACTCAGATGAAAGACGTATGCTTCTCTTCTAGAGAAGTGTTTTCAAAGACATTCACAGAGTGATTCTACAAAGCCTTTTTTACTGATGTTGGCTTTGAAACGTGTTTTCAGTGGAATTTCTCTCAAACGCAAAACACGTGATTTGCTGTTAAAGAATTGAACATACAGAATGCAAACAAACACTTCCCTACAAGTGAATCGCCTAACCATGCAACTCAGTTCTAAAAACTGAATAGAATGCAGTTTTCAAACAGATGAAAGACGTATGCTTTCCTTATAGAGAAGTGTTTTCAAAGACATTCACAGAGTGATTCTACAAAGCCTTTATACTGACGTTGGCTTTTAAACGTGTTTTCAGTGGAATTTCTGTCAAACGCAAGACACGAGATTTGCGGTTAAAGAATTGTATGTACAGAACGCAAACAAACACTTCCCTACAAGTGAATCGCCTAACCATGCAACTCAGTTCTAAAAACTGAATAGAACGCAGTTTTCACTCAGATGAAAGACGTATTCTTTCCTTCTTGAGAAGTGTTTTCAAAGACGTTCACAGAGTGATTCTGCAAAGCCTTTTTACTGATGTTGGCTTTAAAACGTGTTTTCAGTAGAATTTCTGTCAAACGCAAGACACGAGATTTGCTGTTAAAGAATTGAATGTACAGAAAGCAAAAAAACACTTCCCTACAAGTGAATCGCCTAACCGTGCAACTCAGTTCTAAAAACTGAATAGAATGCAGTTTTCAATCAGATGAAAGACGTCTGCTTTCCTTCTAGAGAAGTGTTTTCAAAGACGTTCACAGAGTGATTCTGCAAAGCCTTTTTACTGACGTTGGTTTTAAACGTGTTTTCAGTGGAATTTCTGTCAAACACAAGACACGAGATTTGCTGTTAAGAATTGAACATACAGAATGCAAACAAAAACTTCCCTACAAGTGAATCGCCTAACCGTGCAACTCAGTTCTAAAAACTCAGTAGAATGCAGTTTTCACTCACATGAAAGACATATGCTTTCGTTCTTGAGTAGTGTTTTGAAAGACGTTCACAGAGTGATTCTGCAAAGCCTTTTTACTGACGTTGGTTTTAAATGTGTTTTCAGTGGAATTTCTGTCAAACGCAAGACTCGAGATTTGCTGTCAAAGAATTGAATGTACAGAATGCAAACAAACACTTCCCTACAAGTGAATCGCATAACCGTGCAACTCAGTTCTAAAAAATGAATAGAATGCAGTTTTCACTCACATGAAAGACGTTTGCTTTCCTTCTTGAGAAGTGTTTTCAAAGATGTTCACAGAGTGATTCTGCAAAGCCTTTTAATTGACGTTGGTTTTAAACGTGTTTTCAGTGGAATTTCTGTCAAACGCAAGTCACGAGATTTGCTGTTAAAGAATTGAACATACAGAATGCAAACAAACACTTCCCTACAAGTGAATCGCCTAACCATGCAACTCAGTTCTAAAAACTGAATAGAATGCAGTTTTCACGCAGATGAAAGACATATGCTTTCCTTCTAGAGAAGTGTTTTCAAAGACATTCACAGAGTGATTCTACAAAGCCTTTTTACTGAAGTTGGCTTTTAAACGTGTTTTCAGTGGAAATTCTCTCAAACGCAAGACACGAGATTTGCTTTTGAAGAATTGAACATACAGAATGCAAACAAAAACTTCCCTACAAGTGAATCGCCTAACCGTGCAACTCAGTTCTAAAAACTGAATAGAATGCAGTTTTCACTCACATGAAAGACGTATGCTTTCCTTATTGAGAAGTGTTTTCAAAGACGTTCACAGAGTGATTCTACAAAGCCTTTTTACTGAGGTTGGTTTTAAACGTGTTTTCAGTGGAATTTCTGTCAAAAGTAAGACACAAGATTTGCTGTTAAAGAATTGAATGTACAGAACGCAAACAAACACGTCCTTACAAGTGAATCGCCTAACCATGCAACTCAGTTCTAAAAACTTAATAGAACACAGTTTTCACTCAGATGAAAGATGTATGCTTTCCTTCTTGATAAGTGTTTTCAAAGACATTCACAGAGTGATTCTACAAAGTCTTTTTACTGACGTTGGCTTTTAAACGTATTTTCAGTGGAATTTCTGTCAAACGCAAGACACGAGGTTTGCTGCTAAGGAATTGAGTATACAGAACGCAAATAAACACTTCCCTACAAGTGAATCGCCTAAACATTCCACTCACTTCTAAAAACTGCATAGAATGCAGTTTTCACTCAGAGGAAAGACATATGCTTTCCTTCTAGAGAAGTGTTTTCAAAGACATTCACAGAGTGATTCTACAAAGCCTTTTTTACTGATGTTGGCTTTTAAACGTGTTTTCAGTGGAATTTCTCTCAAACGCAAGACACGAGATTTGCTGTTAAAGAATTGAACATACAGAATGCAAACAAACACTTCCCTACAAGTGAATCGCCTAACCGTGCAACTCAGTTCTAAAAACTGAATAAAATGCAGTTTTCACTCAGATGAAAGACGTATGCTTTCCTTCTTGAGAAGTGTTTTCAAAGACGTTCACAGAGTGATTCTGCAAAGCCTTTTTAATGATGTTGGCTTTAAAACGTGTTTTCAGTGGAATTTCTATGCTTTCCTTCTTGAGAAGTGTTTTTTAAGACGTTCACAGAGTGATTCTGCAAAGCCTTTTTACTGATGTTGGCTTTAAAACGTGTTTTCAGTGGAATTTCTGTCAAAAGTAAGACACAAGATTTGCTGTTAAAGAATTGAATGTACAGAACGCAAACAAACACGTCCTTACAAGTGAATCGCCTAACCATGCAACTCAGTTCTAAAAACTTAATAGAACGCAGTTTTCACTCAGATGAAAGATGTATGCTTTCCTTCTTGATAAGTGTTTTCAAAGACATTCACAGAGTGATTCTACAAAGTCTTTTTACTGACGTTGGCTTTTAAACGTGTTTTCAGTGGAATTTCTGTCAAACGCAAGACACGAGGTTTGCTGCTAAGGAATTGAGTATACAGAACGCAAATAAACACTTCCCTACAAGTGAATCGCCTAAACATTCCACTCACTTCTAAAAACTGCATAGAATGCAGTTTTCACTCAGAGGAAAGACATATGCTTTCCTTCTAGAGAAGTGTTTTCAAAGACATTCACAGAGTGATTCTACAAAGCCTTTTTTACTGATGTTGGCTTTTAAACGTGTTTTCAGTGGAATTTCTCTCAAACGCAAGACACGAGATTTGCTGTTAAAGAATTGAACATACAGAATGCAAACAAACACTTCCCTACAAGTGAATCGCCTAACCGTGCAACTCAGTTCTAAAAACTGAATAAAATGCAGTTTTCACTCAGAAGAAAGACGTATGCTTTCCTTCTTGAGAAGTGTTTTCAAAGACGTTCACAGAGTGATTCTGCAAAGCCTTTTTAATGATGTTGGCTTTAAAACGTGTTTTCAGTGGAATTTCTCTCAAACGCAAGACACGTGATTTGCTGTTAAAGAATTGAATGTACAGAACGCAAACAAACACTTCCCTACAAGTGAATCGCCTAACCGTGCAACTCAGTTCTAAAAACTGAATAGAATGCAGTGTTAACGCAGATGAAAGACGTATGCTTTCCTTCTTGAGAAGTGTTTTCAAAGACGTTCACAGAGTGATTCTGCAAAGCCTTTTTACTGATGTTGGCTTTAAAACGTGTTTTCAGTGGAATTTCTGTCAAACGCAAGACACGAGATTTGCTGTTAACGAATTGAATGTACAGAAAGCAAAAAAACACTTCCCTACAAGTGAATCGCCTAACCGTGCAACTCAGTTCTAAAAACTGAATAGAATGCAGTTTTCAATCAGATGAAAGACGTCTGCTTTCCTTCTAGAGAAGTGTTTTCAAAGACGTTCACAGAGTGATTCTGCAAAGCCTTTTTACTGACGTTGGTTTTAAACGTGTTTTCAGTGGAATTTCTGTCAAACGCAAGACACGAGATTTGCTGTTAAAGAATTGAACATACAGAATGCAAACAAACACTTCCCTACAAGTGAATCGCCTAACCATGCAACTCAGTTCTAAAAACTGAATAGAATGCAGTTTTCACGCAGATGAAAGACATATGCTTTCCTTCTAGAGAAGTGTTTTCAAAGACATTCACAGAGTGATTCTACAAAGCCTTTTTACTGAAGTTGGCTTTTAAACGTGTTTTCAGTGGAAATTCTCTCAAACGCAAGACACGAGATTTGCTTTTGAAGAATTGAACATACAGAATGCAAACAAAAACTTCCCTACAAGTGAATCGCCTAACCGTGCAACTCAGTTCTAAAAACTGAATAGAATGCAGTTTTCACTCACATGAAAGACGTATGCTTTCCTTATTGAGAAGTGTTTTCAAAGACGTTCACAGAGTGATTCTACAAAGCCTTTTTACTGAGGTTGGTTTTAAACGTGTTTTCAGTGGAATTTCTGTCAAAAGTAAGACACAAGATTTGCTGTTAAAGAATTGAATGTACAGAACGCAAACAAACACGTCCTTACAAGTGAATCGCCTAACCATGCAACTCAGTTCTAAAAACTTAATAGAACACAGTTTTCACTCAGATGAAAGATGTATGCTTTCCTTCTTGATAAGTGTTTTCAAAGACATTCACAGAGTGATTCTACAAAGTCTTTTTACTGACGTTGGCTTTTAAACGTATTTTCAGTGGAATTTCTGTCAAACGCAAGACACGAGGTTTGCTGCTAAGGAATTGAGTATACAGAACGCAAATAAACACTTCCCTACAAGTGAATCGCCTAAACATTCCACTCACTTCTAAAAACTGCATAGAATGCAGTTTTCACTCAGAGGAAAGACATATGCTTTCCTTCTAGAGAAGTGTTTTCAAAGACATTCACAGAGTGATTCTACAAAGCCTTTTTTACTGATGTTGGCTTTTAAACGTGTTTTCAGTGGAATTTCTCTCAAACGCAAGACACGAGATTTGCTGTTAAAGAATTGAACATACAGAATGCAAACAAACACTTCCCTACAAGTGAATCGCCTAACCGTGCAACTCAGTTCTAAAAACTGAATAAAATGCAGTTTTCACTCAGATGAAAGACGTATGCTTTCCTTCTTGAGAAGTGTTTTCAAAGACGTTCACAGAGTGATTCTGCAAAGCCTTTTTAATGATGTTGGCTTTAAAACGTGTTTTCAGTGGAATTTCTATGCTTTCCTTCTTGAGAAGTGTTTTTTAAGACGTTCACAGAGTGATTCTGCAAAGCCTTTTTACTGATGTTGGCTTTAAAACGTGTTTTCAGTGGAATTTCTGTCAAAAGTAAGACACAAGATTTGCTGTTAAAGAATTGAATGTACAGAACGCAAACAAACACGTCCTTACATGTGAATCGCCTAACCATGCAACTCAGTTCTAAAAACTTAATAGAACGCAGTTTTCACTCAGATGAAAGATGTATGCTTTCCTTCTTGATAAGTGTTTTCAAAGACATTCACAGAGTGATTCTACAAAGTCTTTTTACTGACGTTGGCTTTTAAACGTGTTTTCAGTGGAATTTCTGTCAAACGCAAGACACGAGGTTTGCTGCTAAGGAATTGAGTATACAGAATGCAAATAAACACTTCCCTACAAGTGAATCGCCTACACATTCCACTCACTTCTAAAAACTGCATAGAATGCAGTTTTCACTCAGAGGAAAGACATATGCTTTCCTTCTAGAGAAGTGTTTTCAAAGACGTTCACAGAGTGATTCTGCAAAGCCTTTTTACTGACGTTGGTTTTAAACGTGTTTTCAGTGGAATTTCTGTCAAACACAATACACGAGATTTGCTGTTAAAGAATTGAATGTACAGAACGCAAACAAACACTTCCCTACAAGTGAATCGCCTAACCGTGCAACTCAGTTCTAAAAACTGAATAGAATGCAGTTTTCACTCACATGAAAGACGTATGCTTTCCTTCTTGAGAAGTGTTTTCAAAGACGTTCACAGAGTGATTCGGCAAAGCCTTTTTACTGACGTTGGTTTTAAAAGTGTTTTCAGTGGAATTTCTGTCAAACGCAAGACACGAGATTTGCTGTTAAAGAATTGAATATACAGAACCCAAACAAACAATTCCCTACAAGTGAATCGCCTAACCATGCAACTCAGTTCTAAAAACTGAATAGAATGCAGTTTTCACTCAGATGAAAGACGTATGCTTCTCTTCTAGAGAAGTGTTTTCAAAGACGTTCACAGAGTGATTCTACAAAGCCTTTTTTTACTGATGTTGGCTTTTAAACGTGTTTTCAGTGGAATTTCTCTCAAACGCAAAACACGTGATTTGCTGTTAAAGAATTGAACATACAGAATGCAAACAAACACTTCCCTACAAGTGAATCGCCTAACCATGCAACTTAGTTCTAAAAACTGAATAGAATGCAGTTTTCAAACAGATGAAAGACATATGCTTTCCTTATTGAGAAGTGTTTTCAAAGACATTCACAGAGTGATTCTACAAAGCCTTTTTACTGACGTTGGCTTTTAAACGTGTTTTCAGTGGAATTTCTGTCAAACGCAAGACACGATATTTGTTTTTGAAGAATTGAACATACAGAATGCAAACAAAAACTTCCCTACAAGTGAATCGCCTAACCATGCAACTCAGTTCTAAAAACTGAACAGAATGCAGTTTTCACTCACATGAAAGACGTATGCTTTCCTTCTTGAGAAGTGTTTTGAAAGAAGTTCACAGAGTGATTCTGCAAAGCCTTTTTACTGACGTTGGTTTTAAACGTGTTTTCAGTGGAATTTCTGTCAAACCCAAGACACGAGATTTGCTGTTAAAGAATTGAATGTACAGAACGCAAACAAACACTTCCCTACAAGTGAATCGCCTAACCATGCAACTCAGTTCTAAAAACTGAATAGAACGCAGTTTTCACTCAGATGAAAGACATATGCTTTCCTTCTAGAGAAGTGTTTTCAAAGACATTCACAGAGTGATTCTACAAAGCCTTTTTACTGACGTTGGTTTTAAACGTGTTTTCAGTGGAATTTCTGTCAAACGCAAGACACGAGATTTGCTGTTAAAGAATTGAACATACAGAACCCAAACAAACAATTCCCTACAAGTGAATCGCCTAACCATGCAACTCTGTTCTAAAAACTGAATAGAATGCAGTTTTCACTCAGATGAAAGACGTATGCTTCTCTTCTAGAGAAGTGTTTTCAAAGACATTCACAGAGTGATTCTACAAAGCCTTTTTTACTGATGTTGGCTTTTAAACGTGTTTTCAGTGGAATTTCTCTCAACCGCAAAACACGTGATTTGCTGTTAAAGAATTGAACATACAGAATGCAAACAAACACTTCCCTACAAGTGAATCGCCTAACCATGCAACTCTTTCTAAAAACTGAATAGAATGCAGTTTTCAAACAGATGAAAGACGTATGCTTTCCTTATAGAGAAGTGTTTTCAAAGACATTCACAGAGTGATTCTACAAAGCCTTTATACTGACGATGGCTTTTAAACGTGTTTTCAGTGGAATTTCTGTCAAACGCAAGACACGAGATTTGCTGTTAAAGAATTGAATGTACAGAACGCAAACAAACACTTCCCTACAAGTGAATCGCCTAACCGTGCAACTCAGTTCTAAAAACTGAATAGAATGCAGTGTTAACGCAGATGAAAGACGTATGCTTTCCTTCTTGAGAAGTGTTTTCAAAGACGTTCACAGAGTGATTCTACAAAGCCTTTTTACTGACGTTGGCTTTTAAACGTGTTTTCAGTAGAATTTCTGTCAAACGCAAGACACGAGATTTGCTGTTAAAGAATTGTATGTACAGAACGCAAACAAACACTTCCCTACAAGTGAATCGCCTAACCGTGCAACTCAGTTCTAAAAACTGAATAGAATGCAGTTTTCAATCAGATGAAAGATGTCTGCTTTCCTTCTAGAGAAGTGTTTTCAAAGACGTTCACAGAGTGATTCTGCAAAGCCTTTTTACTGACGTTGGTTTTAAACGTGTTTTCAGTGGAATTTCTGTCAAACACAAGACACGAGATTTGCTGTTAAAGAATTGAATGTACAGAACGCAAACAAACACTTCCCTACAAGTGAATCGCCTAACCGTGCAACTCAGTTCTAAAAACTGAATAGAATGCAGTTTTCACTCACATGAAAGACGTATGCTTTCCTTCTTGAGAAGTGTTTTCAAAGACGTTCACAGAGTGATTCGGCAAAGCCTTTTTACTGATGTTGGCTTTTAAACGTGTTTTCAGTGGAATTTCTCTCAAACGCAAGACACGTGATTTGCTGTTAAAGAATTGAACATACAGAATGCAAACAAACACTTCCCTACAAGTGAATCGCCTAACCATGCAACTCAGTTCTAAAAACTGAATAGAATGCAGTTTTCAAACAGATGAAAGACGTATGCTTTCCTTCTAGAGAAGTGTTTTCAAAGACATTCACAGAGTGATTTTACAAAGCCTTTTTACTGACGTTGGCTTTTAAACGTGTTTTCAGTGGAATTTCTGTCAAACGCAAGACACGATATTTGCTTTTGAAGAATTGAACATACAGAATGCAAACAAAAACTTCCCTACAAGTGAATCGCCTAACCATGCAACTCAGTTCTAAAAACTGAACAGAATGCAGTTTTCACTCACATGAAAGACGTATGCTTTCCTTCTTGAGAAGTGTTTTGAAAGACGTTCACAGAGTGATTCTGCAAAGCCTTTTTACTGACGTTGGTTTTAAACGTGTTTTCAGTGGAATTTCTGTCAAACCCAAGACACGAGATTTGCTGTTAAAGAATTGAATGTACAGAACGCAAACAAACACTTCCCTACAAGTGAATCGCCTAACCGTGCAACTCAGTTCTAAAAACTGAATAGAATGCAGTTTTCACTCACATGAAAGACGTATGCTTTCCTTCTTGAGAAGTGTTTTGAAAGACGTTCACAGAGTGATTCTGCAAAGCCTTTTTACTGACGTTGGTTTGAAACGTGTTTTCAGTGGAATTTCTGTCAAACCCAAGACACGAGATTTGCTGTTAAAGAACTAAATGTACAGAACGCAAACAAACACTTCCCTACAAGTGAATCGCCTAACCGTGCAACTCAGTTCTAAAAACTGAATAGAATGCAGTTTTCAATCAGATGAAAGATGTCTGCTTTCCTTCTAGAGAAGTGTTTTCAAAGACGTTCACAGAGTGATTCTGCAAAGCCTTTTTACTGACGTTGGTTTTAAACGTGTTTTCAGTGGAATTTCTGTCAAACACAAGACACGAGATTTGCTGTTAAAGAATTGAATGTACAGAACGCAAACAAACACTTCCCTACAAGTGAATCGCCTAACCGTGCAACTCAGTTCTAAAAACTGAATAGAATGCAGTTTTCACTCACATGAAAGACGTATGCTTTCCTTCTTGAGAAGTGTTTTCAAAGACGTTCACAGAGTGATTCGGCAAAGCCTTTTTACTGATGTTGGCTTTTAAACGTGTTTTCAGTGGAATTTCTCTCAAACGCAAGACACGTGATTTGCTGTTAAAGAATTGAACATACAGAATGCAAACAAACACTTCCCTACAAGTGAATCGCCTAACCATGCAACTCAGTTCTAAAAACTGAATAGAATGCAGTTTTCAAACAGATGAAAGACGTATGCTTTCCTTCTAGAGAAGTGTTTTCAAAGACATTCACAGAGTGATTTTACAAAGCCTTTTTACTGACGTTGGCTTTTAAACGTGTTTTCAGTGGAATTTCTGTCAAACGCAAGACACGATATTTGCTTTTGAAGAATTGAACATACAGAATGCAAACAAAAACTTCCCTACAAGTGAATCGCCTAACCATGCAACTCAGTTCTAAAAACTGAACAGAATGCAGTTTTCACTCACATGAAAGACGTATGCTTTCCTTCTTGAGAAGTGTTTTGAAAGACGTTCACAGAGTGATTCTGCAAAGCCTTTTTACTGACGTTGGTTTTAAACGTGTTTTCAGTGGAATTTCTGTCAAACCCAAGACACGAGATTTGCTGTTAAAGAATTGAATGTACAGAACGCAAACAAACACTTCTCTACAAGTGAATCGCCTAACCGTGCAACTCAGTTCTAAAAACTGAATAGAATGCAGTTTTCACTCACATGAAAGACGTATGCTTTCCTTCTTGAGAAGTGTTTTGAAAGACGTTCACAGAGTGATTCTGCAAAGCCTTTTTACTGACGTTGGTTTGAAACGTGTTTTCAGTGGAATTTCTGTCAAACCCAAGACACGAGATTTGCTGTTAAAGAACTAAATGTACAGAACGCAAACAAACACTTCCCTACAAGTGAATCGCCTAACCGTGCAACTCAGTTCTAAAAACTGAATAGAATGCAGTTTTCACTCACATGAAAGACGTATGCTTTCCTTCTTGAGAAGTGTTTTCAAAGACGTTCACAGAGTGATTCGGCAAAGCCTTTTTACTGACGTTGGTTTTAAAAGTGTTTTCAGTGGAATTTCTGTCAAACGCAAGACACGAGATTTGCTGTTAAAGAATTGAATATACAGAACCCAAACAAACAATTCCCTACAAGTGAATCGCCTAACCATGCAACTCAGTTCTAAAAACTGAATAGAATGCAGTTTTCACTCAGATGAAAGACGTATGCTTCTCTTCTAGAGAAGTGTTTTCAAAGACGTTCACAGAGTGATTCTACAAAGCCTTTTTTTACTGATGTTGGCTTTTAAACGTGTTTTCAGTGGAATTTCTCTCAAACGCAAAACACGTGATTTGCTGTTAAAGAATTGAACATACAGAATGCAAACAAACACTTCCCTACAAGTGAATCGCCTAACCATGCAACTTAGTTCTAAAAACTGAATAGAATGCAGTTTTCAAACAGATGAAAGACATATGCTTTCCTTATTGAGAAGTGTTTTCAAAGACATTCACAGAGTGATTCTACAAAGCCTTTTTACTGACGTTGGCTTTTAAACGTGTTTTCAGTGGAATTTCTGTCAAACGCAAGACACGATATTTGTTTTTGAAGAATTGAACATACAGAATGCAAACAAAAACTTCCCTACAAGTGAATCGCCTAACCATGCAACTCAGTTCTAAAAACTGAACAGAATGCAGTTTTCACTCACATGAAAGACGTATGCTTTCCTTCTTGAGAAGTGTTTTGAAAGAAGTTCACAGAGTGATTCTGCAAAGCCTTTTTACTGACGTTGGTTTTAAACGTGTTTTCAGTGGAATTTCTGTCAAACCCAAGACACGAGATTTGCTGTTAAAGAATTGAATGTACAGAACGCAAACAAACACTTCCCTACAAGTGAATCGCCTAACCATGCAACTCAGTTCTAAAAACTGAATAGAACGCAGTTTTCACTCAGATGAAAGACATATGCTTTCCTTCTAGAGAAGTGTTTTCAAAGACATTCACAGAGTGATTCTACAAAGCCTTTTTACTGACGTTGGTTTTAAACGTGTTTTCAGTGGAATTTCTGTCAAACGCAAGACACGAGATTTGCTGTTAAAGAATTGAACATACAGAACCCAAACAAACAATTCCCTACAAGTGAATCGCCTAACCATGCAACTCTGTTCTAAAAACTGAATAGAATGCAGTTTTCACTCAGATGAAAGACGTATGCTTCTCTTCTAGAGAAGTGTTTTCAAAGACATTCACAGAGTGATTCTACAAAGCCTTTTTTACTGATGTTGGCTTTTAAACGTGTTTTCAGTGGAATTTCTCTCAACCGCAAAACACGTGATTTGCTGTTAAAGAATTGAACATACAGAATGCAAACAAACACTTCCCTACAAGTGAATCGCCTAACCATGCAACTCTTTCTAAAAACTGAATAGAATGCAGTTTTCAAACAGATGAAAGACGTATGCTTTCCTTATAGAGAAGTGTTTTCAAAGACATTCACAGAGTGATTCTACAAAGCCTTTATACTGACGATGGCTTTTAAACGTGTTTTCAGTGGAATTTCTGTCAAACGCAAGACACGAGATTTGCTGTTAAAGAATTGAATGTACAGAACGCAAACAAACACTTCCCTACAAGTGAATCGCCTAACCGTGCAACTCAGTTCTAAAAACTGAATAGAATGCAGTGTTAACGCAGATGAAAGACGTATGCTTTCCTTCTTGAGAAGTGTTTTCAAAGACGTTCACAGAGTGATTCTACAAAGCCTTTTTACTGACGTTGGCTTTTAAACGTGTTTTCAGTAGAATTTCTGTCAAACGCAAGACACGAGATTTGCTGTTAAAGAATTGTATGTACAGAACGCAAACAAACACTTCCCTACAAGTGAATCGCCTAACCGTGCAACTCAGTTCTAAAAACTGAATAGAATGCAGTTTTCAATCAGATGAAAGATGTCTGCTTTCCTTCTAGAGAAGTGTTTTCAAAGACGTTCACAGAGTGATTCTGCAAAGCCTTTTTACTGACGTTGGTTTTAAACGTGTTTTCAGTGGAATTTCTGTCAAACACAAGACACGAGATTTGCTGTTAAAGAATTGAATGTACAGAACGCAAACAAACACTTCCCTACAAGTGAATCGCCTAACCGTGCAACTCAGTTCTAAAAACTGAATAGAATGCAGTTTTCACTCACATGAAAGACGTATGCTTTCCTTCTTGAGAAGTGTTTTCAAAGACGTTCACAGAGTGATTCGGCAAAGCCTTTTTACTGATGTTGGCTTTTAAACGTGTTTTCAGTGGAATTTCTCTCAAACGCAAGACACGTGATTTGCTGTTAAAGAATTGAACATACAGAATGCAAACAAACACTTCCCTACAAGTGAATCGCCTAACCATGCAACTCAGTTCTAAAAACTGAATAGAATGCAGTTTTCAAACAGATGAAAGACGTATGCTTTCCTTCTAGAGAAGTGTTTTCAAAGACATTCACAGAGTGATTTTACAAAGCCTTTTTACTGACGTTGGCTTTTAAACGTGTTTTCAGTGGAATTTCTGTCAAACGCAAGACACGATATTTGCTTTTGAAGAATTGAACATACAGAATGCAAACAAAAACTTCCCTACAAGTGAATCGCCTAACCATGCAACTCAGTTCTAAAAACTGAACAGAATGCAGTTTTCACTCACATGAAAGACGTATGCTTTCCTTCTTGAGAAGTGTTTTGAAAGACGTTCACAGAGTGATTCTGCAAAGCCTTTTTACTGACGTTGGTTTTAAACGTGTTTTCAGTGGAATTTCTGTCAAACCCAAGACACGAGATTTGCTGTTAAAGAATTGAATGTACAGAACGCAAACAAACACTTCTCTACAAGTGAATCGCCTAACCGTGCAACTCAGTTCTAAAAACTGAATAGAATGCAGTTTTCACTCACATGAAAGACGTATGCTTTCCTTCTTGAGAAGTGTTTTGAAAGACGTTCACAGAGTGATTCTGCAAAGCCTTTTTACTGACGTTGGTTTGAAACGTGTTTTCAGTGGAATTTCTGTCAAACCCAAGACACGAGATTTGCTGTTAAAGAACTAAATGTACAGAACGCAAACAAACACTTCCCTACAAGTGAATCGCCTAACCGTGCAACTCAGTTCTAAAAACTGAATAGAATGCAGTTTTCACTCACATGAAAGACGTATGCTTTCCTTCTTGAGAAGTGTTTTCAAAGACGTTCACAGAGTGATTCGGCAAAGCCTTTTTACTGACGTTGGTTTTAAAAGTGTTTTCAGTGGAATTTCTGTCAAACGCAAGACACGAGATTTGCTGTTAAAGAATTGAATATACAGAACCCAAACAAACAATTCCCTACAAGTGAATCGCCTAACCATGCAACTCAGTTCTAAAAACTGAATAGAATGCAGTTTTCACTCAGATGAAAGACGTATGCTTCTCTTCTAGAGAAGTGTTTTCAAAGACGTTCACAGAGTGATTCTACAAAGCCTTTTTTTACTGATGTTGGCTTTTAAACGTGTTTTCAGTGGAATTTCTCTCAAACGCAAAACACGTGATTTGCTGTTAAAGAATTGAACATACAGAATGCAAACAAACACTTCCCTACAAGTGAATCGCCTAACCATGCAACTTAGTTCTAAAAACTGAATAGAATGCAGTTTTCAAACAGATGAAAGACATATGCTTTCCTTATTGAGAAGTGTTTTCAAAGACATTCACAGAGTGATTCTACAAAGCCTTTTTACTGACGTTGGCTTTTAAACGTGTTTTCAGTGGAATTTCTGTCAAACGCAAGACACGATATTTGTTTTTGAAGAATTGAACATACAGAATGCAAACAAAAACTTCCCTACAAGTGAATCGCCTAACCATGCAACTCAGTTCTAAAAACTGAACAGAATGCAGTTTTCACTCACATGAAAGACGTATGCTTTCCTTCTTGAGAAGTGTTTTGAAAGAAGTTCACAGAGTGATTCTGCAAAGCCTTTTTACTGACGTTGGTTTTAAACGTGTTTTCAGTGGAATTTCTGTCAAACCCAAGACACGAGATTTGCTGTTAAAGAATTGAATGTACAGAACGCAAACAAACACTTCCCTACAAGTGAATCGCCTAACCATGCAACTCAGTTCTAAAAACTGAATAGAACGCAGTTTTCACTCAGATGAAAGACATATGCTTTCCTTCTAGAGAAGTGTTTTCAAAGACATTCACAGAGTGATTCTACAAAGCCTTTTTACTGACGTTGGTTTTAAACGTGTTTTCAGTGGAATTTCTGTCAAACGCAAGACACGAGATTTGCTGTTAAAGAATTGAACATACAGAACCCAAACAAACAATTCCCTACAAGTGAATCGCCTAACCATGCAACTCTGTTCTAAAAACTGAATAGAATGCAGTTTTCACTCAGATGAAAGACGTATGCTTCTCTTCTAGAGAAGTGTTTTCAAAGACATTCACAGAGTGATTCTACAAAGCCTTTTTTACTGATGTTGGCTTTTAAACGTGTTTTCAGTGGAATTTCTCTCAACCGCAAAACACGTGATTTGCTGTTAAAGAATTGAACATACAGAATGCAAACAAACACTTCCCTACAAGTGAATCGCCTAACCATGCAACTCTTTCTAAAAACTGAATAGAATGCAGTTTTCAAACAGATGAAAGACGTATGCTTTCCTTATAGAGAAGTGTTTTCAAAGACATTCACAGAGTGATTCTACAAAGCCTTTATACTGACGATGGCTTTTAAACGTGTTTTCAGTGGAATTTCTGTCAAACGCAAGACACGAGATTTGCTGTTAAAGAATTGAATGTACAGAACGCAAACAAACACTTCCCTACAAGTGAATCGCCTAACCGTGCAACTCAGTTCTAAAAACTGAATAGAATGCAGTGTTAACGCAGATGAAAGACGTATGCTTTCCTTCTTGAGAAGTGTTTTCAAAGACGTTCACAGAGTGATTCTACAAAGCCTTTTTACTGACGTTGGCTTTTAAACGTGTTTTCAGTAGAATTTCTGTCAAACGCAAGACACGAGATTTGCTGTTAAAGAATTGTATGTACAGAACGCAAACAAACACTTCCCTACAAGTGAATCGCCTAACCGTGCAACTCAGTTCTAAAAACTGAATAGAATGCAGTTTTCAATCAGATGAAAGATGTCTGCTTTCCTTCTAGAGAAGTGTTTTCAAAGACGTTCACAGAGTGATTCTGCAAAGCCTTTTTACTGACGTTGGTTTTAAACGTGTTTTCAGTGGAATTTCTGTCAAACACAAGACACGAGATTTGCTGTTAAAGAATTGAATGTACAGAACGCAAACAAACACTTCCCTACAAGTGAATCGCCTAACCGTGCAACTCAGTTCTAAAAACTGAATAGAATGCAGTTTTCACTCACATGAAAGACGTATGCTTTCCTTCTTGAGAAGTGTTTTCAAAGACGTTCACAGAGTGATTCGGCAAAGCCTTTTTACTGATGTTGGCTTTTAAACGTGTTTTCAGTGGAATTTCTCTCAAACGCAAGACACGTGATTTGCTGTTAAAGAATTGAACATACAGAATGCAAACAAACACTTCCCTACAAGTGAATCGCCTAACCATGCAACTCAGTTCTAAAAACTGAATAGAATGCAGTTTTCAAACAGATGAAAGACGTATGCTTTCCTTCTAGAGAAGTGTTTTCAAAGACATTCACAGAGTGATTTTACAAAGCCTTTTTACTGACGTTGGCTTTTAAACGTGTTTTCAGTGGAATTTCTGTCAAACGCAAGACACGATATTTGCTTTTGAAGAATTGAACATACAGAATGCAAACAAAAACTTCCCTACAAGTGAATCGCCTAACCATGCAACTCAGTTCTAAAAACTGAACAGAATGCAGTTTTCACTCACATGAAAGACGTATGCTTTCCTTCTTGAGAAGTGTTTTGAAAGACGTTCACAGAGTGATTCTGCAAAGCCTTTTTACTGACGTTGGTTTTAAACGTGTTTTCAGTGGAATTTCTGTCAAACCCAAGACACGAGATTTGCTGTTAAAGAATTGAATGTACAGAACGCAAACAAACACTTCCCTACAAGTGAATCGCCTAACCGTGCAACTCAGTTCTAAAAACTGAATAGAATGCAGTTTTCACTCACATGAAAGACGTATGCTTTCCTTCTTGAGAAGTGTTTTGAAAGACGTTCACAGAGTGATTCTGCAAAGCCTTTTTACTGACGTTGGTTTGAAACGTGTTTTCAGTGGAATTTCTGTCAAACCCAAGACACGAGATTTGCTGTTAAAGAACTAAATGTACAGAACGCAAACAAACACTTCCCTACAAGTGAATCGCCTAACCGTGCAACTCAGTTCTAAAAACTGAATAGAATGCAGTTTTCAATCAGATGAAAGATGTCTGCTTTCCTTCTAGAGAAGTGTTTTCAAAGACGTTCACAGAGTGATTCTGCAAAGCCTTTTTACTGACGTTGGTTTTAAACGTGTTTTCAGTGGAATTTCTGTCAAACACAAGACACGAGATTTGCTGTTAAAGAATTGAATGTACAGAACGCAAACAAACACTTCCCTACAAGTGAATCGCCTAACCGTGCAACTCAGTTCTAAAAACTGAATAGAATGCAGTTTTCACTCACATGAAAGACGTATGCTTTCCTTCTTGAGAAGTGTTTTCAAAGACGTTCACAGAGTGATTCGGCAAAGCCTTTTTACTGATGTTGGCTTTTAAACGTGTTTTCAGTGGAATTTCTCTCAAACGCAAGACACGTGATTTGCTGTTAAAGAATTGAACATACAGAATGCAAACAAACACTTCCCTACAAGTGAATCGCCTAACCATGCAACTCAGTTCTAAAAACTGAATAGAATGCAGTTTTCAAACAGATGAAAGACGTATGCTTTCCTTCTAGAGAAGTGTTTTCAAAGACATTCACAGAGTGATTTTACAAAGCCTTTTTACTGACGTTGGCTTTTAAACGTGTTTTCAGTGGAATTTCTGTCAAACGCAAGACACGATATTTGCTTTTGAAGAATTGAACATACAGAATGCAAACAAAAACTTCCCTACAAGTGAATCGCCTAACCATGCAACTCAGTTCTAAAAACTGAACAGAATGCAGTTTTCACTCACATGAAAGACGTATGCTTTCCTTCTTGAGAAGTGTTTTGAAAGACGTTCACAGAGTGATTCTGCAAAGCCTTTTTACTGACGTTGGTTTTAAACGTGTTTTCAGTGGAATTTCTGTCAAACCCAAGACACGAGATTTGCTGTTAAAGAATTGAATGTACAGAACGCAAACAAACACTTCTCTACAAGTGAATCGCCTAACCGTGCAACTCAGTTCTAAAAACTGAATAGAATGCAGTTTTCACTCACATGAAAGACGTATGCTTTCCTTCTTGAGAAGTGTTTTGAAAGACGTTCACAGAGTGATTCTGCAAAGCCTTTTTACTGACGTTGGTTTGAAACGTGTTTTCAGTGGAATTTCTGTCAAACCCAAGACACGAGATTTGCTGTTAAAGAACTAAATGTACAGAACGCAAACAAACACTTCCCTACAAGTGAATCGCCTAACCGTGCAACTCAGTTCTAAAAACTGAATAGAATGCAGTTTTCACTCACATGAAAGACGTATGCTTTCCTTCTTGAGAAGTGTTTTCAAAGACGTTCACAGAGTGATTCTACAAAGCCTTTTTACTGAAGTTGGTTTTAAACGTGTTTTCAGTGGAATTTCTGTCAAAGGCAAGACACGAGATTTGCTGTTAAAGAATTGAATGTACAGAACGCAAACAAACACTTCCCTACAAGTGAATCGCCTAACCGTGCAACTCAGTTCTAAAAACTGAATAAAATGCAGTTTTCACTCAGATGAAAGACGTATGCTTTCCTTCTTGAGAAGTGTTTTCAAAGACGTTCACAGAGTGATTCTGCAAAGCCTTTTTAATGATGTTGGCTTTAAAACGTGTTTTCAGTGGAATTTCTCTCAAACGCAAGACACGAGATTTGCTGTTAAAGAATTGAATGTACAGAACGCAAACAAACACTTCCCTACAAGTGAATCGCCTAACCGTGCAACTCAGTTCTAAAAACTGAATAGAATGCAGTGTTAACGCAGATGAAAGACGTATGCTTTCCTTCTTGAGAAGTGTTTTCAAAGACGTTCACAGAGTGATTCTGCAAAGCCTTTTTACTGATGTTGGCTTTAAAACGTGTTTTCAGTGGAATTTCTGTCAAACGCAAGACACGAGATTTGCTGTTAAAGAATTGAATGTACAGAAAGCAAAAAAACACTTCCCTACAAGTGAATCGCCTAACCGTGCAACTCAGTTCTAAAAACTGAATAGAATGCAGTTTTCAATCAGATGAAAGACGTCTGCTTTCCTTCTAGAGAAGTGTTTTCAAAGACGTTCACAGAGTGATTCTGCAAAGCCTTTTTACTGACGTTGGTTTTAAACGTGTTTTCAGTGGAATTTCTGTCAAACACAAGACACGAGATTTGCTGTTAAAGAATTGAATGTACAGAACGCAAACAAACACTTTCCTACAAGTGAATCGCCTAACCGTGCAACTCAGTTCTAAAAACTGAATAGAATGCAGTTTTCACTCACATGAAAGACGTATGCTTTCCTTCTTGAGAAGTGTTTTCAAAGACGTTCACAGAGTGATTCGGCAAAGCCTTTTTACTGACGTTGGTTTTAAAAGTGTTTTCAGTGGAATTTCTGTCAAACGCAAGACACGAGATTTGCTGTTAAAGAATTGAATATACAGAACCCAAACAAACAATTCCCTACAAGTGAATCGCCTAACCATGCAACTCAGTTCTAAAAACTGAATAGAATGCAGTTTTCACTCAGATGAAAGACGTATGCTTCTCTTCTAGAGAAGTGTTTTCAAAGACGTTCACAGAGTGATTCTACAAAGCCTTTTTTACTGATGTTGGCTTTTAAACGTGTTTTCAGTGGAATTTCTCTCAAACGCAAAACACGTGATTTGCTGTTAAAGAATTGAACATACAGAATGCAAACAAACACTTCCCTACAAGTGAATCGCCTAACCATGCAACTCAGTTCTAAAAACTGAATAGAATGCAGTTTTCAAACAGATGAAAGACATATGCTTTCCTTATTGAGAAGTGTTTTCAAAGACGTTCACAGAGTGATTCTACAAAGCCTTTTTACTGACGTTGGTTTTAAACGTGTTTTCAGTGGAATTTCTGTCAAACCCAAGACACGAGATTTGCTGTTAAAGAATTGAATGTACAGAACGCAAACAAACACTTCCCTACAAGTGAATCGCCTAACCGTGCAACTCAGTTCTAAAAACTGAATAGAATGCAGTTTTCACTCACATGAAAGACGTATGCTTTCCTTCTTGAGAAGTGTTTTGAAAGACGTTCACAGAGTGATTCTGCAAAGCCTTTTTACTGACGTTGGTTTGAAACGTGTTTTCAGTGGAATTTCTGTCAAACCCAAGACACGAGATTTGCTGTTAAAGAACTAAATGTACAGAACGCAAACAAACACTTCCCTACAAGTGAATCGCCTAACCGTGCAACTCAGTTCTAAAAACTGAATAGAATGCAGTTTTCACTCACATGAAAGACGTATGCTTTCCTTCTTGAGAAGTGTTTTCAAAGACGTTCACAGAGTGATTCTACAAAGCCTTTTTACTGAAGTTGGTTTTAAACGTGTTTTCAGTGGAATTTCTGTCAAAGGCAAGACACGAGATTTGCTGTTAAAGAATTGAATGTACAGAACGCAAACAAACACTTCCCTACAAGTGAATCGCCTAACCGTGCAACTCAGTTCTAAAAACTAAATAGAATGCAGTTTTCACTCAGATGAAATACGTATGCTTTAGTTTTTGAGAAGTTTTTCAAAGACTTTCACAGAGTGATTCTACAAAGCCTTTTTACTGACTTTGGCTTTTAAACGCGGTTTCAGTTGAATTTCTGTCAAACGCAAGACACGATATTTGATGTTAAAGAATTGAATATCCAGAATGCAAACAAACAATTCCCTACAAGTGAATCGCCTAACCATGCTACTCAGTTCTAAAAACTGAATAGAATGCAGTTTTCACTCAGATGAAAGACGTATGCTTTCCTTCTTGAGAAGTGTTTTCAAAGACGTTCACAGAGTGATTCTACAAAGCCTTTTTTACTGATGTTGGCTTTTAAACGTGTTTTCAGTGGAATTTCTCTCAAACGCAAAACACGTGATTTGCTGTTAAAGAATTGAACATACAGAATGCAAACAAACACTTCCCTACAAGTGAATCGCCTAACCATGCAACTCAGTTCTAAAAACTGAATAGAATGCAGTTTTCAAACAGATGAAAGACATATGCTTTCCTTATTGAGAAGTGTTTTCAAAGACATTCACAGAGTGATTCTACAAAGCCTTTTTACTGACGTTGGCTTTTAAACGTGTTTTCAGTGGAATTTCTGTCAAACGCAAGACACGATATTTGCTTTTGAAGAATTGAACATACAGAATGCAAACAAAAACTTCCCTACAAGTGAATCGCCTAACCATGCAACTCAGTTCTAAAAACTGAACAGAATGCAGTTTTCACTCACATGAAAGACGTATGCTTTCCTTCTTGAGAAGTGTTTTGAAAGACGTTCACACAGTGATTCTGCAAAGCCTTTTTACTGACGTTGGTTTTAAACGTGTTTTCAGTGGAATTTCTGTCAAACCCAAGACACGAGATTTGCTGTTAAAGAATTGAATGTACAGAACGCAAACAAACACTTCCCTACAAGTGAATCGCCTAACCGTGCAACTCAGTTCTAAAAACTGAATAGAATGCAGTTTTCACTCACATGAAAGACGTATGCTTTCCTTCTTGAGAAGTGTTTTGAAAGACGTTCACAGAGTGATTCTGCAAAGCCTTTTTACTGACGTTGGTTTGAAACGTGTTTTCAGTGGAATTTCTGTCAAACCCAAGACACGAGATTTGCTGTTAAAGAACTAAATGTACAGAACGCAAACAAACACTTCCCTACAAGTGAATCGCCTAACCGTGCAACTCAGTTCTAAAAACTGAATAGAATGCAGTTTTCACTCACATGAAAGACGTATGCTTTCCTTCTTGAGAAGTGTTTTCAAAGACGTTCACAGAGTGATTCTACAAAGCCTTTTTACTGAAGTTGGTTTTAAACGTGTTTTCAGTGGAATTTCTGTCAAAGGCAAGACACGAGATTTGCTGTTAAAGAATTGAATGTACAGAACGCAAACAAACACTTCCCTACAAGTGAATCGCCTAACCGTGCAACTCAGTTCTAAAAACTAAATAGAATGCAGTTTTCACTCAGATGAAATACGTATGCTTTAGTTTTTGAGAAGTGTTTTCAAAGACTTTCACAGAGTGATTCTACAAAGCCTTTTTACTGACTTTGGCTTTTAAACGCGGTTTCAGTTGAATTTCTGTCAAACGCAAGACACGATATTTGATGTTAAAGAATTGAATATCCAGAATGCAAACAAACAATTCCCTACAAGTGAATCGCCTAACCATGCTACTCAGTTCTAAAAACTGAATAGAATGCAGTTTTCACTCAGATGAAAGACGTATGCTTTCCTTCTTGAGAAGTGTTTTCAAAGACGTTCACAGAGTGATTCTACAAAGCCTTTTTACTGACGTTGGCTTTTAAACGTGTTTTCAGTGGAATTTCTGTCAAACGCAAGACACGAGATTTGCTGTTAAAGAATTGAATGTACAGAACGCAAACAAACACTTCCCTACAAGTGAATCGCCTAACCATGCAACTCAGTTCTAAAAACTGAATAGAACACAGTTTTCACTCAGATGAAAGACATATGCTTTCCTTCTAGAGAAGTGTTTTCAAAGACATTCACAGAGTGATTCTACAAAGCCTTTTTACTGACGTTGGTTTTAAACGTGTTTTCAGTGGAATTTCTGTCAAACGCAAGACACGAGATTTGCTGTTAAAGAATTGAATATACAGAACCCAAACAAACAATTCCCTACAAGTGAATCGCCTAACCATGCAACTCTGTTCTAAAAACTGAATAGAATGCAGTTTTCACTCAGATGAAAGACGTATGCTTCTCTTCTAGAGAAGTGTTTTCAAAGACATTCACAGAGTGATTCTACAAAGCCTTTTTTACTGATGTTGGCTTTTAAACGTGTTTTCAGTGGAATTTCTCTCAAACGCAAAACACGTGATTTGCTGTTAAAGAATTGAACATACAGAATGCAAACAAACACTTCCCTACAAGTGAATCGCCTAACCATGCAACTCAGTTCTAAAAACTGAATAGAATGCAGTTTTCAAACAGATGAAAGACGTATGCTTTCCTTATAGAGAAGGGTTTTCAAAGACATTCACAGAGTGATTCTACAAAGCCTTTATACTGACGTTGGCTTTTAAACGTGTTTTCAGTGGAATTTCTGTCAAACGCAAGACACGAGATTTGCTGTTAAAGAATTGAATGTACAGAACGCAAACAAACACTTCCCTACAAGTGAATCGCCTAACCGTGCAACTCAGTTCTAAAAACTGAATAGAATGCAGTGTTAACGCAGATGAAAGACGTATGCTTTCCTTCTTGAGAAGTGCTTTCAAAGACATTCACAGAGTGATTCTGCAAAGCATTTTTACTGATGTTGGCTTTAAAACGTGTTTTCAGTGGAATTTCTGTCAAACGCAAGACACGAGATTTGCTGTTAAAGAATTGAATGTACAGAAAGCAAAAAAACACTTCCCTACAAGTGAATCGCCTAACCGTGCAACTCAGTTCTAAAAACTGAATAGAATGCAGTTTTCAATCAGATGAAAGACGTCTGCTTTCCTTCTAGAGAAGTGTTTACAAAGACGTTCACAGAGTGATTCTGCAAAGCCTTTTTACTGACGTTGGTTTTAAACGTGTTTTCAGTGGAATTTCTGTCAAACACAAGACACGAGATTTGCTGTTAAAGAATTGAATGTACAGAACGCAAACAAACACTTCCCTACAAGTGAATCGCCTAACCATGCAACTCAGTTCTAAAAACTGAATAGAATGCAGTTTTCACTCAGATGAAAGACGTATGCTTCACTTCTAGAGAAGTGTTTTCAAAGACATTCACAGAGTGATTCTACAAAGCCTTTTTTACTGATGTTGGCTTTTAAACGTGTTTTCAGTGGAATTTCTCTCAAACGCAAAACACGTGATTTGCTGTTAAAGAATTGAACATACAGAATGCAAACAAACACTTCCCTACAAGTGAATCGCCTAACTATGCAACTCAGTTCTAAAAACTGAATAGAATGCAGTTTTCAAACAGATGAAAGACGTATGCTTTCCTTCTAAGAAGTGTTTTCAAAGACATTCACACAGTGATTCTACAAAGCCTTTTTACTGACGTTGGCTTTTAAACGTGTTTTCAGTGGAATTTCTGTCAAACGCAAGACACGATATTTGCTTTTGAAGAATTGAACATACAGAATGCAAACAAAAACTTCCCTACAAGTGAATCGCCTAACCATGCAACTCAGTTCTAAAAACTGAACAGAATGCAGTTTTCACTCACATGAAAGACGTATGCTTTCCTTCTTGAGAAGTGTTTTGAAAGACGTTCACAGAGTGATTCTGCAAAGCCTTTTTACTGACGTTGGTTTGAAACGTGTTTTCAGTGGAGTTTCTGTCAAACCCAAGACACGAGATTTGCTGTTAAAGAACTAAATGTACAGAACGCAAACAAACACTTCCCTACAAGTGAATCGCCTAACCGTGCAACTCAGTTCTAAAAACTGAATAGAATGCAGTTTTCATTCACATGAAAGACGTATGCTTTCCTTCTTGAGAAGTGTTTTCAAAGACGTTCACAGAGTGATTCTACAAAGCCTTTTTACTGAAGTTGGTTTTAAACGTGTTTTCAGTGGAATTTCTGTCAAAGGCAAGACACGAGATTTGCTGTTAAAGAATTGAATGTACAGAACGCAAGCAAACACTTCCCTACAAGTGAATCGCCTAACCGTGCAACTCAGTTCTAAAAACTAAATAGAATGCAGTTTTCACTTAGATGAAATACGTATGCTTTAGTTTTTGAGAAGTGTTTTCAAAGACTTTCACAGAGTGATTCTACAAAGCCTTTTTACTGACGTTGGCTTTTAAACGCGGTTTCAGTTGAATTTCTGTCAAACGCAAGACACGATATTTGATGTTAAAGAATTGAATATCAAGAATGCAAACAAACAATTCCCTACAAGTGAATCGCCTAACCATGCAACTCAGTTCTAAAAACTGAATAGAATGCAGTTTTCACTCAGATGAAAGACGTATGCTTTCCTTCTTGAGAAGTGTTTTCAAAGACGTTCACAGAGTGATTCTACAAAGCCTTTTTACTGACGTTGGCTTTTAAACGTGTTTTCAGTGGAATTTCTGTCAAACGCAAGACACGAGATTTGCTGTTAAAGAATTGAATGTACAGAACGCAAACAAACACTTCCCTACAAGTGAATCGCCTAACCATGCAACTCAGTTCTAAAAACTGAATAGAACGCAGTTTTCACTCAGATGAAAGACATATGCTTTCCTTCTAGAGAAGTGTTTTCAAAGACATTCACAGAGTGATTCTACAAAGCCTTTTTACTGACGTTGGCTTTTAAACGTGTTTTCAGTGGAATTTCTGTCAAATGCAAGACACGATATTTGCTTTTGAAGAATTGAACATACAGAATGCAAACAAAAACTTCCCTACAAGTGATCGCCTAACCATGCAACTCAGTTCTAAAAACTGAATAGAATGCAGTTTTCACGCAGATGAAAGACGTATGCTTTCCTTCTTGAGAAGTGTTTTGAAAGACGTTCACAGTGTGATTCTGCAAAGCCTTTTTACTGACGTTGGTTTTAAACGTGTTTTCAGTGGAATTTCTGTCAAACCCAAGACACGAGATTTGCTGTTAAAGAATTAAATGTACGGAACGCAAACAAACACTTCCCTACAAGTGAATCGCCTAACCGTGCAACTCCAGTTCTAAAAACTGGATAGAATGCAGTTTTCACTCAGACGAAAGACTTATGCTTTCCTTCTTAAGAAGTCTTTTCAAAGACATTCAAAGAGTGATTCTGCAAAGCCTTTTTACTGACGTTGGTTTTAAACGTGTTTTCAGTGGAATTTCTGTCAAACGCAAGACACGAGATTTGCTGTTAAAGAATTGAATGTACAGAACGCAAACAAACACTTCCCTACAAGTGAATCACCTAACCATGCAACTCAGTTCTAAAAACTGAATAGAACGCAGTTTTCACTCAGATGAAAGACATATGCTTCCCTTCTAGAGAAGTGTTTTCAAAGACGTTCACAGAGCGATTCTACAAAGCCTTTTCACTGACGTTGGCTTTTAAACGTGTTTTCAGTGGAATTTCTGTCAAACGCAAGACACGTTATTTGCTTTTGAAGAATTGAACATACAGAATGCAAACAAAAACTTCCCTACAAGTGAATCGCCTAACCATGCAACTCAGTTCTAAAAACTGAATAGAATGCAGTTTTCACGCAGATGAAAGACGTATGCTTTCCTTCTAGAGAAGTGTTTTCAAAGACATTCACAGAGTGATTCTACAAAGCCTTTTTACTGACGTTGGCTTTTAAACGTGTTTTCAGTGGAATTTCTGTCAAACGCAAGACATGATATTTGCTTTTGAAGAATTGAACATACAGAATGCAAACAAAAACTTCCCTACAAGTGAATCGCCTAACCGTGCAACTCAGTTCAGAAAACTGAATAGAATGCAGTTTTCACTCACATGAAAGACGTATGCTTTCCTTCTAGAGAAGTGTTGTCAAAGACATTCACAGAGTGATTCTACAAAGCCTTTTTACTGACGTTGGCTTTTAAACGTGTTTTCAGTGGAATTTCTGTCAAACGCAAGACACGATATTTGCTTTTGAAGAATTGAACATACACAATGCAAACAAAAACTTCCCTACAAGTGAATCGCCTAACCATGCAACTCAGTTCTAAGAACTGAATAGAATGCAGTTTTCACTCAGACGAAAGACTTATGCTTTCCTTCTTAAGAAGTCTTTTCAAAGACATTCAAAGAGTGATTCTGCAAAGCCGTTTTACAGACGTTGGTTTTAATCGTGTTTTCAGTGGAATTTCTGTGAAAAACAAGGCACAAGATTTGCTGTTAAAGAATTGAACATACAGAATGCAAACAAACACTTCCCTACAAGTCAATCGCCTAACCATGCAACTCAGTTCTAAAAACTGAATAGAATGCAGTTTTCACTCACATGAAAGACGTATGCTTTCCTTCTTGAGAATGTTTTGAAAGACGTTCACAGAGTGATTCTGCAAAGCCTTGTTACTGACGTTGGTTTTAAACGTGTTTTCAGTGGAATTTCTCTCAAACGCAAGACACAAGATTTGCTGTTAAAGAATTGAACATACAGAATGCAAACAAACACTTCCTTACAAGTGAATCGCCTAACCATGCAACTCAGTTCTAAAAACTGAATAGAATGCAGTTTTCACGCAGATGAAAGACGTATGCTTTCCTTCTAGAGAAGTGTTTTCAAAGACATTCACAGAGTGATTCTACAAAGCCTTTTTACTGACGTTGGCTTTTAAACGTGTTTTCAGTGGAATTTCTGTCAAATGCAAGGCACAAGATTTGCTGTTAAAGAATTGAACATACAGAATGCATACAAACACTTCCCTACAAGTGAATCGCCTAACCATGCAACTCAGTTCTAAAAACTGAATAGAATGCAGTTTTCATGCAGATGAAAGACGTATGCTTTCCTTCTAGAGAAGTGTTGTCAAAGACATTCACAGAGTGATTCTACAAAGCCTTTTTACTGACGTTGGCTTTTAAACGTGTTTTCAGTGGAATTTCTGTCAAACGCAAGACATGATATCTGCTTTTGAAGAATTGAACTTACAGAATGCAAACAAAAACTTCCCTACAAGTTAATCGCCTAACCATGCAACTCAGTTCTAAAAACTAAATAGAATGCAGAATTCACTCACATGAAAGTCGTATGCTTTCCTTCTTGAGAAGTGTTTTGAAAGACGTTCACAGAGTGATTCTGCAAAGCCTTTTTACTGACGTTGGTTTGAAACGTGTTTTCAGTGGAATTTCTGTCAAACCCAAGACACGAGATTTGCTGTTAAAGAACTAAATGTACAGAAGGCAAACAAACACTTCCCTACAAGTGAATCGCCTAACCGTGCAACTCAGTTCTAAAAACTAAATAGAATGCAGTTTTCACTCACATGAAAGACGTATGCTTTCCTTCTTGAGAAGTGTTTTCAAAGACGTTCACAGAGTGATTCTACAAAGCCTTTTTACTGAAGTTGGTTTTAAACGTGTTTTCAGTGGCTTTTCTGTCAAAGGCAAGACACGAGATTTGCTGTTAAAGAATTGAATGTACAGAACGCAAATAAACACTTCCCTACAAGTGATTCGCCTAACCGTGCAACTCAGTTCTAAAAACTGAATAGAATGCAGTTTTCACGCAGATGAAAGACGTATGCTTTCCTTCTAGAGAAGTGTTTTCAAAGACATTCACAGAGTGATTCTACAAAGCCTTTTTACTGACGTTGGCTTTTAAACGTGTTTTCAGTGGAATTTCTGTCAAACGCAAGACACGATATTTGCTTTTGAAGAATTGAACATACAGAATGCAAACAAAAACTTCCCTACAAGTGAATCGCCTAACCATGCAACTCAGTTCTAAAAACTGAATAGAATGCAGTTTTCACGCAGATGAAAGACGTATGCTTTCCTTCTAGAGAAGTGTTTTGAAAGACGTTCACAGAGTGATCCTGCAAAGGCTTTTTACTGACGTTGGTTTTAAACGTGTTTTCAGTGGAATTTCTGTCAAACCCAAGACACGAGATTTGCTGTTAAAGAATTAAATGTACGGAACGCAAACAAACACTTCCCTACAAGTGAATCGCCTAACCGTGCAACTCAGTTCAGAAAACTGAATAGAATGCAGTTTTCACTCACATGAAAGACGTATGCTTTCCTTCTAGAGAAGTGTTGTCAAAGACATTCACAGAGTGATTCAAAAAAGCCTTTTTACTGACATTGGCTTTTAAACGTGTTTTCAGTGGAATTTCTGTCAAAGGCAAGACACGATATTTGCTTTTGAAGAATTGAACATACAGAATGCAAACAAAAACTTCCCTACAAGTGAATCGCCTAACCATGCAACTCAGTTCTAAAAACTGAATAGAATGCAGTTTTCACTCAGACGAAAGACTTATGCTTTCCTTCTTAAGAAGTCTTTTCAAAGACATTCAAAGAGTGATTCTGCAAAGCCTTTTTACAGACGTTGGTTTTAATCGTGTTTTCAGTGGAATTTCAGTGAAAAACAAGGCACAAGATTTGCTGTTAAAGAATTGAACATACAGAATGCAAACAAACACTTCCCTACAAGTCAATCGCCTAACCATGCAACTCAGTTCTAAAAACTGAATAGAATGCAGTTTTCACTCACATGAAAGACGTATGCTTTCCTTCTTGAGAAGTGTTTTCAAAGACGTTCACAGAGTGATTCTGCAAAGCCTTTTTACTGACGTTGGTTTTAAACGTGTTTTCAGTGGAATTTCTCTCAAACGCAAGACACGAGATTTGCTGTTAAAGAATTGAACATACAGAATGCAAACAAACACTTCCTTACAAGTGAATCGCCTAACCATGCAACTCAGTTCTAAAAACTGAATAGAATGCAGTTTTCACGCAGATGAAAGACGTATGCTTTCCTTCTAGAGAAGTGTTTTCAAAGACATTCACAGAGTGATTCTACAAAGCCTTTTTACTGACGTTGGCTTTTAAACGTGTTTTCAGTGGAATTTCTGTCAAATGCAAGGCACAGGATTTGCTGTTAAAGAATTGAACATACAGAATGCATACAAACACTTCCCTACAAGTGAATCGCCTAACCATGCAACTCAGTTCTAAAAACTGAATAGAATGCAGTTTTCATGCAGATGAAAGACGTATGCTTTCCTTCTAGAGAAGTGTTGTCAAAGACATTCACAGAGTGATTCTACAAAGCCTTTTTACTGACGTTGGCTTTTAAACGTGTTTTCAGTGGAATTTCTGTCAAACGCAAGACACGATATTTGCTTTTGAAGAATTGAACTTACAGAATGCAAACAAAAACTTCCCTACAAGTTAATCGCCTAACCATGCAACTCAGTTCTAAAAACTAAATAGAATGCAGATTTCACTCACATGAAAGACGTATGCTTTCCTTCTTGAGAAGTGTTTTGAAAGACGTTCACAGAGTGATTCTGCAAAGCCTTTTTACTGACGTTGGTTTGAAACGTGTTTTCAGTGGAATTTCTGTCAAACCCAAGACACGAGATTTGCTGTTAAAGAACTAAATGTACAGAAGGCAAACAAACACTTCCCTACAAGGGAATCGCCTAACCGTGCAACTCAGTTCTAAAAACTGAATAGAATGCAGTTTTCACTCACATGAAAGACGTATGCTTTCCTTCTTGAGAAGTGTTTTCAAAGACGTTCACAGAGTGATTCTACAAAGCCTTTTTACTGAAGTTGGTTTTAAACGTGTTTTCAGTGGAATTTCTGTCAAAGGCAAGACACGAGATTTGCTGTTAAAGAATTGAATGTACAGAACGCAAACAAACACTTCCCTACAAGTGAATCGCCTAACCGTGCAACTCAGTTCTAAAAACTGAATAGAATGCAGTTTTCACGCAGATGAGAGACGTATGCTTTCCTTCTAGAGAAGTGTTTTCAAAGACATTCACAGAGTGATTCTACAAAGCCTTTTTACTGACGTTGGCTTTTAAACGTGTTTTCAGTGGAATTTCTGTCAAACGCAAGACACGATATTTGCTTTTGAAGAATTGAACATACAGAATGCAAACAAAAACTTCCCTACAAGTGAATGGCCTAACCATGCAACTCAGTTATAAAAACTGAATAGAATGCAGTTTTCACGCAGATGAAACACGTATGCTTTCCTTCTTGAGAAGTGATTTGAAAGACGTTCACAGTGTGATTCTGCAAAGCCTTTTTACTGACGTTGGTTTTAAACGTGTTTTCAGTGGAATTTCTGTCAAACCCAAGACACGAGATTTGCTGTTAAAGAATTAAATGTACGGAACGCAAACAAACACTTCCCTACAAGTGAATCGCCTAACCGTGCAACTCAGTTCAGAAAACTGAATAGAATGCAGTTTTCACTCACATGAAAGACGTATGCTTTCCTTCAAGAGAAGTGTTGTCAAAGACATTCACAGAGTGATTCTACAAAGCCTTTTTACTGACGTTGTCTTTTAAACGTGTTTTCAGTGGAATTTCTGTCAAAGGCAAGACACGATATTTGCTTTTGAAGAATTGAACATACAGAATGCAAACAAAAACTTCCCTACAAGTGAATCGCCTAACCATGCAACTCAGTTCTAAAAACTGAATAGAATGCAGTTTTCACTCAGACGAAAGACTTATGCTTTCCTTCTTAAGAAGTCTTTTCAAAGACATTCAAAGAGTGATTCTGCAAAGCCTTTTTACAGACGTTGGTTTTAATCGTGTTTTCAGTGGAATTTCTGTGAAAAACAAGGCACAAGATTTGCTGTTAAAGAATTGAACATACAGAATGCAAACAAACACTTCCCTACAAGTGAATCGCCTAACCATGCAACTCAGTTCTAAAAACTGAATAGAATGCAGTTTTCACTCACATGAAAGACATATGCTTTCCTTCTAGAGAAGTGTTTTGAAAGACGTTCACAGAGTGATCCTGCAAAGCCTTTTTACTGACGTTGGTTTTAAACGTGATTTCACTGGAATTTCTGTCAAACGCAAGACACGAGATTTGCTGTTAAAGAATTGAATGTACAGAACGCAAACAAACACTTCCCTACAAGTGAATCGCCTAACCGTGCAACTCAGTTCTAAAAACTGAATAGAATGCAGTTTTCACGCAGATGAAAGACGTATGCTTTCCTTCTAGAGAAGTGTTTTCAAAGACATTCACAGAGTGATTCTACTAAGCCTTTTTTACTGATGTTGGCTTTTAAACGTGTTTTCAGTGGAATTTCTGTCAAACACAAGACACGAGATTTGCTGTTAAAGAATTGAACATACAGAATGCAAACAAACACTTCCCTACAAGTGAATCGCCTAACCATGCAACTCAGTTCTAAAAACTGAATAAAATGCAGTTTTTACGCAGATCAAAGACGTATGCTTTCCTTCTAGAGAAGTGTTTTCAAAGACATTCACAGAGTGATTCTACAAAGCCTTTTTACTGACGTTGGCTTTTAAACGTGTTTTCAGTGGAATTTCTGTCAAACGCAAGACACGATATTTGCTTTTGAAGAATTGAACATACAGAATGCAAACAAAAACTTCCCTACAAGTGAATCGCCTAACCATGTAACTCAGTTCTAAAAACTGAATAGAATGCAGTTTTCACGCAGATGAAAGACGTATGCTTTTCTTCTTGAGAAGTGTTGTGAAAGACGTTCACAGAGTGATTCTGCAAAGCGTTTTTACTGACGTTGGTTTTAAACGTGTTTTCAGTGGAATTTCTGTCAAACGCAAGACACGAGATTTGCTGTTAAAGAATTGAATGTACAGAACGCAAACAAACACTTCCCTACAAGTGAATCGCCTAACCGTGCAACTCAGTTCTAAAAATTGAATAGAATGCAGTTTTCACGCAGATGAAAGACGTATGCTTTCCTTCTAGAGAAGTGTTTTCAAAGACATTCACAGAGTGATTCTACTAAGCCTTTTTTACTGATGTTGGCTTTTAAACGTGTTTTCAGTGGAATTTCTGTCAAACACAAGACACGAGATTTGCTGTTAAAGAATTGAACATACAGAATGCAAACAAACACTTCCCTACAAGTGAATCGCCTAACCATGCAACTCAGTTCTAAAAACTGAATAGAATGCAGTTTTCACGCAGATGAAAGACGTATGCTTTCCTTCTAGAGAAGTGTTTTCAAAGACATTCACAGAGTGATTCTACAAAGCCTTTTTACTGACGTTGGCTTTTAAACGTGTTTTCAGTGGAATTTCTGTCAAACGCAAGACACGATATTTGCTTTTGAAGAATTGAACATACAGAATGCAAACAAAAACTTCCCTACAAGTGAATCGCCTAACCATGCAACTCAGTTCTAAAAACTGAATAGAATGCAGTTTTCACGCAGATGAAAGACGTATGCTTTCCTTCTAGAGAAGTATTTTGAAAGACGTTCACAGAGTGATCCTGCAAAGGCTTTTTACTGACGTTGGTTTTAAACGTGTTTTCAGTGGAATTTCTGTCAAACCCAAGACACGAGATTTGCTGTTAAAGAATTAAATGTACAGAACGCAAACAAACACTTCCCTACAAGTGAATCGCCTAACCGTGCAACTCAGTTCAGAAAACTGAATAGAATGCAGTTTTCACTCACATGAAAGACGTATGCTTTCCTTCTAGAGAAGTGTTGTCAAAGACATTCACAGAGTGATTCCACAAAGCCTTTTTACTGACATTGGCTTTTAAACGTGTTTTCAGTGGAATTTCTGTCAAAGGCAAGACACGATATTTGCTTTTGAAGAATTGAACATACAGAATGCAAACAAAAACTTCCCTACAAGTGAATCGCCTAACCATGCAACTCAGTTCTAAAAACTGAATAGAATGCAGTTTTCACTCAGACGAAAGACTTATGCTTTCCTTCTTAAGAAGTCTTTTCAAAGACATTCAAAGAGTGATTCTGCAAAGCCTTTTTACAGACGTTGGTTTTAATCGTGTTTTCAGTGGAATTTCAGTGAAAAACAAGGCACAAGATTTGCTGTTAAAGAATTGAACATACAGAATGCAAACAAACACTTCCCTACAAGTCAATCGCCTAACCATGCAACTCAGTTCTAAAAACTGAATAGAATGCAGTTTTCACTCACATGAAAGACGTATGCTTTCCTTCTTGAGAAGTGTTTTCAAAGACGTTCACAGAGTGATTCTGCAAAGCCTTTTTACTGACGTTGGTTTTAAACGTGTTTTCAGTGGAATTTCTCTCAAACGCAAGACACGAGATTTGCTGTTAAAGAATTGAACATACAGAATGCAAACAAACACTTCCTTACAAGTGAATCGCCTAACCATGCAACTCAGTTCTAAAAACTGAATAGAATGCAGTTTTCACGCAGATGAAAGACGTATGCTTTCCTTCTAGAGAAGTGTTTTCAAAGACATTCACAGAGTGATTCTACAAAGCCTTTTTACTGACGTTGGCTTTTAAACGTGTTTTCAGTGGAATTTCTGTCAAATGCAAGGCACAAGATTTGCTGTTAAAGAATTGAACATACAGAATGCATACAAACACTTCCCTACAAGTGAATCGCCTAACCATGCAACTCAGTTCTAAAAACTGAATAGAATGCAGTTTTCATGCAGATGAAAGACGTATGCTTTCCTTCTAGAGAAGTGTTGTCAAAGACATTCACAGAGTGATTCTACAAAGCCTTTTTACTGACGTTGGCTTTTAAACGTGTTTTCAGTGGAATTTCTGTCAAACGCAAGACACGATATTTGCTTTTGAAGAATTGAACTTACAGAATGCAAACAAAAACTTCCCTACAAGTTAATCGCCTAACCATGCAACTCAGTTCTAAAAACTAAATAGAATGCAGATTTCACTCACATGAAAGACGTATGCTTTCCTTCTTGAGAAGTGTTTTGAAAGACGTTCACAGAGTGATTCTGCAAAGCCTTTTTACTGACGTTGGTTTGAAACGTGTTTTCAGTGGAATTTCTGTCAAACCCAAGACACGAGATTTGCTGTTAAAGAACTAAATGTACAGAAGGCAAACAAACACTTCCCTACAAGGGAATCGCCTAACCGTGCAACTCAGTTCTAAAAACTGAATAGAATGCAGTTTTCACTCACATGAAAGACGTATGCTTTCCTTCTTGAGAAGTGTTTTCAAAGACGTTCACAGAGTGATTCTACAAAGCCTTTTTACTGAAGTTGGTTTTAAACGTGTTTTCAGTGGAATTTCTGTCAAAGGCAAGACACGAGATTTGCTGTTAAAGAATTGAATGTACAGAACGCAAACAAACACTTCCCTACAAGTGAATCGCCTAACCGTGCAACTCAGTTCTAAAAACTGAATAGAATGCAGTTTTCACGCAGATGAGAGACGTATGCTTTCCTTCTAGAGAAGTGTTTTCAAAGACATTCACAGAGTGATTCTACAAAGCCTTTTTACTGACGTTGGCTTTTAAACGTGTTTTCAGTGGAATTTCTGTCAAACGCAAGACACGATATTTGCTTTTGAAGAATTGAACATACAGAATACAAACAAACAATTCCCTACAAGTGAATCGCCTAACCATGCAACTCAGTTCTGAAAACTGAATAGAATGCAGTTTTCACTCAGATGAAAGACGTATGCTTTCCTTCTTGAGAAGTGTTTTCAAAGACGTTCACAGAGTGATTCTACAAAGCCTTTTTACTGACTTTGGCTTTCAAACGTGTTTTCAGTGGAATTTCTGTCAAACGCAAGACACGAGATTTGCTGTTAAAGAATTGAATGTACAGAACGCAAACAAACACTTCCCTACAAGTGAATAGCCTAACCATGCAACTCAGTTCTAAAAACTGAATAGAACGCAGTTTTCACTCAGATGAAAGACGTATGCTTCCCTTCTAGAGAAGTGTTTTCAAAGACGTTCACAGAGTGATTCTACAAAGCCTTTTTACTGACGTTGGCTTTTAAACGTGTTTTCAGTGGAATTTCTGTCAAATGCAATACACGTTATTTGCTTTTGAAGAATTGAACATACAGAATGCAAACAAAAACTTCCCTACAAGTGAATCGCCTAACCATGCAACTCAGTTCTAAAAAATGAATAGAATGCAGTTTTCACGCAGATGAAAGACGTATGCTTTCCTTCTAGAGAAGTGTTTTGAAAGACGTTCACAGAGTGATTCTGCAAAGCCTTTTTACTGACGTTGGTTTTAAACGTGTTTTCAGTGGAATTTCTGTCAAACGCAAGACACGAGATTTGCTGTTAAAGAATTAAATGTATAGAACGCAAACAAACACTTCCCTACATGTGAATCGCCTAACCGTGCAACTCAGTTCTAAAAACTGAATAGAATGCAGTTTTCACTCACATGAAAGACGTATGCTTTCCGTCTTGAGAAGTGTTTTCAAAGATGTTCACAGAGTGATTTTGCAAAGCCTTTTTATTGACGTTGGTGTTAAACGTTTTTTCAGTGGAATTTCTGTCAAACGCAAGACACGAGATTTGCTGTTAAAGAATTGAATGTACAGAACGCAAACAAACACTTACCTACAAGTGAATCGCCTAACCATGCAACTCAGTTCTAAAAACTGAATAGAATGCAGTTTTCACGCAGATGAAAGACATATGCTTTCCTTCTAGAGAAGTGTTTTCAAAGACATTCACAGAGTGATTCTACAAAGCCTTTTTACTGACATTGGCTTTTAAACGTGTTTTCAGTGGAATTTCTGACAAGGGCAAGACACGAGATTTGCTGTTAAAGAATTGAACATACAGAATGCAAACAAACACTTCCCTACAAGTGATTCGCCTAACGATGCAACTCAGTTCTAAAAACTGAATAGAATGCAGTTTTCACTCACATGAAAGACATATGCTTTCCGTCTTGAGAAGTGTTTTCAAAGACATTCACAGAGTGATTCTGCAAAGCCTTTTTACTGACGTTGGTTTTAAACATGTTTTCAGTGGAATTTCTGTCAAATGCAAGACACGAGATTTGCTGTTAAAGAATTGAATGTACAGAACGCAAACAAACACTTACCTACAAGTGAATCGCCTAACCATGCAACTCAGTTCTAAAAACTGAATAGAATGCAGTTTTCACGCAGATGAAAGATGTATGCTTTTCTTCAAGAGAAGTGTTTTCAAAGACATTCACAGAGTGATTCTACACAGCCTTCTTACTGACGTTGGCTTTTAAACATGTTTTCAGTGGAATTTCTGTCAAACGCAAGACACGAGATTTGCTGGTAAGAATTGAACATACAGAATGCAAACAAACACTTTCCTACAAGTGAATCTCCTAACCGTGCAACTCAGTTCTAAAAACTGAATAGAATGCAGTTTTCACTCACATGAAAGACGTATGCTTTCCGTCTTGAGAAGTGTTTTGAAAGACGTTCACAGAGTGTTTCTACAAAGCCTTTTTATTGACGTTGGTTTTAAACGTGTTTTCAGTGGAATTTCTGTCAAACGCAAGACACGAGATTTGCTGTTAAAGAATTGAACATACAGAATGCAAACAAACACTTCCCTACAAGTGAATCGCCTAACCATGCAACTCAGTTCTAAAAACTGAATAGAATGCAGTTTTCAAACAGATGAAAGACGTATGCTTTCCTTCTAGAGAAGTGTTTTCAAAGATATTCACAGAGTGATTCTACAAAGCCTTTTTAATGACGTTGGCTTTTAAACGTGTTTTCAGTGGAATTTCTGTCAAACTCAAGACACGATATTTGCTTTTGAAGAATTGAACATACAGAATTCAAACAAAAACTTCCCTACAAGTGAATCGCCTAACCATGCAACTCAGTTCTAAAAACTGAATAGAATGCAGTTTTCAGTCACATGAAAGACGTATGCTTTCCTTCTTGAGAAGTGTTTTGAAAGACGTTCACAGAGTGATTCTGCAAAGCCTTTTTACTGACGTTGGTTTTAAACGTGTTTTCAGTGGAATTTCTGTCAAACCCAAACACGAGATTTGCTGTTAAAGAATTGAATGTACAGAACGCAAACAAACACTTCCCTACAAGTGAATCCCCTAACCGTGCAACTCAGTTCTAAAAACTGAATAGAATGCAGTTTTCACTCACATGAAATACATATGCTTTCCTTCTTGAGAAGTGTTTTCAAAGACATTCACAGAGTGATTCTGCAAAGCGTTTTTATTGACGTTGGTTTTAAACATGTTTTCAGTGGAATTTCTGTCAAACGCAAGACATGAGATTTGCTGTTAAAGAATTGAATATATAGAACGCAAACAAACAATTCCCTACAAGTGAATCGCCTAACCATGCAACTTAGTTCTAAAAACTGAATAGAATGCAGTTTTCACTCAGATGAAAGACGTATGCTTCCCTTCTAGAGAAGTGTTTTCAAAGACATTCACAGAGTGATTCTACAAAGCCTTTTTACTGACGTTGGCTTTTAAACGAGGTTTCAGTGGAATTTCTGTCAAACGCAAGACACGATATTTGCTGTTAAAGAATTGAATATCCAGAATGCAAACAAACAATACCCTACAAGGGTATCGCCTAACCATGCAACTCAGTTCTAAAAACTAAATAGAATGCAGATTTCACTCACATGAAAGACGTATGCTTTCCTTCTTGAGAAGTGTTTTGAAAGACGTTCACAGAGTGATTCTGCAAAGCCTTTTTACTGAGGTTGGTTTGAAACGTGTTTTCAGTGGAATTTCTGTCAAACCCAAGACACGAGATTTGCTGTTAAAGAACTAAATGTACAGAAGGCAAACAAACACTTCCCTACAAGGGAATCGCCTAACCGTGCAACTCAGTTCTAAAAACTGAATAGAATGCAGTTTTCACTCACATGAAAGACGTATGCTTTCCTTCTTGAGAAGTGTTTTCAAAGACGTTCACAGAGTGATTCTACAAAGCCTTTTTACTGAAGTTGGTTTTAAACGTGTTTTCAGTGGAATTTCTGTCAAAGGCAAGACACGAGATTTGCTGTTAAAGAATTGAATGTACAGAACGCAAACAAACACTTCCCTACAAGTGAATCGCCTAACCGTGCAACTCAGTTCTAAAAACTGAATAGAATGCAGTTTTCACGCAGATGAGAGACGTATGCTTTCCTTCTAGAGAAGTGTTTTCAAAGACATTCACAGAGTGATTCTACAAAGCCTTTTTACTGACGTTGGCTTTTAAACGTGTTTTCAGTGGAATTTCTGTCAAACGCAAGACACGATATTTGCTTTTGAAGAATTGAACATACAGAATGCAAACAAAAACTTCCCTACAAGTGAATGGCCTAACCATGCAACTCAGTTATAAAAACTGATTAGAATGCAGTTTTCACGCAGATGAAACACGTATGCTTTCCTTCTTGAGAAGTGATTTGAAAGACGTTCACAGTGTGATTCTGCAAAGCCTTTTTACTGACGTTGGTTTTAAACGTGTTTTCAGTGGAATTTCTGTCAAACCCAAGACACGAGATTTGCTGTTAAAGAATTAAATGTACGGAACGCAAACAAACACTTCCCTACAAGTGAATCGCCTAACCGTGCAACTCAGTTCAGAAAACTGAATAGAATGCAGTTTTCACTCACATGAAAGACGTATGCTTTCCTTCTAGAGAAGTGTTGTCAAAGACATTCACAGAGTGATTCTACAAAGCCTTTTTACTGACGTTGTCTTTTAAACGTGTTTTCAGTGGAATTTCTGTCAAAGGCAAGACACGATATTTGCTTTTGAAGAATTGAACATACAGAATGCAAACAAACACTTCCCTACAAGTGAATCGCCTAACCGTGCAACTCAGTTCTAAAAACTGAATAGAATGCAGTTTTCACGCAGATGAAAGACGTATGCTTTCCTTCTAGAGAAGTGTTTTCAAAGACATTCACAGAGTGATTCTACTAAGCCTTTTTTACTGATGTTGGCTTTTAAACGTGTTTTCAGTGGAATTTCTGTCAAACACAAGACACGAGATTTGCTGTTAAAGAATTGAACATACAGAATGCAAACAAACACTTCCCTACAAGTGAATCGCCTAACCATGCAACTCAGTTCTAAAAACTGAATAGAATGCAGTTTTCACGCAGATCAAAGACGTATGCTTTCCTTCTAGAGAAGTGTTTTCAAAGACATTCACAGAGTGATTCTACAAAGCCTTTTTACTGACGTTGGCTTTTAAACGTGTTTTCAGTGGAATTTCTGTCAAACGCAAGACACGATATTTGCTTTTGAAGAATTGAACATACAGAATGCAAACAAAAACTTCCCTACAAGTGAATCGCCTAACCATGCAACTCAGTTCTAAAAACTGAATAGAATGCAGTTTTCACGCAGATGAAAGACGTATGCTTTTCTTCTTGAGAAGTGTTGTGAAAGACGTTCACAGAGTGATTCTGCAAAGCGTTTTTACTGACGTTGGTTTTAAACGTGTTTTCAGTGGAATTTCTGTCAAACGCAAGACACGAGATTTGCTGTTAAAGAATTGAATGTACAGAACGCAAACAAACACTTCCCTACAAGTGAATCGCCTAACCGTGCAACTCAGTTCTAAAAACTGAATAGAATGCAGTTTTCACTCAGATGAAATACGTATGCTTTAGTTCTTGAGAAGTGTTTTCAAAGACTTTCACAGAGTAATTCTACAAAGCCTTTTTACTGACCTTGGCTTTTAAACGCGGTTTTAGTGGAATTTCTGTCAAACGCAAGACACGATATTTGCTGTTAAAGAATTGAATATCCAGAATACAAACAAACAATTCCCTACAAGTGAATCGCCTAACCATGCAACTCAGTTCTGAAAACTGAATAGAATGCAGTTTTCACTCAGATGAAAGACGTATGCTTTCCTTCTTGAGAAGTGTTTTCAAAGACGTTCACAGAGTGATTCGACAAAGCCTTTTTACTGACTTTGGCTTTCAAACGTGTTTTCAGTGGAATTTCTGTCAAACGCAAGACACGAGATTTGCTGTTAAAGAATTGAATGTACAGAACGCAAACAAACACTTCCCTACAAGTGAATCGCCTAACCATGCAACTCAGTTCTAAAAACTGAATAGAACGCAGTTTTCACTCAGATGAAAGACGTATGCTTCCCTTCTAGAGAAGTGTTTTCAAAGACGTTCACAGAGTGATTCTACAAAGCCTTTTTACTGAAGTTGGCTTTTAAACGTGTTTTCAGTGGAATTTCTGTCAAATGCAAGACACGTTATTTGCTTTTGAAGAATTGAACATACAGAATGCAAACAAAAACTTCCCTACAAGTGAATCGCCTAACCATGCAACTCAGTTCTAAAAACTGAATAGAATGTAGTTTTCACGCAGATGAAAGACGTATGCTTTCCTTCTTGAGAAGTGTTTTCAAAGATGTTCACAGAGTGATTCTGCAAAGCCTTTTTACTGACGTTGGTTTTAAACGTGTTTTCAGTGGAATTTCTGTCAAACGCAAGACACGAGATTTGCTGTTAAAGAATTAAATGTATAGAACGCAAACAAACACTTCCCTACATGTGAATCGCCTAACCGTGCAACTCAGTTCTAAAAACTGAATAGAATGCAGTTTTCACTCACATGAAAGACGTATGCTTTCCGTCTTGAGAAGTGTTTTCAAAGATGTTCACAGAGTGATTTTGCAAAGCCTTTTTATTGACGTTGGTGTTAAACGTTTTTTCAGTGGAATTTCTGTCAAACGCAAGACACGAGATTTGCTGTTAAAGAATTGAATGTACAGAACGCAAACAAACACTTACCTACAAGTGAATCGCCTAACCATGCAACTCAGTTCTAAAAACTGAATAGAATGCAGTTTTCACGCAGATGAAAGACATATGCTTTCCTTCTAGAGAAGTGTTTTCAAAGACATTCACAGAGTGATTCTACAAAGCCTTTTTACTGACATTGGCTTTTAAACGTGTTTTCAGTGGAATTTCTGACAAGGGCAAGACACGAGATTTGCTGTTAAAGAATTGAACATACAGAATGCAAACAAACACTTCCCTACAAGTGATTCGCCTAACGATGCAACTCAGTTCTAAAAACTGAATAGAATGCAGTTTTCACTCACATGAAAGACATATGCTTTCCGTCTTGAGAAGTGTTTTCAAAGACATTCACAGAGTGATTCTGCAAAGCCTTTTTACTGACGTTGGTTTTAAACATGTTTTCAGTGGAATTTCTGTCAAATGCAAGACACGAGATTTGCTGTTAAAGAATTGAATGTACAGAACGCAAACAAACACTTACCTACAAGTGAATCGCCTAACCATGCAACTCAGTTCTAAAAACTGAATAGAATGCAGTTTTCACGCAGATGAAAGATGTATGCTTTTCTTCAAGAGAAGTGTTTTGAAAGACATTCACAGAGTGTTTCTACAAAGCCTTTTTATTGACGTTGGTTTTAAACGTGTTTTCAGTGGAATTTCTGTCAAACGCAAGACACGAGATTTGCTGTTGAAGAATTGAACATACAGAATGCAAACAAACACTTCCCTACAAGTGAATCGCCTAACCATGCAACTCAGTTCTAAAAACTGAATAGAATGCAGTTTTCAAACAGATGAAAGACGTATGCTTTCCTTCTAGAGAAGTGTTTTCAAAGATATTCACAGAGTGATTCTACAAAGCCTTTTTAATGACGTTGGCTTTTAAACGTGTTTTCAGTGGAATTTCTGTCAAACTCAAGACACGATATTTGCTTTTGAAGAATTGAACATACAGAATTCAAACAAAAACTTCCCTACAAGTGAATCGCCTAACCATGCAACTCAGTTCTAAAAACTGAATAGAATGCAGTTTTCAGTCACATGAAAGACGTATGCTTTCCTTCTTGAGAAGTGTTTTGAAAGACGTTCACAGAGTGATTCTGCAAAGCCTTTTTACTGACGTTGGTTTTAAACGTGTTTTCAGTGGAATTTCTGTCAAACCCAAACACGAGATTTGCTGTTAAAGAATTGAATGTACAGAACGCAAACAAACACTTCCCTACAAGTGAATCCCCTAACCGTGCAACTCAGTTCTAAAAACTGAATAGAATGCAGTTTTCACTCACATGAAAGACATATGCTTTCCTTCTTGAGAAGTGTTTTCAAAGACATTCACAGAGTGATTCTGCAAAGCGTTTTTATTGACGTTGGTTTTAAACATGTTTTCAGTGGAATTTCTGTCAAACGCAAGACATGAGATTTGCTGTTAAAGAATTGAATATATAGAACGCAAACAAACAATTCCCTACAAGTGAATCGCCTAACCATGCAACTTAGTTCTAAAAACTGAATAGAATGCAGTTTTCACTCAGATGAAATACGTATGCTTCCCTTCTAGAGAAGTGTTTTCAAAGACATTCACAGAGTGATTCTACAAAGCCTTTTTACTGACGTTGGATTTTAAACGAGGTTTCAGTGGAATTTCTGTCAAACGCAAGACACGATATTTGCTGTTAAAGAATTGAATATCCAGAATGCAAACAAACAATACCCTACAAGGGTATCGCCTAACCATGCAACTCAGTTCTAAAAACTGAATAGAACGCAGTTTTCACTCAGAGGAAAGACATATGCTTTCCTTCTAGAGAAGTGTTTTCAAAGACATTCACAGAGTGATTCTACAAAGCCTTTTTTACTGATGTTGGCTTTTAAACGTGTTTTCAGTGGAATGTCTCTCAAACGCAAGACATGAGATTTGCTGTTAAAGAATTGAACATACAGAATGCAAACAAACACTTCCCTACAAGTGAATCGCCTAACCATGCAACTCAGTTCTAAATACTGAATAGAATGCAGTTTTCACGCAGATGAAAGACGTATGCTTTCTTTCTAGAGAAGTGTTTTCAAAGACATTCACAGAGTGATTCTATAAAGCCTTTTTACTGACGTTGGCTTTTAAACGTGTTTTCAGTGGAAACTCTGTCAAACGCAAGACACGAGTTTTGCTTTTGAAGAATTGAACATACAGAATGAAAACAAAAACTTCCCTACAAGTGAATCGCCTAACCATGCAACTCAGTTCTAAAAACTGAATAGAATGCAGTTTTCACTCACATGAAAGATGTATGCTTTCCTTCTTGAGAAGTGTTTTCAAAGACGTTCACAGAGTGATTCTGCAAAGCCTTTTTATTGAAGTTGGTTTTAAACGTGTTTTCAGTGGAATTTCTGTCAAACGCAAGACACGAGATTTGCTGTTATAGAATTGATTATACAGAATGCAAACAAACACTTCCCTACAAGTGAATCGCCTAACCATGCAACTCAGTTGTAAAAAGTGAATAGAACGCAGTTTTCACTCAGATGAAAGACTTATGCTTCCCTTCTAGAGAAGTGTTTTCAAAGACATTCACAGAGTGATTCTACAAAGCCTTTGTTACTGATGTTGGCTTTTAAACGTGTTTTCAGTGGAATTTCTCTCAAACGCAAGACACGAGATTTGCTGTTAAAGAATTGAACATACAGAATGCAAACAAACACTTCCCTACAAGTGAATCTCCTAACCATGCAACTCAGTTCTAAAAACTGAATAGAATGCAGTTTTCACGCAGATGAAAGATGTATGCTTTCCTTCTAGAGAAGTGTTTTCAAAGACATTCACAGAGTGATTCTACAAAGCCTTTTTACTGATGTTGGCTTTTAAACGTGTTTTCAGTGGAATTTCTGTCAAACGCAAGACACGATATTTGCTTTTGAAGAATTGAACATACAAAATGCAAACAAAAACTTCCCTACTAGTGAATCGCCTAACCATGCAACTAAGTTCTAAAAACTGAATAGAATGCAGTTTTCACGCAGATGAAAGACGTATGCTTTCCTTCTTGAGAAGTGTTTTGAAAGACGTTCACAGAGTGATTCTGCAAAGCCTTTTTACTGACGTTGGTTTTAAACGTGTTTTCAGTGGAATTTTTGTCAAACCCAAGACACGAGATTTGCTGTTAAAGAATTGAATGTACAGAACGCAAAAACACTTACCTACAAGTGAATCGCTTAACCATGCAACTCAGTTCTAAAAACTGAATAGAATGCAGTTTTCACTCACATGAAAGACGTATGCTTTCCTTCTTGAGAAGTGTTTTCAAAGACGTTCACAGAGTGATTCTGCAAAGCCTTTTAACTGACGTTGGCTTTTAAATGTGATTTCACTGGAATTTCAGTCAAAGGCAAGACATGAGATTTGCTGTTAAAGAATTGAGTATACAGAATGCAAACAAACACTTCCCTACAAGTGAATCGCTTAACCATGCAACTCAGTTCTAAAAACTGAATAGAATGCAGTTTTCACTCACATGAAAGACATATGCTTTCCTTCTTGAGAAGTGTTTTGAAAGACTTTCACAGAGTGATTCTGCAAAGCCTTTTTACTGACGTTGGTTTTAAATGTGTTTTCAGTGGAATTTCTGTCAAACGCAAGACTCGAGATTTGCTGTCAAAGAATTGAATGTACAGAATGCAAACAAACACTTCCCTACAAGTGAATCGCATAACCGTGCAACTCAGTTCTAAAAACTGAATAGAATGCAGTTTTCACTCACATGAAAGACGTTTGCTTTCCTTCTTGAGAAGTGTTTTCAAAGACATTCACAGAGTGATTCTACAAAGCCTTTTTACTGCCGTTGGTTTTAAACGTGTTTTCAGTGGAATTTCTGTCAAACGCAAGACACGAGATTTGCTGTTAAAGAATTGAACATACAGAATGCAAACAAACACTTCCCTACAAGTGAATCGCCTAACCATGCAACTCAGTTCTAAAAACTGAATAGAATGCAGTTTTCACTCACATGAAAGACGTATGCTTTCCTTCTTGAGAAGTGTTTTCAAAGACATTCACAGAGTGATTCTACAAAGCCTTTTTACTGCCGTTGGCTTTTAAACGTGTTTTCAGTGGAATTTCTGTCAAAGGCAAGACACGATATTTGCTGTTAAAGAATTGAGTATACAGAATGCAAACAAACACTTCCCTACAAGTGAATCGCCTAACCGTGCAACTCAGTTCTAAAAACTGAATAGAATGCAGTTTTCCCTCACATGAAAGACGTATGCTTTCCTTCTTGAGAAGTGTTTTCAGAGACGTTCACAGAGTGATTCTACAAAGCCTTTTTACTGACGTTGGTTTTAAACGTGTTTTCAGTGGAATTTCTGTCAAACGTAAGACACGAGATTTGCTGTTAAAGAATTGAATGTACAGAACGCAAACAAACACTTCCTTACAAGTGAATCGCCTAACCATGCAAAGCAGTTCTAAAAACTTAATAGAACGCAGTTTTCACTCAGATGAAAGATGTATGCTTTCCTTCTTGTGAAGTGTTTTCAAAGACATTCACAGAGTGATTCTACAAAGTCTTTTTACTGACGTTGGCTTTTAAACGTGTTTTCAGTGGAATTTCTGTCAAACGCAACACACGAGGTTTGCTGCTAAGGAATTGAGTATACAGAACGCAAATAAACACTTCCCTACAAGTGAATCGCCTAAACATTCCACTCACTTCTAAAAACTGCATAGAATGCAGTTTTCACTCAGAGGAAAAACATATGCTTTCCTTCAAGAGAAGTGTTTTCAAAGACATTCACAGAGTGATTCTACAAAGCCTTTTTTACTGATGTTGGCTTTTAAACGTGTTTTCAGTGGAATTTCTCTCAAACGCAAGACACGAGATTTGCTGTTAAAGAATTGAACATACAGAATGCAAACAAACACTTCCCTACAAGTGAATCGCCTAACCATGCAACTCAGTTCTAAAAACTGAATAGAATGCAGTTTTCACGCAGATGAAAGACGTATGCTTTCCTTCTAGAGAAGTGTTTTCAAAGACATTCACAGAGTGATTCTACAAAGCCTTTTTACTGACGTTGGCTTTTAATCATATTTTCAGTGGAAATTCTCTCAAACGCAAGACACGAGTTTTGCTTTTGAAGAATTGAACATACAGAATGCAAACAACAACTTCCCTACAAGTGAATCGCCTAACCGTGCAACTCAGTTCTAAAAACTCAGTAGAATGCAGTTTTCACGAACATGAAAGACGTATGCTTTCCTTCTTGAGAAGTGTTTTCAAAGACGTTCACAGAGTGTTTCTACAAAGCCTTTTTACTGACGTTGGCTTTTAAACGTGATTTCACTGGAATTTCTGTCAAACGCAAGACACGAGATTTGCTGTTAAAGAATTGAGTATACAGAATGCAAACAAACACTTCCCTACAAGTGAATCGCCTAACCATGCAACTCAGTTTTAAAAACTGAATAGAAGGCAGTTTTCACTCACATGAAAGACATATGCTTTCCTTCTTGAGAAGTGTTTTGAAAGACGTTCACAGAGTGATTCTGCAAAGCCTTTTTACTGACGTTGGTTTTAAATTTGTTTTCAGTGGAATTTCTGTCAAACGCAAGACTCGAGATTTACTGTCAAAGAATTGAACGTACAGAATGCAAACAAACACTTCCCTACAAGTGAATCGCATAACCGTGCAACTCAGTTCTAAAAACTCAATAGAATGCAGTTTTCACTCACATGAAAGACGTTTGCTTTCCTTCTTGAGAAGTGTTTTCAAAGACGTTCACAGAGTGATTCTGCAAAGCCTTTTTATTGACGTTGGTTTTAAACGTGTTTTCAGTGGAATTTCTGTCAAACGCAAGACACGAGATTTGCTGTTAAAGAATGGAACATACAGAATGCAAACAAACACTTCCCTACAAGTGAATTGCCTAACCATGCAACTCAGTTCTAAAAACTGAATAGAATGCAGTTTTCACTCACATGAAAGACATATGCTTTCCTTCTTGAGAAGTGTTTTGAAAGACGTTCACAGAGTGATTCTGCAAAGCCTTTTTACTGACGTTGGTTTTAAACGTGTTTTCAGTGGAATTTCTGTCAAACGCAAGACACGAGATTTGCTGTTAAAGAATTGAATGTACAGAACGCAAACAAACACTTCCATTCAAGTGAATCGCCTAACCGTGCAACTCAGTTCTAAAAACTGAATAAATGCAGTTTTAACGCAGATGAAAGACGTATGCTTTCCTTCTTGAGAAGTGTTTTCAAAGACGTTCACAGAGTGATTCTACAAAGCCTTTTTACTGACGTTGGCTTTTAAACATGTTTTCAGTAGAATTTCTGTCAAAGGCAAGACACGAGATTTGCTGTTAAAGAATTGTATGTACAGAATGCAAACAAACACTTCCCTACAAGTGAATCACCTAACCATGCAACTCAGTTCTAAAAACTGAATAGAACGCTGTTTTCACTCAGATGAAAGACATATGCTTTCCTTCTAGAGAAGTGTTTTCAAAGACATTCACAGAGTGATTCTACAAAGCCTTTTTACTGACGTTGGCTTTTAATCATATTTTCAGTGGAAATTCTCTCAAACGCAAGACACGAGTTTTGCTTTTGAAGAATTGAACATACAGAATGCAAACAACAACTTCCCTACAAGTGAATCGCCTAACCGTGCAACTCAGTTCTAAAAACTCAGTAGAATGCAGTTTTCACGAACATGAAAGACGTATGCTTTCCTTCTTGAGAAGTGTTTTCAAAGACGTTCACAGAGTGTTTCTACAAAGCCTTTTTACTGACGTTGGCTTTTAAACGTGATTTCACTGGAATTTCTGTCAAACGCAAGACACGAGATTTGCTGTTAAAGAATTGAGTATACAGAATGCAAACAAACACTTCCCTACAAGTGAATCGCCTAACCATACAACTCAGTTTTAAAAACTGAATAGAAGGCAGTTTTCACTCACATGAAAGACATATGCTTTCCTTCTTGAGAAGTGTTTTGAAAGACGTTCACAGAGTGATTCTGCAAAGCCTTTTTACTGACGTTGGTTTTAAATTTGTTTTCAGTGGAATTTCTGTCAAACGCAAGACTCGAGATTTACTGTCAAAGAATTGAACGTACAGAATGCAAACAAACACTTCCCTACAAGTGAATCGCATAACCGTGCAACTCAGTTCTAAAAACTGAATAGAATGCAGTTTTCACTCAGATGAAAGACGTATGCTTTCCTTCTTGAGAAGTGTTTTCAAAGACGTTCACAGAGTGATTCTGCAAAGCCTTTTTACTGATGTTGGCTTTTAAACGTGTTTCAGTGGAATTACTGTCAAACGCAAGACACGAGATTTGCTGTTAAAGAATTGAATGTACAGAACGCAAACAAACACTTCCCTACAAGTGAATTGCCTAACCGTGCAACTCAGTTCTAAAAACTGAATAGAATGCAGTTTTCAATCAGATGAAAGACGTCTGCTTTCCTTCTAGAGAACTGTTTTCAAAGACGTTCACAGAGTGATTCTGCAAAGCCTTTTTACTGACGTTGGTTTTAAATGTGTTTTCAGTGGAATTTCTGTCAAACGCAAGACTCGAGATTTGCTGTCAAAGAATTGAACGTACAGAATGCAAACAAACACTTCCCTACAAGTGAATCGCATAACCGTGCAACTCAGTTCTAAAAACTCAATAGAATGCAGTTTTCACTCACATGAAAGACGTTTGCTTTCCTTCTTGAGAAGTGTTTTCAAAGACGTTCACAGAGTGATTCTGCAAAGCCTTTTTATTGACGTTGGTTTTAAACGTGTTTTCAGTGGAATTTCTGTCAAACGCAAGACACGAGATTTGCTGTTAAAGAATGGAACATACAGAATGCAAACAAACACTTCCCTACAAGTGAATTGCCTAACCATGCAACTCAGTTCTAAAAACTGAATAGAATGCAGTTTTCACTCACATGAAAGACATATGCTTTCCTTCTTGAGAAGTGTTTTGAAAGACGTTCACAGAGTGATTCTGCAAAGCCTTTTTACTGACGTTGGTTTTAAACGTGTTTTCAGTGGAATTTCTGTCAAACGCAAGACACGAGATTTGCTGTTAAAGAATTGAATGTACAGAACGCAAACAAACACTTCCCTTCAAGTGAATCGCCTAACCGTGCAACTCAGTTCTAAAAACTGAATAAATGCAGTTTTAACGAAGATGAAAGACGTATGCTTTCCTTCTTGAGAAGTGTTTTCAAAGACGTTCACAGAGTGATTCTACAAAGCCTTTTTACTGACGTTGGCTTTTAAACGTGTTTTCAGTAGAATTTCTGTCAAACGCAAGACACGAGATTTGCTGTTAAAGAATTGTATGTACAGAACGCAAACAAACACTTCCCTACAAGTGAATCGCCTAACCATGCAACTCAGTTCTAAAAACTGAATAGAACGCTGTTTTCACTCAGATGAAAGACGTATGCTTTCCTTCTTGAGAAGTGTTTTCAAAGACGTTCACAGAGTGATTCTGCAAAGCCTTTTTACTGATGTTGGCTTTTAAACGTGTTTTCAGTGGAATTACTGTCAAACGCAAGACACGAGATTTGCTGTTAAAGAATTGAATGTACAGAACGGAAACAAACACTTCCCTACAAGTGAATCGCCTAACCGTGCAACTCAGTTCTAAAAACTGAATAGAATGCAGTTTTCAATCAGATGAAAGACGTCTGCTTTCCTTCTAGAGAACTGTTTTCAAAGACGTTCACAGAGTGATTCTGCAAAGCCTTTTTACTGATGTTGGTTTTAAACGTGTTTTCAGTGGAATTTCTGTCAAACAGAAGACACGAGATTTGCTGTTAAAGAATTGAATGTACAGAACGCAAACAAACACTTCCCTACAAGTGAATTGCCTAACCGTGCAACTCAGTTCTAAAAACTGAATAGAATGCAGTTTTCACTCACATGAAAGACGTATGCTTTCCTTCTTGAGAAGTGTTTTCAAAGACGTTCACAGAGTGATTCTGCAAACCCATTTTACTGACGTTGGTTTTAAACGTGTTTTCAGTGGAATTTCTGTCAAACGCAAGACACGAGATTTGCTGTTAAAGAATTGAATGTACAGAACGCAAACAAACACTTCCCTACAAGTGAATCGCCTAACCATGCAACTCAGTTCTAAAAACTGAATAGAACGCAGTTTTCACTCAGATGAAATACGTATGGTTTAGTTCTTGAGAAGTGTTTTCAAAGACTTTCACAGAGTGATTCTACAAAGCCTTTTTACTGACGTTGGCTTTTAAACGTGTTTTCAGTGGAATTTCTGTCAAACGCAAGACACGATATTTGCTTTTGAAGAATTGAACATACAGAATGCAAACAAAAACTTCCCTACAAGTTAATCGCCTAACCATGCAACTCAGTTCTAAAAACTGAATAGAATGCAGTTTTCACTCACATGAAAGACATATGCTTTCCTTCTTGAGAAGTGTTTTCAAAGACATTCACAGAGTGATTCTGCAAAGCCTTTTTATTGACGTTGGTTTTAAACATGTTTTCAGTGGAATTTCTGTCAAACGCAAGACATGAGATTTGCTGTTAAAGAATTGAATATATAGAACGCAAACAAACAATTCCCTACAAGTGAATCGCCTAACCATGCAACTCAGTTCTAAAAACTGAATAGAATGCAGTTTTCACTCAGATGAAAGACGTATGCTTCCCTTCTAGAGAAGTGTTTTCAAAGACATTCACAGAGTGATTCTACAAAGCCTTTTTACTGTCGTTGGCTTTTAAACGTGTTTTCAGTGGAATTTCTGTCAAACGCAAGACACGAGATTTGCTGTTAAAGAATTGAACATACAGAATGCAAACAAACACTTCCCTACAAGTGAATCGCCTAACCGTGCAACTCAGTTCTAAAAACTGAATAGAACGCAGTTTTCACTCAGATGAAATACGTATGCTTTAGTTCTTGAGAAGTGTTTTCAAAGACTTTCACAGAGTGATTCTACAAAGCCTTTTTACTGACGTTGGCTTTTAAACGAGGTTTCAGTGGAATTTCTGTCAAACGCAAGACACGATATTTGCTGTTAAAGAATTGAATATCCAGAATGCAAACAAACAATACCCTACAAGGGTATCGCCTAACCATGCAAATCAGTTCTAAAAACTGAATAGAACGCAGTTTTCACGCAGATGAAAGACGTATGCTTTCCTTCTAGAGAAGTGTTTTCAAAGACATTCACAGAGTGATTCTATAAAGCCTTTTTACTGACGTTGGCTTTTAAACGTGTTTTCAGTGGAAACTCTGTCAAACGCAAGACACGAGATTTGCTTTTGAAGAATTGAACATACAGAATGCAAACAAAAACTTCCCTACAAGTGAATCGCCTAACCATGCAACTCAGTTCTAAAAACTGAATAGAATGCAGTTTTCACTCACATGAAAGATGTATGCTTTCCTTCTTGAGAAGTGTTTTCAAAGACGTTCACAGAGTGATTCTGCAAAGCCTTTTTATTGACGTTGGTTTTAAACGTGTTTTCAGTGGAATTTCTGTCAAACGCAAGACACGAGATTTGCTGTTATAGAATTGATTATACAGAATGCAAACAAACACTTCCCTACAAGTGAATCGCCTAACCATGCAACTCAGTTGTAAAAAGTGAATAGAACGCAGTTTTCACTCAGATGAAAGACTTATGCTTCCCTTATAGAGAAGTGTTTTCAAAGACATTCACAGAGTGATTCTACAAAGCCTTTTTTACTGATGTTGGCTTTTAAACGTGTTTTCAGTGGAATTTCTCTCAAACGCAAGACACGAGATTTGCTGTTAAAGAATTGAACATACAGAATGCAAACAAACACTTCCCTACAAGTGAATCTCCTAACCATGCAACTCAGTTCTAAAAACTGAATAGAATGCAGTTTTCACGCAGATGAAAGATGTATGCTTTCCTTCTAGAGAAGTGTTTTCAAAGACATTCACAGAGTGATTCTACAAAGCCTTTTTACTGATGTTGGCTTTTAAACGTGTTTTCAGTGGAATTTCTGTCAAACGCAAGACACGATATTTGCTTTTGAAGAATTGAACATACAAAATGCAAACAAAAACTTCCCTACTAGTGAATCGCCTAACCATGCAACTAAGTTCTAAAAACTGAATAGAATGCAGTTTTCACGCAGATGAAGGACGTATGCTTTCCTTCTTGAGAAGTGTTTTGAAAGACGTTCACAGAGTGATTCTGCAAAGCCTTTTTACTGACGTTGGTTTTAAACGTGTTGTCAGTGGAATTTTTGTCAAACCCAAGACACGAGATTTGCTGTTAAAGAATTAAATGTACAGAACGCAAACAAACACTTCTCTACAAGTGAATCGCCTAACCGTGCAACTCAGTTCTAAAAACTGAATAGAATGCAGTTTTCACTCACATGAAAGACGTATGCTTTCCGTCTTGAGACGTGTTTTCAAAGACGTTCACAGAGTGATTTTACAAAGCCTTTTTACTGACGTTGGTTTTAAACGTGTTTTCAGTGGAACTTCTGTCAAACGCAAGACACGAGATTTGCTGTTAAAGAATTGAATGTACAGAACGCAAACAAACACTTACCTACAAGTGAATTGCCTAACCATGCAACTCAGTTCTAAAAACTGAATAGAATGCAGTTTTCACTCACATGAAAGACGTATGCTTTCCTTCTTGAGAAGTGTTTTCAAAGACATTCACAGAGTGATTCTACAAAGCCTTTTTACTGACGTTGGCTTTTAAACGTGTTTTCAGTGGAATTTCTGTCAAACGCAAGACACGAGATTTGCTGTTAAAGAATTGAACATACAGAATGCAAACAAACACTTCCCTACAAGTGAATCGCCTAACCATGCAACTCAGTTCTAAAAACTGAATACAATGCAGTTTTCACTCACATGAAAGACATATGCTTTCCGTCTTGAGAAGTGTTTTCAAAGACATTCACAGAGTGATTCTACAAAGCCTTTTTACTGACGTTGGCTTTTATACGTGTTTTCAGTGGAAACTCTGTCAAACGCAAGACACGAGATTTGCTTTTGAAGAATTGAACATACAGAATGCAAACAAAAACTTCCCTACAAGTGAATCGCCTAACCATGCAACTCAGTTCTAAAAACTGAATAGAATGCAGTTTTCACTCACATGATAGACGTATGCTTTCCTTCTTGAGAAGTGTTTTCAAAGACGTTCACAGAGTGATTCTGCAAAGGCTTTTTATTTACGTTGGTTTTAAACGTGTTTTCAGTGGAATTTCTGTCAAACGCAAGACACGAGATTTGCTGTTAAAGAATTGATTATACAGAATGCAAACAAACACTTCCCTACAAGTCAATCGCCTAACCATGCAACTCAGTTCTAAAAAGTGAATAGAACGCAGTTTTCACTCAGATGAAAGACGTATGCTTCCCTTCTAGAGAAGTGTTTTCAAAGACATTCACAGAGTGATTCTACAAAGCCTTTTTTACTGATGTTGGCTTTTAAACGTGTTTTCAGTGGAATTTCTGTCAAACGCAAGACACGAGATTTGCTGTTAAAGAATTGAACATACAGAATGCAAACAAACACTTCCCTACAAGTGAATCGCCTAACCATGCAACTCAGTTCTAAAAACTGAATAGAATGCAGTTTTCACGCAGATGAAAGACGTATGCTTTCCTTCTTGAGAAGTGTTTTAAAAGACGTTCACAGAGTGATTCTGCAAAGCCTTTTTACTGACGTTGGTTTTAAACGTGTTTTCAGTGGAATTTCTGTCAAACCCAAGACACGAGATTTGCTGTTAAAGAATTAAATGTACAGAACGCAAACAAACACTTCCCTACAAGTGAATCGCCTAACCGTGCAACTCAGTTCTAAAAACTGAATAGAATGCAGTTTTCACTCACATGAAAGACGTATGCTTTCCGTCATGAGAAGTGTTTTCAAAGACGTTCACAGAGTGATTTTGCAAAGCCTTTTTACTGACGTTGGTTTTAAACGTGTTTTCAGTGGAATTTCTGTCAAACGCAAGACACGAGATTTGCTGTTAAAGAATTGAATGTACAGAACGCGAACAAACACTTCCCTACAAGTGAATCGCCTAACCATGCAACTCAGTTCTAAAAACTGAATAGAATGCAGTTTTCACTCACATGAAAGACATATGCTTTCCGTCTTGAGAAGTGTTTTCAAAGACATTCACAGAGTGATTCTGCAAAGCCTTTTTACTGACTTTGGTTTTAAATGTGTTTTCAGTGGAATTTCTCTCAAACGCAAGACACGAGATTTGCTGTTAAAGAATTGAACATACAGAATGCAAACAAACACTTCCCTACAAGTGAATCGCCTAACCATGCAACTCAGTTCTAAATACTGAATAGAATGCAGTTTTCACGCAGATGAAAGACGTATGCTTTCCTTCTAGAGAAGTGTTTTCAAAGACATTCACAGAGTGATTCTATAAAGCCTTTTTACTGACGTTGGCTTTTAAACGTGTTTTCAGTGGAAACTCTGTCAAACGCAAGACACGAGATTTGCTTTTGAAGAATTGAACATACAGAATGCAACAAAAACTTCCCTACAAGTGAATCGCCTAACCATGCAACTCAGTTCTAAAAACTGAATAGAATGCAGTTTTCACTCACATGAAAGATGTATGCTTTCCTTCTTGAGAAGTGTTTTCAAAGACGTTCACAGAGTGATTCTGCAAAGCCTTTTTATTGACGTTGGTTTTAAACGTGTTTTCAGTGGAATTTCTGTCAAACGCAAGACACGAGATTTGCTGTTATAGAATTGATTATACAGAATGCAAACAAACACTTCCCTACAAGTGAATCGCCTAACCATGCAACTCAGTTGTAAAAAGTGAATAGAACGCAGTTTTCACTCAGATGAAAGACTTATGCTTCCCTTCTAGAGAAGTGTTTTCAAAGACATTCACAGAGTGATTCTACAAAGCCTTTTTTACTGATGTTGGCTTTTAAACGTGTTTTCAGTGGAATTTCTCTCAAACGCAAGACACGAGATTTGCTGTTAAAGAATTGAACATACAGAATGCAAACAAACACTTCCCTACAAGTGAATCTCCTAACCATGCAACTCAGTTCTAAAAACTGAATAGAATGCAGTTTTCACGCAGATGAAAGATGTATGCTTTCCTTCTAGAGAAGTGTTTTCAAAGACATTCACAGAGTGATTCTACAAAGCCTTTTTACTGATGTTGGCTTTTAAACGTGTTTTCAGAAGAATTTCTGTCAAACGCAAGACACGATATTTGCTTTTGAAGAATTGAACATACAAAATGCAAACAAAAACTTCCCTACTAGTGAATCGCCTAACCATGCAACTAAGTTCTAAAAACTGAATAGAATGCAGTTTTCACGCAGATGAAGGACGTATGCTTTCCTTCTTGAGAAGTGTTTTGAAAGACGTTCACAGAGTGATTCTGCAAAGCCTTTTTACTGACGTTGGTTTTAAACGTGTTTTCAGTGGAATTTTTGTCAAACCCAAGACACGAGATTTGCTGTTAAAGAATTAAATGTACAGAACGCAAACAAACACTTCTCTACAAGTGAATCGCCTAACCGTGCAACTCACTTCTAAAAACTGAATAGAATGCAGTTTTCACTCACATGAAAGACGTATGCTTTCCGTCTTGAGAAGTGTTTTCAAAGACGTTCACAGAGTGATTTTACAAAGCCTTTTTACTGACGTTGGTTTTAAACGTGTTTTCAGTGGAACTTCTGTCAAACGCAAGACACGAGATTTGCTGTTAAAGAATTGAATGTACAGAACGCAAACAAACACTTACCTACAAGTGAATTGCCTAACCATGCAACTCAGTTCTAAAAACTGAATAGAATGCAGTTTTCACTCACATGAAAGACGTATGCTTTCCTTCTTGAGAAGTGTTTTCAAAGACATTCACAGAGTGATTCTACAAAGCCTTTTTACTGACGTTGGCTTTTAAACGTGTTTTCAGTGGAATTTCTGTCAAACACAAGACACGAGATTTGCTGTTAAAGAATTGAACATACAGAATGCAAACAAACACTTCCCTACAAGTGAATCGCCTAACCATGCAACTCAGTTCTAAAAACTGAATACAATGCAGTTTTCACTCACATGAAAGACATATGCTTTCCGTCTTGAGAAGTGTTTTCAAAGACATTCACAGAGTGATTCTACAAAGCCTTTTTACTGACGTTGGCTTTTAAACGTGTTTTCAGTGGAAACTCTGTCAAACGCAAGACACGAGATTTGCTTTTGAAGAATTGAACATACAGAATGCAACAAAAACTTCCCTACAAGTGAATCGCCTAACCATGCAACTCAGTTCTAAAAACTGAATAGAATGCAGTTTTCACTCACATGAAAGATGTATGCTTTCCTTCTTGAGAAGTGTTTTCAAAGACGTTCACAGAGTGATTCTGCAAAGCCTTTTTATTGACGTTGGTTTTAAACGTGTTTTCAGTGGAATTTCTGTCAAACGCAAGACACGAGATTTGCTGTTATAGAATTGATTATACAGAATGCAAACAAACACTTCCCTACAAGTGAATCGCCTAACCATGCAACTCAGTTGTAAAAAGTGAATAGAACGCAGTTTTCACTCAGATGAAAGACTTATGCTTCCCTTCTAGAGAAGTGTTTTCAAAGACATTCACAGAGTGATTCTACAAAGCCTTTTTTACTGATGTTGGCTTTTAAACGTGTTTTCAGTGGAATTTCTCTCAAACGCAAGACACGAGATTTGCTGTTAAAGAATTGAACATACAGAATGCAAACAAACACTTCCCTACAAGTGAATCTCCTAACCATGCAACTCAGTTCTAAAAACTGAATAGAATGCAGTTTTCACGCAGATGAAAGATGTATGCTTTCCTTCTAGAGAAGTGTTTTCAAAGACATTCACAGAGTGATTCTACAAAGCCTTTTTACTGATGTTGGCTTTTAAACGTGTTTTCAGTGGAATTTCTGTCAAACGCAAGACACGATATTTGCTTTTGAAGAATTGAACATACAAAATGCAAACAAAAACTTCCCTACTAGTGAATCGCCTAACCATGCAACTAAGTTCTAAAAACTGAATAGAATGCAGTTTTCACGCAGATGAAGGACGTATGCTTTCCTTCTTGAGAAGTGTTTTGAAAGACGTTCACAGAGTGATTCTGCAAAGCCTTTTTACTGACGTTGGTTTTAAACGTGTTTTCAGTGGAATTTTTGTCAAACCCAAGACACGAGATTTGCTGTTAAAGAATTAAATGTACAGAACGCAAACAAACACTTCTCTACAAGTGAATCGCCTAACCGTGCAACTCAGTTCTAAAAACTGAATAGAATGCAGTTTTCACTCACATGAAAGACGTATGCTTTCCGTCTTGAGAAGTGTTTTCAAAGACGTTCACAGAGTGATTTTACAAAGCCTTTTTACTGACGTTGGTTTTAAACGTGTTTTCAGTGGAACTTCTGTCAAACGCAAGACACGAGATTTGCTGTTAAAGAATTGAATGTACAGAACGCAAACAAACACTTACCTACAAGTGAATTGCCTAACCATGCAACTCAGTTCTAAAAACTGAATAGAATGCAGTTTTCACTCACATGAAAGACGTATGCTTTCCTTCTTGAGAAGTGTTTTCAAAGACATTCACAGAGTGATTCTACAAAGCCTTTTTACTGACGTTGGCTTTTAAACGTGTTTTCAGTGGAATTTCTGTCAAACGCAAGACACGAGATTTGCTGTTAAAGAATTGAACATACAGAATGCAAACAAACACTTCCCTACAAGTGAATCGCCTAACCATGCAACTCAGTTCTAAAAACTGAATACAATGCAGTTTTCACTCACATGAAAGACATATGCATTCCGTCTTGAGAAGTGTTTTCAAAGACATTCACAGAGTGATTCTACAAAGCCTTTTTACTGACGTTGGCTTTTATACGTGTTTTCAGTGGAAACTCTGTCAAACGCAAGACACGAGATTTGCTTTTGAAGAATTGAACATACAGAATGCAAACAAAAACTTCCCTACAAGTGAATCGCCTAACAATGCAACTCAGTTCTAAAAACTGAATAGAATGCAGTTTTCACTCACATGATAGACGTATGCTTTCCTTCTTGAGAAGTGTTTTCAAAGATGTTCACAGAGTGATTCTGCAAAGGCTTTTTATTTACGTTGGTTTTAAACGTGTTTTCAGTGGAATTTCTGTCAAACGCAAGACACGAGATTTGCTGTTAAAGAATTGATTATACAGAATGCAAACAAACACTTCCCTACAAGTCAATCGCCTAACCATGCAACTCAGTTCTAAAAAGTGAATAGAACGCAGTTTTCACTCAGATGAAAGACGTATGCTTCCCTTCTAGAGAAGTGTTTTCAAAGACATTCACAGAGTGATTCTACAAAGCCTTTTTTACTGATGTTGGCTTTTAAACGTGTTTTCAGTGGAATTTCTGTCAAACGCAAGACACGAGATTTGCTGTTAAAGAATTGAACATACAGAATGCAAACAAACACTTCCCTACAAGTGAAGCGCCTAACCATGCAACTCAGTTCTAAAAACTGAATAGAATGCAGTTTTCACGCAGATGAAAGACGTATGCTTTCCTTCTTGAGAAGTGTTTTGAAAGACGTTCACAGAGTGATTCTGCAAAGCCTTTTTACTGACGTTGGTTTTAAACGTGTTTTCAGTGGAATTTCTGTCAAACCCAAGACACGAGATTTGCTGTTAAAGAATTAAATGTACAGAACGCAAACAAACACTTCCCTACCAGTGAATCGCCTAACCGTGCAACTCAGTTCTAAAAACTGAATAGAATGCAGTTTTCACTCACATGAAAGACGTATGCTTTCCGTCATGAGAAGTGTTTTCAAAGACGTTCACAGAGTGATTTTGCAAAGCCTTTTTACTGACGTTGGTTTTAAACGTGTTTTCAGTGGAATTTCTGTCAAACGCAAGACACGAGATTTGCTGTTAAAGAATTGAATGTACAGAACGCGAACAAACACTTCCCTACAAGTGAATCGCCTAACCATGCAACTCAGTTCTAAAAACTGAATAGAATGCAGTTTTCACTCACATGAAAGACATATGCTTTCCGTCTTGAGAAGTGTTTTCAAAGACATTCACAGAGTGATTCTGCAAAGCCTTTTTACTGACTTTGGTTTTAAATGTGTTTTCAGTGGAATTTCTGTCAAATGCAAGACACGAGATTTGCTGTTAAAGAATTGAATGTACAGAACGCAAACAAACACTTACCTACAAGTGAATCGCCTAACCATGCAACTCAGTTCTAAAAACTGAATAGAATGCAGTTTTCACGCAGATGAAAGACGTATGCTTTCCTTCTAGAGAAGTGTTTTCAAAGACATTCACAGAGTGATTCTACCAAGCCTTTTTACTGACGTTGGCTTTTAAACGTGTTTTCAGTGGAATTTCTGTCAAACGCAAGACACGATATTTGCTTTTGAAGAATTGAACATACAGAATGCAAACAAAAACTTCCCTACAAGTGATTCGCCTAACCATGCAACTCAGTTCTAAAAACTGAATAGAATGCAGTTTTCACTCACATGATAGACGTATGCTTTTCTTCTTGAGAAGTGTTTTGAAAGACGTTCACAGAGTGATTCTGCAAAGCCTTTTTACTGACGTTGGTTTTAAACGTGTTTTCAGTGGAATTTCTCTCAAACGCAAGACACGAGATTTGCTGTTAAAGAATTGAACATACAGAATGCAAACAAACACTTCCTTACAAGTGAATCGCCTAACCATGCAGCTCAGTTCTAAAAACTGAATAGAATGCAGTTTTCACACAGAAGAAAGACGTATGCTTTCCTTCTAGAGAAGTGTTTTCAAAGACATTCACAGAGTGATTCTACAAAGCCTTTTTACTGACGTTGGCTTTTAAACGTGTTTTCAGTGGAATTTCTATCAAACGCAAGGCACAAGATTTGCTGTTAAAGAATTGAACATACAGAATGCATACAAACACTTCCCTACAAGTGAATCACCTAACCATGCAACTCAGTTCTAAAAACTGAATAGAATGCAGTTTTCACGCAGATGAAAGACGTATGCTTTCCTTCTAGAGAAGTTTTTTGAAAGATGTTCACAGAGTGATTCTGCAAAGCCTTTTTACTGACGTTGGTTTTAAACGTGTTTTAGGTGGATTTCTGTCAAACGCAAGACACGAGATTTGCTGTTAAAGAATTGAATGTACAGAACGCAACAAACACTTACCTACAAGTGAATCGCCTAACCATGCAACTCAGTTCTAAAAACTGAATACAATGCAGTTTTCACTCACATGAAAGACGTATGCTTTCCTTCTTGAGAAGTGTTTTCAAAGACGTTCACAGAGTGTTTCTACAAAGCCTTTTTAGTGACGTTGGCTTTTAAATGTGATTTCACTGGAATTTCAGTCAAACGCAAGACACGAGATTTGCTGTTAAAGAATTGAGTATACAGAATGCAAACAAACACTTCCCTACAAGTGAATCGCTTAACCATGCAACTCAGTTCTAAAAACTGAATAGAATGCAGTTTTCACGCAGATGAAAGACGTATGCTTTCCTTCTAGAGAAGTTTTTTGAAAGATGTTCACAGAGTGATTCTGCAAAGCCTTTTTACTGACGTTGGTTTTAAACGTGTTTTCAGTGGATTTCTGTCAAACGCAAGACTCGAGATTTGCTGTCAAAGAATTGAATGTACAGAATGCAAACAAACACTTCCCTACAAGTGAATCGCATAACCGTGCAACTCAGTTCTAAAAAGTGAATAGAATGCAGTTTTCACTCACATGAAAGACGTTTGCTTTCCTTCTTGAGAAGTGTTTTCAAAGATGTTCACAGAGTGATTCTGCAAAGCCTTTTTATTGACGTTGGTTTTAAACGTGTTTTCAGTGGAATTTCTGTCAAACGCAAGACACGAGATTTGCTGTTAAAGAATTGAACATACAGAATGCAAACAAACACTTCCCTACAAGTGAATCGCCTAACCATGCAACTCAGTTCTAAAAACTGAATAGAATGCAGTTTTCACTCACATGAAAGACGTATGCATTCCTTCTTGAGAAGTGTTTTCAAAGACATTCACAGAGTGATTCTACAAAGCCTTTTTACTGCCGTTGGCTTTTAAACGTGTTTTCAGTGGAATTTCTGTCAAACGCAAGACACGATATTTGCTGTTAAAGAATTGAGTATACAGAATGCAAACAAACACTTCCCTACAAGTGAATCGCCTAACCATGCAAAGCAGTTCTAAAAACTTAATAGAACGCAGTTTTCACTCAAATGAAAGATGTATGCTTTCCTTCTTGAGAAGTGTTTTCAAAGACATTCACAGAGTGATTCTACAAAGTCTTTTTACTGACGTTGGCTTTTAAACGTGTTTTCAGTGGAATTTCTGTCAAACGCAAGACACGAGGTTTGCTGCTAAGGAATTGAGTATACAGAACGCAAATAAACACTTCCCTACAAGTGAATCGCCTAAACATTCCACTCACTTCTAAAAACTGCATAGAATGCAGTTTTCACTCAGAGGAAAGACATATGCTTTCCTTCTAGAGAAGTGTTTTCAAAGACATTCACAGAGTGATTCTACAAAGCCTTTTTTACTGATGTTGGATTTTAAACGTGTTTTCAGTGGAATTTCTCTCAAACGCAAGACACGAGATTTGCTGTTAAAGAATTGAACATACAGAATGCAAACAAACACTTCCCTACAAGTGAATCGGCTAACCATGCAACTCAGTTCTAAAAACTGAATAGAATGCAGTTTTCACGCAGATGAAAGACGTATGCTTTCCTTCTAGAGAAGTGTTTTCAAAGACATTCACAGAGTGATTCTACAAAGCCTTTTTACTGACGTTGGCTTTTAAATGTGTTTTCAGTGGAAATTCTCTCAAAGCAAGACACGAGTTTTGCTTTTGAAGAATTGAACATACAGAATGCAAACAAAAACTTCCCTACAAGTGAATCGCCTAACCGTGCAACTCAGTTCTAAAAACTCAGTAGAATGCAGTTTTCACGAACATGAAAGACATATGCTTTCCTTCTTGAGAAGTGTTTTCAAAGACGTTCACAGAGTGTTTCTACAAAGCCTTTTTACTGACGTTGGCTTTTAAACGTGATTTCACTGGAATTTCTGTCAAACGCAAGACACGAGATTTGCTGTTAAAGAATTGAGTATACAGAATGCAAACAAACACTTCCCTACAAGTGAATCGCCTAACCATGCAACTCAGTTCTAAAAACTGAATAGAAGGCAGTTTTCACTCACATGAAAGACATATGCTTTCCTTCTTGAGAAGTGTTTTGAAAGACGTTCACAGAGTGATTCTGCAAAGCCTTTTTACCGACGTTGGTTTTAAATGTGTTTTCAGTGGAATTTCTCTCAAACGCAAGACTCGAGATTTGCTGTCAAAGAATTGAATGTATAGAATGCAAACAAACACTTCCCTACAAGTGAATCGCATAACCGTGCAACTCAGTTCTAAAAACTGAATAGAATGCAGTTTTAACGCAGATGAAAGACGTATGCTTTCCTTCTTGAGAAGTGTTTTCAAAGACATTCACAGAGTGATTCTACAAAGCCTTTTTACTGACGTTGGCTTTTAAACGTGTTTTCAGTGGAATTTCTGTCAAACGCAAGACACGATATTTGCTGTTAAAGAATTGAGTATACAGAATGCAAACAAACACTTCCCTACAAGTGAATCGCCTAACCATGCAACTCAGTTCTAAAAACTGAATAGAACGCTGTTTTCACTCATATGAAAGACGTATGCTTTCCTTCTTGAGAAGTGTTTTCAAAGACGTTCACAGAGTGATTCTGCAAAGCCTTTTTACTGACGTTGGCTTTTAAACGTGTTTTCAGTGGAATTTCTGTCAAACGCAAGACACGAGATTTGCTGTTAAAGAATTGAATGTACAGAACGCAAACAAACACTTCCCTACAAGTGAATCGCCTAACCGTGCAACTCAGTTCTAAAAACTGAATAGAATGCAGTTTTCAATCAGATGAAAGACGTCTGCTTTCCTTCTAGAGAACTGTTTTCAAAGACGTTCACAGAGTGATTCTGCAAAGCCTTTTTACTGACGTTGGTTTTAAACGTGTTTTCAGTGGAATTTCTGTCAAACCCAAGACACGAGATTTGCTGTTAAAGAATTGAATGTACAGAACGCAAACAAACACTTCCCTACAAGTGAATCGCCTAACCGTGCAAATCAGTTCGAAAAACTGAATAGAATGCAGTTTTCACTCACATGAAAGACGTATGCTTTCCTTCTTGAGAAGTATTTTCAAAGACGTTCACAGAGTGATTCTACAAAGCCTTTTTACTGAAGTTGGTTTTAAATGTGTTTTCAGTGGAATTTCTGTCAAACGCAAGACACGAGATTTGCTGTTAAAGAATTGAATATACAGAACCCAAACAAACAATTCCCTACAAGTGAATCGCCTAACCATGCAACTCAGTTCTAAAAACTGAATAGAATGCAGTTTTCAATCAGATGAAAGACGTCTGCTTTCCTTCTAGAGAACTGTTTTCAAAGACGTTCACAGAGTGTTTCTACAAAGCCTTTTAACTGACGTTGGCTTTTAAATGTGATTTCACTGGAATTTCAGTCAAAGGCAAGACATGAGATTTGCTGTTAAAGAATTGAGTATACAGAATGCAAACAAACACTTCCCTACAAGTGAATCGCTTAACCATGCAACTCAGTTCTAAAAACTGAATAGAATGCAGTTTTCACTCACATGAAAGACATATGCTTTCCTTCTTGAGAAGTGTTTTGAAAGACGTTCACAGAGTGATTCTGCAAAGCCTTTTTACTGACGTTGGTTTTAAATGTGTTTTCAGTGGAATTTCTGTCAAACGCAAGACTCGAGATTTGCTGTCAAAGAATTGAATGTACAGAATGCAAACAAACACTTCCCTACAAGTGAATCGCATAACCGTGCAACTCAGTTCTAAAAACTGAATAGAATGCAGTTTTCACTCACATGAAAGACATGCTTTCCTTCTTGAGAAGTGTTTTCAAAGACATTCACAGAGTGATTCTACAAAGCCTTTTTATTGCCGTTGGCTTTTAAACGTGTTTTCAGTGGAATTTCTGTCAAAGGCAAGACACGATATTTGCTGTTAAAGAATTGAGTATACAGAATGCAAACAAACACTTCCCTACAAGTGAATCGCCTAACCGTGCAACTCAGTTCTAAAAACTGAATAGAATGCAGTTTTCACTCACATGAAAGACGTATGCTTTCCTTCTTGAGAAGTGTTTTCAGAGACGTTCACAGAGTGATTCTACAAAGCCTTTTTACTGACGTGGGTTTTAAACGTGTTTTCAGTGGAATTTCTGTCAAACGTAAGACACGAGATTTGCTGTTAAAGAATTGAATGTACAGAACGCAAACAAACACTTCCTTACAAGTGAATCGCCTAACCATGCAAAGCAGTTCTAAAAACTTAATAGAACGCAGTTTTCACTCAGATGAAAGATATATGCTTTCCTTCTTGAGAAGTGTTTTCAAAGACATTCACAGAGTGATTCTACAAGTCTTTTTACTGACGTTGGCTTTTAAACGTGTTTTCAGTGGAATTTCTGTCAAACGCAAGACACGAGGTTTGCTGCTAAGGAATTGAGTATACAGAACGCAAATAAACACTTCCCTACAAGTGAATCGCCTAAACATTCCACTCACTTCTAAAAACTGCATAGAATGCAGTTTTCACTCAGAGGAAAAACATATGCTTTCCTTCTAGAGAAGTGTTTTCAAAGACATTCAGAGAGTGATTCTACAAAGCCTTTTTTACTGATGTTGGCTTTTAAACGTGTTTTCAGTGGAATTTCTCTCAAACGCAAGACACGAGATTTGCTGTTAAAGAATTGAACATACAGAATGCAAACAAACACTTCCCTACAAGTGAATCGCCTAACCATGCAACTCAGTTCTAAAAACTGAATAGAATGCAGTTTTCACGCAGATGAAAGACGTATGCTTTCCTTCTAGAGAAGTGTTTTCAAAGACATTCACAGAGTGATTCTACAAAGCCTTTTTACTGACGTTGGCTTTTAATCGTATTTTCAGTGGAAATTCTCTCAAACGCAAGACACGAGTTTTGCTTTTGAAGAATTGAACATACAGAATGCAAACAACAACTTCCCTACAAGTGTATCGCCTAACCATGCAACTCAGTTCTAAAAACTCAGTAGAATGCAGTTTTCACGAACATGAAAGATGTATGCTTTCCTTCTTGAGAAGTGTTTTCAAAGACGTTCACAGAGTGTTTCTACAAAGCCTTTTTACTGACGTTGGCTTTTAAACATGATTTCACTGGAATTTCTGTCAAACGCAAGACACGAGATTTGCTGTTAAAGAATTGAGTATACAGAATGCAAACAAACACTTCCCTACAAGTGAATCGCCTAACCATGCAACTCAGTTCTAAAAACTGAATAGAAGGCAGTTTTCACTCACATGAAAGACATATGCTTTCCTTCTTGAGAAGTGTTTTGAAAGACGTTCACAGAGTGATTCTGCAAAGCCTTTTTACTGACGTTGGTTTTAAATGTGTTTTCAGTGGAATTTCTGTCAAACGCAAGACTCGAGATTTGCTGTCAAAGAATTGAATGTACAGAATGCAAACAAACACTTCCCTACAAGTGAATCGCATAACCGTGCAACTCAGTTCTAAAAACTCAATAGAATGCAGTTTTCACTCACATGAAAGACGTTTGCTTTCCTTCTTGAGAAGTGTTTTCAAAGACGTTCACAGAGTGATTCTGCAAAGCCTTTTTATTGACGTTGGTTTTAAACGTGTTTTCAGTGGAATTTCCGTCAAACGCAAGACACGAGATTTGCTGTTAAAGAATGGAACATACAGAATGCAAACAAACACTTCCCTACAAGTGAATTGCCTAACCATGCAACTCAGTTCTAAAAACTGAATAGAATGCAGTTTTCACTCACATGAAAGACATATGCTTTCCTTCTTGAGAAGTGTTTTGAAAGACGTTCACAGAGTGATTCTGCAAAGCCTTTTTACTGACGTTGGTTTTAAATGTGTTTTCAGTGGAATTTCTGTCAAACGCAAGACACGAGATTTGCTGTTAAAGAATTGAATGTACAGAACGCAAACAAACACTTCCCTTCAAGTGAATCGCCTAACCGTGCAACTCAGTTCTAAAAACTGAATAAATGCAGTTTTAACGCAGATGAAAGACGTATGCTTTCCTTCTTGAGAAGTGTTTTCAAAGACGTTCACAGAGTGATTCTACAAAGCCTTTTTACTGACATTGGCTTTTAAACGTGTTTTCAGTAGAATTTCTGTCAAACGCAAGACACGAGATTTGCTGTTAAAGAATTGTATGTACAGAACGCAAACAAACACTTCCCTACAAGTGAATCGCCTAACCATGCAACTCAGTTCTAAAAACTGAATAGAACGCTGTTTTCACTCAGATGAAAGACGTATGCTTTCCTTCTAGAGAACTGTTTTCAAAGACGTTCACAGAGTGATTCTGCAAAGCCTTTTTACTGACGTTGGTTTTAAACGTGTTTTCAGTGGAATTTCTGTCAAACACAAGACACGAGATTTGCTGTTAAAGAATTGAATGTACAGAACGCAAACAAACACTTCCCTACAAGTGAATCGCCTAACCGTGCAACTCAGTTCTAAAAACTGAATAGAATGCAGTTTTCACTCACATGAAAGACGTATGCTTTCCTTCTTGAGAAGTGTTTTCAAAGACGTTCACAGAGTGATTCTGCAAACCCATTTTACTGACGTTGGTTTTAAACGTGTTTTCAGTGGAATTTCTGTCAAACGCAAGACACGAGATTTGCTGTTAAAGAATTGAATGTACAGAACGCAAACAAACACTTCCCTACAAGTGAATCGCCTAACCATGCAACTCAGTTCTAAAAACTGAATAGAACGCAGTTTTCACTCAGATGAAATACGTATGCTTTAGTTCTTGAGAAGTGTTTTCAAAGACTTTCACAGAGTGATTCTACAAAGCCTTTTTACTGACATTGGCTTTTAAACGTGTTTTCAGTGGAATTTTTGTCAAACGCAAGACACGATATTTGCTGTTAAAGAATTGAATATCCAGAATGCAAACAAACAATTCCCTACAAGTGTATCGCCTAACCATGCAACTCAGTTCTAAAAACTGAATAGAATGCAGTTTTCACGCAGATGAAAGACGTTTGCTTTCCTTCTTGAGAAGTGTTTTCAAAGACATTCACAGAGTGATTCTACAAAGCCTTTTTACTGCCGTTGGTTTTAAACGTGTTTTCAGTCGAATTTCTGTCAAACGCAAGACACGAGATTTGCTGTTAAAGAATTGAACATACAGAATGCAAACAAACACTTCCCTACAAGTGAATCGCCTAACCATGCAACTCAGTTCTAAAAACTGAATAGAATGCAGTTTTCACTCACATGAAAGACGTATGCTTTCCTTCTTGAGAAGTGTTTTCAAAGACATTCACAGAGTGATTCTAAAAAGCCTTTTTACTGACGTTGGCTTTTAAACGTGTTTTCAGTGGAATTTCTGTCAAACGCAAGACACGATATTTGCTGTTAAAGAATTGAGTATACAGAATGCAAACAAACACTTCCCTACAAGTGAATCGCCTAACCGTGCAACTCAGTTCTAAAAACTGAATAGAATGCAGTTTTCACTCACATGAAAGACGTATGCTTTCCCTCTTGAGAAGTGTTTTCAAAGACGTTCACAGAGTGATTCTACAAAGCCTTTTTACTGACGTTGGTTTTAAACGTGTTTTCAGTGGAATTTCTGTCAAACGTAAGACACGAGATTTGCTGTTAAAGAATTGAATGTACAGAACGCAAACAAACACTTCCTTACAAGTGAATCGCCTAACCATGCAAAGCAGTTCTAAAAACTTAATAGAAAGCAGTTTTCACTCAGATGAAAGATGGATGCTTTCCTACTTGAGAAGTGTTTTCAAAGACATTCACAGAGTGATTCTACAAAGTCTTTTTACTGACGTTGGCTTTTAAACGTGTTTTCAGTGGAATTTCTGTCAAACGCAAGACACGAGGTTTGCTGTTAAGGAATTGAGTATACAGAACGCAAAGAAACACTTCCCTACAAGTGAATCGCCTAACCATGCAACTCAGTTCTAAAAACTGCATAGAAGGCAGTTTTCACTCACATGAAAGACGTATGCTTTCCTTCTTGAGAAGTGTTTTGAAAGACGTTCACAGAGTTATTCTGCAAAGCCTTTTTACTGACGTTGGTTTTAAACGTGTTTTCAGTGGAATTTCTGTCAAACGCAAGACACGAGATTTGCTGTTAAAGAATTGAATGTACAGAACGCAAACAAACACTTCCCTACAAGTGAATCGCCTAACCGTGCAACTCAGTTCTAAAAACTGAATAGAATGCAGTTTTCAATCAGATGAAAGACGTCTGCTTTCCTTCTAGAGAACTGTTTTCAAAGACGTTCACAGAGTGATTCTGCAAAGCCTTTTTACTGACGTTGGTTTTAAACGTGTTTTCAGTGGAATTTCTGTCAAACACAAGACACGAGATTTGCTGTTAAAGAATTGAATGTACAGAACGCAAACAAACACTTCCCTACAAGTGAATCGCCTAACCGTGCAACTCAGTTCTAAAAACTGAATAGAATGCAGTTTTCACTCACATGAAAGACGTATGCTTTCCTTCTTGAGAAGTGTTTTCAAAGACGTTCACAGAGTGATTCTGCAAACCCATTTTACTGACGTTGGTTTTAAACGTGTTTTCAGTGGAAATTCTGTCAAACGCAAGACACGAGATTTGCTGTTAAAGAATTGAACATACAGAATGCAAACAAACACTTTCCTACAAGTGAATCGCCTAACCGTGCAACTCAGTTCTAAAAACTGAATAGAATGCAGTTTTCACTCACATGAAAGACGTATGCTTTCCGTCTTGAGAAGTGTTTTGAAAGACGTTCACAGAGTGATTCTGAAAAGCCTTTTTACTGACGTTGGTTTTAAACGTGTTTTCAGTGGAATTTCTGTCAAATGCAAGACACGAGATTTGGTGTTAAAGAATTGAATGTACAGAACGCAAAAAAACACTTCCCTACAAGTGAATCGCCTAACCGTGCAACTCAGTTCTAAAAAATCAATAGAATGCAGTTTTCACGCACATGAAAGACGTATGCTTTCCTTCTTGAGAAGTGTTTTCAAAGACGTTCACAGAGTGTTTCTACAAAGCCTTTTTACTGACGTTGGCTTTTAAACGTGATTTCACTGGAGTTTCAGTCAAACGCAAGACACGAGATTTGCTGTTAAAGAATTGAGTATACAGAATGCAAACAAACACTTCCCTACAAGTGAATCGCCTAACCATGCAACTCAGTTCTAAAAACTGAATAGAATGCAGTTTTCACTCACATGAAAGACGTATGCTTTCCTTCTTGAGAAGTGTTTTCAAAGACATTCACAGAGTGATTCTACAAAGCCTTTTTACTGCCGTTGGCTTTTAAACATGTTTTCAGTGGAATTTCTGTCAAACGCAAGACACGATATTTGCTGTTAAAGAATTGAGTATACAGAATGCAAACAAACACTTCCCTTCAAGTGAATCGCCTAACCCTGCAACTCAGTTCTAAAAACTGAATAGAATGCAGTTTTCACTCACATGAAAGACGTATGCTTTCCTTCTTGAGAAGTGTTTTCAAAGACGTTCACAGAGTGATTCTACAAAGCCTTTTTACTGACGTTGGTTTTAAACGTGTTTTCAGTGGAATTTCTGTCAAACGTAAGACACGAGATTTGCTGTTAAAGAATTGAATGTACAGAACGCAAACAAACACTTCCTTACAAGTGAATCGCCTAACCATGCAAAGCAGTTCTAAAAACTTAATAGAAAGCAGTTTTCACTCAAATGAAAGATGTATGCTTTCCTTCTTGAGAAGTGTTTTCAAAGACATTCACAGAGTGATTCTACAAAGTCTTTTTACTGACGTTGGCTTTTAAACGTGTTTTCAGTGGAATTTCTGTCAAACGCAAGACACGAGGTTTGCTGCTAAGGAATTGAGTATACAGAACGCAAACAAACACTTCCCTACAAGTGAATCGCCTAACCATGCAACTCAGTTCTAAAAACTGAATAGAAGGCAGTTTTCACTCACATGAAAGACGTATGCTTTCCTTCTTGAGAAGTGTTTTGAAAGACGTTCACAGAGTGATTCTGCAAAGCCTTTTTATTGACGTTGGTTTTAAACGTGTTTTCAGTGGAATTTCTGTCAAACGCAAGACACGAGATTTGCTGTTAAAGAATTGAATGTACAGAACGCAAACAAACACTTCCCTACAAGTGAATCGCCTAACCGTGCAACTCAGTTCTAAAAACTGAATAAATGCAGTTTTAACGCAGATGAAAGACGTATGCTTTCCTTCTTGAGAAGTGTTTTCAAAGACGTTCACAGAGTGATTCTGCAAAGCCTTTTTACTGATGTTGGCTTTTAAACGTGTTTTCCGTGGAATTTCTGTCAAACGCAAGACACGAGATTTGCTGTTAAAGAATTGAATGTACAGAACGCAAACAAACACTTCCCTACAAGTGAATCGCCTAACCGTGCAACTCAGTTCTAAAAACTGAATAGAATGCAGTTTTCAATCAGATGAAAGACGTCTGCTTTCCTTCTAGAGAACTGTTTTCAAAGACGTTCACAGAGTGATTCTGCAAAGCCTTTTTACTGCCGTTGGTTTTAAACGTGTTTTCAGTGGAATTTCTGTCAAACACAAGACATGAGATTTGCTGTTAAAGAATTGAATGTACAGAACGCAAACAAACACTTCCCTACAAGTGAATCGCCTAGCCGTGCAACTCAGTTCTAAAAACTGAATAGAATGCAGTTTTCACTCACATGAAAGACGTATGCTTTCCTTCTTGAGAAGTGTTTTCAAAGACGTTCACAGAGTGATTCTGCAAACCCATTTTACTGACGTTGGTTTTAAACGTGTTTTCAGTGGAATTTCTGTCAAACGCAAGACACGAGATTTGCTGTTAAAGAATTGAATGTACAGAACGCAAACAAACACTTCCCTACAAGTGAATCGCCTAACCATGCAACTCAGTTCTAAAAACTGAATAGAACGCAGTTTTCACTCAGATGAAATACGTATGCTTTAGTTCTTGAGAAGTGTTTTCAAAGACTTTCACAGAGTGATTCTACAAAGCCTTTTTACTGACATTGGCTTTTAAACGCGGTTTCAGTGGAATTTCTGTCAAACGCAAGACACGATATTTGCTGTTAAAGAATTGAATATCCAGAATGCAAACAAACAATTCCCTACTAGTGTATCGCCTAACCATGCAACTCAGTTCTAAAAACTGAATAGAATGCAGTTTTCACGCAGATGAAAGACGTTTGCTTTCCTTCTTGAGAAGTGTTTGCAAAGACATTCACAGAGTGATTCTACAAAGCCTTTTTACTGCCGTTGGTTTTAAACGTGTTTTCAGTGGAATTTCTGTCAAACGCAAGACACGAGATTTGCTGTTAAAGAATTGAACATACAGAATGCAAACAAACACTTCCCTACAAGTGAATCGCCTAACCATGCAACTCAGTTCTAAAAACTGAATAGAATGCAGTTTTCACTCACATGAAAGACGTATGCTTTCCTTCTTGAGAAGTGTTTTCAAAGACATTCACAGAGTGATTCTACAAAGCCTTTTTACTGCCGTTGGCTTTTAAACGTGTTTTCAGTGGAATTTCTGTCAAACGCAAGACACGAGATTTGCTGTTAAAGAATTGAACATACAGAATGCAAACAAACACTTGCCTACAAGTGAATCGCCTAACCGTGCAACTCAGTTCTAAAAACTGAATAGAATGCAGTTTTCACTCACATGAAAGACGTATGCTTTCCGTCTTGAGAAGTGTTTCGAAAGACGTTCACAGAGTTATTCTGAAAAGTCTTTTTACTGACGTTGGTTTTAAACGTGTTTTCAGTGGAATTTCTGTCAAATGCAAGACACGAGATTTGCTGTTAAAGAATTGAATGTACAGAACGCAAAAAAACACTTCCCTACAAGTGAATCGCCTAACCGTGCAACTCAGTTCTAAAAAATGAATAGAATGCAGTTTTCACGCACATGAAAGATGTATGCTTTCCTTCTTGAGAAGTGTTTTCAAAGACGTTCACAGAGTGTTTCTACAAAGCCTTTTTACTGACGTTGGCTTTTAAACGTGATTTCACTGGAGTTTCAGTCAATCGCAAGACACGAGATTTGCTGTTAAAGAATTGAGTATACAGAATGCAAACAAACACTTCCCTACAAGTGAATCGCCTAACCATGCAACTCACTTCTAAAAACTGAATAGAATGCAGTTTTCACTCACATGAAAGACATATGCTTTCCTTCTTGAGAAGTGTTTTGAAAGACGTACACAGAGTGATTCTGCAAAGCCTTTTTACTCACGTTGGTTTTAAATGTGTTTTCAGTGGAATTTCTGTCAAACGCAAGACTCGAGATTTGCTGTCAAAGAATTGAATGTACAGAATGCAAACAAACACTTCCCTACAAGTGAATCGCATAACCGTGCAACTCAGTTCTAAAAACTGAATAGAATGCAGTTTTCACTCACATGAAAGACATATGCTTTCCTTCTTGAGAAGTGTTTTGAAAGACGTACACAGAGTGATTCTGCAAAGCCTTTTTACTCACGTTGGTTTTAAATGTGTTTTCAGTGGAATTTCTGTCAAACGCAAGACTCGAGATTTGCTGTCAAAGAATTGAATGTACAGAATGCAAACAAACACTTCCCTACAAGTGAATCGCCTAACCGTGCAACTCAGTTCTAAAAACTGAATAGAATGCAGTTTTCACTCACATGAAAGACGTTTGCTTTCCTTCTTGAGAAGTGTTTTCAAAGACGTTCACAGAGTGATTCTGCAAAGCCTTTTTATTGACGTTGGTTTTAAACGTGTTTTCAGTGGAATTTCTGTCAAACGCAAGACACGAGATTTGCTGTTAAAGAATTGAGTATACAGAATGCAAACAAACACTTACCTACAAGTGAATCACCTAACCATGCAACTCAGTTCTAAAAACTGAATAGAATGCAGTTTTCACTCACATGAAAGACGTATGCTTACCGTCTTGAGAAGTGTTTTGAAAGACGTTCACAGAGTGATTCTGCAAAGCCTTTTTACTGACGTTGGTTTTAAACGTGTTTTCAGTGGAATTTCTGTCAAATGCAAGACACGAGATTTGCTGTTAAAGAATTGAATGTACAGAACGCAAAAAAACACTTCCCTACAAGTGAATCGCCTAACCGTGAAACTCAGTTCTAAAAACTAAATAGAATGCAGTTTTCACGCAGATGAAAGACGTATGCTTTCCTTCTTGAGAAGTGTTTTCAAAGACGTTCACAGAGTGTTTCTACAAAGCCTTTTGACTGACGTAGGCTTTTAAAAGTGATTTCACTGGAATTTCAGTCAAACACAAGACACGAGATTTGCTGTTAAAGAATTGAGTATACAGAATGCAAACAAACACTTACCTACAAGTGAATCGCCTAACCATGCAACTCAGTTCTAAAAACTGAATAGAATGCAGTTTTCACTCACATGAAAGACATATGCTTTCCTTCTTGAGAAGTGTTTTGAAAGACGTACACAGAGTGATTCTGCAAAGCCTTTTTACTCACGTTGGTTTTAAATGTGTTTTCAGTGGAATTTCTGTCAAACGCAAGACTCGAGATTTGCTGTCAAAGAATGAATGTACAGAATGCAAACAAACACTTCCCTACAAGTGAATCGCCTAACCGTGCAACTCAGTTCTAAAAACTGAATAGAATGCAGTTTTCACTCACATGAAAGACGTTTGCTTTCCTTCTTGAGAAGTGTTTTCAAAGACGTTCACAGAGTAATTCTGCAAAGCCTTTTTATTGACGTTGGTTTTAAACGTGTTTTCAGTGGAATTTCTGTCAAACGCAAGACAGGAGATTTGCTGTTAAAGAATTGAACATACAGAATGCAAACAAACACTTCCCTACAAGTGAATCGCCTAACCATGCAACTCAGTTCTAAAAACTGAATAGAATGCAGTTTTCACTCACATGAAAGACGTATGCTTTCTTTCTTGAGAAGTGTTTTCAAAGACATACACAGAGTGATTCTACAAAGCCTTTTTACTGCCGTTGGCTTTTAAACGTGTTTTCAGTGGAATTTCTGTCAAACGCAAGACACGATATTTGCTGTTAAATAATTGAGTATACAGAATGCAAACAAACACTTCCCTACAGGTGAATCGCCTAACCGTGCAACTCAGTTCTAAAAACTGAATAGAATGCAGTTTTCACTCAGATGAAATACGTATGCTTTAGTTCTTGAGAAGTGTTTTCAAAGACTTTCACAGTGTGATTCTGCAAAGCCTTTTTAATGACGTTGGCTTTTAAAAGTGTTTTCAGTGGAATTTCTGTCAAATGCAAGACACGAGATTTGCTGTTAAAGAATTGAATGTACAGAATGCAAACAAACACTTCCCTACAAGTGAATCGCCTAACTGTGCAACTCAGTTCTAAAAACTGAATAGAACGCAGTTTTCACTCAGATGAAAGACGTATGCTTTCCTTCTAGAGAAGTGTTTTCAAAGACATTCACAGAGTGATTCTACAAAGCCTTTTTACTGACGTTGGCTTTTAAACGTGTTTTCAGTGGAATTTCTCTCAAACGCAAGACACGAGGTTTGCTGTTAAGGAATTGAGTATACAGAACGCAAATAAACACTTCCCTACAAGTGAATCGCCTAAACATTCAACTCACTTCTAAAAACTGAATAGAACGCAGTTTTCACTCAGAGTAAAGACGTATGCTTTCCTTCTAGAGAAGTGTTTTCAAAGACTTTCACAGAGTGATTCTACAAAGCCTTTTTTACTGACGTTGGCTTTTAAACGTGTTTTCAGTGGAATTTCTGTCAAACGCAAGACACGAGATTTGCTGTCAAAGAATTGAATGTACAGAATGCAAACAAACACTTCCCTACAAGTGAATCACATAACCGTGCAACTCAGTTCTAAAAACTGAATAGAATGCAGTTTTCACTCACATGAAAGACGTTTGCTTTCCTTCTTGAGAAGTGTTTTCAAAGACGTTCACAGAGTAATTCTGCAAAGCCTTTTTATTGACATTGGTTTTAAACGTGTTTTCAGTGGAATTTCTGTCAAACGCAAGACAGGAGATTTGCTGTTAAAGAATTGAACATACAGAACGCAAACAAAAACTTCCCTACAAGTGAATCGCCTAACCATGCAACTCAGTTCTAAAAACTGAATAGAATGCAGTTTTCACTCAGATGAAAGACATATGCTTCCCTTCTAGAGAAGTGTTTTCAAAGACATTCACAGAGTGATTCTACAAAGCCTTTTTACTGACGTTGGCTTTAAATGTGTTTTCAGTTAAATTTCTGTCAAACGCAAGACACGAGATTTGCTGTTAAAGAATTGAACATACAGAATGCAAACAAACACTTCCCTACAAGTGAATCGCCTAACCATGCAACTCAGTTCTAAAAACTGAATAGAATGCAGTTTTCACTGAGATGAAATACGTATGCTTTAGCTCTTGAGAAGTGTTTTCAAAGACTTTCACAGTGTGATTCTGCAAAACCTTTTTAATGACGTTGGCTTTTAAAAGTGTTTTCAGTGGAATTTCTGTCAAATGCAAGACACGAGATTTGCTGTTAAAGAATTGAATGTACAGAATGCAAACAAACACTTCCCTACAAGTGAATCGCCTAACTGTGCAACTCAGTTCTAAAAACTGAATAGAACGCAGTTTTCACTCAGATGAAAGACGTATGCTTTCCTTCTTGAGAAGTGTTTTCAAAGACATTCACAGAGTGATTCTACAAAGCCTTTTTACTGACGTTGGCTTTTAAACGTGTTTTCAGTGGAATTTCTGTCAAACGCAAGACACGAGGTTTGCTGTTAAGGAATTGAGTATACAGAACGCAAATAAACACTTCCCTACAAGTGAATCGCCTAAACATTAAACTCACTTCTAAAAACTGAATAGAACGCAGTTTTCACTCAGAGGAAAGACGTATGCTTTCCTTCTAGAGAAGTGTTTTCAAAGACTTTCACAGAGTGATTCTACAAAGCCTTTTTTACTGACGTTGGCTTTTAAACGTGTTTTCAGTGGAATTTCTGTCAAACGCAAGACACGAGATTTGCTGTTAAAGAATTGAACATACAGAATGCAAACAAACACTTTCCTTCAAGTGAATCGCCTAACCATGCAACTCAGTTCTAAAAACTGAATAGAATGCAGTTTTCACGCAGATGAAAGACGTATGCTTTCCTTCTAGAGAAGTGTTTTCAAAGACATTCACAGAGTGATTCTACAAAGCCATTTTACTGACGTTGGCTTTTAAACGTGTTTTCAGTGGAATTTCTGTCAAACGCAAGACACGAGATTTGCTTTTGAAGAATTGAACATACAGAATGCAAACAAGCACTTCCCTACAAGTGAATCGCTAACCATGCAACTCAGTTCTAAAAACTGAATAGAATGCAGTTTTCACTCACATGAAATACGTATGCTCTCCTTCTTGAGAAGTGTTTTGAAAGACGTTCACAGAGTGATTCTGCAAAGCCTTTTTACTGACGTTGGTTTTAAACGTGTTTTCAGTGGAATTTCTGTCAAAAGCAAGACACGAGATTTGCTGTTAAAGAATTGAATGTACAGAACGTAAATAAACACTTCCCTACAAGTGAATCGCCTAACCGTGCAACTCAGTTCTAAAAACTGAATAGAATGCAGTTTTCACTCAGATGAAAGACGTATGCTTCCCTTCTAGAGAAGTGTTTTCAAAGACATTCACAGAGTGATTCTACAAAGCCTTTTTACTGACGTTGGCTTTTAAACGTGTTTTCAGTGGAATTTCTGTCAAAGGCAAAACACGAGATTTGCTGTTAAAAAATTGAACATACAGAATGCAAACAAACACTTCCCTACAAGTGAATCGCCTAACCGTGTAACTCAGTTCTAAAAACTGAATAGAATGCAGTTTTCACTCACATGAAAGACTTATGCTTTCCGTCTTGAGAAGTGTTTTCAAAGACGTTCACAGAGTGATTCTGCAAAGCCTTTTTACTGACGTTGGTTTTAAACGTGTTTTCAGTGGAATTTCTGTCAAACGCAAGACAGGAGATTTGCTGTTAAAGAATTGAATGTACAGAACGCAAACAAACACTTCCCTACAAGTGAATCGCCTAACCGTGCAACTCAGTTCTAAAAACTGAATAGAATGCAGTTTTCACGCAGTGAAAGACGTATGCTTTCCTTCTAGAGAAGTGTTTCCAATGACATTCACAGAGTGATTCTACAAAGCCTTTTTACTGACGTTGGCTTTTAAACATGTTTTCAGTGGAATTTCTGTCAAACGCAAGACACGAGATTTGCTGTTAAAGAATTGAACATACAGAATGCATACAAACACTTCCCTACAAGTGAATCGTCTAACCATGCAACTCAGTTCTAAAAACTGATTAGAATGCAGTTTTCACTCACATGAAAGACGTATGCTTTCCTTCTTGAGAAGTGTTTTGAAAGACATTCACAGAGTGATTCTGCAAAGCCTTTTTATTGACGTTGGTTTTAAACGTGTTTTCAGTGGAATTTCTGTCAAACGCAAGACACGAGAATTGCTGTTAAAGAATTGAACATACAGAATGCATACAAACACTTCCCTACATGTGAATCGCCTAACCATGCAACTCAGTTCTAAAAACTGAATAGAATGCAGTTTTAACTCACATGAAAGACATATGCTTTCCTTCTTGAGAAGTGTTTTGAAAGACGTTCACAGAGTGATTCTGCAAAGCCTTTTTACTGACGTTGGTTTTAAATGTGTTTTCAGTGGAATTTCTGTCAAACGCAAGACACGAGATTTGCTGTCAAAGAATTGAATGTACAGAACGCAAACAAACACTTCCCTACAAGAGAATCGCCTAACCGTGCAACTCAGTTCTAAAAACTGAATAGAATGCAGTTTTCACTCACATGAAAGACGTTTGCTTTCCTTCTTGAGAAGTGTTTTCAAAGACGTTCACAGAGTGATTCTGCAAAGCCTTTTTATTGACGTTGGTTTTAAACGTGTTTTCAGTGGAATTTCTGTCAAACGCAAGACACGAGATTTGCTGTTAAAGAATTGAACATACAGAATGCAAACAAACACTTCCCTACAAGTGATTCGCCTAACCATGCAACTTAGTTCTAAAAACTGAATAGAATGCAGTTTTCACTCACATGAAAGACGTTTGCTTTCCGTCTTGAGAAGTGTTTTCAAAGATGTTCACAGAGTGATTCTGCAAAGCCTTTTTACTGACGTTGGTTTTAAACGTGTTTTCAGTTGAATTTCTGTCAAACGCAAGACACGAGATTTGCTGTTAAAGAATTGAATGTACAGAACGCAAACAAACACTTCCCTACAAGTGAATCGCCTAACCGTGCAACTCAGTTCTAAAAACTGAATAAAATGCAGTTTTCACTCAGATGAAAGACGTATGCTTTCCTTCTTGAGAAGTGTTTTCAAAGACATTCACAGAGTGATTCTACAAAGCCTTTTTACTGATGTTGGCTTTTAAACGTGTTTTCAGTGGAATTTCTGTCAAACGCAAGACACGAGATTTGCTGTTAAAGAATTGAATGTACAGAACGCAAACAAACACTTCCCTACAAGTGAATCGCCTAACCGTGCAACTCAGTTCTAAAAACTGAATAGAATGCAGTTTTCACGCAGTGAAAGACGTATGCTTTCCTTCTAGAGAAGTGTTTTCAAAGACATTCACAGAGTGATTCTACAAAGCCTTTTTACTGACGTTGGCTTTTAAACATGTTTTCAGTGGAATTTCTGTGAAACGCAAGACACGAGATTTGCTGTTAAAGAATTGAACATAGAGAATGAATACAAACACTTCCCTACAAGTGAATCGCCTAACCATGCAACTCAGTTCTAAAAACTGAATAGAATGCAGTTTTCACTCACATGAAAGACGTATGCTTTCCTTCTTGAGAAGTGTTTTGAAAGACGTTCACAGAGTGATTCTGCAAAGCCTTTTTACTGTCGTTGGTGTTAAACGGGTTTTCAGTGGAATTTCTGTCAAACGCAAGACACGAGATTTGCTGTTAAAGAATTGAATGTACAGAATGCAAACAAACACTTCCCTACAAGTGAATCGCCTAACCGTGCAACTCAGTTCTAAAAACTGAATAAAATGCAGTTTTCACTCACATGAAAGACATATGCTTTCCTTCTTGAGAAGTGTTTTCAAAGATGTTCACAGAGTGATTCTGCAAAGCCTTTTTATTGACGTTGGTTTTAAACGTGTTTTCCGTGGAATTTCTGTCAAACGCAAGACACGAGATTTGCTGTTAAAGAATTGAATGTACAGAACGCAAACAAACTCTTCCCTACAAGTGATTCGCCTAACCATGCAACCAGTTCTAAAAACTGAATAGAATGCAGTTTTCACGCAGATGAAAGACATATGCTTTCCTTCTAGAGAAGCGTTTTCAAAGACATTCACAGAGTGATTCTACAAAGCCTTTTTACTGATGTTGGCTTTTAAACGTGTTTTCAGTGGAATTTCTCTCAAATGCAAGACATGAGATTTGCTATTAAAGAATTGAACATACAGAATGCAAACAAACAATTCCCTACAAGTGAATCGCCTAACCATGCAAATCAGTTCTAAAAACTGAATAGAATGCAGTTTTCACTCACATGAAAGACATATGCTTTCCTTCTTGAGAAGTGTTTTGAAAGACGTTCACAGAGTGATTCTGCAAAGCCTTTTTACTCACGTTGGTTTTAAATGTGTTTTCAGTGGAATTTCTGTCAAACGCAAGACACGAGATTTGCTGTTAAAGAATTGAGTATACAGAATGCAAACAAACACTTACCTACAAGTGAATCGCCTAACCATGCAACTCAGTTCTAAAAACTGAATAGAATGCAGTTTTCACTCACATAAAAGACGAATGCTTACCGTCTTGAGAAGTGTTTTGAAAGTCGTTCACAGAGTGATTCTGCAAAGCCTTTTTACTGACGTTGGTTTTAAACGTGTTTTCAGTGGAATTTCTGTCAAATGCAAGACACGAGATTTGCTGTTAAAGAATTGAATGTACAGAACGCAAAAAAACACTTCCCTACAAGTGAATCACCTAACCGTGCAACTCAGTTCTAAAAACTCAATAGAATGCAGTTTTCACGCAGATGAAAGACGTATGCTTTCCTTCTTGAGAAGTGTTTTCAAAGACGTTCACAGAGTGTTTCTACAAAGCCTTTTGACTGACGTTGGCTTTTAAACGTGATTTCACTGGAATTTCAGTCAAACGCAAGACACGAGATTTGCTGTTAAAGAATTGAGTATACAGAATGCAAACAAACACTTCCCTACAAGTGAATCGCTTAACCATGCAACTCAGTTCTAAAAACTGAATAGAATGCAGTTTTCACTCACATGAAAGACATATGCTTTCCTTCTTGAGAAGTGTTTTGAAAGACGTTCACAGAGTGATTCTGCAAAGCCTTTTTACTCACGTTGGTTTTAAATGTATTTTCAGTGGAATTTCTGTCAAACGCAAGACTCGAGATTTGCTGTCAAAGAATTGAATGTACAGAATGCAAACAAACACTTCCCTACAAGTGAATCGCATAACCGTGCAACTCAGTTCTAAAAACTGAATAGAATGCAGTTTTCACTCACATGAAAGACGTTTGCTTTCCTTCTTGAGAAGTGTTTTCAAAGACGTTCACAGAGTAATTCTGCAAAGCCTTTTTATTGACGTTGGTTTTAAACGTGTTTTCAGTGGAATTTCTGTCAAACGCAAGACAGGAGATTTGCTGTTAAAGAATTGAACATACAGAATGCAAACAAACACTTCCCTACAAGTGAATCGCCTAACCGTGCAACTCAGTTCTAAAAACTGAATAGAATGCAGTTTTCACGCAGTGAAAGACGTATGCTTTCCTTCTAGAGAAGTGTTTTCAAAGACATTCACAGAGTGATTCTACAAAGCCTTTTTACTGACGTTGGCTTTTAAACATGTTTTCAGTGGAATTTCTGTGAAACGCAAGACACGAGATTTGCTGTTAAAGAATTGAACATAGAGAATGAATACAAACACTTCCCTACAAGTGAATCGCCTAACCATGCAACTCAGTTCTAAAAACTGAATAGAATGCAGTTTTCACTCACATGAAAGACGTATGCTTTCCTTCTTGAGAAGTGTTTTGAAAGACGTTCACAGAGTGATTCTGCAAAGCCTTTTTACTGTCGTTGGTGTTAAACGGGTTTTCAGTGGAATTTCTGTCAAACGCAAGACACGAGATTTGCTGTTAAAGAATTGAATGTACAGAATGCAAACAAACACTTCCCTACAAGTGAATCGCCTAACCGTGCAACTCAGTTCTAAAAACTGAATAAAATGCAGTTTTCACTCACATGAAAGACATATGCTTTCCTTCTTGAGAAGTGTTTTCAAAGATGTTCACAGAGTGATTCTGCAAAGCCTTTTTATTGACGTTGGTTTTAAACGTGTTTTCCGTGGAATTTCTGTCAAACGCAAGACACGAGATTTGCTGTTAAAGAATTGAATGTACAGAACGCAAACAAACTCTTCCCTACAAGTGATTCGCCTAACCATGCAACCAGTTCTAAAAACTGAATAGAATGCAGTTTTCACGCAGATGAAAGACATATGCTTTCCTTCTAGAGAAGCGTTTTCAAAGACATTCACAGAGTGATTCTACAAAGCCTTTTTACTGATGTTGGCTTTTAAACGTGTTTTCAGTGGAATTTCTCTCAAATGCAAGACATGAGATTTGCTATTAAAGAATTGAACATACAGAATGCAAACAAACAATTCCCTACAAGTGAATCGCCTAACCATGCAAATCAGTTCTAAAAACTGAATAGAATGCAGTTTTCACTCACATGAAAGACATATGCTTTCCTTCTTGAGAAGTGTTTTGAAAGACGTTCACAGAGTGATTCTGCAAAGCCTTTTTACTCACGTTGGTTTTAAATGTGTTTTCAGTGGAATTTCTGTCAAACGCAAGACACGAGATTTGCTGTTAAAGAATTGAGTATACAGAATGCAAACAAACACTTACCTACAAGTGAATCGCCTAACCATGCAACTCAGTTCTAAAAACTGAATAGAATGCAGTTTTCACTCACATAAAAGACGAATGCTTACCGTCTTGAGAAGTGTTTTGAAAGTCGTTCACAGAGTGATTCTGCAAAGCCTTTTTACTGACGTTGGTTTTAAACGTGTTTTCAGTGGAATTTCTGTCAAATGCAAGACACGAGATTTGCTGTTAAAGAATTGAATGTACAGAACGCAAAAAAACACTTCCCTACAAGTGAATCACCTAACCGTGCAACTCAGTTCTAAAAACTCAATAGAATGCAGTTTTCACGCAGATGAAAGACGTATGCTTTCCTTCTTGAGAAGTGTTTTCAAAGACGTTCACAGAGTGTTTCTACAAAGCCTTTTGACTGACGTTGGCTTTTAAACGTGATTTCACTGGAATTTCAGTCAAACGCAAGACACGAGATTTGCTGTTAAAGAATTGAGTATACAGAATGCAAACAAACACTTCCCTACAAGTGAATCGCTTAACCATGCAACTCAGTTCTAAAAACTGAATAGAATGCAGTTTTCACTCACATGAAAGACATATGCTTTCCTTCTTGAGAAGTGTTTTGAAAGACGTTCACAGAGTGATTCTGCAAAGCCTTTTTACTCACGTTGGTTTTAAATGTATTTTCAGTGGAATTTCTGTCAAACGCAAGACTCGAGATTTGCTGTCAAAGAATTGAATGTACAGAATGCAAACAAACACTTCCCTACAAGTGAATCGCATAACCGTGCAACTCAGTTCTAAAAACTGAATAGAATGCAGTTTTCACTCACATGAAAGACGTTTGCTTTCCTTCTTGAGAAGTGTTTTCAAAGACGTTCACAGAGTAATTCTGCAAAGCCTTTTTATTGACGTTGGTTTTAAACGTGTTTTCAGTGGAATTTCTGTCAAACGCAAGACAGGAGATTTGCTGTTAAAGAATTGAACATACAGAATGCAAACAAACACTTCCCTACAAGTGAATCGCATAACCATGCAACTCAGTTCTAAAAACTGAATAGAATGCAGTTTTCACTCACATGAAAGACGTATGCTTTCTTTCTTGAGAAGTGTTTTCAAAGACATTCACAGAGTGATTCTACAAAGCCTTTTTACTGCCGTTGGCTTTTTAATGTGTTTTCAGTGGAATTTCTGTCAAACGCAAGACACGATATTTGCTGTTAAATAATTGAGTATACAGAATGCAAACAAACACTTCCCTACAAGTGAATCGCCTAACCGTGCAACTCAGTTCTAAAAACTGAATAGAATGCAGTTTTCACTCACATGAAAGACGTATGCTTTCCTTCTTGAGAAGTGTTTTCAAAGACGTTCACAGAGTGATTCTACAAAGCCTTTTTTACTGATGTTGGCTTTTAAACGTGTTTTCAGTGAAATTTCTCTCAAACGCAAGACACGAGATTTGCTGTTAAAGAATTGAATGTACAGAACGCAAACAAACACATCCCTACAAGTGAATCGCCTAACCATGCAACTCAGTTCTAAAAACTGAATAGAATGCAGTTTTCAATCAGATGAAAGACATATGCTTCCCTTCTAGAGAAGTGTTTTCAAAGACAGTCACAGAGTGATTCTACAAAGTCTTTTTACTGACGTTGGCTTTTAAATGTGTTTTCAGTTAAATTTCTGTCAAACGCAAGACACGAGATTTGCTGTTAAAGAATTGAACATACAGAATGCAAACAAACACTTCCCTACAAGTGAATCGCCTAACCATGCAACTCAGTTCTAAAAACTGAATAGAATGCAGTTTTCACTCAGATGAAATACGTATGCTTTAGTTCTAGAGAAGTGTTTTCAAAGACTTTCACAGTGTGATTCTGCAAAGCCTTTTTAATGACGTTGGCTTTTAAAAGTGTTTTCAGTGGAATTTCTGTCAAATGCAAGACACGAGATTTGCTGTTAAAGATTTGAATGTACAGAATGCAAACAAACACTTCCCTACAAGTGAATCGCCTAACTGTGCAACTCAGTTCTAAAAACTGAATAGAACACAGTTTTCACTCAGATGAAAGACGTATGCTTTCCTTCTTGAGAAGTGTTTTCAAAGACATTCACAGAGTGATTCTACAAAGCCTTTTTACTGACGTTGGCTTTTAAACGTGTTTTCAGTGGAATTTCTGTCAAACGCAAGACACGAGGTTTGCTGTTAAGGAATTGAGTATACAGAACGCAAATAAACACTTCCCTACAAGTGAATCGCCTAAACATTCAACTCACTTCTAAAAACTGAATAGAACGCAGTTTTCACTCAGAGGAAAGACGTATGCTTTCCTTCTAGAGAAGTGTTTTCAAAGACTTTCACAGATTGATTCTACAAAGCCTTTTTTACTGACGTTGGCTTTTAAACGTGTTTTCAGTGGAATTTCTGTCAAACGCAAGACACGAGATTTGCTGTTAAAGAATTGAACATACAGAATGCAAACAAACACTTTCCTTCAAGTGAATCGCCTAACCATGCAACTCAGTTCTAAAAACTGAATAGAATGCAGTTTTCACGCAGATGAAAGACGTATGCTTTCCTTCTAGAGAAGTGTTTTCAAAGACATTCACAGAGTGATTCTACAAAGCCATTTTATTGACGTTGGCTTTTAAACCTGTTTTCAGTGGAATTTCTGTCAAACGCAAGACACTAGATTTGCTTTTGAAGAATTGAACATACAGAATGCAAACAAGCACTTCCCTACAAGTGAATCGCTAACCATGCAACTCAGTTCTAAAAACTGAATAGAATGCAGTTTTCACTCACATGAAATACGTATGTTTTCCTTCTTGAGAAGTATTTTGAAAGACGTTCACAGAGTGATTCTGCAAAGCCTTTTTACTGACGTTGGTTTTAAACGTGTTTTCAGTGGAATTTCTGTCAAAAGCAAGACACGAGATTTGCTGTTAAAGAATTGAATGTACAGAACGCAAATAAACACTTCCCTACAAGTGAATCGCCTAACCGTGCAACTCAGTTCTAAAAACTGAATAGAATGCAGTTTTCACTCAGATGAAAGACGTATGCTTCCCTTCTAGAGAAGTGTTTTCAAAGACATTCACAGAGTGATTCTACAAAGCCTTTTTACTGACGTTGGCTTTTAAACGTGTTTTCAGTGGAATTTCTGTCAAAGGCAAAACACGAGATTTGCTGTTAAAAAATTGAACATACAGAATGCAAACAAACACTTCCCTACAAGTGAATCGCCTAACCGTGCAACTCAGTTCTAAAAACTGAATAGAATGCAGTTTTCACTCACATGAAAGACGTATGCTTTCCGTCTTGAGAAGTGTTTTCAAAGACGTTCACAGAGTGATTCTGCAAAGCCTTTTTACTGACGTTGGTTTTAAACGTGTTTTCAGTGGAATTTCTGTCAAACGCAAGACACGAGATTTGCTGTTAAAGAATTGAATGTACAGAACGCAAACAAACACTTCCCTACAAGTGAATCGCCTAACCGTGCAACTCAGTTCTAAAAACTGAATAGAATGCAGTTTTCACGCAGTGAAAGACATATGCTTTCCTTCTAGAGAAGTGTTTTCAAAGACATTCACAGAGTGATTCTACAAAGCCTTTTTACTGACGTTGGCTTTTAAACATGTTTTCAGTGGAATTTCTGTCAAACGCAAGACACGAGATTTGCTGTTAAAGAATTGAACATACAGAATGCATACAAACACTTCCCTACAAGTGAATCGTCTAACCATGCAACTCAGTTCTAAAAACTGAATAGAATGCAGTTTTCACTCACATGAAAGACGTATGCTTTCCTTCTTGAGAAGTGTTTTGAAAGACGTTCACAGAGTGATTCTGCAAAGCCTTTTTACTGTCGTTGGTTTTAAACGTGTTTTCAGTGGAATTTCTGTCAAACCCAAGACACGAGATTTGCTGTTAAAGAATTGAATGTACAGAATGCAAACAAACACTTCCCTACAAGTGAATCGCCTAACCGTGCAACTCAGTTCTAAAAACTGAATAAAATGCAGTTTTCACTCACATGAAAGACGTATGCTTTCCTTCTTGAGAAGTGTTTTCAAAGATGTTCACAGAGTGATTCTGCAAAGCCTTTTTATTGACGTTGGTTTTAAACGTGTTTTCAGTGGAATTTCTGTCAAACGCAAGACACGAGATTTGCTGTTAAAGAATTGAATGTACAGAACGCTAACAAACTCTTCCCTACAAGTGATTCGCCTAACCATGCAACCAGTTCTAAAAACTGAATAGAATGCAGTTTTCACGCAGATGAAAGACATATGCTTTCCTTCTAGAGAAGCGTTTTCAAAGACATTCACAGAGTGATTCTACAAAGCCTTTTTACTGACGTTGGCTTTTAAACGTGTTTTCAGTGGAATTTCTGTCAAACGCAAGACACGAGAATTGCTGTTAAAGAATTGAACATACAGAATGCATACAAACACTTCCCTACATGTGAATCGCCTAACCATGCAACTCAGTTCTAAAAACTGAATAGAATGCAGTTTTAACTCACATGTAAGACATATGCTTTCCTTCTTGAGAAGTGTTTTGAAAGACGTTCACAGAGTGATTCTGCAAAGCCTTTTTACTGACGTTGGTTTTAAATGTGTTTTCAGTGGAATTTCTGTCAAACGCAAGACACGAGATTTGCTGTCAAAGAATTGAATGTACAGAACGCAAACAAACACTTCCCTACAAGAGAATTGCCTAACCGTGCAACTCAGTTCTAAAAACTGAATAGAATGCAGTTTTCACTCACATGAAAGACGTTTGCTTTCCTTCTTGAGAAGTGTTTTCAAAGACGTTCACAGAGTGATTCTGCAAAGCCTTTTTATTGACGTTGGTTTTAAACGTGTTTTCAGTGGAATTTCTGTCAAACGCAAGACACGAGATTTGCTGTTAAAGAATTGAATATACAGAACGCAAACAAACACTTCCCTACAAGTGAATCGCCTAACCATGCAACTCAGTTCTAAAAACTGAATAGAATGCAGTTTTCACTCAGATGAAAGACGTATGCTTCCCTTCTAGAGAAGTGTTTTCAAAGACATTCACAGAGTGATTCTACAAAGCCTTTTTACTGATGTTGGCTTTTAAACGTGTTTTCAGTGGAATTTCTCTCAAATGCAAGACAAAAGATTTGCTATTAAAGAATTGAACATACAGAATGCAAACAAACACTTCCCTACAAGTGAATCGCCTAACCATGCAAATCAGTTCTAAAAACTGAATAGAATGCAGTTTTCACTCACATGAAAGACATATGCTTTCCTTCTAGAGAAGTGTTTTCAAAGACATTCACAGAGAGATTCTACAAAGCCTTTTTACTGACGTTGGCTTTTAAACGTATTTTCAGTGGAATTGGTGTCAAACGCAAGACACGAGATTTGCTTTTGAGGAATTGAACATACAGAATGCAAACAAAAACTTCCCTACAAGTGAATCGCCTAACCATGCAACTCAGTTCTAAAAACTGAATAGAATGCAGTTTTCACTCACATGAAAGACGTATGCTTTCCTTCTTGAGAAGTGTTTTGAAAGACGTTCACAGAGTGATTCTACAAAGCCTTTTTACTGACGTTGGTTTTAAACGTGTTTTCAGTGGAATTTCTGTCAAACCCAAGACACGAGATTTGCTGTTAAAGAATTGAATGTACAGAACCCAAACAAACACTTCCCTACAAGTGAATCGCCTAACCATGCAACTCAGTTCTAAAAACTGAATAGAATGCAGTTTTCACTCACATGAAAGACATATGCTTTCCGTCTTGAGTAGTGTTTTCAAAGATGTTCACAGAGTGATTCTGCAAAGCCTTTTTATTGCCGTTGCTTTTAAACGTGTTTTCAGTGGAATTTCTGTCAAACGCAAGACACGAGATTTGCTATTAAAGAATTGAATGTACAGAACGCAAACAAACACTTCCCTACAAGTGAATCACCTAACCATGCAACTCAGTTCTAAAAATTGAATAGAATACAGTTTTCACTCAGAGGAAAGACGTATGCTTTCCTTCTAGAGAAGTGTTTTCAAAGACATTCACAGAGTGATTCTACAAAGCCTTTTTTTACTGACGTTGGCTTTTAAACGTGTTTTCAGTGGAATTTCTGTCAAACGCAAGACACGAGATTTGCTGTTAAAGAATTGATTATACAGAACGCAAACAAACACTTCCCTACAGGTGAATCGCCTAACCATGCAACTCAGTTCTAAAAACTGAATAGAATGCAGTTTTCACTCAGATGAAATACGTATGCTTTAGTTCTTGAGAAGTGTTTTCAAAGACTTTCACAGAGTGATTCTGCAAAGCCTTTTTAATGACATTGGCTTTTAAAAGTGTTTTCAGTGGAATTTCTGTCGAACGCAAGACACGAGATTTGCTGTTAAAGAATTGAATGTACAGATTGCAAACAAACACTTCCCTACAAATGAATCGCCTAACTGTGCAACTCAGTTCTAAAAACTGAATAGAATGCAGTTTTCAATTAGAGGAACGACGTATGCTTTCCTTCTAGTGAAGTGTTCTCAAAGATATTCACAGAGTGATTCTACAAATCCCTTTTACTGACACTGGCTTTTAAACGTGTTTTCAGTAGAATTTCTGTCAAACGAAAGACACGAGATTTGCTGTTAAAGAATTGAATGTACAGAACGCAAAAAAACTCTTCCCTACAAGTGATTCGCCTAACCGTGCAACCAGTTCTAAAAACTGAATAGAATGCAGTTTTCACGCAGATGAAAGACATATGCTTTCCTTCTAGAGAAGCCTTTTCAAAGACATTCACAGAGTGATTCTACAAAGCCTTTTTACTGATTTTGGCTCTCAAACGTGTTTTCAGTGCAATTTCTCTCAAATGCAAGACACGAGATTTGCTATTAAAGAATTGAACATACAGAATGCAAACAAACACTTCCCTACAAGTGAATCGCCTAACCATGCAAATCAGTTCTAAAAACTGAATAGAATGCAGTTTTCACTCACATGAAAGACATATGCTTTCCTTCTAGAGAAGTGTTTTCAAAGACATTCACAGAGTGATTCTACAAAGCCTTTTTACTGACGTTGGCTTTTAAACGTATTTTCAGTGGAATTTCAGTCAAACGCAAGACACGAGATTTGCTATTAAAGAATTGAATGTACAGAACGCAAACAAACACTTCCCTACAAGTGAATCGCCTAACCATGCAACTCAGTTCTAAAAACTGAATAGAATGCAGTTTTCACTCACATGAAAGAGGTATGCTTTCCTTCTTGAGAAGTGTTTTGAAAGACGTTCACAGAGTGATTCTGCAAAGCCTTTTTACTGACGTTGGTTTTAAACGTGTTTTCAGTGGAATTTCTGTCAAACCCAAGACACAAGATTTGCTGTTAAAGAATTGAATGTACAGAACGCAAACAAACACTTCCGAACAAGTGAATCGCCCAACCATGCAACTCAGTTCTAAAAACTGAATAGAATGCAGTTTTCACTCACATGAAAGACATATGCTTTCCGTCTTGAGAAGTGTTTTCAAAGACTTTCACAGAGTGATTCTGCAAAGCCTTTTTAATGACGTTGGTTTTAAACGTGTTTTCAGTTGAATTTCTGTCAAACGCAAGACACGAGATTTGCTGTTAAAGAATTGAATGTACAGAACGCAAACAAACTCTTCCCTACAAGTGATTCGCCTAACCGTGCAACCAGTTCTAAAAACTGAATAGAATGCAGTTTTCACGCAGGTGCAAGAGATATGCTTTCCTTCTAGAGAAGCGTTTTCAAAGACATTCACAGAGTGATTCTACAAAGCCTTTTTACTGACGTTGGCTTTTAAACGTATTTTCAGTGGAATTTGTGTCAAACGCAAGACACGAGATTTGCTTTTGAGGAATTGAACATACAGAATGCAAAGAAAAATTTCCCTACAAGTGAATCGCCTAACCATGCAACTCAGTTCTAAAAACTGAATAGAATGCAGTTTTCACTCACATGAAAGACGTATGCTTTCCTTCTTGAGAAGTGTTTTGAAAGACGTTCACAGAGTGATTCTGCAAAGCCTTTTTACTGACGTTGGTTTTAAACGTGTTTTCAGTGGAATTTCTGTCAAACCCAAGACACGAGATTTGCTGTTAAAGAATTGAATGTACAGAACGCAAACAAACACTTCCCTACAAGTGAATCGCCTAACCATGCAACTCAGTTCTAAAAACTGAATAGAATGCAGTTTTCACTCACATGAAAGACATATGCTTTCCGTCTTGAGTAGTGTTTTCAAAGACGTTCACAGAGTGATTCTGCAAAGCCTTTTTATTGCTGTTGCTTTTAAACGTGTTTTCAGTGGAATTTCTGTCAAACGCAAGACACGAGATTTGCTGTTAAAGAATTGAATGTACAGAACGCAAACAAACACTTCCCTACAAGTGAATCGCCTAACCAGGCAACTCAGTTCTAAAAACTGAATAGAATGCAGTTTCCACTCACATGAAAGACATATGCTTTCCGTCTTGAGAAGTGTTTTCAAAGACGTTCACAGAGTGATTCTGCAAAGCCTTTTTACTGACGTTGGTTTTAAACGTGTTTTCAGTTGAATTTCTGTCAAACGCAAGACACGAGATTTGCTATTAAAGAATTGAATGTACAGAACGCAAACAAACACTTCCCTACAAGTGAATCGCCTAACCATGCAACTCAGTTCTAAAAATTGAATAGAATACAGTTTTCACGCAGACGAAAGACGTATGCTTTCCTTCTAGAGAAGTGTTTTCAAAGACATTCACAGAGTGATTCTACAAAGCCTTTTTACTGACGTTGGCTTTTAATCATGTTTTCAGTGGAATTTCTGTCAAACGGAAGACACGAGATTTGCTGTTAAAGAATTGAACATACAGAATGCATACAAACACTTCCCTACAAGTGAATCGCCTAACCATGCAACTCAGTTCTAAAAACTGAATAGAATGCAGTTTTCACTCACATGAAAGACGTATGCTTTCCTTCTTGAGAAGTGTTTTGAAAGACGTTCACAGAGTGATTCTGCAAAGCCTTTTTACTGTCGTTGGTTTTAAACGTGTTTTCAGTGGAATTTCTGTCAAACGCAAGACACGAGATTTGCTGTTAAAGAATTGAATGTACAGAATGCAAACAAACACTTCCCTACAAGTGAATCGCCTAACCGTGCAACTCAGTTCTAAAAACTGAATAAAATGCAGTTTTCACTCACATGAAAGACGTATGCTTTCCTTCTTGAGAAGTGTTTTCAAAGACGTTCACAGAGTGATTCTGCAAAGCCTTTTTATTGACGTTGGTTTTAAACGTGTTTTCAGTGGAATTTCTGTCAAACGCAAGACACGAGATTTGCTGTTAAAGAATTGAATGTACAGAACACAAACAAACTCTTCCCTACAAGTGATTCGCCTAACCGTGCAACCAGTTCTAAAAACTGAATAGAATGCAGTTTTCACGCAGATGAAAGACATATGCTTTCCTTCTAGAGAAGCGTTTTCAAAGACATTCACAGAGTGATTCTACAAAGCCTTTTTACTGACGTTGGCTTTTAAACGTGTTTTCAGTGGAATTTCTGTCAAACGCAAGACACGAGAATTGCTGTTAAAGAATTGAATATACAGAACGCAAACAAACACTTCCCTACAAGTGAATCGCCTAACCGTGCAACTCAGTTCTAAAAACTGAATAAAATGCAGTTTTCACTCACATGAAAGACATATGCTTTCCTTCTAGAGAAGTGTTTTCAAAGACATTCACAGAGTGATTCTACAAAGCCTTTTTACTGACGTTGGCTTTTAAACGTATTTTCAGTGGAATTTGTGTCAAACGCAAGACACGAGATTTGCTTTTGAGGAATTGAACATACAGAATGCAAACAAAAATTTCCCTACAAGTGAATCGCCTAACCATGCAACTCAGTTCTAAAAACTGAATAGAATGCAGTTTTCACTCACATGAAAGACGTATGCTTTCCTTCTTGAGAAGTGTTTTGAAAGACGTTCACAGAGTGATTCTGCAAAGCCTTTTTACTGACGTTGGTTTTAAACGTGTTTTCAGTGGAATTTCTGTCAAACCCAAGACACGAGATTTGCTGTTAAAGAATTGAATGTACAGAACGCAAACAAACACTTCCCTACAAGTGAATCGCCTAACCATGCAACTCAGTTCTAAAAACTGAATAGAATGCAGTTTTCACTCACATGAAAGACATATGCTTTCCGTCTTGAGTAGTGTTTTCAAAGACGTTCACAGAGTGATTCTGCAAAGCCTTTTTATTGCTGTTGCTTTTAAACGTGTTTTCAGTAGAATTTCTGTCAAACGCAAGACACGAGATTTGCTGTTAAAGAATTGAATGTACAGAACGCAAACAAACACTTCCCTACAAGTGAATCGCCTAACCATGCAACTCAGTTCTAAAAACTGAATAGAATGCAGTTTCCACTCACATGAAAGACATATGCTTTCCGTCTTGAGAAGTGTTTTCAAAGACGTTCACAGAGTGATTCTGCAAAGCCTTTTTACTGACGTTGATTTTAAACGTGTTTTCAGTTGAATTTCTGTCAAACGCAAGACACGAGATTTGCTATTAAAGAATTGAATGTACAGAACGCAAACAAACACTTCCCTACAAGTGAATCGCCTAACCATGCAACTCAGTTCTAAAAATTGAATAGAATACAGTTTTCACGCAGACGAAAGACGTATGCTTTCCTTCTAGAGAAGTGTTTTCAAAGACATTCACAGAGTGATTCTACAAAGCCTTTTTACTGACGTTGGCTTTTAATCATGTTTTCAGTGGAATTTCTGTCAAACGGAAGACACGAGATTTGCTGTTAAAGAATTGAACATACAGAATGCATACAAACACTTCCCTACAAGTGAATCGCCTAACCATGCAACTCAGTTCTAAAAACTGAATAGAATGCAGTTTTCACTCACATGAAAGACGTATGCTTTCCTTCTTGAGAAGTGTTTTGAAAGACGTTCACAGAGTGATTCTGCAAAGCCTTTTTACTGTCGTTGGTTTTAAACGTGTTTTCAGTGGAATTTCTGTCAAACGCAAGACACGAGATTTGCTGTTAAAGAATTGAATGTACAGAATGCAAACAAACACTTCCCTACAAGTGAATCGCCTAACCGTGCAACTCAGTTCTAAAAACTGAATAAAATGCAGTTTTCACTCACATGAAAGACGTATGCTTTCCTTCTTGAGAAGTGTTTTCAAAGACGTTCACAGAGTGATTCTGCAAAGCCTTTTTATTGACGTTGGTTTTAAACGTGTTTTCAGTGGAATTTCTGTCAAACGCAAGACACGAGATTTGCTGTTAAAGAATTGAATGTACAGAACACAAACAAACTATTCCCTACAAGTGATTCGCCTAACCGTGCAACCAGTTCTAAAAACTGAATAGAATGCAGTTTTCACGCAGATGAAAGACATATGCTTTCCTTCTAGAGAAGCGTTTTCAAAGACATTCACAGAGTGATTCTACAAAGCCTTTTTACTGATTTTGGCTCTCAAACGTGTTTTCAGTGCAATTTCTCTCAAATGCAAGACACGAGATTTGCTATTAAAGAATTGAACATACAGAATGCAAACAAACACTTCCCTACAAGTGAATCGCCTAACCATGCAAATCAGTTCTAAAAACTGAATAGAATGCAGTTTTCACTCACATGAAAGACATATGCTTTCCTTCTAGAGAAGTGTTTTCAAAGACATTCACAGAGTGATTCTACAAAGCCTTTTTACTGACGTTGGCTTTTAAACGTATTTTCAGTGGAATTTCTGTCAAACGCAAGACACGAGATTTGCTATTAAAGAATTGAATGTACAGAACGCAAACAAACACTTCCCTACAAGTGAATCGCCTAACCATGCAACTCAGTTCTAAAAACTGAATAGAATGCAGTTTTCACTCACATGAAAGAGGTATGCTTTCCTTCTTGAGAAGTGTTTTGAAAGACGTTCACAGAGTGATTCTGCAAAGCCTTTTTACTGACGTTGGTTTTAAACGTGTTTTCAGTGGAATTTCTGTCAAACCCAAGACACAAGATTTGCTGTTAAAGAATTGAATGTACAGAACGCAAACAAACACTTCCGAACAAGTGAATCGCCCAACCATGCAACTCAGTTCTAAAAACTGAATAGAATGCAGTTTTCACTCACATGAAAGACATATGCTTTCCGTCTTGAGAAGTGTTTTCAAAGACTTTCACAGAGTGATTCTGCAAAGCCTTTTTAATGACGTTGGTTTTAAACGTGTTTTCAGTTGAATTTCTGTCAAACGCAAGACACGAGATTTGCTGTTAAAGAATTGAATGTACAGAACGCAAACAAACTCTTCCCTACAAGTGATTCGCCTAACCGTGCAACCAGTTCTAAAAACTGAATAGAATGCAGTTTTCACGCAGATGCAAGAGATATGCTTTCCTTCTAGAGAAGCGTTTTCAAAGACATTCACAGAGTGATTCTACAAAGCCTTTTTACTGACGTTGGCTTTTAAACGTATTTTCAGTGGAATTTGTGTCAAACGCAAGACACGAGATTTGCTTTTGAGGAATTGAACATACAGAATGCAAAGAAAAATTTCCCTACAAGTGAATCGCCTAACCATGCAACTCAGTTCTAAAAACTGAATAGAATGCAGTTTTCACTCACATGAAAGACGTATGCTTTCCTTCTTGAGAAGTGTTTTGAAAGACGTTCACAGAGTGATTCTGCAAAGCCTTTTTACTGACGTTGGTTTTAAACGTGTTTTCAGTGGAATTTCTGTCAAACCCAAGACACGAGATTTGCTGTTAAAGAATTGAATGTACAGAACGCAAACAAACACTTCCCTACAAGTGAATCGCCTAACCATGCAACTCAGTTCTAAAAACTGAATAGAATGCAGTTTTCACTCACATGAAAGACATATGCTTTCCGTCTTGAGTAGTGTTTTCAAAGACGTTCACAGAGTGATTCTGCAAAGCCTTTTTATTGCTGTTGCTTTTAAACGTGTTTTCAGTGGAATTTCTGTCAAACGCAAGACACGAGATTTGCTGTTAAAGAATTGAATGTACAGAACGCAAACAAACACTTCCCTACAAGTGAATCGCCTAACCAGGCAACTCAGTTCTAAAAACTGAATAGAATGCAGTTTCCACTCACATGAAAGACATATGCTTTCCGTCTTGAGAAGTGTTTTCAAAGACGTTCACAGAGTGATTCTGCAAAGCCTTTTTACTGACGTTGGTTTTAAACGTGTTTTCAGTTGAATTTCTGTCAAACGCAAGACACGAGATTTGCTATTAAAGAATTGAATGTACAGAACGCAAACAAACACTTCCCTACAAGTGAATCGCCTAACCATGCAACTCAGTTCTAAAAATTGAATAGAATACAGTTTTCACGCAGACGAAAGACGTATGCTTTCCTTCTAGAGAAGTGTTTTCAAAGACATTCATAGAGTGATTCTACAAAGCCTTTTTACTGACGTTGGCTTTTAATCATGTTTTCAGTGGAATTTCTGTCAAACGGAAGACACGAGATTTGCTGTTAAAGAATTGAACATACAGAATGCATACAAACACTTCCCTACAAGTGAATCGCCTAACCATGCAACTCAGTTCTAAAAACTGAATAGAATGCAGTTTTCACTCACATGAAAGACGTATGCTTTCCTTCTTGAGAAGTGTTTTGAAAGACGTTCACAGAGTGATTCTGCAAAGCCTTTTTACTGTCGTTGGTTTTAAACGTGTTTTCAGTGGAATTTCTGTCAAACGCAAGACACGAGATTTGCTGTTAAAGAATTGAATGTACAGAATGCAAACAAACACTTCCCTACAAGTGAATCGCCTAACCGTGCAACTCAGTTCTAAAAACTGAATAAAATGCAGTTTTCACTCACATGAAAGACGTTTGCTTTCCTTCTTGAGAAGTGTTTTCAAAGACGTTCACAGAGTGATTCTGCAAAGCCTTTTTATTGACGTTGGTTTTAAACGTGTTTTCAGTGGAATTTCTGTCAAACGCAAGACACGAGATTTGCTGTTAAAGAATTGAATGTACAGAACACAAACAAACTCTTCCCTACAAGTGATTCGCCTAACCGTGCAACCAGTTCTAAAAACTGAATAGAATGCAGTTTTCACGCAGATGAAAGACATATGCTTTCCTTCTAGAGAAGCGTTTTCAAAGACATTCACAGAGTGATTCTACAAAGCCTTTTTACTGACGTTGGCTTTTAAACGTGTTTTCAGTGGAATTTCTGTCAAACGCAAGACACGAGAATTGCTGTTAAAGAATTGAATATACAGAACGCAAACAAACACTTCCCTACAAGTGAATCGCCTAACCGTGCAACTCAGTTCTAAAAACTGAATAAAATGCAGTTTTCACTCACATGAAAGACATATGCTTTCCTTCTAGAGAAGTGTTTTCAAAGACATTCACAGAGTGATTCTACAAAGCCTTTTTACTGACGTTGGCTTTTAAACGTATTTTCAGTGGAATTTGTGTCAAACGCAAGACACGAGATTTGCTTTTGAGGAATTGAACATACAGAATGCAAACAAAAATTTCCCTACAAGTGAATCGCCTAACCATGCAACTCAGTTCTAAAAACTGAATAGAATGCAGTTTTCACTCACATGAAAGACGTATGCTTTCCTTCTTGAGAAGTGTTTTGAAAGACGTTCACAGAGTGATTCTGCAAAGCCTTTTTACTGACGTTGGTTTTAAACGTGTTTTCAGTGGAATTTCTGTCAAACCCAAGACACGAGATTTGCTGTTAAAGAATTGAATGTACAGAACGCAAACAAACACTTCCCTACAAGTGAATCGCCTAACCATGCAACTCAGTTCTAAAAACTGAATAGAATGCAGTTTCCACTCACATGAAAGACATATGCTTTCCGTCTTGAGAAGTGTTTTCAAAGACGTTCACAGAGTGATTCTGCAAAGCCTTTTTACTGACGTTGGTTTTAAACGTGTTTTCAGTTGAATTTCTGTCAAACGCAAGACACGAGATTTGCTATTAAAGAATTGAATGTACAGAACGCAAACAAACACTTCCCTACAAGTGAATCGCCTAACCATGCAACTCAGTTCTAAAAATTGAATAGAATACAGTTTTCACGCAGACGAAAGACGTATGCTTTCCTTCTAGAGAAGTGTTTTCAAAGACATTCACAGAGTGATTCTACAAAGCCTTTTTACTGACGTTGGCTTTTAATCATGTTTTCAGTGGAATTTCTGTCAAACGGAAGACACGAGATTTGCTGTTAAAGAATTGAACATACAGAATGCATACAAACACTTCCCTACAAGTGAATCGCCTAACCATGCAACTCAGTTCTAAAAACTGAATAGAATGCAGTTTTCACTCACATGAAAGACGTATGCTTTCCGTCTTGAGAAGTGTTTTGAAAGACGTTCACAGAGTGATTCTGCAAAGCCTTTTTACTGTCGTTGGTTTTAAACGTGTTTTCAGTGGAATTTCTGTCAAACGCAAGACACGAGATTTGCTGTTAAAGAATTGAATGTACAGAATGCAAACAAACACTTCCCTACAAGTGAATCGCCTAACCGTGCAACTCAGTTCTAAAAACTGAATAAAATGCAGTTTTCACTCACATGAAAGACGTATGCTTTCCTTCTTGAGAAGTGTTTTCAAAGACGTTCACAGAGTGATTCTGCAAAGCCTTTTTATTGACGTTGGTTTTAAACGTGTTTTCAGTGGAATTTCTGTCAAACGCAAGACACGAGATTTGCTGTTAAAGAATTGAATGTACAGAACACAAACAAACTATTCCCTACAAGTGATTCGCCTAACCGTGCAACCAGTTCTAAAAACTGAATAGAATGCAGTTTTCACGCAGATGAAAGACATATGCTTTCCTTCTAGAGAAGCGTTTTCAAAGACATTCACAGAGTGATTCTACAAAGCCTTTTTACTGACGTTGGCTTTTAAACGTATTTTCAGTGGAATTTGTGTCAAACGCAAGACACGAGATTTGCTTTTGAGGAATTGAACATACAGAATGCAAACAAAAATTTCCCTACAAGTGAATCGCCTAACCATGCAACTCAGTTCTAAAAACTGAATAGAATGCAGTTTTCACTCACATGAAAGACGTATGCTTTCCTTCTTGAGAAGTGTTTTGAAAGACGTTCACAGAGTGATTCTGCAAAGCCTTTTTACTGACGTTGGTTTTAAACGTGTTTTCAGTGGAATTTCTGTCAAACGCAAGACACGAGATTTGCTATTAAAGAATTGAATGTACAGAACGCAAACAAACACTTCCCTACAAGTGAATCGCCTAACCATGCAACTCAGTTCTAAAAATTGAATAGAATACAGTTTTCACACAGACGAAAGACGTATGCTTTCCTTCTAGAGAAGTGTTTTCAAAGACATTCACAGAGTGATTCTACAAAGCCTTTTTACTGACGTTGGCTTTTAAACTTGTTTTCAGTGGAATTTCTGTCAAACGCAAGACACGAGATTTGCTATTAAAGAATTGAATGTACAGAACGCAAACAAACACTTCCCTACAAGTGAATCGCCTAACCATGCAACTCAGTTCTAAAAATTGAATAAAATACAGTTTTCACGCAGACGAAAGACGTATGCTTTCCTTCTAGAGAACTGTTTTCAAAGACATTCACAGAGTGATTCTACAAAGCCTTTTTACTGACGTTGGCTTTTAATCATGTTTTCAGTGGAATTTCTGTCAAACGCAAGACACGAGATTTGCTGTTAAAGATTTGAACATACAGAATGCATACAAACACTTCCCTACAAGTGAATCGACTAACCATGCAACTCACTTCTAAAAACTGAATAGAATGCAGTTTTCACTCACATGAAAGACGTATGCTTTCCTTCTTGAGAAGTGTTTTGAAAGACGTTCACAGAGTGATTCTGCAAAGCCTTTTTACTGACGTTGGTTTTAAACGTGTTTTCAGTGGAATTTCTGTCAAACCCAAGACACGAGATTTGCTGTTAAAGAATTGAATGTACAGAACGCAAACAAACACTTCCCTACAAGTGAATCGCCTAACCATGCAACTCAGTTCTAAAAACTGAATAGAATGCAGTTTTCACTCACATGAAAGAATATGCTTTCCGTCTTGAGTAGTGTTTTCAAAGACGTTCACAGAGTGATTCTGCAAAGCCTTTTTATTGCTGTTGCTTTTAAACGTGTTTTCAGTGGAATTTCTGTCAAACCCAAGACACGAGATTTGCTGTTAAAGAATTGAATGTACAGAACGCAAACAAACACTTCCCTACAAGTGAATCGCCTAACCATGCAACACAGTTCTAAAAACTGAATAGAATGCAGTTTCCACTCACATGAAAGACATATGCTTTCCGTCTTGAGAGGTGTTTTCAAAGACGTTCACAGAGTGATTCTGCAAAGCCTTTTTACTGACGTTGGTTTTAAACGTGTTTTCAGTGGAATTTCTGTCAAACGCAAGACACGAGATTTGCTATTAAAGAATTGAATGTACAGAACGCAAACAAACACTTCCCTACAAGTGAATCGCCTAACCATGCAACTCAGTTCTAAAAATTGAATAGAATACAGTTTTCACGCAGACGAAAGACGTATGCTTTCCTTCTAGAGAAGTGTTTTCAAAGACATTCACAGAGTGATTCTACAAAGCCTTTTTACTGACGTTGGCTTTTAATCATATTTTCAGTGGAATTTCTGTCAAACGCAAGACACGAGATTTGCTGTTAAAGAATTGAACATACAGAATGCATACAAACACTTCCCTACAAGTGAATCGCATAACCATGCAACTCAGTTCTAAAAACTGAATAGAATGCAGTTTTCACTCACATGAAAGACATATACTTTCCTTCTTGAGAAGTGTTTTGAAAGACGTTCACAGAGTGATTCTGCAAAGCCTTTTTACTGTCGTTGGTTTTAAACGTGTTTTCAGTGGAATTTCTGTCAAACGCAAGACACGAGATTTGCTGTTAAAGAATTGAATGTACAGAATGCAAACAAACACTTCCCTACAAGTGAATCGCCTAACCGTGCAACTCAGTTCTAAAAACTGAATAAAATGCAGTTTTCACTCACATGAAAGACGTATGCTTTCCTTCTTGAGAAGTGTTTTCAAAGACGTTCACAGAGTGATTCTGCAAAGCCTTTTTATTGACGTTGGTTTTAAACGTGTTTTCAGTGGAATTTCTGTCAAATGCAAGACACGAGATTTGCTGTTAAAGAATTGAATGTACAGAACACAAACAAACTCTTCCCTACAAGTGATTCGCCTAACCGTGCAACCAGTTCTAAAAACTGAATAGAATGCAGTTTTCACGCAGATGAAAGACATATGCTTTCCTTCTAGAGAAGCGTTTTCAAAGACATTCACAGAGTGATTCTACAAAGCCTTTTTACTGACGTTGGCTTTTAAACGTGTTTTCAGTGGAATTTCTGTCAAACGCAAGACACGAGAATTGCTGTTAAAGAATTGAATGTACAGAACGCAAACAAACACTTCCCTACAAGTGAATCGCCTAACCGTGCAACTCAGTTCTAAAAACTGAATAAAATGCAGTTTTCACTCACATGAAAGACATATGCTTTCCTTCTAGAGAAGTGTTTTCAAAGACATTCACAGAGTGATTCTACAAAGCCTTTTTACTGACGTTGGCTTTTAAATGTATTTTCAGTGGAATTTGTGTCAAACGCAAGACACGAGATTTGCTTTTGAGGAATTGAACATACAGAATGCAAACAAAAATTTCCCTACAAGTGAATCGCCTAACCATGCAACTCAGTTCTAAAAACTGAATAGAATGCAGTTTTCACTCACATGAAAGACGTATGCTTTCCTTCTTGAGAAGTGTTTTGAAAGAAGTTCACAGAGTGATTCTGCAAAGCCTTTTTACTGACGTTGGTTTTAAACGTGTTTTCAGTGGAATTTCTGTCAAACCCAAGACACGAGATTTGCTGTTAAAGAATTGAATGTACAGAACGCAAACAAACACTTCCCTACAAGTGCATCGCCTAACCATGCAACTCAGTTCTAAAAACTGAATAGAATGCAGTTTTCACTCACATGAAAGACATATGCTTTCCGTCTTGAGTAGTGTTTTCAAAGACGTTCACAGAGTGATTCTGCAAAGCCTTTTTATTGCCGTTGCTTTTAAACGTGTTTTCAGTGGAATTTCTGTCAAACGTAAGACACGAGATTTGCTGTTAAAGAATTGAATGTACAGACCGCAAACAAACACTTCCCTACAAGTGAATCGCCTAACCATGCAACTCAGTTCTAAAAACTGAATAGAATGCAGTTTCCACTCACATGAAAGACATATGCTTTCCGTCTTGAGAAGTGTTTTCAAAGACATTCACAGAGTGATTCTACAAAGCCTTTTTACTGACGTTGGCTTTTAAACGTGATTTCACTGGAATTTCTGTCAAACGCAAGACACGAGATTTGCTGTTAAAGATTTGAACATACAGAATGCATACAAACACTTCCCTACAAGTGAATCGCCTAACCATGCAACTCACTTCTAAAAACTGAATAGAATGCAGTTTTCACTCACATGAAAGACGTATGCTTTCCTTCTTGAGAAGTGTTTTGAAAGACGTTCACAGAGTGATTCTGCAAAGCCTTTTTACTGTCGTTGGTTTTAAACGTGTTTTCAGTGGAATTTCTGTCAAACGCAAGACACGAGATTTGCTGTTAAAGAATTGAATGTACAGAATGCAAACAAACACTTCCCTACAAGTGAATCGCCTAACCGTGCAACTCAGTTCTAAAAACTGAATAAAATGCAGTTTTCACTCACATGAAAGACGTATGCTTTCCTTCTTGAGAAGTGTTTTCAAAGACGTTCACAGAGTGATTCTGCAAAGCCTTTTTATTGACGTTGGTTTTAAACGTGTTTTCAGTGGAATTTCTGTCAAACGCAAGACACGAGATTTGCTGTTAAAGAATTGAATGTACAGAACACAAACAAACTCTTCCCTACAAGTGATTCGCCTAACCGTGCAACCAGTTCTAAAAACTGAATAGAATGCAGTTTTCACGCAGATGAAAGACATATGCTTTCCTTCTAGAGAAGCGTTTTCAAAGACATTCACAGAGTGATTCTACAAAGCCTTTTTACTGACGTTGGCTTTTAAACGTGTTTTCAGTGGAATTTCTGTCAAACGCAAGACACGAGATTTGCTTTTGAGGAATTGAACATACAGAATGCAAACAAAAATTTCCCTACAAGTGAATCGCCTAACCATGCAACTCAGTTCTAAAAACTGAATAGAATGCAGTTTTCACTCACATGAAAGACGTATGCTTTCCTTCTTGAGAAGTGTTTTCAAAGACGTTCACAGAGTGATTCTGCAAAGCCTTTTTATTGACGTTGGTTTTAAACGTGTTTTCAGTGGAATTTCTGTCAAACGCAAGACACGAGATTTGCTGTTAAAGAATTGAATGTACAGAACACAAACAAACTCTTCCCTACAAGTGATTCGCCTAACCGTGCAACCAGTTCTAAAAACTGAATAGAATGCAGTTTTCACGCAGATGAAAGACATATGCTTTCCTTCTAGAGAAGCGTTTTCAAAGACATTCACAGAGTGATTCTACAAAGCCTTTTTACTGACGTTGGCTTTTAAACGTGTTTTCAGTGGAATTTCTGTCAAACGCAAGACACGAGAATTGTTGTTAAAGAATTGAATATACAGAACGCAAACAAACACTTCCCTACAAGTGAATCGCCTAACCGTGCAACTCAGTTCTAAAAACTGAATAAAATGCAGTTTTCACTCACATGAAAGACATATGCTTTCCTTCTAGAGAAGTGTTTTCAAAGACATTCACAGAGTGATTCTACAAAGCCTTTTTACTGACGTTGGCTTTTAAACGTATTTTCAGTGGAATTTGTGTCAAACGCAAGACACGAGATTTGCTTTTGAGGAATTGAACATACAGAATGCAAACAAAAATTTCCCTACAAGTGAATCGCCTAACCATGCAACTCAGTTCTAAAAACTGAATAGAATGCAGTTTTCACTCACATGAAAGACGTATGCTTTCCTTCTTGAGAAGTGTTTTGAAAGACGTTCACAGAGTGATTCTGCAAAGCCTTTTTACTGACGTTGGTTTTAAACGTGTTTTCAGTGGAATTTCTGTCAAACCCAAGACACGAGATTTGCTGTTAAAGAATTGAATGTACAGAACGCAAACAAACACTTCCCTACAAGTGAATCGCCTAACCATGCAACTCAGTTCTAAAAACTGAATAGAATGCAGTTTTCACTCACATGAAAGACATATGCTTTCCGTCTTGAGTAGTGTTTTCAAAGACGTTCACAGAGTGATTCTGCAAAGCCTTTTTATTGCTGTTGCTTTTAAACGTGTTTTCAGTAGAATTTCTGTCAAACGCAAGACACGAGATTTGCTGTTAAAGAATTGAATGTACAGAACGCAAACAAACACTTCCCTACAAGTGAATCGCCTAACCATGCAACTCAGTTCTAAAAACTGAATAGAATGCAGTTTCCACTCACATGAAAGACATATGCTTTCCGTCTTGAGAAGTGTTTTCAAAGACGTTCACAGAGTGATTCTGCAAAGCCTTTTTACTGACGTTGGTTTTAAACGTGTTTTCAGTTGAATTTCTGTCAAACGCAAGACACGAGATTTGCTATTAAAGAATTGAATGTACAGAACGCAAACAAACACTTCCCTACAAGTGAATCGCCTAACCATGCAACTCAGTTCTAAAAATTGAATAGAATACAGTTTTCACGCAGACGAAAGACGTATGCTTTCCTTCTAGAGAAGTGTTTTCAAAGACATTCACAGAGTGATTCTACAAAGCCTTTTTACTGACGTTGGCTTTTAATCATGTTTTCAGTGGAATTTCTGTCAAACGGAAGACACGAGATTTGCTGTTAAAGAATTGAACATACAGAATGCATACAAACACTTCCCTACAAGTGAATCGCCTAACCATGCAACTCAGTTCTAAAAACTGAATAGAATGCAGTTTTCACTCACATGAAAGACGTATGCTTTCCTTCTTGAGAAGTGTTTTGAAAGACGTTCACAGAGTGATTCTGCAAAGCCTTTTTACTGTCGTTGGTTTTAAACGTGTTTTCAGTGGAATTTCTGTCAAACGCAAGACACGAGATTTGCTGTTAAAGAATTGAATGTACAGAATGCAAACAAACACTTCCCTACAAGTGAATCGCCTAACCGTGCAACTCAGTTCTAAAAACTGAATAAAATGCAGTTTTCACTCACATGAAAGACGTATGCTTTCCTTCTTGAGAAGTGTTTTCAAAGACGTTCACAGAGTGATTCTGCAAAGCCTTTTTATTGACGTTGGTTTTAAACGTGTTTTCAGTGGAATTTCTGTCAAACGCAAGACACGAGATTTGCTGTTAAAGAATTGAATGTACAGAACGCAAACAAACACTTCCCTACAAGTGAATCGCCTAACCGTGCAACTCAGTTCTAAAAACTGAATAAAATGCAGTTTTCACTCACATGAAAGACATATGCTTTCCTTCTAGAGAAGTGTTTTCAAAGACATTCACAGAGTGATTCTACAAAGCCTTTTTACTGACGTTGGCTTTTAAATGTATTTTCAGTGGAATTTGTGTCAAACGCAAGACACGAGATTTGCTTTTGAGGAATTGAACATACAGAATGCAAACAAAAATTTCCCTACAAGTGAATCGCCTAACCATGCAACTCAGTTCTAAAAACTGAATAGAATGCAGTTTTCACTCACATGAAAGACGTATGCTTTCCTTCTTGAGAAGTGTTTTGAAAGAAGTTCACAGAGTGATTCTGCAAAGCCTTTTTACTGACGTTGGTTTTAAACGTGTTTTCAGTGGAATTTCTGTCAAACCCAAGACACGAGATTTGCTGTTAAAGAATTGAATGTACAGAACGCAAACAAACACTTCCCTACAAGTGCATCGCCTAACCATGCAACTCAGTTCTAAAAACTGAATAGAATGCAGTTTTCACTCACATGAAAGACATATGCTTTCCGTCTTGAGTAGTGTTTTCAAAGACGTTCACAGAGTGATTCTGCAAAGCCTTTTTATTGCCGTTGCTTTTAAACGTGTTTTCAGTGGAATTTCTGTCAAACGTAAGACACGAGATTTGCTGTTAAAGAATTGAATGTACAGACCGCAAACAAACACTTCCCTACAAGTGAATCGCCTAACCATGCAACTCAGTTCTAAAAACTGAATAGAATGCAGTTTCCACTCACATGAAAGACATATGCTTTCCGTCTTGAGAAGTGTTTTCAAAGACATTCACAGAGTGATTCTACAAAGCCTTTTTACTGACGTTGGCTTTTAAACGTGATTTCACTGGAATTTCTGTCAAACGCAAGACACGAGATTTGCTGTTAAAGATTTGAACATACAGAATGCATACAAACACTTCCCTACAAGTGAATCGCCTAACCATGCAACTCACTTCTAAAAACTGAATAGAATGCAGTTTTCACTCACATGAAAGACGTATGCTTTCCTTCTTGAGAAGTGTTTTGAAAGACGTTCACAGAGTGAATCTGCAAAGCCTTTTTACTGTCGTTGGTTTTAAACGTGTTTTCAGTGGAATTTCTGTCAAACGCAAGACACGAGATTTGCTGTTAAAGAATTGAATGTACAGAATGCAAACAAACACTTCCCTACAAGTGAATCGCCTAACCGTGCAACTCAGTTCTAAAAACTGAATAAAATGCAGTTTTCACTCACATGAAAGACGTATGCTTTCCTTCTTGAGAAGTGTTTTCAAAGACGTTCACAGAGTGATTCTGCAAAGCCTTTTTATTGACGTTGGTTTTAAACGTGTTTTCAGTGGAATTTCTGTCAAACGCAAGACACGAGATTTGCTGTTAAAGAATTGAATGTACAGAACACAAACAAACTCTTCCCTACAAGTGATTCGCCTAACCGTGCAACCAGTTCTAAAAACTGAATAGAATGCAGTTTTCACGCAGATGAAAGACATATGCTTTCCTTCTAGAGAAGCGTTTTCAAAGACATTCACAGAGTGATTCTACAAAGCCTTTTTACTGACGTTGGCTTTTAAACGTGTTTTCAGTGGAATTTCTGTCAAACGCAAGACACGAGATTTGCTTTTGAGGAATTGAACATACAGAATGCAAACAAAAATTTCCCTACAAGTGAATCGCCTAACCATGCAACTCAGTTCTAAAAACTGAATAGAATGCAGTTTTCACTCACATGAAAGACGTATGCTTTCCTTCTTGAGAAGTGTTTTCAAAGACGTTCACAGAGTGATTCTGCAAAGCCTTTTTATTGCCGTTGCTTTTAAACGTGTTTTCAGTGGAATTTCTGTCAAACGCAAGACACGAGATTTGCTGTTAAAGAATTGAATGTACAGACCGCAAACAAACACTTCCCTACAAGTGAATCGCCTAACCATGCAACTCAGTTCTAAAAACTGAATAGAATGCAGTTTCCACTCACATGAAAGACATATGCTTTCCGTCTTGAGAAGTGTTTTCAAAGACGTTCACAGAGTGATTCTGCAAAGCCTTTTTACTGACGTTGGTTTTAAACGTGTTTTCAGTGGAATTTCTGTCAAACGCAAGACACGAGATTTGCTATTAAAGAATTGAATGTACAGAACGCAAACAAACACTTCCCTACAAGTGAATCGCCTAACCATGCAACTCAGTTCTAAAAATTGAATAGAATACAGTTTTCACGCAGACGAAAGACGTATGCTTTCCTTCTAGAGAAGTGTTTTCAAAGACATTCACAGAGTGATTCTACAAAGCCTTTTTACTGACGTTGGCTTTTAAACGTGTTTTCAGTGGAATTTCTGTCAAATGCAAGACACGAGATTTGCTATTAAAGAATTGAATGTACAGAACGCAAACAAACACTTCCCTACAAGTGAATCGCCTAACCATGCAACTCAGTTCTAAAAACTGAATAGAATGCAGTTTTCACTCACATGAACGACGTATGCTTTCCTTCTTGAGAAGTGTTTTGAAAGACGTTCACAGAGTGATTCTGCAAAGCCTTTTTACTGTCGTTGGTTTTAAACGTGTTTTCAGTGGAATTTCTGTCAAACGCAAGACACGAGATTTGCTGTTAAAGAATTGAATGTACAGAATGCAAACAAACACTTCCCTACAAGTGAATCGCCTAACTGTGCAACTCAGTTCTCAAAACTGAATAAAATGCAGTTTTCACTCAGATGAAAGACGTATGCTTTCCTTCTTGAGAAGTGTTTTCAAAGACGTTCACAGAGTGATTCTGCAAAGCCTTTTTATTGACGTTGGTTTTAAACGTGTTTTCAGTGGAATTTCTGTCAAACGCAAGACACGAGATTTGCTGTTAAAGAATTGAATGTACAGAACACAAACAAACTCTTCCCTACAAGTGATTCGCCTAACCGTGCAACCAGTTCTAAAAACTGAATAGAATGCTGTTTTCACGCAGATGAAAGACATATGCTTTCCTTCTTGAGAAGTGTTTTGAAAGACGTTCACAGAGTGATTCTGCAAAGCCTTTTTATTGACTTTGGTTTTAAACGTGTTTTCAGTGGAATTTCTGTCAAACGCAAGACACGAGATTTGCTGTTAAAGAATTGAATATACAGAACGCAAACAAACAATTCCCTACAAGTCAATCGCCTAACCATGCAACTCAGTTCTAAAAACTGAATAGAATGCAGTTTTCACTCAGATGAAAGACGTATGCTTCCCTTCTAGAGAAGTGTTTTCAAAGACATTCACAGAGTGATTCTACAAAGCCTTTTTACTGATGTTGGCTTTTAAACGTTTTTTCAGTGGAATTTCTCTCAAATGCAAGACACGAGATTTGCTATTAAAGAATTGAACATACAGAATGCAAACAAACACTTCCCTACAAGTGAATCGCCTAACCATGCAAATCAGTTCTAAAAACTGAATAGAATGCAGTTTTCACTCACATGAAAGACATATGCTCTCCTTCTAGAGAAGTGTTTTCAAAGACATTCACAGAGTGATTCTACAAAGCCTTTTTACTGACGTTGGCTTTTAAACGTATTTTAAGTGGAATTTGTGTCAAACGCAAGACACGAGATTTGCTTTTGAGGAATTGAACATACAGAATGCAAACAAAAACTTCCCTACAAGTGAATCGCCTAACCATGCAACTCAGTTCTAAAAACTGAATAGAATGCAGTTTTCACTCACATGAAAGACGTATGCTTTCCTTCTTGAGAAGTGTTTTGAAAGACGTTCACAGAGTGATTCTGCAAAGCCTTTTTACTGACGTTGGTTTTAAACGTGTTTTCAGTGGAATTTCTGTCAAACCCAAGACACGAGATTCGCTGTTAAAGAATTGAATGTACAGAACGCAAACAAACACTTCCCTACAAGTGAATCGCCTAACCATGCAACTCAGTTCTAAAAACTGAATAGAATGCAGTTTTCACTCACATGAAATACATATGCTTTCCGTCTTGAGTAGTGTTTTCAAAGACGTTCACAGAGTGATTCTGCAAAGCCTTTTTATTGCCGTTGCTTTTAAACGTGTTTTCAGTGGAATTTCTGTCAAACGCAAGACACGAGATTTGCTGTTAAAGAATTGAATGTACAGAACTCAAACAAACACTTCCCTACAAGTGAATCGCCTAACCATGCAACTCAGTTCTAAAAACTGAATAGAATGCAGTTTTCACTCACATGAAAGACATATGCTTTCCGTCTTGAGAAGTGTTTTCAAAGACGTTCACAGAGTGATTCTGCAAAGCCTTTTTACTGACATTGGTTTTAAACGTGTTTTCAGTGGAATTTCTGTCAAACGCAAGACACGAGATTTGCTATTAAAGAATTGAATGTACAGAACGCAAACAAACACTTCCCTACAAGTGAATCGCCTAACCATGCAACTCAGTTCTAAAAATTGAATAGAATACAGTTTTCACTCAGAGAAAGACGTATGATTTCCTTCTAGAGAAGTGTTTTCAAAGACATTCACAGAGTGATTCTACAAAGCCTTTTTACTGACGTTGGCTTTTAAAAGTGTTTTCAGTGGAATTTCTTTCGAAAGCAAGACACGAGATTTGCTGTTAAAGAATTGAATGTACAGAACGCAAACAAACTCTTCCCTACAAGTGATTCGCCTAACCGTGCAACCAGTTCTAAAAACTGAATAGAATGCAGTTTTCACGCAGATGAAAGACATATGCTTTCCTTCTAGAGAAGCGTTTTCAAAGACATTCACAGAGTGATTCTACAAAGCCTTTTTACTGACGTTGGCTTTTAAACATGTTTTCAGTGGAATTTCTGTCAAACGCAAGACACGAGATTTGCTGTTAAAGAATTGAATGTACAGAATGCATACAAACACTTCCCTACATGTGAATCGCCTAACCATGCCACTCAGTTCTAAAAACTGAATAGAATGCAGTTTTAACTCACATGAAAGACATATGCTTTCCTTCTTGAGAAGCATTTTCAAAGACATTCACAGAGTGATTCTACAAAGCCTTTTTACTGACGTTGGCTTTTAAACGTGTTTTCAGTGGAATTTCTGTCAAACGCAAGACACGAGATTTGCTGTTAAAGAATTGAATGTACAGAATGCATACAAACACTTCCCTACATGTGAATCGCCTAACCATGCAACTCAGTTCTAAAAACTGAATAGAATGCAGTTTTAACTCACAAGAAAGACATATGCTTTCCTTCTTGAGAAGTGTTTTGAAAGACGTTCACAGAGTGATTCTGCAAAGCCTTTTTACTTACGTTGGTTTTAAATGTGTTTTCAGTGGAATTTCTGTCAAAGGTGAGACACGAGATTTGTTGTAAAGAATTGAATGTACAGAACGCAAACAAACACTTCCCTACAAGAGAATCACCTAACCGCGCAACTCAGTTCTAAAAACTGAATAGAATGCAGTTTTCACTCACATGAAAGACGTATGCTTTCCGTCTTGAGAAGTGTTTTCAAAGACGTTCACAGAGTGATTCTGCAAAGCCTTTTTATTGACGTTGGTTTTAAACGTGTTTTCAGTGGAATTTCTGTCAAACGCAAGACACGAGATTTGCTGTTAAAGAATTGAATGTACAGAACACAAACAAACTCTTCCCTACAAGTGATTCGCCTAACCGTGCAACCAGTTCTAAAAACTGAATAGAATGCAGTTTTCACGCAGATGAAAGACATATGCTTTCCTTCTAGAGAAGCGTTTTCAAAGACATTCACAGAGTGATTCTACAAAGCCTTTTTACTGACGTTGGCTTTTAAACGTGTTTTCAGTGGAATTTCTGTCAAACGCAAGACACGAGATTTGCTTTTGAGGAATTGAACATACAGAATGCAAACAAAAATTTCCCTACAAGTGAATCGCCTAACCATGCAACTCAGTTCTAAAAACTGAATAGAATGCAGTTTTCACTCACATGAAAGACGTATGCTTTCCTTCTTGAGAAGTGTTTTCAAAGACGTTCACAGAGTGATTCTGCAAAGCCTTTTTATTGCCGTTGCTTTTAAACGTGTTTTCAGTGGAATTTCTGTCAAACGCAAGACACGAGATTTGCTGTTAAAGAATTGAATGTACAGACCGCAAACAAACACTTCCCTACAAGTGAATCGCCTAACCATGCAACTCAGTTCTAAAAACTGAATAGAATGCAGTTTCCACTCACATGAAAGACATATGCTTTCCGTCTTGAGAAGTGTTTTCAAAGACGTTCACAGAGTGATTCTGCAAAGCCTTTTTACTGACGTTGGTTTTAAACGTGTTTTCAGTGGAATTTCTGTCAAACGCAAGACACGAGATTTGCTATTAAAGAATTGAATGTACAGAACGCAAACAAACACTTCCCTACAAGTGAATCGCCTAACCATGCAACTCAGTTCTAAAAATTGAATAGAATACAGTTTTCACGCAGACGAAAGACGTATGCTTTCCTTCTAGAGAAGTGTTTTCAAAGACATTCACAGAGTGATTCTACAAAGCCTTTTTACTGACGTTGGCTTTTAAACGTGTTTTCAGTGGAATTTCTGTCAAATGCAAGACACGAGATTTGCTATTAAAGAATTGAATGTACAGAACGCAAACAAACACTTCCCTACAAGTGAATCGCCTAACCATGCAACTCAGTTCTAAAAACTGAATAGAATGCAGTTTTCACTCACATGAACGACGTATGCTTTCCTTCTTGAGAAGTGTTTTGAAAGACGTTCACAGAGTGATTCTGCAAAGCCTTTTTACTGTCGTTGGTTTTAAACGTGTTTTCAGTGGAATTTCTGTCAAACGCAAGACACGAGATTTGCTGTTAAAGAATTGAATGTACAGAATGCAAACAAACACTTCCCTACAAGTGAATCGCCTAACTGTGCAACTCAGTTCTCAAAACTGAATAAAATGCAGTTTTCACTCAGATGAAAGACGTATGCTTTCCTTCTTGAGAAGTGTTTTCAAAGACGTTCACAGAGTGATTCTGCAAAGCCTTTTTATTGACGTTGGTTTTAAACGTGTTTTCAGTGGAATTTCTGTCAAACGCAAGACACGAGATTTGCTGTTAAAGAATTGAATGTACAGAACACAAACAAACTCTTCCCTACAAGTGATTCGCCTAACCGTGCAACCAGTTCTAAAAACTGAATAGAATGCTGTTTTCACGCAGATGAAAGACATATGCTTTCCTTCTTGAGAAGTGTTTTGAAAGACGTTCACAGAGTGATTCTGCAAAGCCTTTTTATTGACTTTGGTTTTAAACGTGTTTTCAGTGGAATTTCTGTCAAACGCAAGACACGAGATTTGCTGTTAAAGAATTGAATATACAGAACGCAAACAAACAATTCCCTACAAGTCAATCGCCTAACCATGCAACTCAGTTCTAAAAACTGAATAGAATGCAGTTTTCACTCAGATGAAAGACGTATGCTTCCCTTCTAGAGAAGTGTTTTCAAAGACATTCACAGAGTGATTCTACAAAGCCTTTTTACTGATGTTGGCTTTTAAACGTTTTTTCAGTGGAATTTCTCTCAAATGCAAGACACGAGATTTGCTATTAAAGAATTGAACATACAGAATGCAAACAAACACTTCCCTACAAGTGAATCGCCTAACCATGCAAATCAGTTCTAAAAACTGAATAGAATGCAGTTTTCACTCACATGAAAGACATATGCTCTCCTTCTAGAGAAGTGTTTTCAAAGACATTCACAGAGTGATTCTACAAAGCCTTTTTACTGACGTTGGCTTTTAAACGTATTTTAAGTGGAATTTGTGTCAAACGCAAGACACGAGATTTGCTTTTGAGGAATTGAACATACAGAATGCAAACAAAAACTTCCCTACAAGTGAATCGCCTAACCATGCAACTCAGTTCTAAAAACTGAATAGAATGCAGTTTTCACTCACATGAAAGACGTATGCTTTCCTTCTTGAGAAGTGTTTTGAAAGACGTTCACAGAGTGATTCTGCAAAGCCTTTTTACTGACGTTGGTTTTAAACGTGTTTTCAGTGGAATTTCTGTCAAACCCAAGACACGAGATTCGCTGTTAAAGAATTGAATGTACAGAACGCAAACAAACACTTCCCTACAAGTGAATCGCCTAACCATGCAACTCAGTTCTAAAAACTGAATAGAATGCAGTTTTCACTCACATGAAATACATATGCTTTCCGTCTTGAGTAGTGTTTTCAAAGACGTTCACAGAGTGATTCTGCAAAGCCTTTTTATTGCCGTTGCTTTTAAACGTGTTTTCAGTGGAATTTCTGTCAAACGCAAGACACGAGATTTGCTGTTAAAGAATTGAATGTACAGAACTCAAACAAACACTTCCCTACAAGTGAATCGCCTAACCATGCAACTCAGTTCTAAAAACTGAATAGAATGCAGTTTTCACTCACATGAAAGACATATGCTTTCCGTCTTGAGAAGTGTTTTCAAAGACGTTCACAGAGTGATTCTGCAAAGCCTTTTTACTGACATTGGTTTTAAACGTGTTTTCAGTGGAATTTCTGTCAAACGCAAGACACGAGATTTGCTATTAAAGAATTGAATGTACAGAACGCAAACAAACACTTCCCTACAAGTGAATCGCCTAACCATGCAACTCAGTTCTAAAAATTGAATAGAATACAGTTTTCACTCAGAGAAAGACGTATGATTTCCTTCTAGAGAAGTGTTTTCAAAGACATTCACAGAGTGATTCTACAAAGCCTTTTTACTGACGTTGGCTTTTAAAAGTGTTTTCAGTGGAATTTCTTTCGAAAGCAAGACACGAGATTTGCTGTTAAAGAATTGAATGTACAGAACGCAAACAAACTCTTCCCTACAAATGATTCGCCTAACCGTGCAACCAGTTCTAAAAACTGAATAGAATGCAGTTTTCACGCAGATGAAAGACATATGCTTTCCTTCTAGAGAAGCGTTTTCAAAGACATTCACAGAGTGATTCTACAAAGCCTTTTTACTGACGTTGGCTTTTAAACGTGTTTTCAGTGGAATTTCTGTCAAACGCAAGACACGAGATTTGCTGTTAAAGAATTGAATGTACAGAATGCATACAAACACTTCCCTACATGTGAATCGCCTAACCATGCCACTCAGTTCTAAAAACTGAATAGAATGCAGTTTTAACTCACATGAAAGACATATGCTTTCCTTCTTGAGAAGCATTTTCAAAGACATTCACAGAGTGATTCTACAAAGCCTTTTTACTGACGTTGGCTTTTAAACGTGTTTTCAGTGGAATTTCTGTCAAACGCAAGACACGAGATTTGCTGTTAAAGAATTGAATGTACAGAATGCATACAAACACTTCCCTACATGTGAATCGCCTAACCATGCAACTCAGTTCTAAAAACTGAATAGAATGCAGTTTTAACTCACAAGAAAGACATATGCTTTCCTTCTTGAGAAGTGTTTTGAAAGACGTTCACAGAGTGATTCTGCAAAGCCTTTTTACTTACGTTGGTTTTAAATGTGTTTTCAGTGGAATTTCTGTCAAAGGTGAGACACGAGATTTGTTGTAAAGAATTGAATGTACAGAACGCAAACAAACACTTCCCTACAAGAGAATCACCTAACCGCGCAACTCAGTTCTAAAAACTGAATAGAATGCAGTTTTCACTCACATGAAAGACGTATGCTTTCCGTCTTGAGAAGTGTTTTCAAAGACGTTCACAGAGTGATTCTGCAAAGCCTTTTTACTGACGTTGTTTTTAAACGTGTTTTCAGTTGAATTTCTGTGAAACGCAAGACACGAGATTTGCTGTTAAAGAATTGAATGTACAGAACACAAACAAACTCTTCCCTACAAGTGATTCGCCTAACCGTGCAACCAGTTCTAAAAACTGAATAGAATGCAGTTTTCACGCAGATGAAAGACATATGCTTTCCTTCTAGAGAAGCGTTTTCAAAGACATTCACAGAGTGATTCTACAAAGCCTTTTTACTGACGTTGGCTTTTAAACGTGTTTTCAGTGGAATTTCTGTCAAACGCAAGACACGAGATTTGCTTTTGAGGAATTGAACATACAGAATGCAAACAAAAATTTCCCTACAAGTGAATCGCCTAACCATGCAACTCAGTTCTAAAAACTGAATAGAATGCAGTTTTCACTCACATGAAAGACGTATGCTTTCCTTCTTGAGAAGTGTTTTCAAAGACGTTCACAGAGTGATTCTGCAAAGCCTTTTTATTGCCGTTGCTTTTAAACGTGTTTTCAGTGGAATTTCTGTCAAACGCAAGACACGAGATTTGCTGTTAAAGAATTGAATGTACAGACCGCAAACAAACACTTCCCTACAAGTGAATCGCCTAACCATGCAACTCAGTTCTAAAAACTGAATAGAATGCAGTTTCCACTCACATGAAAGACATATGCTTTCCGTCTTGAGAAGTGTTTTCAAAGACGTTCACAGAGTGATTCTGCAAAGCCTTTTTACTGACGTTGGTTTTAAACGTGTTTTCAGTGGAATTTCTGTCAAACGCAAGACACGAGATTTGCTATTAAAGAATTGAATGTACAGAACGCAAACAAACACTTCCCTACAAGTGAATCGCCTAACCATGCAACTCAGTTCTAAAAATTGAATAGAATACAGTTTTCACGCAGACAAAAGACGTATGCTTTCCTTCTAGAGAAGTGTTTTCAAAGACATTCACAGAGTGATTCTACAAAGCCTTTTTACTGACGTTGGCTTTTAAACGTGTTTTCAGTGGAATTTCTGTCAAATGCAAGACACGAGATTTGCTATTAAAGAATTGAATGTACAGAACGCAAACAAACACTTCCCTACAAGTGAATCGCCTAACCATGCAACTCAGTTCTAAAAACTGAATAGAATGCAGTTTTCACTCACATGAAAGACGTATGCTTTCCTTCTTGAGAAGTGTTTTGAAAGACGTTCACAGAGTGATTCTGCAAAGCCTTTTTACTGTCGTTGGTTTTAAACGTGTTTTCAGTGGAATTTCTGTCAAACGCAAGACACGAGATTTGCTGTTAAAGAATTGAATGTACAGAATGCAAACAAACACTTCCCTACAAGTGAATCGCCTAACTGTGCAACTCAGTTCTCAAAACTGAATAAAATGCAGTTTTCACTCAGATGAAAGACGTATGCTTTCCTTCTTGAGAAGTGTTTTCAAAGACGTTCACAGAGTGATTCTGCAAAGCCTTTTTATTGACGTTGGTTTTAAACGTGTTTTCAGTGGAATTTCTGTCAAACGCAAGACACGAGATTTGCTGTTAAAGAATTGAATGTACAGAACACAAACAAACTCTTCCCTACAAGTGATTCGCCTAACCGTGCAACCAGTTCTAAAAACTGAATAGAATGCTGTTTTCACGCAGATGAAAGACATATGCTTTCCTTCTTGAGAAGTGTTTTGAAAGACGTTCACAGAGTGATTCTGCAAAGCCTTTTTATTGACTTTGGTTTTAAACGTGTTTTCAGTGGAATTTCTGTCAAACGCAAGACACGAGATTTGCTGTTAAAGAATTGAATATACAGAACGCAAACAAACAATTCCCTACAAGTCAATCGCCTAACCATGCAACTCAGTTCTAAAAACTGAATAGAATGCAGTTTTCACTCAGATGAAAGACGTATGCTTCCCTTCTAGAGAAGTGTTTTCAAAGACATTCACAGAGTGATTCTACAAAGCCTTTTTACTGATGTTGGCTTTTAAACGTTTTTTCAGTGGAATTTCTCTCAAATGCAAGACACGAGATTTGCTATTAAAGAATTGAACATACAGAATGCAAACAAACACTTCCCTACAAGTGAATCGCCTAACCATGCAAATCAGTTCTAAAAACTGAATAGAATGCAGTTTTCACTCACATGAAAGACATATGCTCTCCTTCTAGAGAAGTGTTTTCAAAGACATTCACAGAGTGATTCTACAAAGCCTTTTTACTGACGTTGGCTTTTAAACGTATTTTCAGTGGAATTTGTGTCAAACGCAAGACACGAGATTTGCTTTTGAGGAATTGAACATACAGAATGCAAACAAAAACTTCCCTACAAGTGAATCGCCTAACCATGCAACTCAGTTCTAAAAACTGAATAGAATGCAGTTTTCACTCACATGAAAGACGTATGCTTTCCTTCTTGAGAAGTGTTTTGAAAGACGTTCACAGAGTGATTCTGCAAAGCCTTTTTACTGACGTTGGTTTTAAACGTGTTTTCAGTGGAATTTCTGTCAAACCCAAGACACGAGATTTGCTGTTAAAGAATTGAATGTACAGAACGCAAACAAACACTTCCCTACAAGTGCATCGCCTAACCATGCAACTCAGTTCTAAAAACTGAATAGAATGCAGTTTTCACTCACATGAAAGACATATGCTTTCCGTCTTGAGTAGTGTTTTCAAAGACGTTCACAGAGTGATTCTGCAAAGCCTTTTTATTGCCGTTGCTTTTAAACGTGTTTTCAGTGGAATTTCTGTCAAACGTAAGACACGAGATTTGCTGTTAAAGAATTGAATGTACAGACCGCAAACAAACACTTCCCTACAAGTGAATCGCCTAACCATGCAACTCAGTTCTAAAAACTGAATAGAATGCAGTTTCCACTCACATGAAAGACATATGCTTTCCGTCTTGAGAAGTGTTTTCAAAGACATTCACAGAGTGATTCTACAAAGCCTTTTTACTGACGTTGGCTTTTAAACGTGATTTCACTGGAATTTCTGTCAAACGCAAGACACGAGATTTGCTGTTAAAGATTTGAACATACAGAATGCATACAAACACTTCCCTACAAGTGAATCGCCTAACCATGCAACTCACTTCTAAAAACTGAATAGAATGCAGTTTTCACTCACATGAAAGACGTATGCTTTCCTTCTTGAGAAGTGTTTTGAAAGACGTTCACAGAGTGAATCTGCAAAGCCTTTTTACTGTCGTTGGTTTTAAACGTGTTTTCAGTGGAATTTCTGTCAAACGCAAGACACGAGATTTGCTGTTAAAGAATTGAATGTACAGAATGCAAACAAACACTTCCCTACAAGTGAATCGCCTAACCGTGCAACTCAGTTCTAAAAACTGAATAAAATGCAGTTTTCACTCACATGAAAGACGTATGCTTTCCTTCTTGAGAAGTGTTTTCAAAGACGTTCACAGAGTGATTCTGCAAAGCCTTTTTATTGACGTTGGTTTTAAACGTGTTTTCAGTGGAATTTCTGTCAAACGCAAGACACGAGATTTGCTGTTAAAGAATTGAATGTACAGAACACAAACAAACTCTTCCCTACAAGTGATTCGCCTAACCGTGCAACCAGTTCTAAAAACTGAATAGAATGCAGTTTTCACGCAGATGAAAGACATATGCTTTCCTTCTAGAGAAGCGTTTTCAAAGACATTCACAGAGTGATTCTACAAAGCCTTTTTACTGACGTTGGCTTTTAAACGTGTTTTCAGTGGAATTTCTGTCAAACGCAAGACACGAGATTTGCTTTTGAGGAATTGAACATACAGAATGCAAACAAAAATTTCCCTACAAGTGAATCGCCTAACCATGCAACTCAGTTCTAAAAACTGAATAGAATGCAGTTTTCACTCACATGAAAGACGTATGCTTTCCTTCTTGAGAAGTGTTTTCAAAGACGTTCACAGAGTGATTCTGCAAAGCCTTTTTATTGCCGTTGCTTTTAAACGTGTTTTCAGTGGAATTTCTGTCAAACGCAAGACACGAGATTTGCTGTTAAAGAATTGAATGTACAGACCGCAAACAAACACTTCCCTACAAGTGAATCGCCTAACCATGCAACTCAGTTCTAAAAACTGAATAGAATGCAGTTTCCACTCACATGAAAGACATATGCTTTCCGTCTTGAGAAGTGTTTTCAAAGACGTTCACAGAGTGATTCTGCAAAGCCTTTTTACTGACGTTGGTTTTAAACGTGTTTTCAGTGGAATTTCTGTCAAACGCAAGACACGAGATTTGCTATTAAAGAATTGAATGTACAGAACGCAAACAAACACTTCCCTACAAGTGAATCGCCTAACCATGCAACTCAGTTCTAAAAATTGAATAGAATACAGTTTTCACGCAGACGAAAGACGTATGCTTTCCTTCTAGAGAAGTGTTTTCAAAGACATTCACAGAGTGATTCTACAAAGCCTTTTTACTGACGTTGGCTTTTAAACGTGTTTTCAGTGGAATTTCTGTCAAATGCAAGACACGAGATTTGCTATTAAAGAATTGAATGTACAGAACGCAAACAAACACTTCCCTACAAGTGAATCGCCTAACCATGCAACTCAGTTCTAAAAACTGAATAGAATGCAGTTTTCACTCACATGAACGACGTATGCTTTCCTTCTTGAGAAGTGTTTTGAAAGACGTTCACAGAGTGATTCTGCAAAGCCTTTTTACTGTCGTTGGTTTTAAACGTGTTTTCAGTGGAATTTCTGTCAAACGCAAGACACGAGATTTGCTGTTAAAGAATTGAATGTACAGAATGCAAACAAACACTTCCCTACAAGTGAATCGCCTAACTGTGCAACTCAGTTCTCAAAACTGAATAAAATGCAGTTTTCACTCAGATGAAAGACGTATGCTTTCCTTCTTGAGAAGTGTTTTCAAAGACGTTCACAGAGTGATTCTGCAAAGCCTTTTTATTGACGTTGGTTTTAAACGTGTTTTCAGTGGAATTTCTGTCAAACGCAAGACACGAGATTTGCTGTTAAAGAATTGAATGTACAGAACACAAACAAACTCTTCCCTACAAGTGATTCGCCTAACCGTGCAACCAGTTCTAAAAACTGAATAGAATGCTGTTTTCACGCAGATGAAAGACATATGCTTTCCTTCTTGAGAAGTGTTTTGAAAGACGTTCACAGAGTGATTCTGCAAAGCCTTTTTATTGACTTTGGTTTTAAACGTGTTTTCAGTGGAATTTCTGTCAAACGCAAGACACGAGATTTGCTGTTAAAGAATTGAATATACAGAACGCAAACAAACAATTCCCTACAAGTCAATCGCCTAACCATGCAACTCAGTTCTAAAAACTGAATAGAATGCAGTTTTCACTCAGATGAAAGACGTATGCTTCCCTTCTAGAGAAGTGTTTTCAAAGACATTCACAGAGTGATTCTACAAAGCCTTTTTACTGATGTTGGCTTTTAAACGTTTTTTCAGTGGAATTTCTCTCAAATGCAAGACACGAGATTTGCTATTAAAGAATTGAACATACAGAATGCAAACAAACACTTCCCTACAAGTGAATCGCCTAACCATGCAAATCAGTTCTAAAAACTGAATAGAATGCAGTTTTCACTCACATGAAAGACATATGCTCTCCTTCTAGAGAAGTGTTTTCAAAGACATTCACAGAGTGATTCTACAAAGCCTTTTTACTGACGTTGGCTTTTAAACGTATTTTAAGTGGAATTTGTGTCAAACGCAAGACACGAGATTTGCTTTTGAGGAATTGAACATACAGAATGCAAACAAAAACTTCCCTACAAGTGAATCGCCTAACCATGCAACTCAGTTCTAAAAACTGAATAGAATGCAGTTTTCACTCACATGAAAGACGTATGCTTTCCTTCTTGAGAAGTGTTTTGAAAGACGTTCACAGAGTGATTCTGCAAAGCCTTTTTACTGACGTTGGTTTTAAACGTGTTTTCAGTGGAATTTCTGTCAAACCCAAGACACGAGATTCGCTGTTAAAGAATTGAATGTACAGAACGCAAACAAACACTTCCCTACAAGTGAATCGCCTAACCATGCAACTCAGTTCTAAAAACTGAATAGAATGCAGTTTTCACTCACATGAAATACATATGCTTTCCGTCTTGAGTAGTGTTTTCAAAGACGTTCACAGAGTGATTCTGCAAAGCCTTTTTATTGCCGTTGCTTTTAAACGTGTTTTCAGTGGAATTTCTGTCAAACGCAAGACACGAGATTTGCTGTTAAAGAATTGAATGTACAGAACTCAAACAAACACTTCCCTACAAGTGAATCGCCTAACCATGCAACTCAGTTCTAAAAACTGAATAGAATGCAGTTTTCACTCACATGAAAGACATATGCTTTCCGTCTTGAGAAGTGTTTTCAAAGACGTTCACAGAGTGATTCTGCAAAGCCTTTTTACTGACATTGGTTTTAAACGTGTTTTCAGTGGAATTTCTGTCAAACGCAAGACACGAGATTTGCTATTAAAGAATTGAATGTACAGAACGCAAACAAACACTTCCCTACAAGTGAATCGCCTAACCATGCAACTCAGTTCTAAAAATTGAATAGAATACAGTTTTCACTCAGAGAAAGACGTATGATTTCCTTCTAGAGAAGTGTTTTCAAAGACATTCACAGAGTGATTCTACAAAGCCTTTTTACTGACGTTGGCTTTTAAAAGTGTTTTCAGTGGAATTTCTTTCGAAAGCAAGACACGAGATTTGCTGTTAAAGAATTGAATGTACAGAACGCAAACAAACTCTTCCCTACAAGTGATTCGCCTAACCGTGCAACCAGTTCTAAAAACTGAATAGAATGCAGTTTTCACGCAGATGAAAGACATATGCTTTCCTTCTAGAGAAGCGTTTTCAAAGACATTCACAGAGTGATTCTACAAAGCCTTTTTACTGACGTTGGCTTTTAAACGTGTTTTCAGTGGAATTTCTGTCAAACGCAAGACACGAGATTTGCTGTTAAAGAATTGAATGTACAGAATGCATACAAACACTTCCCTACATGTGAATCGCCTAACCATGCAACTCAGTTCTAAAAACTGAATAGAATGCAGTTTTAACTCACATGAAAGACATATGCTTTCCTTCTTGAGAAGCGTTTTCAAAGACATTCACAGAGTGATTCTACAAAGCCTTTTTACTGACGTTGGCTTTTAAACGTGTTTTCAGTGGAATTTCTGTCAAACGCAAGACACGAGATTTGCTGTTAAAGAATTGAATGTACAGAATGCATACAAACACTTCCCTACATGTGAATCGCCTAACCATGCAACTCAGTTCTAAAAACTGAATAGAATGCAGTTTTAACTCACAAGAAAGACATATGCTTTCCTTCTTGAGAAGTGTTTTGAAAGACGTTCACAGAGTGATTCTGCAAAGCCTTTTTACTTACGTTGGTTTTAAATGTGTTTTCAGTGGAATTTCTGTCAAAGGTGAGACACGAGATTTGTTGTAAAGAATTGAATGTACAGAACGCAAACAAACACTTCCCTACAAGAGAATCACCTAACCGCGCAACTCAGTTCTAAAAACTGAATAGAATGCAGTTTTCACTCACATGAAAGACGTATGCTTTCCGTCTTGAGAAGTGTTTTCAAAGACGTTCACAGAGTGATTCTGCAAAGCCTTTTTACTGACGTTGTTTTTAAACGTGTTTTCAGTTGAATTTCTGTGAAACGCAAGACACGAGATTTGCTGTTAAAGAATTGAATGTACAGAACACAAACAAACTCTTCCCTACAAGTGATTCGCCTAACCGTGCAACCAGTTCTAAAAACTGAATAGAATGCAGTTTTCACGCAGATGAAAGACATATGCTTTCCTTCTAGAGAAGCGTTTTCAAAGACATTCACAGAGTGATTCTACAAAGCCTTTTTACTGACGTTGGCTTTTAAACGTGTTTTCAGTGGAATTTCTGTCAAACGCAAGACACGAGATTTGCTGTTAAAGAATTGAATGTACAGACCGCAAACAAACACTTCCCTACAAGTGAATCGCCTAACCATGCAACTCAGTTCTAAAAACTGAATAGAATGCAGTTTCCACTCACATGAAAGACATATGCTTTCCGTCTTGAGAAGTGTTTTCAAAGACGTTCACAGAGTGATTCTGCAAAGCCTTTTTACTGACGTTGGTTTTAAACGTGTTTTCAGTGGAATTTCTGTCAAACGCAAGACACGAGATTTGCTATTAAAGAATTGAATGTACAGAACGCAAACAAACACTTCCCTACAAGTGAATCGCCTAACCATGCAACTCAGTTCTAAAAATTGAATAGAATACAGTTTTCACGCAGACAAAAGACGTATGCTTTCCTTCTAGAGAAGTGTTTTCAAAGACATTCACAGAGTGATTCTACAAAGCCTTTTTACTGACGTTGGCTTTTAAACGTGTTTTCAGTGGAATTTCTGTCAAATGCAAGACACGAGATTTGCTATTAAAGAATTGAATGTACAGAACGCAAACAAACACTTCCCTACAAGTGAATCGCCTAACCATGCAACTCAGTTCTAAAAACTGAATAGAATGCAGTTTTCACTCACATGAAAGACGTATGCTTTCCTTCTTGAGAAGTGTTTTGAAAGACGTTCACAGAGTGATTCTGCAAAGCCTTTTTACTGTCGTTGGTTTTAAACGTGTTTTCAGTGGAATTTCTGTCAAACGCAAGACACGAGATTTGCTGTTAAAGAATTGAATGTACAGAATGCAAACAAACACTTCCCTACAAGTGAATCGCCTAACTGTGCAACTCAGTTCTCAAAACTGAATAAAATGCAGTTTTCACTCAGATGAAAGACGTATGCTTTCCTTCTTGAGAAGTGTTTTCAAAGACGTTCACAGAGTGATTCTGCAAAGCCTTTTTACTGACGTTGGTTTTAAACGTGTTTTCAGTGGAATTTCTGTCAAACCCAAGACACGAGATTTGCTGTTAAAGAATTGAATGTACAGAACGCAAACAAACACTTCCCTACAAGTGCATCGCCTAACCATGCAACTCAGTTCTAAAAACTGAATAGAATGCAGTTTTCACTCACATGAAAGACATATGCTTTCCGTCTTGAGTAGTGTTTTCAAAGACGTTCACAGAGTGATTCTGCAAAGCCTTTTTATTGCCGTTGCTTTTAAACGTGTTTTCAGTGGAATTTCTGTCAAACGTAAGACACGAGATTTGCTGTTAAAGAATTGAATGTAGAGACCGCAAACAAACACTTCCCTACAAGTGAATCGCCTAACCATGCAACTCAGTTCTAAAAACTGAATAGAATGCAGTTTCCACTCACATGAAAGACATATGCTTTCCGTCTTGAGAAGTGTTTTCAAAGACATTCACAGAGTGATTCTACAAAGCCTTTTTACTGACGTTGGCTTTTAAACGTGATTTCACTGGAATTTCTGTCAAACGCAAGACACGAGATTTGCTGTTAAAGATTTGAACATACAGAATGCATACAAACACTTCCCTACAAGTGAATCGCCTAACCATGCAACTCACTTCTAAAAACTGAATAGAATGCAGTTTTCACTCACATGAAAGACGTATGCTTTCCTTCTTGAGAAGTGTTTTGAAAGACGTTCACAGAGTGAATCTGCAAAGCCTTTTTACTGTCGTTGGTTTTAAACGTGTTTTCAGTGGAATTTCTGTCAAACGCAAGACACGAGATTTGCTGTTAAAGAATTGAATGTACAGAATGCAAACAAACACTTCCCTACAAGTGAATCGCCTAACCGTGCAACTCAGTTCTAAAAACTGAATAAAATGCAGTTTTCACTCACATGAAAGACGTATGCTTTCCTTCTTGAGAAGTGTTTTCAAAGACGTTCACAGAGTGATTCTGCAAAGCCTTTTTATTGACGTTGGTTTTAAACGTGTTTTCAGTGGAATTTCTGTCAAACGCAAGACACGAGATTTGCTGTTAAAGAATTGAATGTACAGAACACAAACAAACTCTTCCCTACAAGTGATTCGCCTAACCGTGCAACCAGTTCTAAAAACTGAATAGAATGCAGTTTTCACGCAGATGAAAGACATATGCTTTCCTTCTAGAGAAGCGTTTTCAAAGACATTCACAGAGTGATTCTACAAAGCCTTTTTACTGACGTTGGCTTTTAAACGTGTTTTCAGTGGAATTTCTGTCAAACGCAAGACACGAGATTTGCTTTTGAGGAATTGAACATACAGAATGCAAACAAAAATTTCCCTACAAGTGAATCGCCTAACCATGCAACTCAGTTCTAAAAACTGAATAGAATGCAGTTTTCACTCACATGAAAGACGTATGCTTTCCTTCTTGAGAAGTGTTTTCAAAGACGTTCACAGAGTGATTCTGCAAAGCCTTTTTATTGCCGTTGCTTTTAAACGTGTTTTCAGTGGAATTTCTGTCAAACGCAAGACACGAGATTTGCTGTTAAAGAATTGAATGTACAGACCGCAAACAAACACTTCCCTACAAGTGAATCGCCTAACCATGCAACTCAGTTCTAAAAACTGAATAGAATGCAGTTTCCACTCACATGAAAGACATATGCTTTCCGTCTTGAGAAGTGTTTTCAAAGACGTTCACAGAGTGATTCTGCAAAGCCTTTTTACTGACGTTGGTTTTAAACGTGTTTTCAGTGGAATTTCTGTCAAACGCAAGACACGAGATTTGCTATTAAAGAATTGAATGTACAGAACGCAAACAAACACTTCCCTACAAGTGAATCGCCTAACCATGCAACTCAGTTCTAAAAATTGAATAGAATACAGTTTTCACGCAGACGAAAGACGTATGCTTTCCTTCTAGAGAAGTGTTTTCAAAGACATTCACAGAGTGATTCTACAAAGCCTTTTTACTGACGTTGGCTTTTAAACGTGTTTTCAGTGGAATTTCTCTCAAATGCAAGACACGAGATTTGCTATTAAAGAATTGAATGTACAGAACGCAAACAAACACTTCCCTACAAGTGAATCGCCTAACCATGCAACTCAGTTCTAAAAACTGAATAGAATGCAGTTTTCACTCACATGAACGACGTATGCTTTCCTTCTTGAGAAGTGTTTTGAAAGACGTTCACAGAGTGATTCTGCAAAGCCTTTTTACTGTCGTTGGTTTTAAACGTGTTTTCAGTGGAATTTCTGTCAAACGCAAGACACGAGATTTGCTGTTAAAGAATTGAATGTACAGAATGCAAACAAACACTTCCCTACAAGTGAATCGCCTAACTGTGCAACTCAGTTCTCAAAACTGAATAAAATGCAGTTTTCACTCAGATGAAAGACGTATGCTTTCCTTCTTGAGAAGTGTTTTCAAAGACGTTCACAGAGTGATTCTGCAAAGCCTTTTTATTGACGTTGGTTTTAAACGTGTTTTCAGTGGAATTTCTGTCAAACGCAAGACACGAGATTTGCTGTTAAAGAATTGAATGTACAGAACACAAACAAACTCTTCCCTACAAGTGATTCGCCTAACCGTGCAACCAGTTCTAAAAACTGAATAGAATGCTGTTTTCACGCAGATGAAAGACATATGCTTTCCTTCTTGAGAAGTGTTTTGAAAGACGTTCACAGAGTGATTCTGCAAAGCCTTTTTATTGACTTTGGTTTTAAACGTGTTTTCAGTGGAATTTCTGTCAAACGCAAGACACGAGATTTGCTGTTAAAGAATTGAATATACAGAACGCAAACAAACAATTCCCTACAAGTCAATCGCCTAACCATGCAACTCAGTTCTAAAAACTGAATAGAATGCAGTTTTCACTCAGATGAAAGACGTATGCTTCCCTTCTAGAGAAGTGTTTTCAAAGACATTCACAGAGTGATTCTACAAAGCCTTTTTACTGATGTTGGCTTTTAAACGTTTTTTCAGTGGAATTTCTCTCAAATGCAAGACACGAGATTTGCTATTAAAGAATTGAACATACAGAATGCAAACAAACACTTCCCTACAAGTGAATCGCCTAACCATGCAAATCAGTTCTAAAAACTGAATAGAATGCAGTTTTCACTCACATGAAAGACATATGCTCTCCTTCTAGAGAAGTGTTTTCAAAGACATTCACAGAGTGATTCTACAAAGCCTTTTTACTGACGTTGGCTTTTAAACGTATTTTAAGTGGAATTTGTGTCAAACGCAAGACACGAGATTTGCTTTTGAGGAATTGAACATACAGAATGCAAACAAAAACTTCCCTACAAGTGAATCGCCTAACCATGCAACTCAGTTCTAAAAACTGAATAGAATGCAGTTTTCACTCACATGAAAGACGTATGCTTTCCTTCTTGAGAAGTGTTTTGAAAGACGTTCACAGAGTGATTCTGCAAAGCCTTTTTACTGACGTTGGTTTTAAACGTGTTTTCAGTGGAATTTCTGTCAAACCCAAGACACGAGATTCGCTGTTAAAGAATTGAATGTACAGAACGCAAACAAACACTTCCCTACAAGTGAATCGCCTAACCATGCAACTCAGTTCTAAAAACTGAATAGAATGCAGTTTTCACTCACATGAAATACATATGCTTTCCGTCTTGAGTAGTGTTTTCAAAGACGTTCACAGAGTGATTCTGCAAAGCCTTTTTATTGCCGTTGCTTTTAAACGTGTTTTCAGTGGAATTTCTGTCAAACGCAAGACACGAGATTTGCTGTTAAAGAATTGAATGTACAGAACTCAAACAAACACTTCCCTACAAGTGAATCGCCTAACCATGCAACTCAGTTCTAAAAACTGAATAGAATGCAGTTTTCACTCACATGAAAGACATATGCTTTCCGTCTTGAGAAGTGTTTTCAAAGACGTTCACAGAGTGATTCTGCAAAGCCTTTTTACTGACATTGGTTTTAAACGTGTTTTCAGTGGAATTTCTGTCAAACGCAAGACACGAGATTTGCTATTAAAGAATTGAATGTACAGAACGCAAACAAACACTTCCCTACAAGTGAATCGCCTAACCATGCAACTCAGTTCTAAAAATTGAATAGAATACAGTTTTCACTCAGAGAAAGACGTATGATTTCCTTCTAGAGAAGTGTTTTCAAAGACATTCACAGAGTGATTCTACAAAGCCTTTTTACTGACGTTGGCTTTTAAAAGTGTTTTCAGTGGAATTTCTTTCGAAAGCAAGACACGAGATTTGCTGTTAAAGAATTGAATGTACAGAACGCAAACAAACTCTTCCCTACAAGTGATTCGCCTAACCGTGCAACCAGTTCTAAAAACTGAATAGAATGCAGTTTTCACGCAGATGAAAGACATATGCTTTCCTTCTAGAGAAGCGTTTTCAAAGACATTCACAGAGTGATTCTACAAAGCCTTTTTACTGACGTTGGCTTTTAAACGTGTTTTCAGTGGAATTTCTGTCAAACGCAAGACACGAGATTTGCTGTTAAAGAATTGAATGTACAGAATGCATACAAACACTTCCCTACATGTGAATCGCCTAACCATGCAACTCAGTTCTAAAAACTGAATAGAATGCAGTTTTAACTCACATGAAAGACATATGCTTTCCTTCTTGAGAAGCGTTTTCAAAGACATTCACAGAGTGATTCTACAAAGCCTTTTTACTGACGTTGGCTTTTAAACGTGTTTTCAGTGGAATTTCTGTCAAACGCAAGACACGAGATTTGCTGTTAAAGAATTGAATGTACAGAGTGCATACAAACACTTCCCTACATGTGAATCGCCTAACCATGCAACTCAGTTCTAAAAACTGAATAGAATGCAGTTTTAACTCACAAGAAAGACATATGCTTTCCTTCTTGAGAAGTGTTTTGAAAGACGTTCACAGAGTGATTCTGCAAAGCCTTTTTACTTACGTTGGTTTTAAATGTGTTTTCAGTGGAATTTCTGTCAAAGGTGAGACACGAGATTTGTTGTAAAGAATTGAATGTACAGAACGCAAACAAACACTTCCCTACAAGAGAATCACCTAACCGCGCAACTCAGTTCTAAAAACTGAATAGAATGCAGTTTTCACTCACATGAAAGACGTATGCTTTCCGTCTTGAGAAGTGTTTTCAAAGACGTTCACAGAGTGATTCTGCAAAGCCTTTTTACTGACGTTGTTTTTAAACGTGTTTTCAGTTGAATTTCTGTGAAACGCAAGACACGAGATTTGCTGTTAAAGAATTGAATGTACAGAACACAAACAAACTCTTCCCTACAAGTGATTCGCCTAACCGTGCAACCAGTTCTAAAAACTGAATAGAATGCAGTTTTCACGCAGATGAAAGACATATGCTTTCCTTCTAGAGAAGCGTTTTCAAAGACATTCACAGAGTGATTCTACAAAGCCTTTTTACTGACGTTGGCTTTTAAACGTGTTTTCAGTGGAATTTCTGTCAAACGCAAGACACGAGATTTGCTTTTGAGGAATTGAACATACAGAATGCAAACAAAAATTTCCCTACAAGTGAATCGCCTAACCATGCAACTCAGTTCTAAAAACTGAATAGAATGCAGTTTTCACTCACATGAAAGACGTATGCTTTCCTTCTTGAGAAGTGTTTTCAAAGACGTTCACAGAGTGATTCTGCAAAGCCTTTTTATTGCCGTTGCTTTTAAACGTGTTTTCAGTGGAATTTCTGTCAAACGCAAGACACGAGATTTGCTGTTAAAGAATTGAATGTACAGACCGCAAACAAACACTTCCCTACAAGTGAATCGCCTAACCATGCAACTCAGTTCTAAAAACTGAATAGAATGCAGTTTCCACTCACATGAAAGACATATGCTTTCCGTCTTGAGAAGTGTTTTCAAAGACGTTCACAGAGTGATTCTGCAAAGCCTTTTTACTGACGTTGGTTTTAAACGTGTTTTCAGTGGAATTTCTGTCAAACGCAAGACACGAGATTTGCTATTAAAGAATTGAATGTACAGAACGCAAACAAACACTTCCCTACAAGTGAATCGCCTAACCATGCAACTCAGTTCTAAAAATTGAATAGAATACAGTTTTCACGCAGACAAAAGACGTATGCTTTCCTTCTAGAGAAGTGTTTTCAAAGACATTCACAGAGTGATTCTACAAAGCCTTTTTACTGACGTTGGCTTTTAAACGTGTTTTCAGTGGAATTTCTGTCAAATGCAAGACACGAGATTTGCTATTAAAGAATTGAATGTACAGAACGCAAACAAACACTTCCCTACAAGTGAATCGCCTAACCATGCAACTCAGTTCTAAAAACTGAATAGAATGCAGTTTTCACTCACATGAAAGACGTATGCTTTCCTTCTTGAGAAGTGTTTTGAAAGACGTTCACAGAGTGATTCTGCAAAGCCTTTTTACTGTCGTTGGTTTTAAACGTGTTTTCAGTGGAATTTCTGTCAAACGCAAGACACGAGATTTGCTGTTAAAGAATTGAATGTACAGAATGCAAACAAACACTTCCCTACAAGTGAATCGCCTAACTGTGCAACTCAGTTCTCAAAACTGAATAAAATGCAGTTTTCACTCAGATGAAAGACGTATGCTTTCCTTCTTGAGAAGTGTTTTCAAAGACGTTCACAGAGTGATTCTGCAAAGCCTTTTTATTGACGTTGGTTTTAAACGTGTTTTCAGTGGAATTTCTGTCAAACGCAAGACACGAGATTTGCTGTTAAAGAATTGAATGTACAGAACACAAACAAACTCTTCCCTACAAGTGATTCGCCTAACCGTGCAACCAGTTCTAAAAACTGAATAGAATGCTGTTTTCACGCAGATGAAAGACATATGCTTTCCTTCTTGAGAAGTGTTTTGAAAGACGTTCACAGAGTGATTCTGCAAAGCCTTTTTATTGACTTTGGTTTTAAACGTGTTTTCAGTGGAATTTCTGTCAAACGCAAGACACGAGATTTGCTGTTAAAGAATTGAATATACAGAACGCAAACAAACAATTCCCTACAAGTCAATCGCCTAACCATGCAACTCAGTTCTAAAAACTGAATAGAATGCAGTTTTCACTCAGATGAAAGACGTATGCTTCCCTTCTAGAGAAGTGTTTTCAAAGACATTCACAGAGTGATTCTACAAAGCCTTTTTACTGATGTTGGCTTTTAAACGTTTTTTCAGTGGAATTTCTCTCAAATGCAAGACACGAGATTTGCTATTAAAGAATTGAACATACAGAATGCAAACAAACACTTCCCTACAAGTGAATCGCCTAACCATGCAAATCAGTTCTAAAAACTGAATAGAATGCAGTTTTCACTCACATGAAAGACATATGCTCTCCTTCTAGAGAAGTGTTTTCAAAGACATCACAGAGTGATTCTACAAAGCCTTTTTACTGACGTTGGCTTTTAAACGTATTTTCAGTGGAATTTGTGTCAAACGCAAGACACGAGATTTGCTTTTGAGGAATTGAACATACAGAATGCAAACAAAAACTTCCCTACAAGTGAATCGCCTAACCATGCAACTCAGTTCTAAAAACTGAATAGAATGCAGTTTTCACTCACATGAAAGACGTATGCTTTCCTTCTTGAGAAGTGTTTTGAAAGACGTTCACAGAGTGATTCTGCAAAGCCTTTTTACTGACGTTGGTTTTAAACGTGTTTTCAGTGGAATTTCTGTCAAACCCAAGACACGAGATTCGCTGTTAAAGAATTGAATGTACAGAACGCAAACAAACACTTCCCTACAAGTGAATCGCCTAACCATGCAACTCAGTTCTAAAAACTGAATAGAATGCAGTTTTCACTCACATGAAATACATATGCTTTCCGTCTTGAGTAGTGTTTTCAAAGACGTTCACAGAGTGATTCTGCAAAGCCTTTTTATTGCCGTTGCTTTTAAACGTGTTTTCAGTGGAATTTCTGTCAAACGCAAGACACGAGATTTGCTGTTAAAGAATTGAATGTACAGAACTCAAACAAACACTTCCCTACAAGTGAATCGCCTAACCATGCAACTCAGTTCTAAAAACTGAATAGAATGCAGTTTTCACTCACATGAAAGACATATGCTTTCCGTCTTGAGAAGTGTTTTCAAAGACGTTCACAGAGTGATTCTGCAAAGCCTTTTTACTGACATTGGTTTTAAACGTGTTTTCAGTGGAATTTCTGTCAAACGCAAGACACGAGATTTGCTATTAAAGAATTGAATGTACAGAACGCAAACAAACACTTCCCTACAAGTGAATCGCCTAACCATGCAACTCAGTTCTAAAAATTTAATAGAATACAGTTTTCACTCAGAGAAAGACGTATGATTTCCTTCTAGAGAAGTGTTTTCAAAGACATTCACAGAGTGATTCTACAAACCTTTTTTTACTGACGTTGGCTTTTAAAAGTGTTTTCAGTGCAATTTCTGTCAAACGCAAGACACGAGATTTGCTGTTAAAGAATTGATTATACAGAACGCAAACAAACACTTCCCTACAAGTGAAACGCCTAACCATGCAACTCAGTTCTAAAAACTGAATAGAATGCAGTTTTCACTCAGATGAAATACGTATGCTTTAGTTCTTGAGAAGTGTTTTCAAAGACTTTCACAGAGTGATTCTGCAAAGCCTTTTTAATGACGTTGGCTTTTAAAAGTGTTTTCAGTGGAAATTCTTTCGAACGCAAGACACGAGATTTGCTGTTAAAGAATTGAATGTACAGAACGCAAACAAACTCTTCCCTACAAGTGATTCGCCTAACCGTGCAACCAGTTCTAAAAACTGAATAGAATGCAGTTTTCACGCAGATGAAAGACATATGCTTTCCTTCTAGAGAAGCGTTTTCAAAGACATTCACAGAGTGATTCTACAAAGCCTTTTTACTGACGTTGGCTTTTAAACGTGTTTTCAGTGGAATTTCTGTCAAACGCAAGACACGAGATTTGCTGTTAAAGAATTGAATGTACAGAATGCATACAAACACTTCCCTACATGTGAATCGCCTAACCATGCAACTCAGTTCTAAAAACTGAATAGAATGCAGTTTTAACTCACATGAAAGACATATGCTTTCCTTCTTGAGAAGCGTTTTCAAAGACATTCACAGAGTGATTCTACAAAGCCTTTTTACTGACGTTGGCTTTTAAACGTGTTTTCAGTGGAATTTCTGTCAAACGCAAGACACGAGATTTGCTGTTAAAGAATTGAATGTACAGAATGCATACAAACACTTCCCTACATGTGAATCGCCTAACCATGCAACTCAGTTCTAAAAACTGAATAGAATGCAGTTTTAACTCACAAGAAAGACATATGCTTTCCTTCTTGAGAAGTGTTTTGAAAGACGTTCACAGAGTGATTCTGCAAAGCCTTTTTACTTACGTTGGTTTTAAATGTGTTTTCAGTGGAATTTCTGTCAAAGGTGAGACACGAGATTTGCTGTAAAGAATTGAATGTACAGAACGCAAACAAACACTTCCCTACAAGAGAATCACCTAACCGTGCAACTCAGTTCTAAAAACTGAATAGAATGCAGTTTTCACTCACATGAAAGACGTTTGCTTTCCTTCTTGAGAAGTGTTTTCAAAGACGTTCACAGAGTGATTCTGCAAAGCCTTTTTATTGACGTTGGTTTTAAACGTGTTTTCAGTGGAATTTCTGTCAAACGCAAGACACAAGATTTGCTGTTAAAGAATTGAACATACAGAATGCAAACAAACACTTCCCTACAAGTGAATCGCCTAACCATGCAACTTAGTTCTAAAAACTGAATAGAATGCAGTTTTCACTCACATGAAAGACGTATGCTTTCCGTCTTGAGAAGTGTTTTCAAAGACGTTCACAGAGTGATTCTGCAAAGCCTTTTTACTGACGTTGTTTTTAAACGTGTTTTCAGTTGAATTTCTGTGAAACGCAAGACACGAGATTTGCTGTTAAAGAATTGAATGTACAGAACGCAAACAAACACTTCCCTACAAGTGAATCGCCTAACCGTGCAACTCAGTTCTAAAAACTGAATAAAATGCAGTTTTCACTCAGATGAAAGACGTATGCTTTCCTTCTTGAGAACTGTTTTCAAAGACGTTCACAGAGTGATTCTGCAAAGCCTTTTTATTGACGTTGGTTTTAAACGTGTTTTCAGTGGAATTTCTGTCAAATGCAAGACACGAGATTTGCTGTTAAAGAATTGAATATACAGAACGCAAACAAACAATTCCCTACAAGTGAATCGCCTAACCATGCAACTCAGTTCTAAAAACTGAATAGAATGCAGTTTTCACGCACATGAAAGACGTATGCTTCCCTTCTAGAGAAGTGTTTTCAAAGACATTCACAGAGTGATTCTACAAAGCCTTTTTACTGATGTTGGCTTTTAAACGTGTTTTCAGTGGAATTTCTCTCAAATGCAAGACACGAGATTTGCTATTAAAGAATTGAACATACAGAATGCAAACAAACACTTCCCTACAAGTGAATCGCCTAACCATGCAAATCAGTTCTAAAAACTGAATAGAATGCAGTTTTCACTCACATGAAAGACATATGCTTTCCTTCTAGAGAAGTGTTTTCAAAGACATTCACAGAGTGATTCTACAAAGCCTTTTTACTGACGTTGGCTTTTAAATGTATTTTCAGTGGAATTTGTGTCAAACGCAAGACACGAGATTTGCTTTTGTGGAATTGAACATACAGAATGCAAACAAAAACTTCCCTACAAGTGAATCGCCTAACCATGCAACTCAGTTCTAAAAACTGAATAGAATGCAGTTTTCACTCACATGAAAGACGTATGCTTTCCTTCTTGAGAAGTGTTTTGAAAGACGTTCACAGAGTGATTCTGCAAAGCCTTTTTACTGACATTGGTTTTAAACGTGTTTTCAGTGGAATTTCTGTCAAACCCAAGACACGAGATTCGCTGTTAAAGAATTGAATGTACAGAACGCAAACAAACACTTCCCTACAAGTGAATCGCCTAACCATGCAACTCAGTTCTAAAAACTGAATAGAATACAGTTTTCACTCACATGAAAGACATATGCTTTCCGTCTTGAGTAGTGTTTTCAAATTCGTTCACAGAGTGATTCTGCAAAGCCTTTTTATTGCCGTTGCTTTTAAACGTGTTTTCAGTGGAATTTCTGTCAATCGCAAGACATGAGATTTGCTGTTAAAGAATTGAATGTACAGAACGCAAACAAACACTTCTTTACAAGTGAATCGCCTAACCATGCAACTCAGTTCTAAAAACTGAATAAAATGCAGTTTTCACTCACATGAAAGACGTATGCTTTCCTTCTTGAGAAGTGTTTTCAAAGACGTTCACAGAGTGATTCTGCAAAGCCTTTTTATTGACGTTGGTTTTAAACGTGTTTTCAGTGGAATTTCTGTCAAACGCAAGACACGAGATTTGCTGTTAAAGAATTGAACATACAGAATGCATACAAACACTTCCCTACATGTGAATCGCCTAACCATGCAACTCAGTTCTAAAAACTGAATAGAATGCAGTTTTAACTCACATGAAAGACGTTTGCTTTCCTTCTTGAGAAGTGTTTTCAAAGACGTTCACAGAGTGATTCTGCAAAGCCTTTTTATTGATGTTGGTTTTAAACGTGTTTTCAGTGGAATTTCTGTCAAACGCAAGACACAAGATTTGCTGTTAAAGAATTGAACATACAGAATGCAAACAAACACTTCCCTACAAGTGAATCGCCTAACCATGCAACTTAGTTCTAAAAACTGAATAGAATGCAGTTTTCACTCACATGAAAGACGTATGCTTTCCTTCTTGAGAACTGTTTTCAAAGACGTTCACAGAGTGATTCTGCAAAGCCTTTTTATTGACGTTGGTTTTAAACGTGTTTTCATTGGAATTTCTGTCAAATGCAAGACACGAGATTTGCTGTTAAAGAATTGAATATACAGAACGCAAACAAACAATTCCCTACAAGTGAATCGCCTAACCATGCAACTCAGTTCTAAAAACTGAATAGAATGCAGTTTTCACTCAGATGAAAGACGTATGCTTCCCTTCTAGTGAAGTGTTTTCAAAGACATTCACAGAGTGATTCTACAAAGCCTTTTTACTGATGTTGGCTTTTAAACGTGTTTTCAGTGGAATTTCTCTCAAATGCAAGACACGAGATTTGCTATTAAAGAATTGAACATACAGAATGCAAACAAACACTTCCCTACAAGTGAATCGCCTAACCATGCAAATCAGTTCTAAAAACTGAATAGAATGCAGTTTTCACTCACATGAAAGACATATGCTTTCCTTCTAGAGAAGTGTTTTCAAAGACATTCACAGAGTGATTCTACAAAGCCTTTTTACTGACGTTGGCTTTTAAACGTATTTTCAGTGGAATTTGTGTCAAACGCAAGACACGAGATTTGCTTTTGAGGAATTGAACATACAGAATGCAAACAAAAACTTCCCTACAAGTGAATCGCCTAACCATGCAACTCAGTTCTAAAAACTGAATAGAATGCAGTTTTCACTCACATGAAAGACGTATGCTTTCCTTCTTGAGAAGTGTTTTGAAAGACGTTCACAGAGTGATTCTGCAAAGCCTTTTTACTGACGTTGGTTTTAAACGTGTTTTCAGTGGAATTTCTGTCAAACCCAAGACACGAGATTTGCTGTTAAAGAATTGAATGTACAGAACGCAAACAAACACTTCCCTACAAGTGAATCGCCTAACCATGCAACTCAGTTCTAAAAACTGAATAGAATGCAGTTTTCACTCACATGAAAGACATATGCTTTCCGTCTTTAGTAGTGTTTTCAAAGACGTTCACAGAGTGATTCTGCAAAGCCTTTTTATTGCCGTTGCTTTTAAACGTGTTTTCAGTGGAATTTCTGTCGAACGCAAGACACGAGATTTGCTGTTAAAGAATTGAATGTACAGAACGCAAACAAACACTTCCCTACAATTGAATCGCCTAACTGTGCAACTCAGTTCTAAAAACTGAATAGAATGCAGTTTTCAATCAGATGAAAGACGTATGCTTTCCTTCTAGAGAAGTGTTTTCAAAGACATTCACAGAGTGATTCTACAAATCCTTTTTACTGACGTTTGCTTTTAAACGTGTTTTCAGTGGAATTCCTGTCAAACGCAAGACACGATATTTGCTGTTAAAGAATTGAGTATACAGAACGCAAACAAACACTTCCCTACAAGTGAATCGACTAACCATGCAACTCAGTTCTAAAAACTGAATAGAACGCAGTTTTCACTCAGATGAAATACGTATGCTTTAGTTCTTGAGAAGTGTTTTCAAAGACATTCACAGAGTGATTCTACAAATCCTTTTTACTGCCGTTGGCTTTTAAACGTGTTTTCAGTGGAATTTGTGTCAAACGCAAGACACGAGATTTGCTTTTGAGGAATTGAACATACAGAATGCAAACAGAAACTTCCCTACAAGTGAATCGCCTAACCATGCAACTCAGTTCTAAAAACTGAATAGAATGCAGTTTTCACTCACATGAAAGACGTATGCTTTCCTTCTTGAGAAGTGTTTTGAAAGACGTTCACAGAGTGATTCTGCAAAGCCTTTTTACTGATATTGGTTTTAAACGTGTTTTCAGTGGAATTTCTGTCAAACCCAAGACACGAGATTTGCTGTTAAAGAATTGAATGTACAGAACGCAAACAAACACTTACCTACAAGTGAATCGCCTAACCGTGCAACTCAGTTCTAAAAACTGAATAGAATGCAGTTTTCACTCACATGAAAGACGTATGCTTTCCTTCTTGAGAAGTGTTTTCAAAGACGTTCACAGAGTGATTCTGCAAAGCCTTTTTATTGACGTTGGTTTTAAACGTGTTTTCAGTGGAATTTCTGTCAAACGCAAGACACGAGATTTGCTGTTAAAGAATTGAATGTACAGAACGCAAACAAACACTTCCCTACAAGAGAATCGCCTAACCGCGCAACTCAGTTCTAAAAACTGAATAGAATGCAGTTTTCACTCACATGAAAGACGTTTGCTTTCCTTCTTGAGAAGTGTTTTCAAAGACGTTCACAGAGTGATTCTGCAAAGCCTTTTTATTGACGTTGGTTTTAAACGTGTTTTCTGTGGAATTTCTGTCAAACGCAAGACACAAGATTTGCTGTTAAAGAATTGAACATACAGAATGCAAACAAACACTTCCCTACAAGTGAATCGCCTAACCATGCAACTTAGTTCTAAAAACTGAATAGAATGCAGTTTTCACTCACATGAAAGACGTATGCTTTCCGTCTTGAGAAGTGTTTTCAAAGACGTTCACAGAGTGATTCTGCAAAGTCTTTTTACTGACGTTGGTTTTAAACGTGTTTTCAGTTGAATTTCTGTCAAATGCAAGACACGAGATTTGCTGTTAAAGAATTGAATGTACAGAACGCAAACAAACACTTCCCTACAAGTGAATCGCCTAACCATGCAACTCAGTTCTAAAAATTGAATAGAATACAGTTTTCACTCAGAGAAAGACGTATGCTTTCCTTCTAGAGAAGTGTTTTCAAAGACATTCACAGAGTGATTCTACAAAGCCTTTTTTACTGACGTTGGCTTTTAAACGTGTTTTCAGTGGAATTTCTGTCAAACGCAAGACACGAGATTTGCTGTTAAAGAATTGATTATACAGAACGCAAACAAACACTTCCCTACAAGTGAATCGCCTAACCATGCAACTCAGTTCTGAAAACTGAATAGAATGCAGTTTTCACTCACATGAAAGACATATGCTTTCCTTCTAGAGAAGTGTTTTCAAAGACATTCACAGAGTGATTCTACAAAGCCTTTTTACTGACATTGGCTTTTAAAGGTGTTTTCAGTGGAATTTCTGTCAAACGCAAGACAGGAGATTTGCTGTTAAAGAATTGAATGTACAGAACGTAAAAAAACACTTCCCTACAAGTGAATCGCCTAACCGTGCAACTCAGTTCTAAAAACTGAATAGAATGCAGTTTTCACTCAGATGTAAGACGTATGCTTTAGTTCTTGAGAAGTGTTTTCAAAGATTTTCACAGAGTGATTCTGTAAAGCCTTTTTAATGACGTTGGCTTTTAAAAGTGTTTTCAGTGGAATTTCTGTCAAACGCAAGACACGAGGTTTGCTTTTGAAGAATTGAACATACAGAATGCAAACAAAAACTTCCCTACAGGTGAATCGCCTAACCATGCAACTTAGTTCTAAAAACTGAATAGAATGCAGTTTTCACTCACATGAAAGACGTATGCTTTCCGTCTTGAGAAGTGTTTTCAAAGACGTTCACAGAGTGATTCTGCAAAGCCTTTTTACTGATGTTGGTTTTAAACGTGTTTTCAGTTGAATTTCTGTCAAACGCAAGACACGAGATTTGCTGTTAAAGAATTGAATGTACAGAACGCAAACAAACACTTCCCTACAAGTGAATCGCCTAACCGTGCAACTCAGTTCTAAAAACTGAATAAAATGCAGTTTTCACTCAGATGAAAGACGTATGCTTTCCTTCTTGAGAAGTGTTTTCAAAGACGTTCACAGAGTGATTCTGCAAAGCCTTTTTATTGACTTTGGTTTTAAACGTGTTTTCAGTGGAATTTCTGTCAAATGCAAGACACGAGATTTGCTGTTAAAGAATTGAATATACAGAACGCAAACAAACAATTCCCTACAAGTGAATCGCCTAACCATGCAACTCAGTTCTAAAAACTGAATAGAATGCAGTTTTCACTCAGATGAAAGACGTATGCTTCCCTTCTAGAGAAGTGTTTTCAAAGACATTCACAGAGTGATTCTACAAAGCCTTTTTACTGATGTTGGCTTTTAAACGTGTTTTCAGTGGGTTTTCTCTCAAATGCAAGACACGAGATTTGCTATTAAAGAATTGAACATACAGAATGCAAACAAACACTTCCCTACAAGTGAATCGCCTAACCATGCAAATCAGTTCTAAAAACTGAATAGAATGCAGTTTTCACTCACATGAAAGACATATGCTCTCCTTCTAGAGAAGTGTTTTCAAAGACATTCACAGAGTGATTCTACAAAGCCTTTTTACTGACGTTGGCTTTTAAACGTATTTTCAGTGGAATTTGTGTCAAACGCAAGACACGAGATTTGCTTTTGAGGAATTGAACATACAGAATGCAAACAAAAACTTCCCTACAAGTGAATCGCCTAACCATGCAACTCAGTTCTAAAAACTGAATAGAATGCAGTTTTCACTCACATGAAAGACGTATGCTTTCCTTCTTGAGAAGTGTTTTGAAAGACGTTCACAGAGTGATTCTGCAAAGCCTTTTTACTGACGTTGGTTTTAAACGTGTTTTCAGTGGAATTTCTGTCAAACCCAAGACACGAGATTCGCTGTTAAAGAATTGAATGTACAGAACGCAAACAAACACTTCCCTAAAAGTGAATCGCCTAACCATGCAACTCAGTTCTAAAAACTGAATAGAATGCAGTTTTCACTCACATGAAATACATATGCTTTCCGGCTTGAGTAGTGTTTTCAAAGACGTTCACAGAGTGATTCTGCAAAGCCTTTTTATTGCCGTTTCTTTTAAACGTGTTTTCAGTGGAATTTCTGTCAAACGCAAGACACGAGATTTGCTGTTAAAGAATTGAATGTACAGAACTCAAACAAACACTTCCCTACAAGTGAATCGCCTAACCATGCAACTCAGTTCTAAAAACTGAATAGAATGCAGTTTTCACTCACATGAAAGACATATGCTTTCCGTCTTGAGAAGTGTTTTCAAAGACGTTCACAGAGTGATTCTGCAAAGCCTATTTACTGACGTTGGTTTTAAACGTGTTTTCAGTGGAATTTCTGTCAAACGCAAGACACGAGATTTGCTATTAAAGAATTGAATGTACAGAACGCAAACAAACACTTCCCTACAAGTGAATCGCCTAACCATGCAACTCAGTTCTAAAAATTGAATAGAATACAGTTTTCACTCAGAGAAACACGTATGATCTCCTTCTAGAGAAGTGTTTTCAAAGACATTCACAGAGTGATTCTACAAAGCCTTTTTTTACTGACGTTGGCTTTTAAACGTGTTTTCAGTGCAATTTCTGTCAAAGGCAAGACACGAGATTTGCTGTTAAAGAATTGATTATACAGAACGCAAACAAACACTTCCCTACAAGTGAATCGCCTAACCATGCAACTCAGTTCTAAAAACTGAATAGAATGCAGTTTTCACTCAGATGAAATACGTATGCTTTAGTTCTTGAGAAGTGTTTTCAAAGACTTTCACAGAGTGATTCTGCAAAGCCTTTTTAATGACGTTGGCTTTTAAAAGTGTTTTCAGTGGAATTTCTGTCGAACGCAAGACACGAGATTTGCTGTTAAAGAATTGAATGTACAGAACGCAAACAAACAATTCCCTACAAGTGATTCGCCTAACCGTGCAACCAGTTCTAAAAACTGAATAGAATGCAGTTTTCACGCAGATGAAAGACATATGCTTTCCTTCTAGAGAAGCGTTTTCAAAGACATTCACAGAGTGATTCTACAAAGCCTTTTTACTGACATTGGCTTTTAAACGTGTTTTCAGTGGAATTTCTGTCAAACGCAAGACACGAGATTTGCTGTTAAAGAATTGAATGTACAGAATGCATACAAACACTTCCCTACATGTGAATCGCCTAACCATGCAACTCAGTTCTAAAAACTGAATAGAATGCAGTTTTAACTCACATGAAAGACATATGCTTTCCTTCTTGAGAAGTGTTTTGAAAGACGTTCACAGAGTGATTCTGCAAAGCCTTTTTACTTACGTTGGTTTTAAATGTGTTTTCAGTGGAATTTCTGTCAAAGGCGAGACACGAGATTTGCTGTCAAAGAATTGAATGTACAGAACGCAAACAAACACTTCCCTACAAGAGAATCACCTAACCGCGCAACTCAGTTCTAAAAACTGAATAGAATGCAGTTTTCACTCACATGAAAGACGTTTGCTTTCCTTCTTGAGAAGTGTTTTCAAAGACGTTCACAGAGTGATTCTGCAAAGCCTTTTTATTGACGTTGGTTTTAAACGTGTTTTCAGTGGAATTTCTGTCAAACGCAAGACACAAGATTTGCTGTTAAAGAATTGAACATACAGAATGCAAACAAACACTTCCCTACAAGTGAATCGCCTAACCATGCAACTTAGTTCTAAAAACTGAATAGAATGCAGTTTTCACTCACATGAAAGACGTATGCTTTCCGTCTTGAGAAGTGTTTTCAAAGACGTTCACAGAGTGATTCTGCAAAGCCTTTTTACTGACATTGGTTTTAAACGTGTTTTCAGTTGAATTTCTGTCAAACGCAAGACACGAGATTTGCTGTTAAAGAATTGAATGGACAGAATGCAAACAAACACTTCCCTACAAGTGAATCGCCTAACCGTGCAACTCAGTTCTAAAAACTGAATAGAATGCAGTTTTCACTCAGATGAAAGACGTATGCTCTCCTTCTAGAGAAGTGTTTTCAAAGACGTTCACAGAGTGATTCTACAAAGCCTTTTTACTGACGTTGGCTTTTAAACGTATTTTCAGTGGAATTTGTGTCAAACGCAAGACACGAGATTTGCTTTTGAGGAATTGAACATACAGAATGCAAACAAAAACTTCCCTACAAGTGAATCGCCTAACCATGCAACTCAGTTCTAAAAACTGAATAGAATGCAGTTTTCACTCACATGAAAGACGTATGCTTTCCTTCTTGAGAAGTGTTTTGAAAGACGTTCACAGAGTGATTCTGCAAAGCCTTTTTACTGACGTTGGTTTTAAACGTGTTTTCAGTGGAATTTCTGTCAAACCCAAGACACGAGATTCGCTGTTAAAGAATTGAATGTACAGAACGCAAACAAACACTTCCCTACAAGTGAATCGCCTAACCATGCAACTCAGTTCTAAAAACTGAATAGAATGCAGTTTTCACTCACATGAAATACATATGCTTTCCGTCTTGAGTAGTGTTTTCAAAGACGTTCACAGAGTTATTCTGCAAAGCCTTTTTATTGCCGTTGCTTTTAAACGTGTTTTCAGTGGAATTTCTGTCAAACGCAAGACACGAGATTTGCTGTTAAAGAATTGAATGTACAGAACTCAAACAAACACTTCCCTACAAGTGAATCGCCTAACCATGCAACTCAGTTCTAAAAACTGAATAGAATGCAGTTTTCACTCACATGAAAGACATATGCTTTCCGTCTTGAGAAGTGTTTTCAAAGACGTTCACAGAGTGATTCTGCAAAGCCTTTTTACTGACATTGGTTTTAAACGTGTTTTCAGTGGAATTTCTGTCAAACGCAAGACACGAGATTTGCTATTAAAGAATTGAATGTACAGAACGCAAACAAACACTTCCCTACAAGTGAATCGCCTAACCATGCAACTCAGTTCTAAAAATTGAATAGAATACAGTTTTCACTCAGAGAAAGACGTATGATTTCCTTCTAGAGAAGTGTTTTCAAAGACATTCACAGAGTGATTCTACAAACCTTTTTTTACTGACGTTGGCTTTTAAAAGTGTTTTCAGTGCAATTTCTGTCAAACGCAAGACACGAGATTTGCTGTTAAAGAATTGATTATACAGAACGCAAACAAACACTTCCCTACAAGTGAATCGCCTAACCATGCAACTCAGTTCTAAAAACTGAATAGAATGCAGTTTTCACTCAGATGAAATACGTATGCTTTAGTTCTTGAGAAGTGTTTTCAAAGACTTTCACAGAGTGATTCTGCAAAGCCTTTTTAATGACGTTGGCTTTTAAAAGTGTTTTCAGTGGAATTTCTGTCGAAAGCAAGACACGAGATTTGCTGTTAAAGAATTGAATGTACAGAACGCAAACAAACTCTTCCCTACAAGTGATTCGCCTAACCGTGCAACCAGTTCTAAAAACTGAATAGAATGCAGTTTTCACGCAGATGAAAGACATATGCTTTCCTTCTAGAGAAGCGTTTTCAAAGACATTCACAGAGTGATTCTACAAAGCCTTTTTACTGACGTTGGCTTTTAAACGTGTTTTCAGTGGAATTTCTGTCAAACGCAAGACACGAGATTTGCTGTTAAAGAATTGAATGTACAGAATGCATACAAACACTTCCCTACATGTGAATCGCCTAACCATGCAACTCAGTTCTAAAAACTGAATAGAATGCAGTTTTAACTCACATGAAAGACATATGCTTTCCTTCTTGAGAAGCGTTTTCAAAGACATTCACAGAGTGATTCTACAAAGCCTTTTTACTGACGTTGGCTTTTAAACGTGTTTTCAGTGGAATTTCTGTCAAACGCAAGACACGAGATTTGCTGTTAAAGAATTGAATGTACAGAATGCATACAAACACTTCCCTACATGTGAATCGCCTAACCATGCAACTCAGTTCTAAAAACTGAATAGAATGCAGTTTTAACTCACAAGAAAGACATATGCTTTCCTTCTTGAGAAGTGTTTTGAAAGACGTTCACAGAGTGATTCTGCAAAGCCTTTTTACTTACGTTGGTTTTAAATGTGTTTTCAGTGGAATTTCTGTCAAAGGTGAGACACGAGATTTGCTGTAAAGAATTGAATGTACAGAACGCAAACAAACACTTCCCTACAAGAGAATCACCTAACCGCGCAACTCAGTTCTAAAAACTGAATAGAATGCAGTTTTCACTCACATGAAAGACGTTTGCTTTCCTTCTTGAGAAGTGTTTTCAAAGACGTTCACAGAGTGATTCTGCAAAGCCTTTTTATTGACGTTGGTTTTAAACGTGTTTTCAGTGGAATTTCTGTCAAACGCAAGACACAAGATTTGCTGTTAAAGAATTGAACATACAGAATGCAAACAAACACTTCCCTACAAGTGAATCGCCTAACCATGCAACTTAGTTCTAAAAACTGAATAGAATGCAGTTTTCACTCACATGAAAGACGTATGCTTTCCGTCTTGAGAAGTGTTTTCAAAGACGTTCACAGAGTGATTCTGCAAAGCCTTTTTACTGACATTGGTTTTAAACGTGTTTTCAGTTGAATTTCTGTGAAACGCAAGACACGAGATTTGCTGTTAAAGAATTGAATGTACAGAACGCAAACAAACACTTCCCTACAAGTGAATCGCCTAACCGTGCAACTCAGTTCTAAAAACTGAATAAAATGCAGTTTTCACTCAGATGAAAGACGTATGCTTTCCTTCTTGAGAACTGTTTTCAAAGACGTTCACAGAGTAATTCTGCAAAGCCTTTTTATTGACGTTGGTTTTAAACGTGTTTTCAGTGGAATTTCTGTCAAATGCAAGACACGAGATTTGCTGTTAAAGAATTGAATATACAGAACGCAAACAAACAATTCCCTACAAGTGAATCGCCTAACCATGCAACTCAGTTCTAAAAACTGAATAGAATGCAGTTTTCACGCACATGAAAGACGTATGCTTCCCTTCTAGAGAAGTGTTTTCAAAGACATTCACAGAGTGAATCTACAAAGCCTTTTTACTGATGTTGGCTTTTAAACGTGTTTTCAGTGGAATTTCTCTCAAATGCAAGACACGAGATTTGCTATTAAAGAATTGTACATACAGAATGCAAACAAACACTTCCCTACAAGTGAATCGCCTAACCATGCAAATCAGTTCTAAAAACTGAATAGAATGCAGTTTTCACTCACATGAAAGACATATGCTTTCCTTCTAGAGAAGTGTTTTCAAAGACATTCACAGAGTGATTCTACAAAGCCTTTTTACTGACGTTGGCTTTTAAATGTATTTTCAGTGGAATTTGTGTCAAACGCAAGACACGAGATTTGCTTTTGAGGAATTGAACATACAGAATGCAAACAAAAACTTCCCTACAAGTGAATCGCCTAACCATGCAACTCAGTTCTAAAAACTGAATAGAATGCAGTTTTCACTCACATGAAAGACGTATGCTTTCCTTCTTGAGAAGTGTTTTGAAAGACGTTCACAGAGTGATTCTGCAAAGCCTTTTTACTGACATTGGTTTTAAACGTGTTTTCAGTGGAATTTCTGTCAAACCCAAGACACGAGATTCGCTGTTAAAGAATTGAATGTACAGAACGCAAACAAACACTTCCCTACAAGTGAATCGCCTAACCATGCAACTCAGTTCTAAAAACTGAATAGAATGCAGTTTTCACTCACATGAAAGACATATGCTTTCCGTCTTGAGTAGTGTTTTCAAATTCGTTCACAGAGTGATTCTGCAAAGCCTTTTTATTGCCGTTGCTTTTAAACGTGTTTTCAGTGGAATTTCTGTCAAACGCAAGACATGAGATTTGCTGTTAAAGAATTGAATGTACAGAACGCAAACAAACACTTCCCTACAAGTGAATCGCCTAACCATGCAACTGAGTTCTAAAAACTGAATAAAATGCAGTTTTCACTCACATGAAAGACGTATGCTTTCCTTCTTGAGAAGTGTTTTCAAAGACGTTCACAGAGTGATTCTGCAAAGCCTTTTTATTGACGTTGGTTTTAAACGTGTTTTCAGTGGAATTTCTGTCAAACGCAAGACACGAGATTTGCTGTTAAAGAATTGAACATACAGAATGCATACAAACACTTCCCTACATGTGAATCGCCTAACCATGCAACTCAGTTCTAAAAACTGAATAGAATGCAGTTTTAACTCACATGAAAGACGTTTGCTTTCCTTCTTGAGAAGTTTTTTCAAAGACGTTCACAGAGTGATTCTGCAAAGCCTTTTTATTGATGTTGGTTTTAAACGTGTTTTCAGTGGAATTTCTGTCAAACGCAAGACACAAGATTTGCTGTTAAAGAATTGAACATACAGAATGCAAACAAACACTTCCCTACAAGTGAATCGCCTAACCATGCAACTTAGTTCTAAAAACTGAATAGAATGCAGTTTTCACTCACATGAAAGACGTATGCTTTCCTTCTTGAGAACTGTTTTCAAAGACGTTCACAGAGTGATTCTGCAAAGCCTTTTTATTGACGTTGGTTTTAAACGTGTTTTCATTGGAATTTCTGTCAAATGCAAGACACGAGATTTGCTGTTAAAGAATTGAATATACAGAACGCAAACAAACAATTCCCTACAAGTAAATCGCCTAACCATGCAACTCAGTTCTAAAAACTGAATAGAATGCAGTTTTCACTCAGATGAAAGACGTATGCTTCCCTTCTAGTGAAGTGTTTTCAAAGACATTCACAGAGTGATTCTACAAAGCCTTTTTACTGATGTTGGCTTTTAAACGTGTTTTCAGTGGAATTTCTCTCAAATGCAAGACACGAGATTTGCTATTAAAGAATTGAACATACAGAATGCAAACAAACACTTCCCTACAAGTGAATCGCCTAACCATGCAAATCAGTTCTAAAAACTGAATAGAATGCAGTTTTCACTCACATGAAAGACATATGCTTTCCTTCTAGAGAAGTGTTTTCAAAGACATTCACAGAGTGATTCTACAAAGCCTTTTTACTGACGTTGGCTTTTAAACGTATTTTCAGTGGAATTTGTGTCAAACGCAAGACACGAGATTTGCTTTTGAGGAATTGAACATACAGAATGCAAACAAAAACGTCCCTACAAGTGAATCGCCTAACCATGCAACTCAGTTCTAAAAACTGAATAGAATGCAGTTTTCACTCACATGAAAGACGTATGCTTTCCTTCTTGAGAAGTGTTTTGAAAGACGTTCACAGAGTGATTCTGCAAAGCCTTTTTACTGACGTTGGTTTTAAACGTGTTTTCAGTGGAATTTCTGTCAAACCCAAGACACGAGATTTGCTGTTAAAGAATTGAATGTACAGAACGCAAACAAACACTTCCCTACAAGTGAATCGCCTAACCATGCAACTCAGTTCTAAAAACTGAATAGAATGCAGTTTTCACTCACATGAAAGACATATGCTTTCCGTCTTGAGTAGTGTTTTCAAAGACGTTCACAGAGTGATTCTGCAAAGCCTTTTTATTGCCGTTGCTTTTAAACGTGTTTTCAGTGGAATTTCTGTCAAAGGCAAGACACGAGATTTGCTGTTAAAGAATTGAATGTACAGAACGCAAACAAACTCTTCCCTACAAGTGAATCGCCTAACCATGCAACTCAGTTCTAAAAACTGAATAAAATGCAGTTTTCACTCACATGAAAGACGTATGCTTTCCTTCTTGAGAAGTGTTTTCAAAGACGTTCACAGAGTGATTCTGCAAAGCCTTTTTACTGACGTTGGTTTTAAACGTGTTTTCAGTTGAATTTCTGTCAAATGCAAGACACGAGATTTGCTGTTAAAGAATTGAATGTACAGAACGCAAACAAACACTTCCCTACAAGTGAATCGCCTAACCATGCAACTCAGTTCTAAAAATTGAATAGAATACAGTTTTCACTCAGAGAAAGACGTATGCTTTCCTTCTAGAGAAGTGTTTTCAAAGACATTCACAGAGTGATTCTACAAAGCCTTTTTTACTGACGTTGGCTTTTAAACGTGTTTTCAGTGGAATTTCTGTCAAACGCAAGACACGAGATTTGCTGTTAAAGAATTGATTATACAGAACGCAAACAAACACTTCCCTACAAGTGAATCGCCTAACCATGCAACTCAGTTCTGAAAACTGAATAGAATGCAGTTTTCACTCAGATGAAATACGTATGCTTTAGTTCTTGAGAAGTGTTTTCAAAGACTTTCACAGAGTGATTCTGCAAAGCCTTTTTAATGACGTTGGCTTTTAAAAGTGTTTTCAGTGGAATTTCTGTCGAACGCAAGACACGAGATTTGCTGTTAAAGAATTGAATGTACAGAACGCAAACAAACACTTCCCTACAATTGAATCGCCTAACTGTGCAACTCAGTTCTAAAAACTGAATAGAATGCAGTTTTCAATCAGATGAAAGACGTATGCTTTCCTTCTAGAGAAGTGTTTTCAAAGACATTCACAGAGTGATTCTACAAAGCCTTTTTACTGATGTTGGCTTTTAAACGTGTTTTCAGTGGAATTTCTCTCAAATGCAAGACACGAGATTTGCTATTAAAGAATTGAACATACAGAATGCAAACAAACACTTCCCTACAAGTGAATCGCCTAACCATGCAAATCAGTTCTAAAAACTGAATAGAATGCAGTTTTCACTCACATGAAAGACGTATGCTTTCCTTCTTGAGAAGTGTTTTCAAAGACGTTCACAGAGTGATTCTGCAAAGCCTTTTTATTGACGTTGGTTTTAAACGTGTTTTCAGTGGAATTTCTGTCAAACGCAAGACACGAGATTTGCTGTTAAAGAATTGAACATACAGAATGCATACAAACACTTCCCTACATGTGAATCGCCTAACCATGCAACTCAGTTCTAAAAACTGAATAGAATGCAGTTTTAACTCACATGAAAGACGTTTGCTTTCCTTCTTGAGAAGTGTTTTCAAAGACGTTCACAGAGTGATTCTGCAAAGCCTTTTTATTGACGTTGGTTTTAAACGTGTTTTCAGTGGAATTTCTGTCAAACGCAAGACACAAGATTTTCTGTTAAAGAATTGAACATACAGAATGCAAACAAACACTTCCCTACAAGTGAATCGCCTAACCATGCAACTTAGTTCTAAAAACTGAATAGAATGCAGTTTTCACTCACATGAAAGACGTATGCTTTCCTTCTTGAGAACTGTTTTCAAAGACGTTCACAGAGTGATTCTGCAAAGCCTTTTTATTGACGTTGGTTTTAAACGTGTTTCATTGGAATTTGTGTCAAACGCAAGACACGAGATTTGCTTTTGAGGAATTGAACATACAGAATGCAAACAAAAACTTCCCTACAAGTGAATCGCCTAACCATGCAACTCAGTTCTAAAAACTGAATAGAATGCAGTTTTCACTCACATGAAAGACGTATGCTTTCCTTCTTGAGAAGTGTTTTGAAAGACGTTCACAGAGTGATTCTGCAAAGCCTTTTTACTGACGTTGGTTTTAAACGTGTTTTCAGTGGAATTTCTGTCAAACCCAAAACACGAGATTTGCTGTTAAAGAATTGAATGTACAGAACGCAAACAAACACTTCCCTACAAGTGAATCGCCTAACCATGCAACTCAGTTCTGAAAACTGAATAGAATGCAGTTTTCACTCACATGAAAGACATATGCTTTCCGTCTTGAGTAGTGTTTTCAAAGACGTTCACAGAGTGATTCTGCAAAGCCTTTTTATTGCCGTTGCTTTTAAACGTGTTTTCAGTGGAATTTCTGTCAAACGCAAGACACGAGATTTGCTGTTAAAGAATTGAATGTACAGAACGCAAACAAACACTTCCCTACAAGTGAATCGCCTAACCATGCAACTCAGTTCTAAAAATTGAATAGAATACAGTTTTCACTCAGAGAAAGACGTATGCTTTCCTTCTAGAGAAGTGTTTTCAAAGACATTCACAGAGTGATTCTACAAAGCCTTTTTTACTGACGTTGGCTTTTAAACGTGTTTTCAGTGGAATTTCTGTCAAACGCAAGACACGAGATTTGCTGTTAAAGAATTGATTATACAGAACGCAAACAAACACTTCCCTACAAGTGAATCGCCTAACCATGCAACTCAGTTCTGAAAACTGAATAGAATGCAGTTTTCACTCACATGAAAGACATATGCTTTCCTTCTAGAGAAGTGTTTTCAAAGACATTCACAGAGTGATTCTACAAAACCTTTTTACTGACGTTGGCTTTTAAAGGTGTTTTCAGTGGAATTTCTGTCAAACGCAAGACAGGAGATTTGCTGTTAAAGAATTGAATGTACAGAACGTAAAAAAACACTTCCCTACAAGTGAATCGCCTAACCATGCAACTCAGTTCTAAAAACTGAATAGAATGCAGTTTTCACTCAGATGTAAGACGTATGCTTTAGTTCTTGAGAAGTGTTTTCAAAGATTTTCACAGAGTGATTCTGTAAAGCCTTTTTAATGACGTTGGCTTTTAAAAGTGTTTTCAGTGGAATTTCTGTCAAACGCAAGACACGAGGTTTGCTTTTGAAGAATTGAACATACAGAATGCAAACAAAAACTTCCCTACAGGTGAATCGCCTAACCATGCAACTTAGTTCTAAAAACTGAATAGAATGCAGTTTTCACTCACATGAAAGACGTATGCTTTCCGTCTTGAGAAGTGTTTTCAAAGACGTTCACAGAGTGATTCTGCAAAGCCTTTTTACTGATGTTGGTTTTAAACGTGTTTTCAGTTGAATTTCTGTCAAACGCAAGACACGAGATTTGCTGTTAAAGAATTGAATGTACAGAACGCAAACAAACACTTCCCTACAAGTGAATCGCCTAACCGTGCAACTCAGTTCTAAAAACTGAATAAAATGCAGTTTTCACTCAGATGAAAGACGTATGCTTTCCTTCTTGAGAAGTGTTTTCAAAGACGTTCACAGAGTGATTCTGCAAAGCCTTTTTATTGACTTTGGTTTTAAACGTGTTTTCAGTGGAATTTCTGTCAAATGCAAGACACGAGATTTGCTGTTAAAGAATTGAATATACAGAACGCAAACAAACAATTCCCTACAAGTGAATCGCCTAACCATGCAACTCAGTTCTAAAAACTGAATAGAATGCAGTTTTCACTCAGATGAAAGACGTATGCTTCCCTTCTAGAGAAGTGTTTTCAAAGACATTCACAGAGTGATTCTACAAAGCCTTTTTACTGATGTTGGCTTTTAAACGTGTTTTCAGTGGAATTTCTCTCAAATGCAAGACACGAGATTTGCTATTAAAGAATTGAACATACAGAATGCAAACAAACACTTCCCTACAAGTGAATCGCCTAACCATGCAAATCAGTTCTAAAAACTGAATAGAATGCAGTTTTCACTCACATGAAAGACATATGCTCTCCTTCTAGAGAAGTGTTTTCAAAGACATTCACAGAGTGATTCTACAAAGCCTTTTTACTGACGTTGGCTTTTAAACGTATTTTCAGTGGAATTTGTGTCAAACGCAAGACACGAGATTTGCTTTTGAGGAAATGAACATACAGAATGCAAACAAAAACTTCCCTACAAGTGAATCGCCTAGCCATGCAACTCAGTTCTAAAAACTGAATAGAATGCAGTTTTCACTCACATGAAAGACGTATGCTTTCCTTCTTGAGAAGTGTTTTGAAAGACGTTCACAGAGTAATTCTGCAAAGCCTTTTTACTGACGTTGGTTTTAAACGTGTTTTCAGTGGAATTTCTGTCAAACCCAAGACACGAGATTCGCTGTTAAAGAATTGAATGTACAGAACGCAAACAAACACTTCCCTAAAAGTGAATCGCCTAACCATGCAACTCAGTTCTAAAAACTGAATAGAATGCAGTTTTCACTCACATGAAATACATATGCTTTCCGGCTTGAGTAGTGTTTTCAAAGACGTTCACAGAGTGATTCTGCAAAGCCTTTTTATTGCCGTTGCTTTTAAACGTGTTTTCAGTGGAATTTCTGTCAAACGCAAGACACGAGATTTGCTGTTAAAGAATTGAATGTACAGAACTCAAACAAACACTTCCCTACAAGTGAATCGCCTAACCATGCAACTCAGTTCTAAAAACTGAATAGAATGCAGTTTTCACTCACATGAAAGACATATGCTTTCCGTCTTGAGAAGTGTTTTCAAAGACGTTCACAGAGTGATTCTGCAAAGCCTATTTACTGACGTTGGTTTTAAACGTGTTTTCAGTGGAATTTCTGTCAAACGCAAGACACGAGATTTGCTATTAAAGAATTGAATGTACAGAACGCAAACAAACACTTCCCTACAAGTGAATCGCCTAACCATGCAACTCAGTTCTAAAAATTGAATAGAATACAGTTTTCACTCAGAGAAAGACGTATGATCTCCTTCTAGAGAAGTGTTTTCAAAGACATTCACAGAGTGATTCTACAAAGCCTTTTTTTACTGACGTTGGCTTTTAAACGTGTTTTCAGTGCAATTTCTGTCAAAGGCAAGACACGAGATTTGCTGTTAAAGAATTGATTATACAGAACCCAAACAAACACTTCCCTACAAGTGAATCGCCTAACCATGCAACTTAGTTCTAAAAACTGAATAGAATGCAGTTTTCACTCAGATGAAATACGTATGCTTTAGTTCTTGAGAAGTGTTTTCAAAGACTTTCACAGAGTTATTCTGCAAAGCCTTTTTAATGACGTTGGCTTTTAAAAGTGTTTTCAGTGGAATTTCTGTCGAACGCAAGACACGAGATTTGCTGTTAAAGAATTGAATGTACAGAACGCAAACAAACAATTCCCTACAAGTGATTCGCCTAACCATGCAACCAGTTCTAAAAACTGAATAGAATGCAGTTTTCACGCAGATGAAAGACATATGCTTTCCTTCTAGAGAAGCGTTTTCAAAGACATTCACAGAGTGATTCTACAAAGCCTTTTTACTGACGTTGGCTTTTAAACGTGTTTTCAGTGGAATTTCTGTCAAACGCAAGACACGAGATTTGCTGTTAAAGAATTGAATGTACAGAATGCATACAAACACTTCCCTACATGTGAATCGCCTAACCATGCAACTCAGTTCTAAAAACTGAATAGAATGCAGTTTTAACTCACATGAAAGACATATGCTTTCCTTCTTGAGAAGTGTTTTGAAAGACGTTCACAGAGTGATTCTGCAAAGCCTTTTTACTTACGTTGGTTTTAAATGTGTTTTCAGTGGAATTTCTGTCAAAGGCGAGACACGAGATTTGCTGTCAAAGAATTGAATGTACAGAACGCAAACAAACACTTCCCTACAAGAGAATCACCTAACCGCGCAACTCAGTTCTAAAAACTGAATAGAATGCAGTTTTCACTCACATGAAAGACGTTTGCTTTCCTTCTTGAGAAGTGTTTTCAAAGACGTTCACAGAGTGATTCTGCAAAGCCTTTTTATTGACGTTGGTTTTAAACGTGTTTTCAGTTGAATTTCTGTCAAACGCAAGACACGAGATTTGCTGTTAAAGAATTGAATGGATAGAATGCAAACAAACACTTCCCTACAAGTGAATCGCCTAACCGTGCAACTCAGTTCTAAAAACTGAATAAAATGCAGTTTTCACTCAGATGAAAGACGTATGCTTTCCTTCTTGAGAACTGTTTTCAAAGACGTTCACAGAGTGATTCTGCAAAGCCTTTTTATTGACGTTGGTTTTAAACGTGTTTTCAGTGGAATTTCTGTCAAATGCAAGACACGAGATTTGCTGTTAAAGAATTGAATATACAGAACGCAAACAAACAATTCCCTACAAGTGAATCGCCTAACCATGCAACTCAGTTCTAAAAACTGAATAGAATGCAGTTTTCACTCAGATGAAAGACATATGCTCTCCTTCTAGAGAAGTGTTTTCAAAGACATTCACAGAGTGATTCTACAAAGCCTTTTTACTGACGTTGGCTTTTAAACGTATTTTCAGTGGAATTTGTGTCAAACGCAAGACACGAGATTTGCTTTTGAGGAATTGAACATACAGAATGCAAACAAAAACTTCCCTACAAGTGAATCGCCTAACCATGCAACTCAGTTCTAAAAACTGAATAGAATGCAGTTTTCACTCACATGAAAGACGTATGCTTTCCTTCTTGAGAAGTGTTTTGAAAGACGTTCACAGAGTGATTCTGCAAAGCCTTTTTACTGACGTTGGTTTTAAACGTGTTTTCAGTGGAATTTCTGTCAAACCCAAGACACGAGATTCGCTGTTAAAGAATTGAATGTACAGAACGCAAACAAACACTTCCCTAAAAGTGAATCGCCTAACCATGCAACTCAGTTCTAAAAACTGAATAGAATGCAGTTTTCACTCACATGAAATACATATGCTTTCCGTCTTGAGTAGTGTTTTCAAAGACGTTCACAGAGTGATTCTGCAAAGCCTTTTTATTGCCGTTGCTTTTAAACGTGTTTTCAGTGGAATTTCTGTCAAACGCAAGACACGAGATTTGCTGTTAAAGAATTGAATGTACAGAACTCAAACAAACACTTCCCTACAAGTGAATCGCCTAACCATGCAACTCAGTTCTAAAAACTGAATAGAATGCAGTTTTCACTCACATGAAAGACATATGCTTTCCGTCTTGAGAAGTGTTTTCAAAGACGTTCACAGAGTGATTCTGCAAAGCCTATTTACTGACGTTGGTTTTAAACGTGTTTTCAGTGGAATTTCTGTCAAACGCAAGACACGAGATTTGCTATTAAAGAATTGAATGTACAGAACGCAAACAAACACTTCCCTACAAGTGAATCGCCTAACCATGCAACTCAGTTCTAAAAATTGAATAGAATACAGTTTTCACTCAGAGAAAGACGTATGATTTCCTTCTAGAGAAGTGTTTTCAAAGACATTCACAGAGTGATTCTACAAAGCCTTTTTTTACTGACGTTGGCTTTTAAACGTGTTTTCAGTGCAATTTCTGTCAAAGGCAAGACACGAGATTTGCTGTTAAAGAATTGATTATACAGAACGCAAACAAACACTTCCCTACAAGTGAATCGCCTAACCATGCAACTCAGTTCTAAAAACTGAATAGAATGCAGTTTTCACTCAGATGAAATACGTATGCTTTAGTTCTTGAGAAGTGTTTTCAAAGACTTTCACAGAGTGATTCTGCAAAGCCTTTTTAATGACGTTGGCTTTTAAAAGTGTTTTCAGTGGAATTTCTGTCGAACGCAAGACACGAGATTTGCTGTTAAAGAATTGAATGTACAGAACGCAAACAAACAATTCCCTACAAGTGATTCGCCTAACCGTGCAACCAGTTCTAAAAACTGAATAGAATGCAGTTTTCACGCAGATGAAAGACATATGCTTTCCTTCTAGAGAAGCGTTTTCAAAGACATTCACAGAGTGATTCTACAAAGCCTTTTTACTGACGTTGGCTTTTAAACGTGTTTTCAGTGGAATTTCTGTCAAACGCAAGACACGAGATTTGCTGTTAAAGAATTGAATGTACAGAATGCATACAAACACTTCCCTACATGTGAATCGCCTAACCATGCAACTCAGTTCTAAAAACTGAATAGAATGCAGTTTTAACTCACATGAAAGACATATGCTTTCCTTCTTGAGAAGTGTTTTGAAAGACGTTCACAGAGTGATTCTGCAAAGCCTTTTTACTTACGTTGGTTTTAAATGTGTTTTCAGTGGAATTTCTGTCAAAGGCGAGACACGAGATTTGCTGTCAAAGAATTGAATGTACAGAACGCAAACAAACACTTCCCTACAAGAGAATCACCTAACCGCGCAACTCAGTTCTAAAAACTGAATAGAATGCAGTTTTCACTCACATGAAAGACGTTTGCTTTCCTTCTTGAGAAGTGTTTTCAAAGACGTTCACAGAGTGATTCTGCAAAGCCTTTTTATTGACGTTGGTTTTAAACGTGTTTTCAGTTGAATTTCTGTCAAACGCAAGACACGAGATTTGCTGTTAAAGAATTGAATGGATAGAATGCAAACAAACACTTCCCTACAAGTGAATCGCCTAACCGTGCAACTCAGTTCTAAAAACTGAATAAAATGCAGTTTTCACTCAGATGAAAGACGTATGCTTTCCTTCTTGAGAACTGTTTTCAAAGACGTTCACAGAGTGATTCTGCAAAGCCTTTTTATTGACGTTGGTTTTAAACGTGTTTTCAGTGGAATTTCTGTCAAATGCAAGACACGAGATTTGCTGTTAAAGAATTGAATATACAGAACGCAAACAAACAATTCCCTACAAGTGAATCGCCTAACCATGCAACTCAGTTCTAAAAACTGAATAGAATGCAGTTTTCACTCAGATGAAAGACATATGCTCTCCTTCTAGAGAAGTGTTTTCAAAGACATTCACAGAGTGATTCTACAAAGCCTTTTTACTGACGTTGGCTTTTAAACGTATTTTCAGTGGAATTTGTGTCAAACGCAAGACACGAGATTTGCTTTTGAGGAATTGAACATACAGAATGCAAACAAAAACTTCCCTACAAGTGAATCGCCTAACCATGCAACTCAGTTCTAAAAACTGAATAGAATGCAGTTTTCACTCACATGAAAGACGTATGCTTTCCTTCTTGAGAAGTGTTTTGAAAGACGTTCACAGAGTGATTCTGCAAAGCCTTTTTACTGACGTTGGTTTTAAACGTGTTTTCAGTGGAATTTCTGTCAAACCCAAGACACGAGATTCGCTGTTAAAGAATTGAATGTACAGAACGCAAACAAACACTTCCCTAAAAGTGAATCGCCTAACCATGCAACTCAGTTCTAAAAACTGAATAGAATGCAGTTTTCACTCACATGAAATACATATGCTTTCCGTCTTGAGTAGTGTTTTCAAAGACGTTCACAGAGTTATTCTGCAAAGCCTTTTTATTGCCGTTGCTTTTAAACGTGTTTTCAGTGGAATTTCTGTCAAACGCAAGACACGAGATTTGCTGTTAAAGAATTGAATGTACAGAACTCAAACAAACACTTCCCTACAAGTGAATCGCCTAACCATGCAACTCAGTTCTAAAAACTGAATAGAATGCAGTTTTCACTCACATGAAAGACATATGCTTTCCGTCTTGAGAAGTGTTTTCAAAGACGTTCACAGAGTGATTCTGCAAAGCCTATTTACTGACGTTGGTTTTAAACGTGTTTTCAGTGGAATTTCTGTCAAACGCAAGACACGAGATTTGCTATTAAAGAATTGAATGTACAGAACGCAAACAAACACTTCCCTACAAGTGAATCGCCTAACCATGCAACTCAGTTCTAAAAATTGAATAGAATACAGTTTTCACTCAGAGAAAGACGTATGATTTCCTTCTAGAGAAGTGTTTTCAAAGACATTCACAGAGTGATTCTACAAAGCCTTTTTTTACTGACGTTGGCTTTTAAACGTGTTTTCAGTGCAATTTCTGTCAAAGGCAAGACACGAGATTTGCTGTTAAAGAATTGATTATACAGAACGCAAACAAACACTTCCCTACAAGTGAATCGCGTAACCATGCAACTCAGTTCTAAAAACTGAATAGAATGCAGTTTTCACTCAGATGAAATACGTATGCTTTAGTTCTTGAGAAGTGTTTTCAAAGACTTTCACAGAGTGATTCTGCAAAGCCTTTTTAATGACGTTGGCTTTTAAAAGTGTTTTCAGTGGAATTTCTGTCGAACGCAAGACACGAGATTTGCTGTTAAAGAATTGAATGTACAGAACGCAAACAAACAATTCCCTACAAGTGATTCGCCTAACCGTGCAACCAGTTCTAAAAACTGAATAGAATGCAGTTTTCACGCAGATGAAAGACATATGCTTTCCTTCTAGAGAAGCGTTTTCAAAGACATTCACAGAGTGATTCTACAAAGCCTTTTTACTGACGTTGGCTTTTAAACGTGTTTTCAGTGGAATTTCTGTCAAACGCAAGACACGAGATTTGCTGTTAAAGAATTGAATGTACAGAATGCATACAAACACTTCCCTACATGTGAATCGCCTAACCATGCAACTCAGTTCTAAAAACTGAATAGAATGCAGTTTTAACTCACATGAAAGACATATGCTTTCCTTCTTGAGAAGTGTTTTGAAAGACGTTCACAGAGTGATTCTGCAAAGCCTTTTTACTTACGTTGGTTTTAAATGTGTTTTCAGTGGAATTTCTGTCAAAGGCGAGACACGAGATTTGCTGTCAAAGAATTGAATGTACAGAACGCAAACAAACACTTCCCTACAAGAGAATCACCTAACCGCGCAACTCAGTTCTAAAAACTGAATAGAATGCAGTTTTCACTCACATGAAAGACGTTTGCTTTCCTTCTTGAGAAGTGTTTTCAAAGACGTTCACAGAGTGATTCTGCAAAGCCTTTTTATTGACGTTGGTTTTAAACGTGTTTTCAGTGGAATTTCTGTCAAACGCAAGACACAAGATTTGCTGTTAAAGAATTGAACATACAGAATGCAAACAAACACTTCCCTACAAGTGAATCGCCTAACCATGCAACTTAGTTCTAAAAACTGAATAGAATGCAGTTTTCACTCACATGAAAGACGTATGCTTTCCGTCTTGAGAAGTGTTTTCAAAGACGTTCACAGAGTGATTCTGCAAAGCCTTTTTACTGACGTTGGTTTTAAACGTGTTTTCAGTTGAATTTCTGTCAAACGCAAGACACGAGATTTGCTGTTAAAGAATTGAATGGACAGAATGCAAACAAACACTTCCCTACAAGTGAATCGCCTAACCTTGCAACTCAGTTCTAAAAACTGAATAGAATGCAGTTTTCACTCAGATGAAAGACGTATGCTTTCCTTCTTGAGAAGTGTTTTGAAAGACGTTCACAGAGTGATTCTGCAAAGCCTTTTTACTGACGTTGGTTTTAAACGTGTTTTCAGTGGAATTTCTCTCAAATGCAAGACACGAGATTTGCTATTAAAGAATTGAACATACAGAATGCAAACAAACACTTCCCTACAAGTGAATGGCCTAACCATGCAAATCAGTTCTAAAAACTGAATAGAATGCAGTTTTCACTCACATGAAAGACATATGCTTTCCTTCTAGAGAAGTGTTTTCAAAGACATTCACAGAGTGATTCTACAAAGCCTTTTTACTGACGTTGGCTTTTAAACGTATTTTCAGTGGAATTTGTGTCAAACACAAGACACGAGATTTGCTTTTGAGGAATTGAACATACAGAATGCAAACAAAAACTTCCCTACAAGTGAATCGCCTAACCATGCAACTCAGTTCTAAAAACTGAATAGAATGCAGTTTTCACTCACATGAAAGACGTATGCTTTCCTTCTTGAGAAGTGTTTTGAAAGACGTTCACAGAGTGATTCTGCAAAGCCTTTTTACTGACGTTGGTTTTAAACGTGTTTTCATTGGAATTTCTGTCAAACCCAAGACACGAGATTCGCTGTTAAAGAATTGAATGTACAGAATGCAAACAAACACTTCCCTACAAGTGAATCGCCTAACCATGCAACTCAGTTCTAAAAACTGAATAGAATGCAGTTTTCACTCACATGAAAGACGTATGCTTTCCTTCTTGAGAAGTGTTTTCAAAGACGTTCACAGAGTGATTCTGCAAAGCCTTTTTATTGACGTTGGTTTTAAACGTGTTTTCAGTGGAATTTCTGTCAAACGCAAGACACGAGATTTGCTGTTAAAGAATTGAACATACAGAATGCATACAAACACTTCCCTACATGTGAATCGCCTAACCATGCAACTCAGTTCTAAAAACTGAATAGAATGCAGTTTTAACTCACATGAAAGACATATGCTTTCCTTCTTGAGAAGTGTTTTGAAAGACGTACACAGAGTGATTCTGCAAAGCCTTTTTACTGACGTTGGTTTTAAATGTGTTTTCAGTGGAATTTCTGTCAAAGGCAAGACACGAGATTTGCTGTCAAAGAATTGAATGTACAGAACGCAAACAAATACTTCCCTACAAGAGAATCACCTAACCGCGCAACTCAGTTCTAAAAACTGAATAGAATGATGTTTTCACTCACATGAAAGACGTTTGCTTTTCTTCTTGAGAAGTGTTTTCAAAGACGTTCACAGAGTGATTCTGCAAAGCCTTTTTATTGACGTTGGTTTTAAACGTGTTTTCAGTGGAATTTCTGTCAAACGCAAGACACAAGATTTGCTGTTAAAGAATTGAACATACAGAATGCAAACAAACACTTCCCTACAAGTGAATCGCCTAACCATGCAACTTAGTTCTAAAAACTGAATAGAATGCAGTTTTCACTCACATGAAAGACGTATGCTTTCCGTCTTGAGAAGTGTTTTCAAAGACGTTCACAGAGTGATTCTGCAAAGCCTTTTTACTGACGTTGGTTTTAAACGTGTTTTCAGTTGAATTTCTGTCAAACGCAAGACACGAGATTTGCTGTTAAAGAATTGAATGTACAGAACGCAAACAAACACTTCCCTACAAGTGAATCGCCTAACCGTGCAACTCAGTTCTAAAAACTGAATAAAATGCAGTTTTCACTCAGATGAAAGACGTATGCTTTCCTTCTTGAGAACTGTTTTCAAACACGTTCACAGAGTGTTTCTGCAAAGCCTTTTTATTGACGTTGGTTTTAAACGTGTTTTGAGTGGAATTTCTGTCAAATGCAAGACACGAGATTTGCTGTTAAAGAATTGAATATACAGAACGCAAACAAACAATTCCCTACAAGTGAATCGCCTAACCATGCAACTCAGTTCTAAAAACTGAATAGAATGCAGTTTTCACTCAGATGAAAGACGTATGCTTCCCTTCTAGAGAAGCGTTTTCAAAGACATTCACAGAGTGATTCTACAAAGCCTTTTTACTGACGTTGGCTTTTAAACGTGTTTTCAGCGGAATTTCTGTCAAACGCAAGACACGAGATTTGCTGTTAAAGAATTGAATGTACAGAATGCATACAAACACTTCCCTACATGTGAATCGCCTAACCATGCAACTCAGTTCTAAAAACTGAATAGAATGCAGTTTTAACTCACATGAAAGACATATGCTTTCCTTCTTGAGAAGTGTTTTGAAAGACGTTCACAGAGTGATTCTGCAAAGCCTTTTTACTTACGTTGGTTTTAAATGTGTTTTCAGTGGAATTTCTGTCAAAGGCGAGACACGAGATTTGCTGTCAAAGAATTGAATGTACAGAACGCAAACAAACACTTCCCTACAAGAGAATCACCTAACCGCGCAACTCAGTTCTAAAAACTGAATAGAATGCAGTTTTCACTCACATGAAAGACGTTTGCTTTCCTTCTTGAGAAGTGTTTTCAAAGACGTTCACAGAGTGATTCTGCAAAGCCTTTTTATTGACGTTGGTTTTAAACGTGTTTTCAGTGGAATTTCTGTCAAACGCAAGACACAAGATTTGCTGTTAAAGAATTGAACATACAGAATGCAAACAAACACTTCCCTACAAGTGAATCGCCTAACCATGCAACTTAGTTCTAAAAACTGAATAGAATGCAGTTTTCACTCACATGAAAGACGTATGCTTTCCGTCTTGAGAAGTGTTTTCAAAGACGTTCACAGAGTGATTCTGCAAAGCCTTTTTGCTGAAGTTGGTTTTAAACGTGTTTTCAGTAGAATTTCTGTCAAACGCAAGACACGAGATTTGCTGTTAAAGAATTGAATGGACAGAATGCAAACAAACACTTCCCTACAAGTGAATCGCCTAACCGTGCAACTCAGTTCTAAAAACTGAATAAAATGCAGTTTTCACTCAGATGAAAGACGTATGCTTTCCTTCTTGAGAACTGTTTTCAAAGACGTTCACAGAGTGATTCTGCAAAGCCTTTTTATTGACGTTGGTTTTAAACGTGTTTTCAGTGGAATTTCTGTCAAACGCAAGACACGAGATTTGCTGTTAAAGAATTGAATATACAGAACGCAAACAAACAATTCCCTACAAGTGAATCGCCTAACCATGCAACTCAGTTCTAAAAACTGAATAGAATGCAGTTTTCACTCAGATGAAAGACGTATGCTTTCCTTCTTGAGAAGTGTTTTGAAAGACGTTCACAGAGTGATTCTGCAAAGCCTTTTTACTGACGTTGGTTTTAAACGTGTTTTCAGTGGAATTTCTCTCAAATGCAAGATACGAGATTTGCTATTAAAGAATTGAACATACAGAATGCAAACAAACACTTCCCTACAAGTGAATCGCCTAACCATGCAAATCAGTTCTAAAAACTGAATAGAATGCAGTTTTCACTCACATGAAAGACATATGCTTTACTTCTAGAGAAGTGTTTTCAAAGACATTCACAGAGTGATTCTACAAAGCCTTTTTACTGACGTTGGCTTTTAAACGTATTTTCAGTGGAATTTGTGTCAAACGCAAGACACGAGATTTGCTTTTGAGGAATTGAACATACAGAATGCAAACAAAAACTTCCCTACAAGTGAATCGCCTAACCATGCAACTCAGTTCTAAAAACTGAATAGAATGCAGTTTTCACTCACATGAAAGACGTATGCTTTCCTTCTTGAGAAGTGTTTTGAAAGACGTTCACAGAGTGATTCTGCAAAGCCTTTTTACTGACGTTGGTTTTAAACGTGTTTTCATTGGAATTTCTGTCAAACGCAAGACACGAGATTCGCTGTTAAAGAATTGAATGTACAGAACGCAAACAAACACTTCCCTACAAGTGAATCGCCTAACCATGCAACTCAGTTCTAAAAACTGAATAGAATGCAGTTTTCACTCACATGAAAGACGTATGCTTTCCTTCTTGAGAAGTGTTTTCAAAGACGTTCACAGAGTGATTCTGCAAAGCCTTTTTATTGACGTTGGTTTTAAACGTGTTTTCAGTGGAATTTCTGTCAAACGCAAGACACAAGATTTGCTGTTAAAGAATTGAACATACAGAATGCAAACAAACACTTCCCTACAAGTGAATCGCCTAACCATGCAACTTAGTTCTAAAAACTGAATAGAATGCAGTTTTCACTCACATGAAAGACGTATGCTTTCCGTCTTGAGAAGTGTTTTCAAAGACGTTCACAGAGTGATTCTGCAAAGCCTTTTTACTGACGTTGGTTTTAAACGTGTTTTCAGTTGAATTTCTGTCAAACGCAAGACACGAGATTTGCTGTTAAAGAATTGAATGTACAGAACGCAAACAAACACTTCCCTACAAGTGAATCGCCTAACCGTGCAACTCAGTTCTAAAAACTGAATAAAATGCAGTTTTCACTCAGATGAAAGACGTATGCTTTCCTTCTTGAGAACTGTTTTCAAACACGTTCACAGAGTGATTCTGCAAAGCCTTTTTATTGACGTTGGTTTTAAACGTGTTTTCAGTGGAATTTCTGTCAAATGCAAGACACGAGATTTGCTGTTAAAGAATTGAATATACAGAACGCAAACAAACAATTCCCTACAAGTGAATCGCCTAACCATGCAACTCAGTTCTAAAAACTGAATAGAATGCAGTTTTCACTCAGATGAAAGACGTATGCTTTCCTTCTTGAGAAGTGTTTTGAAAGACGTTCACAGAGTGATTCTGCAAAGCCTTTTTACTGACGTTGGTTTTAAACGTGTTTTCAGTGGAATTTCTCTCAAATGCAAGACACGAGATTTGCTATTAAAGAATTGAACATACAGAATGCAAACAAACACTTCCCTACAAGTGAATCGCCTAACCATGCAAATCAGTTCTAAAAACTGAATAGAATGCAGTTTTCACTCACATGAAAGACATATGCTTTCCTTCTAGAGAAGTGTTTTCAAAGACATTCACAGAGTGATTCTACAAAGCCTTTTTACTGACGTTGGCTTTTAAACGTATTTTCAGTGGAATTTGTGTCAAACGCAAGACACGAGATTTGCTTTTGAGGAATTGAACATACAGAATGCAAACAAAAACTTCCCTACAAGTGAATCGCCTAACCATGCAACTCAGTTCTAAAAACTGAATAGAATGCAGTTTTCACTCACATGAAAGACGTATGCTTTCCTTCTTGAGAAGTGTTTTGAAAGACATTCACAGAGTGATTCTGCAAAGCCTTTTTACTGATGTTGGTTTTAAACGTGTTTTCATTGGAATTTCTGTCAAACCCAAGACACGAGATTCGCTGTTAAAGAATTGAATGTACAGAACGCAAACAAACACTTCCCTACAAGTGAATCGCCTAACCATGCAACTCAGTTCTAAAAACTGAATAGAATGCAGTTTTCACTCACATGAAAGACGTATGCTTTCCTTCTTGAGAAGTGTTTTCAAAGACGTTCACAGAGTGATTCTGCAAAGCCTTTTTATTGACGTTGGTTTTAAACGTGTTTTCAGTGGAATTTCTGTCAAACGCAAGACACAAGATTTGCTGTTAAAGAATTGAACATACATAATGCAAACAAACACTTCCCTACAAGTGAATCGCCTAACCATGCAACTTAGTTCTAAAAACTGAATAGAATGCAGTTTTCACTCACATGAAAGACGTATGCTTTCCGTCTTGAGAAGTGTTTTCAAAGACGTTCACAGAGTGATTCTGCAAAGCCTTTTTACTGACGTTGGTTTTAAACGTGTTTTCAGTGGAATTTCTGTCAAACGCAAGACACGAGATTTGCTGTTAAAGAATTGAATGTACAGAACGCAAACAAACACTTCCCTACAAGTGAATCGCCTAACCATGCAACTCAGTTCTAAAAACTGAATAGAATACAGTTTTCACTCAGATGAAAGACGTATGCTTCCCTTCTAGAGAAGTGTTTTCAAAGACATTCACAGAGTGATTCTACAAAGCCTTTTTACTGATGTTGGCTTTTAAACGTGTTTTCAGTGGAATTTCTCTAAATGCAAGACACGAGATTTGCTATTAAAGAATTGAACATACAGAATGCAAACAAACACTTCCCTACAAGTGAATCGCCTAACCATGCAAATCAGTTCTAAAAACTGAATAGAATGCAGTTTTCACTCACATGAAAGACATATGCTTTCCTTCTAGAGAAGTGTTTTCAAAGACATTCACAGAGTGATTCTACAAAGCCTTTTTACTGACGTTGGCTTTTAAACGTATTTTCAGTGGAATTTGTGTCAAACGCAAGACACGAGATTTGCTTTTGAGGAATTGAACATACAGAATGCAAACAAAAACTTCCCTACAAGTGAATCGCCTAACCATGCAACTCAGTTCTAAAAACTGAATAGAATGCAGTTTTCACTCACATGAAAGACGTATGCTTTCCTTCTTGAGAAGTGTTTTCAAAGACGTTCACAGAGTGATTCTGCAAAGCCTTTTTACTGACGTTGGTTTTAAACGTGTTTTCAGTGGAATTTCTGTCAAACCCAAGACACGAGATTCGCTGTTAAAGAATTGAATGTACAGAACGCAAACAAACACTTCCCTACAAGTGAATCGCCTAACCATGCAACTCAGTTCTAAAAACTGAATAGAATGCAGTTTTCACTCACATGAAAGACATATGCTTTCCGTCTTGAGAAGTGTTTTCAAAGACGTTCACAGAGTGATTCTGCAAAGCCTTTTTATTGCTGTTGCTTTTAAACGTGTTTTCAGTGGAATTTCTGTCAAACGCAAGACACGAGATTTGCTGTTAAAGAATTGAATGTACAGAACGCAAACAAACACTTCCCTACAAGTGAATCGCCTAACCATGCAACTCAGTTCTAAAAACTGAATAAAATTCAGTTTTCACTCACATGAAAGACGTATGCTTTCCTTCTTGAGAAGTGTTTTCAAAGACGTTCACAGAGTGATTCTGCAAAGCCTTTTTATTGACGTTGGTTTTAAACGTGTTTTCAGTGGAATTTCTGTCAAACGCAAGACACGAGATTTGCTGTTAAAGAATTGAATGTACAGAACGCAAACAAACACTTCCCTACAAGAGAATCGCCTAACCGCGCAACTCAGTTCTAAAAACTGAATAGAATGCAGTTTTCACTCACATGAAAGACGTTTGCTTTCCTTCTTGAGAAGTGTTTTCAAAGACGTTCACAGAGTGATTCTGCAAAGCCTTTTTATTGACGTTGGTTTTAAACGTGTTTTCTGTGGAATTTCTGTCAAATGCAAGACACAAGATTTGCTGTTAAAGAATTGAACATACAGAATGCAAACAAACACTTCCCTACCAGTGAATCGCCTAACCATGCAACTTAGTTCTAAAAACTGAATAGAATGCAGTTTTCACTCACATGAAAGACTTATGCTTTCCGTCATGAGAAGTGTTTTCAAAGACGTTCACAGAGTGATTCTGCAAAGCCTTTTTACTGACGTTGGTTTTAAACGTGTTTTCAGTTGAATTTCTGTCAAACGCAAGACACGAGATTTGCTGTTAAAGAATTGAATGTACAGAACGCAAACAAACACTTCCCTACAAGTGAATCGCCTAACCATGCAACTCAGTTCTAAAAATTGAATAGAATACAGTTTTCACTCAGAGAACGACGTATGCTATCCTTCTAGAGAAGTGTTTTCAAAGACATTCACAGAGTGATTCTACAAAGCCTTTTTTACTGACATTGGCTTTTAAACGTGTTTTCAGTGGAATTTCTGTCAAACGCAAGACACGAGATTTGCTGTTAAAGAATTGATTATACAGAACGCAAACAAACACTTCCCTACAAGTGAATCGCCTAACCATGCAACTCAGTTCTGAAAACTGAATAGAATGCAGTTTTCACTCAGATGAAATACGTATGCTTTAGTTCTTGAGAAGTGTTTTCAAAGACTTTCACAGAGTGATTCTGCAAAGCCTTTTTAATGACGTTGGCTATTAAAAGTGTTTTCAGTGGAATTTCTGTCGAACGCAAGACACGAGATTTGCTGTTAAAGAATTGAATGTACAGAACGCAAACAAACACTTCCCTACAATTGAATCGCCTAACTGTGCAACTCAGTTCTAAAAACTGAATAGAATGCAGTTTTCAATCAGATGAAAGACGTATGCTTTCCTTCTAGAGAAGTGTTTTCAAAGACATTCACAGAGTGATTCTACAAAGCCTTTTTACTGATGTTGGCTTTTAAACGTGTTTTCAGTGGAATTTCTCTCAAATGCAAGACACGAGATTTGCTATTAAAGAATTGAACATACAGAATGCAAACAAACACTTCCCTACAAGTGAATCGCCTAACCATGCAAATCAGTTCTAAAAACTGAATAGAATGCAGTTTTCACTCACATGAAAGACATATGCTTTCCTTCTAGAGAAGTGTTTTCAAAGACATTCACAGAGTGATTCTACAAAGCCTTTTTACTGACGTTGGCTTTTAAAGGTGTTTTCAGTGGAATTTCTGTCAAACGCAAGACAGGAGATTTGCTGTTAAAGAATTGAATGTACAGAACGTAAAAAAACACTTCCCTACAAGTGAATCGCCTAACCGTGCAACTCAGTTCTAAAAACTGAATAGAATGCAGTTTTCACTCAGATGTAAGACGTATGCTTTAGTTCTTGAGAAGTGTTTTCAAAGATTTTCACAGAGTGATTCTGTAAAGCCTTTTTAATGACGTTGGCTTTTAAAAGTGTTTTCAGTGGAATTTCTGTCAAACGCAAGACACGAGGTTTGCTGCTAAGGAATTGAGTATACAGAACGCAAATAAACACTTCCCTACAAGTGAATCGCCTAAACATTCAACTCACTTCTAAAAACTGCATAGAACGCAGTTTTCACTCAGAGGAAAGACGTATGCTTTCCTTCTAGAGAAGTGTTTTCAAAGACATTCACAGAGTGATTCTACAAAGCCTTTTTTACTGATGTTGGCTTTTAAACGTGTTTTCAGTGGAATTTCTCTCAAACGCAAGACACGAGATTTGCTATTAAAGAATTGAACATACAGAATGCAAACAAACACTTCCCTACAAGTGAATCGCCTAACCATGCAACTCAGTTCTAAAAACTGAATAGAATGCAGTTTTCACTCACATGAAAGAAGTATGCTTTCCTTCTTGAGAAGTGTTTTGAAAGACGTTCACAGAGTGATTCTGCAAAGCCTTTTTACTGACGTTGGCTTTTAAACGTGTTTTCAGTGGAATTTGTGTCAAACGCAAGACACGAGATTTGCTTTTGAGGAATTGAACATACAGAATGCAAACAAAAACTTCCCTACAAGTGAATCGCCTAACCATGCAACTCAGTTCTAAAAACTGAATAGAATGCAGTTTTCACTCACATGAAAGACGTATGCTTTCCTTCTTGAGAAGTGTTTTGAAAGACGTTCACAGAGTGATTCTGCAAAGCCTTTCTACTGACGTCGGTTTTAAACGTGTTTTCAGTGGAATTTCTGTCAAACCAAGACACGAGATTTGCTGTTAAAGAATTGAATGTACAGAACGCAAACAAACACTTACCTACAAGTGAATCGCCTAACCGTGCAAATCAGTTCTAAAAACTGAATAGAATGCAGTTTTCACTCACATGAAAGACGTATGCTTCCCTTCTAGAGAAGTGTTTTCAAAGACATTCACAGAGTGATTCTACAAAGCCTTTTTACTGACGTTGGATTTTAAACGTGTTTTCAGTGGAATTTCTGTCAAACGCAAGACACGATATTTGCTTTTAAAGAATTGAGTATACAGAACGCAAACAAACACTTCCCTACAAGTGAATCGACTAACCATGCAACTCAGTTCTAAAAACTGAATAGAACGCAGTTTTCACTCAGATGAAATACGTATGCTTTAGTTCTTGAGAAGTGTTTTCAAAGACTTTCACACAGTGATTCTACAAAGCCTTTTTACTGACGTTGGCTTTTAAACGTGTTTTCAGTGGAATTTCTGTCAAACGCAAGACAGGATATTTGATGTTAAAGAATTGAATATCCAGAATGCAAACAAACAATTCTCTACAAGTGTATCGCCTAACCATGCAACTCAGTTCTAAAAACTGAATAGAATGCAGTTTTCACTAACATGAAAGACGTATGCTTTCCGTCTTGAGAAGTGTTTTCAAAGACGTTCACAGAGTGATTCTGCAAAGCCTTTTTACTGACGTTGGTTTTAAATGTGTTTTCAGTGGAATTTCTGTCAAATGCAAGACACGAGATTTGCTGTCAAAGAATTGAATGTACAGAACGCAAACAAACACTTCCCTACAAGTGAATCGCCTAACTGCGCAACTCAGTTCTAAAAACTGAATAGAATGCAGTTTTCACTCACATGAAAGACGTTTGCTTTCCTTCTTGAGAAGTGTTTTCAAAGACGTTCACAGAGTGATTCTGCAAAGCCTTTTTATTGACGTTGGTTTTAAACGTGTTTTCTGTGGAATTTCTGTAAACGCAAGACACAAGATTTGCTGTTAAAGAATTGAACATACAGAATGCAAACAAACACTTTCCTACAAGTGAATCGCCTAACCATGCAACTTAGTTCTAAAAACTGAATAGAATGCAGTTTTCACTCACATGAAAGACGTATGCTTTCCGTCTTGAGAAGTGTTTTCAAAGACGTTCACAGAGTGATTCTGTAAAGCCTTTTTAATGACGTTGGCTTTTAAAAGTGTTTTCAGTGGAATTTCTGTCAAACGCAAGACACGAGGTTTGCTGCTAAGGAATTGAGTATACAGAACGCAAATAAACACTTCCCTACAAGTGAATCGCCTAAACATTCAACTCACTTCTAAAAACTGCATAGAACGCAGTTTTCACTCAGAGGAAAGACGTATGCTTTCCTTCTAGAGAAGTGTTTTCAAAGACATTCACAGAGTGATTCTACAAAGCCTTTTTTACTGATGTTGGCTTTTAAACGTGTTTTCAGTGGAATTTCTCTCAAACGCAAGACACGAGATTTGCTATTAAAGAATTGAACATACAGAATGCAAACAAACACTTCCCTACAAGTGAATCGCCTAACCATGCAACTCAGTTCTAAAAACTGATAGAATGCAGTTTTCACTCACATGAAAGACGTATGCTTTCCTTCTTGAGAAGTGTTTTGAAAGACGTTCACAGAGTGATTCTGCAAAGCCTTTTTACTGACGTTGGCTTTTAAACGTGTTTTCAGTGGAATTTGTGTCAAACGCAAGACACGAGATTTGCTTTTGAGGAATTGAACATACAGAATGCAAACAAAAACTTCCCTACAAGTGAATCGCCTAACCATGCAACTCAGTTCTAAAAACTGAATAGAATGCAGTTTTCACTCACATGAAAGACGTATGCTTTCCTTCTTGAGAAGTGTTTTGAAAGACGTTCACAGAGTGATTCTGCAAAGCCTTTTTACTGACGTCGGTTTTAAACGTGTTTTCAGTGGAATTTCTGTCAAACCAAGACACGAGATTTGCTGTTAAAGAATTGAATGTACAGAACGCAAACAAACACTTACCTACAAGTGAATCGCCTAACCGTGCAACTCAGTTCTAAAAACTGAATAGAATGCAGTTTTCACTCACATGAAAGACGTATGCTTTCCTTCTTGAGTAGTGTTTTCAAAAACGTTCACAGAGTGATTCTGCAAAGCCTTTTTATTGACGTTGGTTTTAAACGTGTTTTCAGTGGAATTTCTGTCAAACGCAAGACACGAGATTTGCTGTTAAAGAATTGAATATACAGAACGAAAACAAATAATTCCCTACAAGTGAATCGCCTAACCATGCAACTCAGTTCTAAAAACTGAATAGAATGCAGTTTTCACTCACATGAAAGACGTATGCTTCCCTTCTAGAGAAGTGTTTTCAAAGACATTCACAGAGTGATTCTACAAAGCCTTTTTACTGACGTTGGCTTTTAAACGTGTTTTCAGTGGAATTTCTGTCAAACGCAAGACACGATATTTGCTGTTAAAGAATTGAGTATACAGAACGCAAACAAACACTTCCCTACAAGTGAATCGACTAACCATGCAACTCAGTTCTAAAAACTGAATAGAACGCAGTTTTCACTCAGATGAAATACGTATGCTTTAGTTCTTGAGAAGTGTTTTCAAAGACTTTCACACAGTGATTCTACAAAGCCTTTTTACTGACGTTGGCTTTTAAACGTGTTTTCAGTGGAATTTCTGTCAAACGCAAGACAGGATATTTGATGTTAAAGAATTGAATATCCAGAATGCAAACAAACAATTCCCTACAAGTGTATCGCCTAACCATGCAACTCAGTTCTAAAAACTGAATAGAATGCAGTTTTCACTAACATGAAAGACGTATGCTTTCCGTCTTGAGAAGTGTTTTCAAAGACGTTCACAGAGTGATTCTGCAAAGCCTTTTTACTGACGTTGGTTTTAAACGTGTTTTCAGTGGAATTTCTGTCAAACACAAGACACGAGATTTGCTGTTAAAGAATTGAATGTACAGAACGCAAAAAAACACTTACCTACAAGTGAATCGCCTAACCGTGCAACTCAGTTCTAAAAACTGAATAGAATGCAGTTTTCACTCAGATGAAAGACGTATGCTTTCCTTCTTGAGAAGTGTTTTCAAAGACGTTCACAGAGTGATTCTACAAAGCCTTTTTACTGACGTTGGCTTATAAATGTGTTTTCAGTGGAATTTCGGTCAAACGCAAGACACGATATTTGCTGTTAAAGAATTGAGTATACAGAATGCAAACAAACACTTCCCTACAAGTGAATCGCCTAACCGTGCAACTCAGTTCTAAAACTGAATAGAATGCAGTTTTCACTCACATGAAAGACGTATGCTTTCCTTCTTGAGAAGTGTTTTCAAAGACATTCACAGAGTGATTCTACAAAGCCTTTTTACTGACGTTGGCTTTTAAACGTGTTTTCAGTGGAATTTCTGTCAAACGCAAGACACGAGGTTTGCTGCTAAGGAATTGAGTATACAGAACGCAAACAAACACTTCCCTACAAGTGAATCGCCTAACCATGCAACTCAGTTCTAAAAACTGAATAGAATGCAGTTTTCACGCAGATGAAAGACGTATGTTTTCCTTCTAGAGAAGAGTTTTCAAAGACATTCACAGAGTGATTCTACAAAGCCTTTTTACTGACGTTGGCTTTTAAACGTGTTTTCAGTGGAATTTGTGTCAAACGCAAGACAAGAGATTTGCTTTTGAGGAATTGAACATACAGAATGCAAACAAAAACTTCCCTACAAGTGAATCGCCTAACCATGCAACTCAGTTCTAAAAACTGAATAGAATGCAGTTTTCACTCAGATGAAAGACGTATGCTTCCCTTCTAGAGAAGTGTTTTCAAAGACATTCACAGAGTGATTCTACAAAGCCTTTTTAGTGACGTTGGCTTTTAAACGTGTTTTCAGTGGAATTTCTGTCAAACGCAAGACACGAGATTTGCTGTTAAAGAATTGACTGTACAGAACGCAAACAAACACTTACCTACAAGTGAATCGCCTAACCATGCAACTCAGTTCTAAAAACTGAATAGAACGCAGTTTTCACTCAGATGAAATACGTATGCTTTAGTTCTTGAGAAGTGTTTTCAAAGACGTTCACAGAGTGATTCTGCAAAGCCTTTTTACTGACGTTGGTTTAAAACGTGTTTTCAGTGGAATTTCTGTCAAACACAAGACACGAGATTTGCTTTTAAAGAATTGAATGTACAGAATGCAAAAAAACACTTACCTACAAGTGAATCACCTAACCGTGCAACTCAGTTCTAAAAACTGAATAGAATGCAGTTTTCAATCAGATGAAAGACGTATGCTTTCCTTCTAGAGAAGTGTTCTCAAAGACATTCACAGAGTGATTCTACAAATCCTTTTTACTGAGGTTGGCTTTTAAACGTGTTTTCAGTGGAATTTCTGTCAAACGCAAGACACGAGATTTGCTGTTAAAGAATTGAACATACAGAATGCAAACAAACACTTCCCTACAGGTGAATCGCCTAACCATGCAACTCAGTTCTAAAAACTGAATAGAATGCAGTTTTCACTCACATGAAAGACGTATGCTTTCCTTCTAGAGAAGTGTTTTCAAAGACATTCACAGAGTGATTCTCCAAAGCCTTTTTTACTGATGTTGGCTTTTAAACGTGTTTTCAGTGGAATTTCTCTCAAACGCAAGACACGAGATTTGCTATTAAAGAATTGAACATACAGAATGTAAACAAACACTTCCCTACAAGTGAATCGCCTAACCATGCAACTCAGTTCTAAAAACTGAATAGAATGCAGTTTTCACGCAGATGAAAGACGTATGTTTTCCTTATAGAGAAGAGTTTTCAAAGACATTCACAGAGTGATTCTACAAAGCCTTTTTACTGACGTTGGCTTTTAAACGTGTTTTCAGTGGAATTTGTGTCAAACTCAAGACACGAGATTTGCTTTTGAGGAATTGAACATACAGAATGCAAACAAAAACTTCCCTACAAGTGAATCGCCTAACCATGCAACTCAGTTCTAAAAACTGAATAGAATGCAGTTTTCACGCACATGAAAGACGTATGCTTTCCTTATTGAGATGTGTTTTGAAAGACGTTCACAGAGTGATTCTGCAAAGCCTTTTAACTGACGTTGGTTTTAAACGTGTTTTCAGTGGAATTTCTGTCAAACCCAAGACACGAGATTTGCTGTTAAAGAATTGAATGTACAGAACGCAAACAAACACTTACCTACAAGTGAATCGCCTAACCGTGCAACTCAGTTCTAAAAACTGAATAGAATGCAGTTTTCACTCACATGAAAGACGTATGCTTTCCTTCTTGAGTAGTGTTTTCAAAGACGTTCACAGAGTGATTCTGCAAAGCCTTTTTATTGACGTTGGTTTTAAACGTGTTTTCAGTGGAATTTCTGTCAAACGCAAGACACGAGATTTGCTGTTAAAGAATTGAATGTACAGAACGCAAACAAACACTTCCCTAAAAGTGAATTGCCTAATCGTGCAACTCAGTTCTAAAAACTGAATAGAATGCAGTTTTCACGCAGATGAAAGACGTATGCTTTCCTTCTAGAGAAGTGTTTTCAAAGACATTCACAGAGTGATTCTACAAAGCCTTTTTACTGACGTTGGCTTTTAAACGTGTTTTCAGTGGAATTTCTGTCAAATGCAAGACACGAGATTTGCTGTTAAAGAATTGAACATACAGAATGCAAACAAACACTTCCCTACAAGTGAATCGCCTAACCATGCAACTCAGTTCTAAAAACTGAATAGAATGCAGTTTTCACTCACATGAAAGACATATGCTTTCCGTCTTGAGAAGTGTTTTCAAAGAAGTTCACAGAGTGATTCTGCAAAGCCTTTTTATTGACGTGTGTTTTAAACGTGTTTTCAGTGGAATTTCTGTCAAACGCAAGACACGAGATTTGCTGTTAAAGAATTGAATATACAGAACGCAAACAAACAATTCCCTACAAGTGAATCGCCTAACCATGCAACTCAGTTCTAAAAACTGAATAGAATGCAGTTTTCACTCAGATGAAAGACGTATGCTTCTCTTCTAGAGAAGTGTTTTCAAAGACATTCACAGAGTGATTCTACAAAGCCTTTTTACTGACGTTGGCTTTTAAACGTGTTTTCAGTGGAATTTCTGTCAAACGCAAGACACGATATTTGCTGTTAAAGAATTGAGTATACAGAACGCAAACAAACACTTCCCTACAAGTGAATCGACTAACCATGCAACTCAGTTCTAAAAACTGAATAGAAAGCAGTTTTCACTCAGATGAAATATGTATGCTTTAGTTCTTGAGAAGTGTTTTCAAAGACGTTCACAGAGTGATTCTGCAAAGCCTTTTTACTGACGTTGGTTTAAAACGTGTTTTCAGTGGAATTTCTGTCAAACACAAGACACGAGATTTGCTGTTAAAGAATTGAATGTACAGAACGCAAAAAAACACTTACCTACAAGTGAATCGCATAACCGTGCAACTCAGTTCTAAAAACTGAATAGAATGCAGTTTTCACGCAGATGAAAGACGTATGCTTTCCTTCTAGAGAAGTGTTTTCAAAGACATTCACAGAGTGATTCTACAAAGCCTTTTTACTGACGTTGGCTTTTAAACGTGATTTCACTGGAATTTCTGTCAAATGCAAGTCACGAGATTTGCTGTTAAAGAATTGAGTATACAGAATGCAAACAAACACTTCCCTACAAGTGAATCGCCTAACCATGCAACTCAGATCTAAAAACTGAATAGAATGCAGTTTTCACTCACATGAAAGACGTATGCTTTCCTTCTTGAGAAGTGTTTTCAAAGACGTTCACAGAGTGATTCTACAAATCCTTTTTACTGACCTTGGCTTTTAAACGTGTTTTCAGTGGAATTTCTGTCAAACGCAAGACACGAGGTTTGCTGCTAAGGAATTGAGTATACAGAACGCAAATAAACACTTCCCTACAAGTGAATCGCCTAAACATTCAACTCACTTCTAAAAACTGCATAGAACGCAGTTTTCACTCAGAGGAAAGACGTATGCTTTCCTTCTAGAGAAGTGTTTTCAAAGACATTCACAGAGTGATTCTACAAAGCCTTTTTTACTGATGGTGGCTTTTAAACCTGTTTTCAGTGGAATTTCTCTCAAACGCAAGACACGAGATTTGCTATTAAAGAATTGAATATACAGAATGTAAACAAACACTTCCCTACAAGTGAATCGCCTAATCGTGCAACTCAGTTCTAAAAACTGAATAGAATGCAGTTTTCACGCAGATGAAAGACGTATGCTTTCCTTCTAGAGAAGTGTTTACAAAGACATTCACAGAGTGATTCTACAAAGCCTTTTTACTGACGTTGGCTTTTAAACGTGTTTTCAGTGGAATTTCTGTCAAACGCAAGACACGATATTTGCTGTTAAAGAATTGAGTATACAGAACGCAAACAAACACTTACCTACAAGTGAATCGCCTAACCGTGCAACTCAGTTCTAAAAACTGAATAGAATGCAGTTTTCATGCAGATGAAAGATGTATGCTTTCCTTCTAGAGAAGTGTTTTCAAAGACATTCACAGAGTGTTTCTGTAAAGCCTTTTTACTGACATTGGTTTTAAACGTGTTTTCAGTGGAATTTCTGTCAAACACAAGACACGATATTTGCTGTTAGAGAATTGAATGTACAGAACGCAAACAAACACTTACCTACAAGTGAATCGCCTAACCGTGCAACTCAGTTCTAAAAACTGAATAGAATGCAGTTTTCACTCACATGAAAGACGTATGCTTTCCTTCTTGACTAGTGTTTTCAAAGATGTTCACAGAGTGATTCTGCAAAGCCTTTTTACTGACGTTGGTTTTAAACGTGTTTTCAGTGGAATTTCTGTCAAACGCAAGACATGAGATTTGCTGTTAAAGAATTGAACATACAGAATGCAAACAAACACTTCCCTACAAGTGAATCGCCTAACCATGCAACACAGTTCTAAAAACTGAATAGAATGCAGTTTTCACTCACATGAAAGACGTATGCTTTCCTTCTTGAGAAGTGTTTTCAAAGACGTTCACAGAGTGATTCTACAAATCCTTTTTACTGACGTTGGCTTTTAAACGTGTTTTCAGTGGAATTTCTGTCAAACGCAAGACACGAGGTTTGCTGCTAAGGAATTGAGTATACAGAACGCAAATAAACACTTCCCTACAAGTGAATCGCCTAAACATTCAACTCACTTCTAAAATCTGCATAGAACGCAGTTTTCACTCAGAGGAAAGACGTATGCTTTCCTTCTAGAGAAGTGTTTTCAAAGACATTCACAGAGTGATTCTACAAAGCCTTTTTTACTGATGGTGGCTTTTAAACGTGTTTTCAGTGGAATTTCTCTCAAACGCAAGACACGAGATTTGCTATTAAAGAATTGAACATACAGAATGTAAACAAACACTTCCCTACAAGTGAATCGCCTAACCATGCAACTCAGTTCTAAAAACTGAATAGAATGCAGTTTTCACTCACATGAAAGACGTATGCTTTCCTTCTTGAGAAGTGTTTTCAAAGACGTTCACAGAGTGATTCTACAAATCCTTTTTACTGACCTTGGCTTTTAAACGTGTTTTCAGTGGAATTTCTGTCAGAGGCAAGACAAGAGATTTGCTGTTAAAGAATTGAATGTACAGAACGCAAACAAACACTTCCCTACAAGTGAATCGCCTAACCGTGCAACTCAGTTCTAAAAACTGATAAAATGCAGTTTTCACTCAGATGAAAGACGTATGCTTTCCTTCTTGAGAAGTGTTTTCAAAGACGTTCACAGAGTGATTCTGCAAAGCCTTTTTATTGACGTTGGCTTTTAAACGTGTTTTCAGTGGAATTTCTGTCAAATGCAAGACACGAGATTTGCTGTTAAAGAATTGAGTATACAGAACGCAAACAAACAATTCCCTACAAGTGAATCGCCTAACCCTGCAACTCAGTTCTAAAAACTGAATAGAATGCAGTTTTCACTCACATGAAAGACGTATGCTTTCCTTCTTGAGAAGTGTTTTCAAAGACGTTCACAGAGTGATTCTACAAATCCTTTTTACTGACGTTGGCTTTTAAACGTGTTTTCAGTGGAATTTCTGTCAAATGCAAGACACGAGATTTGCTGTTAAAGAATTGAATGTACAGAATGCAAACAAACACTTCCCTACAAGTGAATCGCCTAACCGTGCAACTCAGTTCTAAAAACTGAATAAAATGCAGTTTTCACTCAGATGAAAGACGTATGCTTTCCTTCTTGAGAAGTGTTTTCAAAGACGTTCACAGAGTGATTCTGCAAAGCCTTTTTACTGACGTTGGTTTTAAATGTGTTTTCAGTGGAATTTCTGTCAAATGCAAGACACGAGATTTGCTGTTAAAGAATTGAATATACAGAATGCAAACAAACAATTCCCTACAAGTGAATCGCCTAACCATGCAACTCAGTACTAAAAACTGAATAGAATGCAGTTTTCACGCCGATGAAAGACGTATGTTTTCCTTCTAGAGAAGTGTTTTCAAAGACATTCACAGAGTGATTCTACAAAGCCTTTTTACTGACGTTGGCTTTTAAACGTGTTTTCAGTGGAATTTGTGTCAAACGCAAGACACGAGATTTGCTTTTGAGGAATTGAACATACAGAATGCAAACAAAAACTTCCCTACAAGTGAATCGCCTAACCATGCAACTCAGTTCTAATAACTGAATAGAATGCGCGTTTTCACTCACATGAAAGACGTATGCTTTCCTTATTGAGATGTGTTTTGAAAGACATTCACAGAGTGATTCTGCAAAGCCTTTTTACTGACGTTGGTTTTAAACGTGTTTTCAGTGGAATTTCTGTCAAACCCAAGACACGAAATTTGCTGATAAAGAATTGAATGTACAGAACGCAAACAAACACTTCCCTACAAGTGAATCGCCTAACCGTGCAACTCAGTTCTAAAAACTGAATAGAATGCAGTTTTCACTCACATGAAAGACGTATGCTTTCCTTCTTGAGTAGTGTTTTCAAAGACGTTCACAGAGTGATTCTGCAAAGCCTTTTTATTGACGTTGGTTTTAAACGTGTTTTCAGTGGAATTTCTGTCAAATGCAAGACACGAGATTTGCTGTTAAAGAATTGAGTATACAGAACGCAAACAAACACTTCCCTACAAGTGAATCGACTAACCATGCAACTCAGTTCTAAAAATTGAATAGAACGCAGTTTTCACTCAGATGAAATACGTATGCTTTAGTTCTTGAGAATTGTTTTCAAAGACTTTCACACAGTGATTCTACAAAGCCTTTTTACTGACGTTGGCTTTTAAATGCGGTTTCAGTGGAATTTCTGTCAAACGCAAGACACGATATTTGATGTTAAAGAATTGAATATCCAGAACGCAAACAAACAATTCCCTACAAGTGTATCGCCTAACCATGCAACTCAGTTCTAAAAACTGAATAGAATGCAGTTTTCACTCACATGAAAGACGTATGCTTTCCGTCTTGAGAAGTGTTTTCAAAGACGTTCACAGAGTGATTCTGCAAAGCCTTTTTACTGACGTTGGTTTTAAACGTGTTTTCAGTGGAATTTCTGTCAAACACAAGACACGAGATTTGCTGTTAAAGAATTGAATGTACAGAACGCAAAAAAACACTTACCTACAAGTGAATCGCCTAACCGTGCAACTCAGTTCTAAAAACTGAATAGAATGCAGTTTTCACGCAGATGAAAGACGTATGCTTTCCTTCTAGAGAAGTGTTTTCAAAGACATTCACAGAGTGATTCTGTAAAGCCTTTTTAATAACGTTGGCTTTTAAACGTGTTTTCAGTGGAATTTCTGTCAAACCCAAGACACGAGATTTGCTGTTAAAGAATTGAATGTACAGAACGCAAAAAAACACTTACCTACAAGTGAATCGCCTAACCGTGCAACTCAGTTCTAAAAACTGAATAGAATGCAGTTTTCACTCACATGAAAGACGTATGCTTTCCTTCTAGAGAAGTGTTTTCAAAGACATTCACAGAGTGATTCTGTAAAGCCTTTTTAATGACGGTGGCTTTTAAACGTGTTTTCAGTGGAATTTCTGTCAAACCCAAGACACGAGATTTGCTGTTAAAGAATTGAATGTACAGAACGCAAAAAAACACTTACCTACAAGTGAATCGCCTAACCGTGCAACTCAGTTCTAAAAACTGAAAAGAATGCAGTTTTCACGCAGATGAAAGACGTATGCTTTCCTTCTAGAGAAGTGTTTTCAAAGACATTCACAGAGTGATTCTGTAAATCCTTTTTAATGACGTTGGCTTTTAAACGTGTTTTTAGTGGAATTTCTGTCAAATGCAAGACACGAGATTTGCTGTTAAAGAATTGAATGTACAGAACGCAAACAAACACTTCCCTACAAGTGAATCGCCTAACCGTGCAACTCAGTTCTAAAAACTGAATAGAATGCAGTTTTCAATCAGATGAAAGACGTATGCTTTCCTTCTAGAGAAGTGTTCTCAAAGACATTCACAGAGTGATTCTACAAATCCTTTTTACTGACGTTGGCTTTTAAACGTGTTTTCAGTGGAATTTCTGTCAAACGCAAGACACGAGATTTGCTGTTAAAGAATTGAACATACAGAATGCAAACAAACACTTCCCTACAAGTGAATCGCCTAACCATGCAACTCAGTTCTAAAAACTGAATAGAATGCAGTTTTCACTCACATGAAAGACGTATGCTTTCCTTCTTGAGAAGTGTTTTCAAAGACGTTCACAGAGTGATTCTAAAAATCCTTTTTACTGACGTTGGCTTTTAAACGTGTTTTCAGTGGAATTTCTGTCAAACGCAAGACACGAGATTTGCTGTTAAAGAATTGAACATACAGAATGCAAACAAACACTTCCCTACAAGTGAATCGCCTAACCATGCAACTCAGTTCTAAAAACTGAATAGAATGCAGTTTTCACTCACATGAAAGACGTATGCTTTCCTTCTTGAGAAGTGTTTTCAAAGACGTTCACAGAGTGATTCTACAAATCCTTTTTACTGACCTTGGCTTTTAAACGTGTTTTCAGTGGAATTTCTGTCAGAGGCAAGACAAGAGATTTGCTGTTAAAGAATTGAATGTACAGAACACAAACAAACACTTCCCTACAAGTGAATCGCCTAACCGTGCAACTCAGTTCTAAAAACTGATAAAATGCAGTTTTCACTCAGATGAAAGACGTATGCTTTCCTTCTTGAGAAGTGTTTTCAAAGACGTTCACAGAGTGATTCTGCAAAGCCTTTTTATTGACGTTGGCTTTTAAACGTGTTTTCAGTGGAATTTCTGTCAAATGCAAGACACGATATTTGCTGTTAAAGAATTGAGTATACAGAACGCAAACAAACACTTCCCTACAAGTGAATCGACTAACCATGCAACTCAGTTCTAAAAACTGAATAGAACGCAGTTTTCACTCAGATGAAATACGTATGCTTTAGTTCTTGAGAAGTGTTTTCAAAGACATTCACAGAGTGATTCTACAAAGCCTTTTTACTGCCGTTGGCTTTTAAACGTGTTTTCAGTAGAATTTGTGTCAAACGCAAGACACGAGATTTGCTTGTGAGGAATTGAACATACAGAATGCAAACAGAAACTTCCCTACAAGTGAATCGCCTAACCATGCAACTCAGTTCTAAAAACTGAATAGAATGCAGTTTTCACTCACATGAAAGACGTATGCTTTCCTTCTTGAGAAGTGTTTTGAAAGACGTTCACAGAGTGATTCTGCAAAGCCTTTTTACTGATATTGTTTTTAAACGTTTTTTCAGTGGAATTTCTGTCAAACCCAAGACACGAGATTTGCTGTTAAAGAATTGAATGTACAGAACGCAAACAAACACTTACCTACAAGTGAATCGCCTAACCGTGCAACTCAGTTCTAAAAACTGAATAGAATGCAGTTTTCACTCACATGAAAGACATATGCTTTCCTTCTTGAGAAGTGTTTTCAAAGACTTTCACACAGTGATTCTACAAAGCCTTTTTACTGACGTTGGCTTTTAAACGCGGTTTCAGTGGAATTTCTGTCAAACGCAAGACACGATATTTGATGTTAAAGAATTGAATATCCAGAACGCAAACAAACAATTCCCTACAAGTGTATCGCCTAACCATGCAACTCAGTTCTAAAAACTGAATAGAATGCAGTTTTCACTCACATGAAAGACGTATGCTTTCCGTCTTGAGAAGTGTTTTCAAAGACATTCACAGAGTGATTCTGCAAAGCCTTTTTACTGACGTTGGTTTTAAACGTGTTTTCAGTGGAATTTCTGTCAAACCCAAGAACGAGATTTGCTGTTAAAGAATTGAATGTACAGAACGCAAAAAAACACTTACCTACTAGTGAATCGCCTAACCGTGCAACTCAGTTCTAAAAACTGAATAGAATGCAGTTTTCACGCAGATGAAAGACGTATGCTTTCCTTCTAGAGAAGTGTTTTCAAAGACATTCACAGAGTGATTCTACAAAGCCTTTTTACTGACGTTGGCTTTTAAACGTGATTTCACTGGAATTTCTGTCAAACGCAAGACACGAGATTTGCTGTTAAAGAATTGAGTATACAGAATGCAAACACACACTTCCCTACAAGTGAATCGCCTAATCATGCAACTCAGATCTAAAAACTGAATAGAATGCAGTTTTCACTCACATGAAAGACGTATACTTTCCTTCTTGAGAAGTGTTTTCAAAGACATTCACAGAGTGATTCTACAAAGCCTTTTTACTGACTTTGGCTTTTAAACTTGTTTTCAGTGGAATTTCGGTCAAACTCAAGACACGATATTTGCTGTTAAAGAATTGAACATACAGAATGCAAACAAACACTTCCCTACAAGTGAATCGCCTAACCATGCAACTCAGTTCTAAAAACTGAATAGAATGCAGTTTTCACTCACATGAAAGACGTATGCTTTCCTTCTTGAGAAGTGTTTTCAAAGACGTTCACAGAGTGATTCTACAAATCCTTTTTACTGACGTTGGCTTTTAAACGTGTTTTCAGTGGAATTTCTGTCAAACGCAAGACACGAGATTTGCTGTTAAAGAATTGCATGTACAGAACGCAAACAAACACTTCCCTACAAGTGAATCGCCTAACCGTGCAACTCAGTTCTAAAAACTGAATAGAATGCAGTTTTCAATCAGATGAAAGACGTATGCTTTCCTTCTAGAGAAGTGTTCTCAAAGACATTCACAGAGTGATTCTACAAAGCCTTTTTACTGACGTTGGCTTTTAAACGTGTTTTCAGTGGAATTTCTGTCAAACGCAAGGCACGATATTTGCTGTTAAAGAATTGAGTATACAGAACGCAAACAAACACTTCCCTACAAGTGAATCAACTAACCATGCAACTCAGTTCTAAAAACTGAATAGAACGCAGTTTTCACTCAGATGAAATACATATGCTTTAGTTCTTGAGAAGTGTTTTCAAAGACTTTCACACAGTGATTCTACAAAGCCTTTTTACTGACGTTGGCTTTTAAACGCGGTTTCAGTGGAATTTCTGTCAAACGCAAGACACGATATTTGATGTTAAAGAATTGAATATCCAGAACACAAACAAACAATTCCCTACATGTGTATCGCCTAACCATGCAACTCAGTTCTAAAAACTGAATAAAATGCAGTTTTCACTCAGATGAAAGACGTATGCTTTCCTTCTTGAGAAGTGTTTTCAAAGACGTTCACAGAGTGATTCTGCAAAGCCTTTTTACTGACGTTGGTTTTAAACGTGTTTTCAGTGGAATTTCTGTCAAATGCAAGACACGAGATTTGCTGTTAAAGAATTGAATATACAGAATGCAAACAAACAATTCCCTACAAGTGAATCGCCTAACCATGCAACTCAGTACTAAAAACTGAATAGAATGCAGTTTTCACGCCGATGAAAGACGTATGTTTTCCTTCTAGAGAAGTGTTTTCAAAGACATTCACAGAGTGATTCTACAAAGCCTTTTTACTGACGTTGGCTTTTAAACGTGTTTTCAGTGGAATTTGTGTCAAACGCAAGACACGAGATTTGCTTTTGAGGAATTGAACATACAGAATGCAAACAAAAACTTCCCTACAAGTGAATCGCCTAACCATGCAACTCAGTTCTAAAAACTGAATAGAATGCGCGTTTTCACTCACATGAAAGACGTATGCTTTCCTTATTGAGATGTGTTTTGAAAGACATTCACAGAGTGATTCTGCAAAGCCTTTTTACTGACGTTGGTTTTAAACGTGTTTTCAGTGGAATTTCTGTCAAACCCAAGACACGAAATTTGCTGATAAAGAATTGAATGTACAGAACGCAAACAAACACTTACCTACAAGTGAATCGCCTAACCGTGCAACTCAGTTCTAAAAACTGAATAGAATGCAGTTTTCACTCACATGAAAGACGTATGCTTTCCTTCTTGAGTAGTGTTTTCAAAGACGTTCACAGAGTGATTCTGCAAAGCCTTTTTATTGACGTTGGTTTTAAACGTGTTTTCAGTGGAATTTCTGTCAAATGCAAGACACGAGATTTGCTGTTAAAGAATTGAGTATACAGAACGCAAACAAACACTTCCCTACAAGTGAATCGACTAACCATGCAACTCAGTTCTAAAAATTGAATAGAACGCAGTTTTCACTCAGATGAAATACGTATGCTTTAGTTCTTGAGAAGTGTTTTCAAAGACTTTCACACAGTGATTCTACAAAGCCTTTTTACTGACGTTGGCTTTTAAATGCGGTTTCAGTGGAATTTCTGTCAAACGCAAGACACGATATTTGATGTTAAAGAATTGAATATCCAGAACGCAAACAAACAATTCCCTACAAGTGTATCGCCTAACCATGCAACTCAGTTCTAAAAACTGAATAGAATGCAGTTTTCACTCACATGAAAGACGTATGCTTTCCGTCTTGAGAAGTGTTTTCAAAGACGTTCACAGAGTGATTCTGCAAAGCCTTTTTACTGACGTTGGTTTTAAACGTGTTTTCAGTGGAATTTCTGTCAAACACAAGACACGAGATTTGCTGTTAAAGAATTGAATGTACAGAACGCAAAAAAACACTTACCTACAAGTGAATCGCCTAACCGTGCAACTCAGTTCTAAAAACTGAATAGAATGCAGTTTTCACGCAGATGAAAGACGTATGCTTTCCTTCTTGAGAAGTGTTTTCAAAGACGTTCACAGAGTGATTCTACAAATCCTTTTTACTGACCTTGGCTTTTAAACGTGTTTTCAGTGGAATTTCTGTCAGAGGCAAGACAAGAGATTTGCTGTTAAAGAATTGAATGTACAGAACACAAACAAACACTTCCCTACAAGTGAATCGCCTAACCGTGCAACTCAGTTCTAAAAACTGATAAAATGCAGTTTTCACTCAGATGAAAGACGTATGCTTTCCTTCTTGAGAAGTGTTTTCAAAGACGTTCACAGAGTGATTCTGCAAAGCCTTTTTATTGACGTTGGCTTTTAAACGTGTTTTCAGTGGAATTTCTGTCAAATGCAAGACACGATATTTGCTGTTAAAGAATTGAGTATACAGAACGCAAACAAACACTTCCCTACAAGTGAATCGACTAACCATGCAACTCAGTTCTAAAAACTGAATAGAACGCAGTTTTCACTCAGATGAAATACGTATGCTTTAGTTCTTGAGAAGTGTTTTCAAAGACATTCACAGAGTGATTCTACAAAGCCTTTTTACTGCCGTTGGCTTTTAAACGTGTTTTCAGTAGAATTTGTGTCAAACGCAAGACACGAGATTTGCTTGTGAGGAATTGAACATACAGAATGCAAACAGAAACTTCCCTACAAGTGAATCGCCTAACCATGCAACTCAGTTCTAAAAACTGAATAGAATGCAGTTTTCACTCACATGAAAGACGTATGCTTTCCGTCTTGAGAAGTGTTTTCAAAGACATTCACAGAGTGATTCTGCAAAGCCTTTTTACTGACGTTGGTTTTAAACGTGTTTTCAGTGGAATTTCTGTCAAACCCAAGAACGAGATTTGCTGTTAAAGAATTGAATGTACAGAACGCAAAAAAACACTTACCTACTAGTGAATCGCCTAACCGTGCAACTCAGTTCTAAAAACTGAATAGAATGCAGTTTTCACGCAGATGAAAGACGTATGCTTTCCTTCTAGAGAAGTGTTTTCAAAGACATTCACAGAGTGATTCTACAAAGCCTTTTTACTGACGTTGGCTTTTAAACGTGATTTCACTGGAATTTCTGTCAAACGCAAGACACGAGATTTGCTGTTAAAGAATTGAGTATACAGAATGCAAACACACACTTCCCTACAAGTGAATCGCCTAATCCTGCAACTCAGATCTAAAAACTGAATAGAATGCAGTTTTCACTCACATGAAAGACGTATACTTTCCTTCTTGAGAAGTGTTTTCAAAGACATTCACAGAGTGATTCTACAAAGCCTTTTTACTGACTTTGGCTTTTAAACTTGTTTTCAGTGGAATTTCGGTCAAACTCAAGACACGATATTTGCTGTTAAAGAATTGAACATACAGAATGCAAACAAACACTTCCCTACAAGTGAATCGCCTAACCATGCAACTCAGTTCTAAAAACTGAATAGAATGCAGTTTTCACTCACATGAAAGACGTATGCTTTCCTTCTTGAGAAGTGTTTTCAAAGACGTTCACAGAGTGATTCTACAAATCCTTTTTACTGACGTTGGCTTTTAAACGTGTTTTCAGTGGAATTTCTGTCAAACGCAAGACACGAGATTTGCTGTTAAAGAATTGCATGTACAGAACGCAAACAAACACTTCCCTACAAGTGAATCGCCTAACCGTGCAACTCAGTTCTAAAAACTGAATAGAATGCAGTTTTCAATCAGATGAAAGACGTATGCTTTCCTTCTAGAGAAGTGTTCTCAAAGACATTCACAGAGTGATTCTACAAAGCCTTTTTACTGACGTTGGCTTTTAAACGTGTTTTCAGTGGAATTTCTGTCAAACGCAAGGCACGATATTTGCTGTTAAAGAATTGAGTATACAGAACGCAAACAAACACTTCCCTACAAGTGAATCAACTAACCATGCAACTCAGTTCTAAAAACTGAATAGAACGCAGTTTTCACTCAGATGAAATACGTATGCTTTAGTTCTTGAGAAGTGTTTTCAAAGACTTTCACACAGTGATTCTACAAAGCCTTTTTACTGACGTTGGCTTTTAAACGCGGTTTCAGTGGAATTTCTGTCAAACGCAAGACACGATATTTGATGTTAAAGAATTGAATATCCAGAACACAAACAAACAATTCCCTACATGTGTATCGCCTAACCATGCAACTCAGTTCTAAAAACTGAATAGAATGCAGTTTTCACTCACATGAAAGGCGTATGATTTCCGTCTTGAGAAGTGTTTTCAAAGACGTTCACAGAGTGATTCTGCAAAGCCTTTTTACTGACGTTGGTTTTAAACGTGTTTTCAGTCGAATTTCTGTCAAACACAAGACACGAGATTTGCTGTTATAGAATTGAATGTACAGAACGCAAAAAAACACTTACCTACAAGTGAATCGCCTAACCGTGCAACTCAGTTCTAAAAACTGAATAGAATGCAGTTTTCAATCAGATGAAAGACGTATGCTTTCCTTCTAGAGAAGTGTTCTCAAAGAAATTCACAGAGTGATTCTACAAATCCTTTTTACTGACGTTGGCTTTTAAACGTGTTTTCAGTGGAATTTCTGTCAAACGCAAGACACGAGATTTGCTGTTAAAGAATTGAACATACAGAATGCAAACAAACACTTCCCTACAAGTGAATCGCCTAACCATGCAACTCAGTTCTAAAAACTGAATAGAATGCAGTTTTCACTCACATGAAAGACGTATGCATTCCTTCTTGAGAAGTGTTTTCAAAGACGTTCACAGAGTGATTCTACAAATCCTTTTTACTGACGTTGGCTTTTAAACGTGTTTTCAGTGGAATTTCTGTCAAAAGCAAGACACGAGATTTGCTGTTAAAGAATTGAATGTACAGAACGCAAACAAACACTTCCCTACAAGTGAATCGCCTAACCGTGCAACTCAGTTCTAATAACTGAATAAAATGCAGTTTTCACTCAGATGAAAGACGTATGCTTTCCTTCTTGAGAAGTGTTTTCAAAGACGTTCACAGAGTGATTCTGCAAAGCCTTTTTATTGTCGTTGGTTATAAACGTGTTTTCAGTGGAATTTCTGTCAAACGCAAGACACGAGATTTGCTGTTAAAGAATTGAATATACAGAATGCAAACAAACAATTCCCTACAAGTGAATCGCCTAACCATGCAACTCAGTTCTAAAAACTGAATAGAATGCAGTTTTCACTCTGATGAAAGACGTATGCTTCCCTTCTAGAGAAGTGTTTTCAAAGACATTCACAGAGTGATTCTACAAAGCCTTTTTACTGACGTTGGCTTTTAAACGTGTTTTCAGTGGAATTTCTGTCAAATGCAAGACACGATATTTGTTGTTAAAGAATTGAGTATACAGAACGCAAACAAACACTTCCCTACAAGTGAATCGACTAACCATGCAACTCAGTTCTAAAAACTGAATAGAACGCAGTTTTCACTCAGATGAAATACGTATGCTTTAGTTCTTGAGATGTGTTTTCAAAGACATTCACAGAGTGATTCTACAAAGCCTTTTTACTGCCGTTGGCTTTTAAACGTGTTTTCAGTGGAATTTGTGTCAAACGCAAGACACGAGATTTGCTTTTGAGGAATTGAACATACAGAATGCAAACAGAAACTTCCCTACAAGTGAATCGCCTAACCATGCAACTCAGTTCTAAAAACTGAATAGAATGCAGTTTTCACTCACATGAAAGACGTATGCTTTCCTTCTTGAGAAGTGTTTTGAAAGACGTTCAAAGAGTGATTCTGCAAAGCCTTTTTACTGATATTGGTTTTAAACGTGTTTTCAGTGGAATTTCTGTCAAACCCAAGACACGAGATTTGCTGTTAAAGAATTGAATGTACAGAACGCAAACAAACACTTACCTACAAGTGAATCGCCTAACCGTGCAACTCAGTTCTAAAAACTGAATAGAATGCAGTTTTCACTCACATGAAAGACGTATGCTTTCCTTCTTGAGTAGTGTTTTCAAAGACGTTCACAGAGTGATTCTGCAAAGCCTTTTTATTGACGTTGGTTTTAAACGTGTTTTCAGTGGAATTTCTGTCAAACGCAAGACACGAGATTTGCTGTTATAGAATTGAATATACAGAACGCAAACAAACACTTACCTACAAGTGAATCGCCTAACCATGCAACTCAGTTCTAAAAACTGAATAGAATGCAGTTTTCACGCAGATGAAAGACGTATGCTTTCCTTCTAGAGAAGTGTTTTCAAAGACATTCACAGAGTGATTCTACAAATCCTTTTTACTGAGGTTGGCTTTTAAACGTGTTTTCAGTGGAATTTCTGTCAAACGCAAGACACGAGATTTGCTGTTAAAGAATTGAACATACAGAATGCAAACAAACACTTCCCTACAAGTGAATCACCTAACCATGCAACTCAGTTCTAAAAACTGAATAGAATGCAGTTTTCACTCACATGAAAGACATATGTTTCCGTCTTGAGAAGTGTTTTCAAAGACGTTCACAGAGTGATTCTGCAAAGCCTTTTTACTGACTTTGGCTTTTAAACTTGTTTTCAGTGGAATTTCTGTCAAACGCAAGACACGAGATTTGCTGTTAAAGAATTGAATGTACAGAACGCAAACAAACACTTACCTACAAGTGAATCGCCTAACCATGCAACTCAGTTCTAAAAACTGAATAGAATGCAGTTTTCACGCAGATGAAAGACGTATGCTTTCCTTCTTAAGAAGTGTTTTCAAAGACATTCACAGAGTGATTCTACAAAGCCTTTTTACTGACGTTGGCTTTTAAACGTGTTTTCAGTGGAATTTCTGTCAAACGCAACACACGAGATTTGCTGTTAAAGAGTTGAACATACAGAATGCATACAAACACTTCCCTACAAGTGAATCGCATAACCATGCAACTCAGTTCTACAAACTGAATAGAATGCAGTTTTCACTCACATGAAAGACGTATGCTTTCCTTCTTGAGAAGTGTTTTCAAAGACGTTCACAGAGGGATTCTGCAAAGTCTTTTTACTGACGTTGGTTTTAAATGTGTTTTCAGTGGAATTTCTGTCAAACGCAAGACACGAGATTTGCTGTTAAAGAATTGAATGTACAGAACGCAAACAAACACTTCCCTACAAGTGAATCGCCTAACCGTGCAACTCAGTTCTAAAAACTGAATAAAATACAGTTTTCACTCAGATGAAAGACATATGCTTTCCTTCTTGAGAAGTGTTTTCAAAGACGTTCACAGAGTGATTCTGCAAAGCCTTTTTATTGACGTTGGTTTTAAACGTGTTTTCAGTGGAATTTCTGTCAAATGCAAGACACGATATTTGCTGTTAAAGAATTGAGTATACAGAACGCAAACAAACACTTCCCTACAAGTGAATCGACTAACCATGCAACTCAGTTCTAAAAACTGAATAGATCGCAGTTTTCACTCAGATGAAATACGTATGCTTTAGTTCTTGAGAAGTGTTTTCAAAGACATTCACAGAGTGATTCTACAAAGCCTTTTTACTGCCGTTGGCTTTTAAACGTGTTTTCAGTAGAATTTGTGTCAAACGCAAGACACGAGATTTGCTTGTGAGGAATTGAACATACAGAATGCAAACAGAAACTTCCCTACAAGTGAATCGCCTAACCATGCAACTCAGTTCTAAAAACTGAATAGAATGCAGTTTTCACTCACATGAAAGACGTATGCTTTCCTTCTTGAGAAGTGTTTTGAAAGACGTTCACAGAGTGATTCTGCAAAGCCTTTTTACTGATATTGGTTTTAAACGTTTTTTCAGTGGAATTTCTGTCAAACCCAAGACACGAGATTTGCTGTTAAAGAATTGAATGTACAGAACGCAAACAAACACTTACCTACAAGTGAATCGCCTAACCGTGCAACTCAGTTCTAAAAACTGAATAGAATGCAGTTTTCACGCAGATGAAAGACGTATGCTTTCCTTCTTGAGAAGTGTTTTCAAAGACTTTCACACAGTGATTCTACAAAGCCTTTTTACTGACGTTGGGTTTTAAACGCGGTTTCAGTGGAATTTCTGTCAAACGCAAGACACGATATTTGATGTTAAAGAATTGAATATCCAGAACGCAAACAAACAATTCCCTACAAGTGTATCGCCTAACCATGCAACTCAGTTCTAAAAACTGAATAGAATGCAGTTTTCACTCACATGAAAGACGTATGCTTTCCGTCTTGAGAAGTGTTTTCAAAGACATTCACAGAGTGATTCTGCAAAGCCTTTTTACTGACGTTGGTTTTAAACGTGTTTTCAGTGGAATTTCTGTCAAACCCAAGAACGAGATTTGCTGTTAAAGAATTGAATGTACAGAACGCAAAAAAACACTTACCTACTAGTGAATCGCCTAACCGTGCAACTCAGTTCTAAAAACTGAATAGAATGCAGTTTTCACGCAGATGAAAGACGTATGCTTTCCTTCTAGAGAAGTGTTTTCAAAGACATTCACAGAGTGATTCTACAAAGCCTTTTTACTGACGTTGGCTTTTAAACGTGATTTCACTGGAATTTCTGTCAAACGCAAGACACGAGATTTGCTGTTAAAGAATTGAGTATACAGAATGCAAACACACACTTCCCTACAAGTGAATCGCCTAATCATGCAACTCAGATCTAAAAACTGAATAGAATGCAGTTTTCACTCACATGAAAGACGTATACTTTCCTTCTTGAGAAGTGTTTTCAAAGACATTCACAGAGTGATTCTACAAAGCCTTTTTACTGACTTTGGCTTTTAAACTTGTTTTCAGTGGAATTTCGGTCAAACTCAAGACACGATATTTGCTGTTAAAGAATTGAACATACAGAATGCAAACAAACACTTCCCTACAAGTGAATCGCCTAACCATGCAACTCAGTTCTAAAAACTGAATAGAATGCAGTTTTCACTCACATGAAAGACGTATGCTTTCCTTCTTGAGAAGTGTTTTCAAAGACGTTCACAGAGTGATTCTACAAATCCTTTTTACTGACGTTGGCTTTTAAACGTGTTTTCAGTGGAATTTCTGTCAAACGCAAGACACGAGATTTGCTGTTAAAGAATTGCATGTACAGAACGCAAACAAACACTTCCCTACAAGTGAATCGCCTAACCGTGCAACTCAGTTCTAAAAACTGAATAGAATGCAGTTTTCAATCAGATGAAAGACGTATGCTTTCCTTCTAGAGAAGTGTTCTCAAAGACATTCACAGAGTGATTCTACAAATCCTTTTTACTGACGTTGGCTTTTAAACGTGTTTTCAGTGGAATTTCTGTCAAACGCAAGACACGAGATTTGCTGTTAAAGAATTGAACATACAGAATGCAAACAAACACTTCCCTACAAGTGAATCGCCTAACCATGCAACTCAGTTCTAAAAACTGAATAGAATGCAGTTTTCACTCACATGAAAGACGTATGCTTTCCTTCTTGAGATGTGTTTTCAAAGAGGTTCACAGAGTGATTCTACAAATCCTTTTTACTGACGTTGGCTTTTAAACGTGTTTTCAGTGGAATTCCTGTCAAACGCAAGACACGATATTTGCTGTTAAAGAATTGAGTATACAGAACGCAAACAAACACTTCCCTACAAGTGAATCGACTAACCATGCAACTCAGTTCTAAAAACTGAATAGAACGCAGTTTTCACTCAGATGAAATACGTATGCTTTAGTTCTTGAGAAGTGTTTTCAAAGACATTCACAGAGTGATTCTACAAATCCTTTTTACTGCCGTTGGCTTTTAAACGTGTTTTCAGTGGAATTTGTGTCAAACGCAAGACACGAGATTTGCTTTTGAGGAATTGAACATACAGAATGCAAACAGAAACTTCCCTACAAGTGAATCGCCTAACCATGCAACTCAGTTCTAAAAACTGAATAGAATGCAGTTTTCACTCACATGAAAGACGTATGCTTTCCTTCTTGAGAAGTGTTTTGAAAGACGTTCACAGAGTGATTCTGCAAAGCCTTTTTACTGATATTGGTTTTAAACGTGTTTTCAGTGGAATTTCTGTCAAACCCAAGACACGAGATTTGCTGTTAAAGAATTGAATGTACAGAACGCAAACAAACACTTACCTACAAGTGAATCGCCTAACCGTGCAACTCAGTTCTAAAAACTGAATAGAATGCAGTTTTCACTCACATGAAAGACGTATGCTTCCCTTATAGAGAAGTGTTTTCAAAGACGTTCACAGAGTGATTCTGCAAAGCCTTTTTATTGACGTTTGTTTTAAACGTGTTTTCAGTGGAATTTCTGTCAAACGCAAGACACGAGATTTGCTGTTAAAGAATTGAATGTACAGAATGCAAACAAACACTTACCTACAAGTGAATCGCCTAACCATGCAACTCAGTTCTAAAAACTGAATAGAATGCAGTTTTCACGCAGATGAAAGACGTATGCTTTCCTTCTAGAGAAGTGTTTTCAAAGACATTCACAGAGTGATTCTACAAAGCCTTTTTACTGACGTTGGCTTTTAAACGTGTTTTCAGTGGAATTTCTGTCAAACGCAAGACACGAGATTTGCTGTTAAAGAATTGAACATACAGAATGCAAACAGAAACTTCCCTACAAGTGAATCGCCTAACCATGCAACTCAGTTCTAAAAACTGAATAGAATGCAGTTTTCACTCAGATGAAAGACGTATGCTTTAGTTCTTGAGAAGTGTTTTCAAATACTTTCACAGAGTGATTCTGTAAAGCCTTTTTAATGACGTTGGCTTTTAAACGTGTTTTCAGTGGAATTTCTGTCAAACGCAAGACATGAGATTTGCTGTTAAAGAATTGAAAGTACAGAACGCAAACAAACACTTACCTACAAGTGAATCGCCTAACCGTGCAACTCAGTTATAAAAGCTGAATAGAATGCAGTTTTCACTCACATGAAAGACGTATGCTTTCCGTCTTGAGAAGTGGTTTCAAAGACTTTCACAGAGTGTTTCTGCAAATCCTTTTTACTGACGTTGGTTTTAAACGTGTTTTCAGTGGAATTTCTGTCAAAGACAAGACACGAGATTTGCTGTTAAAGAATTGAATGTACAGAACGCAAAAAAACACTTACCTACAAGTGAATCGCCTAACCGTGCAACTCAGTTCTAAAAACTGAATAGAATGCAGTTTTCACGCAGATGAAAGATGTATGCTTTCCTTCTAGAGAAGTGTTTTCAAAGACATTCACAGAGTGATTCTACAAAGCCTTTTTACTGACGTTGGCTTTTAAACGTGTTTTCAGTGGAATTTCTGTCAAACGCAAGACACGAGATTTGCTGTTAAAGAATTGAACATACAGAATGCAAACAAACACTTCCCTACAAGTGAATCACCTAACCATGCAACTCAGTTCTAAAAACTGAATAGAATGCAGTTTTCACTCACATGAAAGATGTATGCTTTCCTTCTTGAGATGTGTTTTCAAAGACGTTCACAGAGTGATTCTACAAATCCTTTTTACTGACATTGGCTTTTAAACGTGTTTTCAGTGGAATTTCTGTCAAACGCAAGACACGAGATTTGCTGTTAAAGAATTGAATGTACAGAACGCAAAGAAACACTTCCCTACAAGTGAATCGCCTAACCCTGCAACTCAGTTCTAAAAACTGAATAAAATGCAGTTTTCACTCAGATGAAAGACATATGCTTTCCTTCTTGAGAAGTGTTTTCAAAGACGTTCACAGAGTGATTCTGCAAAGCCTTTTTATTGACGTTGGTTTTAAACGTGTTTTCAGTGGAATTTCTGTCAAACGCAAGACACGAGATTTGCTGTTAAAGAATTGAATATACAGAACGCAAACAAACAATTCCCTACAAGTGAATCTCCTAACCATGCAACTCAGTTCTAAAAACTGAATAGAATGCAGTTTTCACTCAGATGAAAGACGTATGCTTCCCTTCTAGAGAAGTGTTTTCAAAGATATTCACAGAGTGATTCTACAAAGCCTTTTTACTGACGTTGCCTTTTAAACGTGTTTTCAGTAAAATTTCTGTCAAAAGCAAGACACGATATTTGCTGTTAAAGAATTGAGTATACAGAACGCAAACAAACACTTCCCTACAAGTGAAACGACTAACCATGCAACTCAGTTCTAAAAACTGAATAGAACGCAGTTTTCACTCAGCTGAAATACGTATGCTTTAGTTCTTGAGAAGTGTTTTCAAAGACATTCACAGAGTCATTCTACAAAGCCTTTTTACTGCCGTTGGCTTTTAAACGTGTTTTCAGTGGAATTTGTGTCAAACGCAAGACACGAGATTTGCTTTTGAGGAATTGAACATACAGAATGCAAACAGAAACTTCCCTACAAGTGAATCGCCTAACCATGCAACTCAGTTTTAAAAACTGAATAGAATGCAGTTTTCACTCACATGAAAGACGTATGCTTTCCTTCTTGAGTAGTGTTTTCAAAGACGTTCACAGAGTGATTCTGCAAAGCCTTTTTATTGACGTTGGTTTTAAACGTGTTTTCAGTGGAATTTCTGTCAAACTCAAGACACGAGATTTGCTGTTAAAGAATTGAATGTACAGAACGCAAACAAACACTTACCTACAAGTGAATCGCCTAACCATGCAACTCAGTTCTAAAAACTGAATAGAATGCAGTTTTCACGCAGATGAAAGACGTATGCTTTCCTTCTAGAGAAGTGTTTTCAAAGACATTCACAGAGTGATTCTACAAAGCCTTTTTACTGACGTTGGCTTTTAAACGTGTTTTCAGTGGAATTTCTGTCAAACGCAAGACACGAGATTTGCTGTTAAAGAATTGAACATACAGAATGCAAACAAACACTTCCCTACAAGTGAATCGCCTAACCATGCAACTCAGTTCTAAAAACTGAATAGAATGCAGTTTTCACTCACATGAAAGACATATGCTTTCCGTCTTGAGAAGTGTTTTCAAAGACGTTCACAGAGTGATTCTGCAAAGCCTTTTTACTGAAGTTGGTTTTAAACGTGTTTTCAGTGGAATTTCTGTCAAACGCAAGACACGAGATTTGCTGTTAAAGAATTGAATGTACAGAACGCAAACAAACACTTACCTACAAGTGAATCGCCTAACCATGCAACTCAGTTCTAAAAACTGAAAAGAATGCAGTTTTCATGAAGACGAAAGACGTATGCTTTCCTTCTAGAGAAGTGTTTTCAAAGACATTCACAGAGTGATTCTACAAAGCCTTTTTACTGACGTTGGCTTTTAAACGTGTTTTCAGTGGAATTTCTGTCAAACGCAAGACACGAGATTTGCTGTTAAAGAGTTGAACATACAGAATGCATACAAACACTTCCCTACAAGTGAATCGCCTAACCATGCAACTCAGTTCTACAAACGGAATAGAATGCAGTTTTCACTCACATGAAAGACCTATGCTTTCCTTCTTGAGAAGTGTTTTCAAAGACGTTCACAGAGTGATTCTGCAAAGCCTTTTTACTGACGTTGGTTTTAAATGTGTTTTCAGTGGAATTTCTGTCAAACGCAAGACACGAGATTTGCTGTTAAAGAATTGAATGTACAGAACGCAAACAAACACTTCCCTACAAGTGAATCGCCTAACCGTGCAACTCAGTTCTAAAAACTGAATAAAATACAGTTTTCACTCAGATGAAAGACGTATGCTTTCCTTCTTGAGAAGTGTTTTCAAAGACGTTCACAGAGTGATTCTGCAAAGCCTTTTTATTGACGTTGGTTTTAAAAGTGTTTTCAGTGGAATTTCTGTCAAACGCAAGACACGAGATTTGCTGTTAAAGAATTGAATATACAGAACGCAAACAAACAATTCCCTACAAGTGAATCGCCTAACCATGCAACTCAGTTCTAAAAACTGAATAGAATGCAGTTTTCACTCAGATGAAAGACGTATGCTTCCCTTCTAGAGAAGTGTTTTCAAAGACATTCACAGAGTGATTCTACAAAGCCTTTTTACTGACGTTGGCTTTTAAACGTGTTTTCAGTGGAATTTCTGTCAAACGCAAGACACGATATTTGCTGTTAAAGAATTGAGTATACAGAACGCAAACAAACACTTCCCTACAAGTGAATCGACTAACCATGCAACTCAGTTCTAAAAACTGAATAGAACGCAGTTTTCACTCAGATGAAATACGTATGCTTTAGTTCTTGAGAAGTGTTTTCAAAGACATTCACAGAGTGATTCTACAAAGCCTTTTTACTGACGTTGGTTTTAAACGTGTTTTCAGTGGAATTTCTGTCAAACGCAAGACACGAGATTTGCTGTTAAAGAATTGAATGTACAGAACGCAAACAAACACTTACCTACAAGTGAATCGCCTAACCATGCAACTCAGTTCTACAAACTGAATAGAATGCAGTTTTCACTCACATGAAAGACGTATACTTTCATTCTTGAGAAGTGTTTTCAAAGACGTTCACAGAGTGATTCTGCAAAGCCTTTTTATTGACGTTGGTTTTAAATGTGTTTTCAGTGGAATTTCTGTCAAACGCAAGACACGAGATTTGCTGTTAAAGAATTGAATGTACAGAACGCAAACAAACACTTCCCTACAAGTGAATCGCCTAACCGTGCAACTCAGTTCTAAAAACTGCATAAAATACAGTTTTCACTCAGATGAAAGACGTATGCTTTCCTTCTTGAGAAGTGTTTTCAAAGACATTCACAGAGTGATTCTACAAAGCCTTTTTACTGACGTTGGCTTTTAAACGTGTTTTCAGTGGAATTTCTGTCAAACGCAAGACAAGATATTTGCTGTTAAATAATTGAGTATACAGAACGCAAACAAACACTTTCCTACAAGTGAATCGCCTAACCTTGCAACTCAGTTCTAAAAACTGAATAGAACGCAGTTTTCACTCAGATGAAATACGTATGCTTTAGTTCTTGAGAAGTGTTTTCAAAGACTTTCACACAGTGATTCTACAAAGCCTTTTTACTGACGTTTGCTTTTAAACTCGGTTTCAGTGGAATTTCTGTCAAACGCAAGACACGATATTTGATGTTAAAGAATTGAATATCCAGAATGCAAACAAACAATTCCCTACAAGTGTATCGCCTAACCATGCAACTCAGTTCTAAAAACTGAATAGAATGCAGTTTTCACTCACATGAAAGACGTATGATTTCCGTCTTGAGAAGTGTTTTCAAAGACGTTCACAGAGTGATTCTACAAAGCCTTTTTACTGACGTTGGCTTTTAAAGGTGTTTTCAGTGGAATTTCTGTCAAACGCAAGACACGAGATTTGCTGTTAAAGAATTGAATGTACAGAACGTAAAAAAACACTTCCCTACAAGTGAATCGCCTAACCGTGCAACTCAGTTCTAAAAACTGAATAGAATGCAGTTTTCACTCAGATGAAAGACATATGCTTTCCTTCTTGAGAAGTGTTTTCAAAGACGTTCAGAGAGTGATTCTACAAAGCCTTTTTACTGACGTTGGTTTTTAAACGTGATTTCACTGGAATTTCTGTCAAATGCAAGACACGAGATTTGCTGTTAAAGAATTGAGTATACAGAACGCAAACAAACACTTCCCTACAAGTGAATCGACTAACCATGCAACTCAGTTCTAAAAACTGAATAGAACGCAGTTTTCACGCAGATGAAAGACGTATGCTTTCCTTCTAGAGAAGTGTTTTCAAAGACATTCTCAGAGTGATTCTACAAAGCCTTTTTACTGCCGTTGGCTTTTAAACGTGTTTTCAGTGGAATTTGTGTCAAACGCAAGACACGAGATTTGCTTTTGAGGAATTGAACATACAGAATGCAAACAGAAACTTCCCTACAAGTGAATCGCCTAAACATGCAACTCAGTTCTAAAAACTGAATAGAATGCAGTTTTCACTCACATGAAAGACGTATGCTTTCCTTCTTGAGAAGTGTTTTGAAAGACGTTCACAGAGTGATTCTGCAAAGCCTTTTTACTGACATTGGTTTTAAACGTGTTTTCAGTGGAATTTCTGTCAAACGCAAGACACGAGATTTGCTGTTAAAGAATTGAATGTGCAGAACGCAAACAAACACTTCCCTACATGTGAATCGCCTAACCGTGCAACTCAGTTCTAAAAACTGAATAAAATACAGTTTTCACTCAGATGAAAGACGTATGCTTTCCTTCTTGAGAAGTGTTTTCAAAGACGTTCACAGAGTGATTCTGCAAAGCCTTTTTATTGACGTTGGTTTTAAACGTGTTTTCAGTGGAATTTCTGTCAAACGCAAGACAGGAGATTTGCTGTTAAAGAATTGAGTATACAGAACGCAAACAAACCCTTCCCTACAAGTGAATCGACTAACCATGCAACTCAGTTCTAAAAACTGAATAGAACGCAGTTTTCACTCAGATGAAATACGTATGCTTTAGTTCTTGAGAAGTGTTTTCAAAGACTTTCACACAGTGATTCTACAAAGCCTTTTTACTGTCCTTGGCTTTTAAACGCGGTTTCAGTGGAATTTCTGTCAAACGCAAGACACGATATTTGATGTTAAAGATTTGAATATCCAGAATGCAAAGAAACAATTCCCTACAAGTGTATCGCCTAACCAAGCAATTCAGTTCTAAAAACTGAATAGAATGGAGTTTTCACTCACATGAAAGACGTATGCTTTCCGTCTTGAGAAGTGTTTTCAAAGACGTTCACAGAGTGATTCTACAAAGCCTTTTTACTGACGTTGGTTTTAAACGTGTTTTCAGTGGAATTTCTGTCAAACACAAGACACGAGATTTGCTGTTAAAGAATTGAATGTACAGAACGCAAAAAAACACTTACCTACAAGTGAATCGCCTAACCGTGCAACTCAGTTCTAAAAACTGAATAGAATGCAGTTTTCACGCAGATGATAGACGTATGCTTTCCTTCTAGAGAAGTGTTTTCAAAGACATTCACAGAGTGATTCTACAAAGCCTTTTTACTGACGTTGGCTTTTAAAGGTGTTTTCAGTGGAATTTCTGTCAAACGCAAGACACGAGATTTGCTGTTAAAGAATTGAGTATACAGAATGCAAACAAACACTTCCCTACAAGTGAATCGCCTAACCATGCAACTCAGTTCTAAAAACTGAATAGAATGCAGTTTTCACTCAGATGAAATACGTATGCTTTAGTTCTTGAGAAGTGTTTTCAAAGACATTCACAGAGTGATTCTACAAAGCCTTTTTACTGCCGTTGGCTTTTAAACGTTTTTTCAGTGGAATTTGTGTCAAACGCAAGACACGATTTGCTTTTGAGGAATTGAACATACAGAATGCAAACAGAAACTTCCCTACAAGTGAATCGCCTATCCATGCAACTCAGTTCTAAAAACTGAATAGAATGCAGTTTTCACTCACATGAAAGACGTATGCGTTCCTTCTTGAGAAGTGTTTTGAAAGACGTTCACAGAGTGATTCTGCAAAGCCTTTTTACTGACATTGGTTTTAAACGTGTTTTCAGTGGAATTTCTGTCAAACCCAAGACACGAGATTTGCTGGTAAAGAATTGAATGTACAGAACGCAAACAAACACTTACCTACAAGTGAATCGCCTAACCGTGCAACTCAGTTCTAAAAACTGAATAGAATGCAGTTTTCACTCACATGAAAGACGTATGCTTTCCTTCTTGAGTAGTGTTTTCAAAGACATTCACAGAGTGATTCTGCAAAGCCTTTGTATTGACGTTGGTTTTAAACGTGTTTTCAGTGGAATTTCTGTCAAACGCAAGACACGAGATTTGCTGATAAAGAATTGAATGTACAGAACGCAAACAAACACTTACCTACAAGTGAATCGCCTAACCATGCAACTCAGTTCTAAAAACTGAATAGAATGCAGTTTTCACGCAGATGAAAGACGTATGCTTTCCTTCTAGAGAAGTGTTTTCAAAGACATTCACAGTGTGATTCTGCAAAGCCTTTTTATTGACGTTGGCTTTTAAACGTGATTTCACTGGAATTTCTGTCAAACGCAAGACACGAGATTTGCTGTTAAAGAATTGAGTATACAGAATGCAAACAAACACTTCCCTACAAGTGAATCGCCTAACCATGCAACTCAGTTCTAAAAACTGAATAGAATGCAGTTTTCATCAGATGAAAGACTTATGCTTCCCTTCTAGAGAAGTGTTTTCAAAGACATTCACAGAATGATTCTAAAAAGCCTTTTTACTGACGTTGGCTTTTAAACGTGTTTTCAGTGGAATTTGTGTCAAACGCAAGACACGAGATTTGCTTTTGAGGAATTGAACATACAGAATGCAAACAGAAACTTCCCTACAAGTGAATCGCCTAAACATGCAACTCAGTTCTAAAAACTGAATAGAATGCAGTTTTCACTCCCATGAAAGACGTATGCTTTCCTTCTTGAGAAGTGTTTTGAAAGACGTTCACAGAGTGATTCTGCAAAGCCTTTTTACTGACATTGGTTTTAAACGTGTTTTCAGTGGAATTTCTGTCAAACGCAAGACACGAGATTTGCTGTTAAAGAATTGAATGTGCAGAACGCAAACAAACACTTCCCTACATGTGAATCGCCTAACCGTGCAACTCAGTTCTAAAAACTGAATAAAATACAGTTTTCACTCAGATGAAAGACGTATGCTTTCCTTCTTGAGAAGTGTTTTCAAAGACGTTCACAGAGTGATTCTGCAAAGCCTTTTTATTGACGTTGGTTTTAAACGTGTTTTCAGTGGAATTTCTGTCAAACGCAAGACAGGAGATTTGCTGTTAAAGAATTGAGTATACAGAACGCAAACAAACACTTCCCTACAAGTGAATCGACTAACCATGCAACTCAGTTCTAAAAACTGAATAGAACGCAGTTTTCACTCAGATGAAATACGTATGCTTTAGTTCTTGAGAAGTGTTTTCAAAGACTTTCACACAGTGATTCTACAAAGACTTTTTACTGTCGTTGGCTTTTAAACGCGGTTTCAGTGGAATTACTGTCAAACGCAAGACACGATATTTGATGTTAAAGATTTGAATATCCAGAATGCAAACAAACAATTCCCTACAAGTGTATCGCCTAACCATGCAACTCAGTTCTAAAAACTGAATAGAATGGAGTTTTCACTCACATGAAAGACGTATGCTTTCCGTCTTGAGAAGTGTTTTCAAAGACGTTCACAGAGTGATTCTACAAAGCCTTTTTACTGACGTTGGGTTTCAACGTGTTTTCAGTGGAATTTCTGTCAAACACAAGACACGAGATTTGCTGTTAAAGAATTGAATGTACAGAACGCAAAAAAACACTTACCTACAAGTGAATCGCCTAACCGTGCAACTCAGTTCTAAAAACTGAATAGAATGCACTTTTCACGCAGATGATAGACGTATGCTTTCCTTCTAGAGAAGTGTTTTCAAAGACATTCACAGAGTGATTCTACAAAGCCTTTTTACTGACGTTGGCTTTTAAAGGTGTTTTCAGTGGAATTTCTGTCAAACGCAAGACACGAGATTTGCTGTTAAAGAATTGAATGTACAGAACGTAAAAAAACACTTCCCTACAAGTGAATCGCCTAACCGTGCAACTCAGTTCTAAAAACTGAATAGAACGCAGTTTTCACTCAGATGAAAGACGTATGCTTTCCTTCTTGAGAAGTGTTTTCAAAGACGTTCACAGAGTGATTCTACAAAGCCTTTTTACTGACGTTGGCTTTTAAACGTGATTTCACTGGAATTTCTGTCAAACGCAAGACACGAGATTTGCTGTTAAAGAATTGAGTATACAGAATGCAAACAAACACTTCCCTACAAGTGAATCGCCTAACCATGCAACTCAGTTCTAAAAACTGAATAGAATGCAGTTTTCACTCAGATGAAATACGTATGCTTTAGTTCTTGAGAAGTGTTTTCAAAGACATTCACAGAGTGATTCTACAAAGCCTTTTTACTGCCGTTGGCTTTTAAATGTTTTTTCAGTGGAATTTGTGTCAAACGCAAGACACGAGATTTGCTTTTGAGGAATTGAACATACAGAATGCAAACAGAAACTTCCCTACAAGTGAATCGCCTATCCAGGCAACTCAGTTCTAAAAACTGAATAGAATGCAGTTTTCACTCACATGAAAGACGTATGCGTTCCTTCTTGAGAAGTGTTTTGAAAGACGTTCACAGAGTGATTCTGCAAAGCCTTTTTACTGACATTGGTTTTAAACGTGTTTTCAGTGGAATTTCTGTCAAACCCAAGACACGATATTTGCTGTTAGAGAATTGAATGTACAGAACGCAAACAAACACTTACCTACAAGTGAATCGCCTAACCGTGCAACTCAGTTCTAAAAACTGAATAGAATGCAGTTTTCACTCACATGAAAGACGTATGCTTTCCTTCTTGAGTAGTGTTTTCAAAGACATTCACAGAGTGATTCTGCAAAGCCTTTGTATTGACGTTGGTTTTAAACGTGTTTTCAGTGGAATTTCTGTCAAACGCAAGACACGAGATTTGCTGTTAAAGAATTGAATGTACAGAACGCAAACAAACACTTACCTACAAGTGAATCGCCTAACCATGCAACTCAGTTCTAAAAACTGAATAGAATGCAGTTTTCACGCAGATGAAAGACGTATGCTTTCCTTCTTGAGAAGTGTTTTCAAAGACATTCACAGAGTGATTCTGCAAAGCCTTTTTACTGACATTGGTTTTAAACGTGTTTTCAGTGGAATTTCTGTCAAACGCAAGACACGAGATTTGCTGTTAAAGAATTGAATGTGCAGAACGCAAACAAACACTTCCCTACATGTGAATCGCCTAACCGTGCAACTCAGTTCTAAAAATTGAATAAAATACAGTTTTCACTCAGATGAAAGACGTATGCTTTCCTTCTTGAGAAGTGTTTTCAAAGACGTTCACAGAGTGATTCTGCAAAGCCTTTTTATTGACGTTGGTTTTAAACGTGTTTTCAGTGGAATTTCTGTCAAACGCAAGACAGGAGATTTGCTGTTAAAGAATTGAGTATACAGAACGCAAACAAACACTTCCCTACAAGTGAATCGACTAACCATGCAACTCAGTTCTAAAAACTGAATAGAACGCAGTTTTCACTCAGATGAAATACGTATGCTTTAGTTCTTGAGAAGTGTTTTCAAAGACGTTCACAGAGTGATTCTGCAAAGCCTTTTTACTGACGTTGGTTTTAAACGTGTTTTCAGTGGAATTTCTGTCAAACACAAGACACGAGATTTGCTGTTAAAGAATTGAATGTACAGAACGCAAAAAAACACTTACCTACAAGTGAATTGCCTAACCGTGCAACTCAGTTCTAAAAACTGAATAGAATGCAGTTTTCACGCAGATGATAGACGTATGCTTTCCTTCTAGAGAAGTGTTTTCAAAGACATTCACAGAGTGATTCTACAAAGCCTTTTTACTGACGTTGGCTTTTAAAGGTGTTTTCAGTGGAATTTCTGTCAAACGCAAGACACGAGATTTGCTGTTAAAGAATTGAATGTACAGAACGTAAAAAAACACTTCCCTACAAGTGAATCGCCTAACCGTGCAACTCAGTTCTAAAAACTGAATAGAACGCAGTTTTCACTCAGATGAAAGACGTATGCTTTCCTTCTTGAGAAGTGTTTTCAAAGACGTTCACAGAGTGATTCTACAAAGCCTTTTTACTGACATTGGCTTTTAAACGTGATTTCACTGGAATTTCTGTCAAACGCAAGACACGAGATTTGCTGTTAAGGAATTGAGTATACAGAATGCAAACAAACACTTCCCTACAAGTGAATCGCCTAACCATGCAACTCAGTTCTAAAAACTGAATAGAATGCAGTTTTCACTCAGATGAAATACATATGCTTTAGTTCTTGAGTAGTGTTTTCAAAGACATTCACAGAGTGATTCTACAAAGCCTTTTTACTGCCGTTGGCTTTTAAACGTTTTTTCAGTGGAATTTGTGTCAAACGCAAGACACGAGATTTGCTTTTGAGGAATTGAACATACAGAATGCAAACAGAAACTTCCCTACAAGTGAATCGCCTATCCATGCAACTCAGTTCTAAAAACTGAATAGAATGCAGTTTTCACTCACATGAAAGACGTATGCGTTCCTTCTTGAGAAGTGTTTTGAAAGACGTTCACAGAGTGATTCTGCAAAGCCTTTTTACTGACATTGGTTTTAAACGTGTTTTCAGTGGAATTTCTGTCAAACGCAAGACACGAGATTTGCTGTTAAAGAATTGAATGTACAGAACGCAAACAAACACTTACCTACAAGTGAATCGCCTAACCATGCAACTAGTTCTAAAAACAGAATAGAATGCAGTTTTCACGCAGACGAAAGACGTATGCTTTCCTTCTAGAGAAGTGTTTTCAAAGACATTCACAGAGTGATTCTACAAAGCCTTTTTACTGACGTTGGCTTTTAAAGGTGTTTTCAGTGGAATTTCTGTCAAACGCAAGACACGAGATTTGCTGTTAAAGAATTGAATGTACAGAACGTAAAAAAACACTTCCCTACAAGTGTATCGCCTAACCGTGCAACTCAGTTCTAAAAACTGAATAGAATGCAGTATTCACTCAGATGAAAGACATATGCTTTCCTTTTTGAGAAGTGTTTTCAAAGACGTTCACAGAGTGATTCTACAAAGCCTTTTTACTGACGTTGGCTTTTAAACGTGATTTCACTGGAATTTCTGTCAAACGCAAGACACGAGATTTGCTGTTAAAGAATTGAGTATACAGAATGCAAACAAACACTTCCCTACAAGTGAATCGCCTAACCATGCAACTCAGTTCTAAAAACTGAATAGAATGCAGTTTTCACTCAGATGAAATACGTATGCTTTAGTTCTTGAGAAGTGTTTTCAAAGACATTCACAGAGTGATTCTACAAAGCCTTTTTACTGCCGTTGGCTTTTAAATGTTTTTTCAGTGGAATTTGTGTCAAACGCAAGACACGAGATTTGCTTTTGAGGAATTGAACATACAGAATGCAAACAGAAACTTCCCTACAAGTGAATCGCCTATCCAGGCAACTCAGTTCTAAAAACTGAATAGAATGCAGTTTTCACTCACATGAAAGACGTATGCGTTCCTTCTTGAGAAGTGTTTTGAAAGACGTTCACAGAGTGATTCTGCAAAGCCTTTTTACTGACATTGGTTTTAAACGTGTTTTCAGTGGAATTTCTGTCAAACCCAAGACACGATATTTGCTGTTAGAGAATTGAATGTACAGAACGCAAACAAACACTTACCTACAAGTGAATCGCCTAACCGTGCAACTCAGTTCTAAAAACTGAATAGAATGCAGTTTTCACTCACATGAAAGACGTATGCTTTCCTTCTTGAGTAGTGTTTTCAAAGACATTCACAGAGTGATTCTGCAAAGCCTTTGTATTGACGTTGGTTTTAAACGTGTTTTCAGTGGAATTTCTGTCAAACGCAAGACACGAGATTTGCTGTTAAAGAATTGAATGTACAGAACGCAAACAAACACTTACCTACAAGTGAATCGCCTAACCATGCAACTCAGTTCTAAAAACTGAATAGAATGCAGTTTTCACGCAGATGAAAGACGTATGCTTTCCTTCTTGAGAAGTGTTTTCAAAGACATTCACAGAGTGATTCTGCAAAGCCTTTTTACTGACATTGGTTTTAAACGTGTTTTCAGTGGAATTTCTGTCAAACGCAAGACACGAGATTTGCTGTTAAAGAATTGAATGTGCAGAACGCAAACAAACACTTCCCTACATGTGAATCGCCTAACCGTGCAACTCAGTTCTAAAAATTGAATAAAATACAGTTTTCACTCAGATGAAAGACGTATGCTTTCCTTCTTGAGAAGTGTTTTCAAAGACGTTCACAGAGTGATTCTGCAAAGCCTTTTTATTGACGTTGGTTTTAAACGTGTTTTCAGTGGAATTTCTGTCAAACGCAAGACAGGAGATTTGCTGTTAAAGAATTGAGTATACAAAACGCAAACAAACACTTCCCTACAAGTGAATCGACTAACCATGCAACTCAGTTCTAAAAACTGAATAGAACGCAGTTTTCACTCAGATGAAATACGTATGCTTTAGTTCTTGAGAAGTGTTTTCAAAGACGTTCACAGAGTGATTCTGCAAAGCCTTTTTACTGACGTTGGTTTTAAACGTGTTTTCAGTGGAATTTCTGTCAAACACAAGACACGAGATTTGCTGTTAAAGAATTGAATGTACAGAACGCAAAAAAACACTTACCTACAAGTGAATTGCCTAACCGTGCAACTCAGTTCTAAAAACTGAATAGAATGCAGTTTTCACGCAGATGATAGACGTATGCTTTCCTTCTAGAGAAGTGTTTTCAAAGACATTCACAGAGTGATTCTACAAAGCCTTTTTACTGACGTTGGCTTTTAAAGGTGTTTTCAGTGGAATTTCTGTCAAACGCAAGACACGAGATTTGCTGTTAAAGAATTGAATGTACAGAACGTAAAAAAACACTTCCCTACAAGTGAATCGCCTAACCGTGCAACTCAGTTCTAAAAACTGAATAGAACGCAGTTTTCACTCAGATGAAAGACGTATGCTTTCCTTCTTGAGAAGTGTTTTCAAAGACGTTCACAGAGTGATTCTACAAAGCCTTTTTACTGACATTGGCTTTTAAACGTGATTTCACTGGAATTTCTGTCAAACGCAAGACACGAGATTTGCTGTTAAGGAATTGAGTATACAGAATGCAAACAAACACTTCCCTACAAGTGAATCGCCTAACCATGCAACTCAGTTCTAAAAACTGAATAGAATGCAGTTTTCACTCAGATGAAATACATATGCTTTAGTTCTTGAGTAGTGTTTTCAAAGACATTCACAGAGTGATTCTACAAAGCCTTTTTACTGCCGTTGGCTTTTAAACGTTTTTTCAGTGGAATTTGTGTCAAACGCAAGACACGAGATTTGCTTTTGAGGAATTGAACATACAGAATGCAAACAGAAACTTCCCTACAAGTGAATCGCCTATCCATGCAACTCAGTTCTAAAAACTGAATAGAATGCAGTTTTCACTCACATGAAAGACGTATGCGTTCCTTCTTGAAGAGTGTTTTGAAAGACGTTCACAGAGTGATTCTGCAAAGCCTTTTTACTGACATTGGTTTTAAACGTGTTTTCAGTGGAATTTCTGTCAAACGCAAGACACGAGATTTGCTGTTAAAGAATTGAATGTACAGAACGCAAACAAACACTTACCTACAAGTGAATCGCCTAACCATGCAACTAGTTCTAAAAACAGAATAGAATGCAGTTTTCACGCAGACGAAAGACGTATGCTTTCCTTCTAGAGAAGTGTTTTCAAAGACATTCACAGAGTGATTCTACAAAGCCTTTTTACTGACGTTGGCTTTTAAAGGTGTTTTCAGTGGAATTTCTGTCAAACGCAAGACACGAGATTTGCTGTTAAAGAATTGAATGTACAGAACGTAAAAAAACACTTCCCTACAAGTGTATCGCCTAACCGTGCAACTCAGTTCTAAAAACTGAATAGAATGCAGTATTCACTCAGATGAAAGACATATGCTTTCCTTTTTGAGAAGTGTTTTCAAAGACGTTCACAGAGTGATTCTACAAAGCCTTTTTACTGACGTTGGCTTTTAAACGTGATTTCACTGGAATTTCTGTCAAACGCAAGACACGAGATTTGCTGTTAAAGAATTGAGTATACAGAACGCAAACAAACACTTCCCTACAAGTGAATCGACTAACCATGCAACTCAGTTCTAAAAACTGAATAGAACGCAGTTTTCACTCAGATGAAATACGTATGCTTTAGTTATTGAGAAGTGTTTTCAAAGACTTTCACACAGTGATTCTACAAAGCCTTTTTACTGTCGTTGGCTTTTAAACGCGGTTTCAGTGGAATTTCTGTCAAACGCTAGACACGATATTTGATGTTAAAGATTTGAATATCCAGGATGCAAACAAACAATTCCCTACAAGTGTATCACCTAACCATGCAACTCAGTTCTAAAAACTGAATAGAATGGAGTTTTCACTCACATGAAAGACGTATGCTTTCCTTCTAGAGAAGTGTTTTCAAAGACATTCACAGAGTGATTCTACAAAGCCTTTTTACTGACGTTGGCTTTTAAACGTGTTTTCAGTGGAATTTCTGTCAAACGCAAGACACGAGATTTGCTGTTAAAGAATTGAATGTACAGAACGTAAAAAAACACTTCCCTACAAGTGAATCGCCTAACCGTGCAACTCAGTTCTAAAAACTGAATAGAATGCAGTTTTCACTCAGATGAAAGACATATGCTTTCCTTCTTGAGAAGTGTTTTCAAAGACGTTCACAGAGTGATTCTACAAAGCCTTTTTACTGACGTTGGCTTTTAAACGTGATTTCACTGGAATTTCTGTCAAACGCAAGACACGAGATTTGCTGTTAAAGAATTGAGTATACAGAATGCAAACAAACACTTCCCTACAAGTGAATCGCCTAACCGTGCAACTCAGTTCTAAAAACTGAATAGAATGCAGTTTTCACTCAGATGAAAGATGTATGCTTTCCTTCTTGAGAAGTGTTTTCAAAGATGTTCACAGAGTGATTCTGCAAAGACTTTTTACTGACGTTGGTTTTAAACGTGTTTTCAGTGGAATTTCTGTCAAACGCAAGACACGAGATTTGCTGTTAAAGAATTGAACATACAGAATGCAAACAAAAACTTCCCTACAAGTGAATCGCCTAACCATGCAACTCAGTTCTAAAAACTGCATAGAACGCAGTTTTCACTCAGAGGAAAGACGTATGCTTTCCTTCTTGAGAAGTGTTTTGAAAGACGTTCACAGAGTAATTCTGCAAAGCCTTTTTACTGACGTTGGTTTTAAACGTGTTTTCAGTGGAATTTCTGTCAAACGCAAGACACGAGATTTGCTGTTAAAGAATTGAATGTACAGAAAGCAAACAAACACTTACCTACAAGTGAATCGCCTAACCATGCAACTCAGTTCTAAAAACTTAATAGAATGCAGTTTTCACGCTGATGAAAGACGTATGCTTTCCTACTAGAGAAGTGTTTTCAAAGACATTCACAGAGTGATTCTACAAAGCCTTTTTACTGACGTTGGCTTTTAAACGTGTTTTCAGTGGAATTTCTGTCAAACGCAAGACACGAGATTTGCTGTTAAAGAATTGAACATACAGAATGCAAACAAACACTTCCCTACAAGTGAATCGCCTAACCATGCAACTCAGATCTAAAAACGGAATAGAATGCAGTTTTCACTCACATGAAAGACGTATGCTTTCCTTCTTGAGAAGTGTTTTCAAAGACGTTCACAGAGTGATTCTACAAAGCCTTTTACTGAAGTTGGCTTTTAAACGTGTTTTCAGTGGAATTTCTGTCAAACGCAAGACACGAGATTTGCTGTTAAAGAATAGAATGTACAGAATGCAAACAAACACTTCCCTACAAGTGAATCGCCTAGCCATGCAACTCAGTTCTAAAAACTGAATAGAACGCAGTTTTCACTCAGATGAAAGACGTCTACTTACCATCTTGAGAAGTGTTTTCAAAGACGTTCACAGAGTGATTCTGCAAAGCCTTTTTACTGACGTTGGTTTTAAACGTGTTTTCAGTGGAATTTCTGTTAAACGCAAGACACGAGATTTGCTGTTAAAGAATTGAACATACAGAATGCAAACAAACACTTCCCTACAAGTGAATCGCCTAACCATGCAACTCAGTTCTAAAAACTGAATAGAATGCAGTTTTCACTCACATGAAAGACGTATGCTTTCCTTCTTGAGAAGTGTTTTCAAAGACATTCACAGAGTGATTCTACAAAGCCTTTTTATTGACGTTGGCTTTTAAACGTGTTTTCAGTGGAATTTCTGTCAAAGGCAAGACACGAGGTTTGCTGCTAAGGAATTGAGTATACAGAACGCAAATAAACACTTCCCTACAAGTGAATCGCCTAAACATTCAACTCACTTCTAAAAACTGCATAGAACGCAGTTTTCACTCAGAGGAAAGACGTATGCTTTCCTTCTAGAGAAGTGTTTTCAAAGACATTCACAGAGTGATTCTACAAAGCCTTTTTTACTGATGTTGGCTTTTAAATGTGTTTTCAGTGGAATTTCTCTCAAACGCAAGACACGAGATTTGCTATTAAAGAATTGAACATACAGAATGCAAACAAACACTTCCCTACAAGTGAATCGCCTAACCATGCAACTCAGTTCTAAAAACTGAATAGAATGCATTTTTCACGCAGATGAAAGATGTATGCTTTCCTTCTAGAGAAGTGTTTTCAAAGACATTCACAGAGTGATTCTACAAAGCCTTTTTACTGACGTTGGCTTTTAAACGTGTTTTCAGTGGAATTTCTGTAAAACGCAAGACACGAGATTTGCTTTTGAGGAATTGAACATACAGAATGCAAACAAAAACTTCCCTACAAGTGAATCGCCTAACCATGCAACTCAGTTCTAAAAACTGAATAGAATGCAGTTTTCACGCAGATGAAAGATGTATGCTTTCCTTCTAGAGAAGTGTTTTCAAAGACATTCACAGAGTGATTCTACAAAGCCTTTTTACTGACGTTGGCTTTTAAACGTGTTTTCAGTGGAATTTCTGTCAAACGCAAGACACGAGATTTGCTTTTGAGGAATTGAACATACAGAATGCAAACAAAAACTTCCCTACAAGTGAATCGCCTAACCATGCAACTCAGTTCTAAAAACTGAATAGAATGCAGTTTTCACGCAGATGAAAGATGTATGCTTTCCTTCTAGAGAAGTGTTTTCAAAGACATTCACAGAGTGATTCTACAAAGCCTTTTTACTGCCGTTGGCTTTTAAAGGTGTTTTCAGTGGAATTTCTGTCAAACGCAAGACACGAGATTTGCTGTTAAAGAATTGAATGTACAGAACGTAAAAAAACACTTCCCTACAAGTGAATCGCCTAACCGTGCAACTCAGTTCTAAAAACTGAATAGAACGCAGTTTTCACTCAGATGAAAGACCTATGCTTTCCTTCTTGAGAAGTGTTTTCAAAGACGTTCACAGAGTGATTCTACAAAGCCTTTTTACTGACGTTGGCTTTTAAACATGATTTCACTGGAATTTCTGTCAAACGCAAGACACGAGATTTGCTGTTAAAGAATTGAGTATACAGAATGCAAACAAACACTTCCCTACAAGTGAATCGCCTAACCATGCAACTCAGTTCTAAAAACTGAATAGAATGCAGTTTTCACTCAGATGAAATACGTATGCTTTAGTTCTTGAGAAGTGTTTTCAAAGACATTCACAGAGTGATTCTACAAAGCCTTTTTACTGCCGTTGGCTTTTAAACGTTTTTTCAGTGGAATTTGTGTCAAACGCAAGACATGAGATTTGCTTTTGAGGAATTGAACATACAGAATGCAAACAGAAACTTCCCTACAAGTGAATCGCCTATCCATGCAACTCAGTTCTAAAAACTGAATAGAATGCAGTTTTCACTCAAATGAAAGACGTATGCGTTCCTTCTTGAGAAGTGTTTTGAAAGACGTTCACAGAGTGATTCTGCAAAACCTTCTTACTGACATTGGTTTTAAACGTGTTTTCAGTGGAATTTCTGTCAAACCCAAGACACGAGATTTGCTGTTAAAGAATTGAATGTACAGAACGCAAACAAACACTTACCTACAAGTGAATCGCCTAACCGTGCAACTCAGTTCTAAAAACTGAATAGAATGCAGTTTTCACTCACATGAAAGACGTATGCTTTCCTTCTTGAGTAGTGTTTTCAAAGACATTCACAGAGTGATTCTGCAAAGCCTTTGTATTGACATTGGTTTTAAACGTGTTTTCAGTGGAATTTCTGTCAAATGCAAGACACGAGATTTGCTGTTAAAGAATTGAATGTACAGAACGCAAACAAACACTTACCTACAAGTGAATCGCCTAACCATGCAACTCAGTTCTAAAAACTGAATAGAATGCAGATTTCACGCAGATGAAAGACGTATGCTTTCCTTCTAGAGAAGTGTTTTCAAAGACATTCACAGATTGATTCTACAAAGCCTTTTTACTGACGTTGGCTTTTAAACGTGTTTTCAGTGGAATTTCTGTCAAACGCAAGACACGAGATTTGCTGTTAAAGAATTGAACATACAGAATGCAAACAAACACTTCCCTACAAGTGAATCGCCTAACCATGCAACTCAGTTCTAAAAACTGAATAGAATGCAGTTTTCACTCACATGAAAGACATATGCTTTCCGTCTTGAGAAGTGTTTTCAAAGATGTTCACAGAGTGATTCTGCAAAGCCTTTTTACTGACGTTGGTTTTAAACGTGTTTTCAGTGGAATTTCTGTCAAACGCAAGACACGAGATTTGCTGTTAAAGAATTGAATGTACAGAACGCAAACAAACACTTACCTACAAGTGAATCGCCTAACCATGCAACTCAGTTCTAAAAACTGAATAGAATGCAGTTTTCACGCAGACGAAAGACGTATGCTTTCCTTCTAGAGAAGTGTTTTCAAAGACATTCACAGAGTGATTCTACAAAGCCTTTTTACTGACGTTGGCTTTTAAAGCTGTTTTCAGTGGAATTTCTGTCAAACGCAAGACACGAGATTTGCTGTTAAAGAATTAAATGTACAGAACGTAAAAAAACACTTCCCTACAAGTGAATCGCCTAACCGTGCAACTCAGTTCTAAAAACTGAATAGAATGCAGTATTCACTCAGATGAAAGACATATGCTTTCCTTTTTGAGAAGTGTTTTCAAAGACGTTCACAGAGTGATTCTACAAAGCCTTTTTACTGACGTTGGCTTTTAAACGTGATTTCACTGGAATTTCTGTCAAACGCAAGACACGAGATTTGCTGTTAAAGAATTGAGTATACAGAATGCAAACAAACACTTACCTACAAGTGAATCACCTAACCATGCAACTCAGTTCTAAAAACTGAATAGAATGCAGTTTTCACTCACATGAAAGACGTATGCTTTCCTTCTTGAGAAGTGTTTTCAAAGACGTTCACAGAGTGATTCTACAAATCCTTTTTACTGACGTTGGCTTTTAAACGTGTTTTCAGTGGAATTTCTGTCAAACGCAAGACACGAGATTTGCTGTTAAAGAATTGAATGTACAGAACGCAAACAAACACTTCCCTACAAGTGAATCGCCTAACCGTGCAACTCAGTTCTAAAAACTGAATAAAAGGCAGTTTTCACTCAGATGAAATAAGTATGCTTTAGTTCTTGAGAAGTGTTTTCAAAGACATTCACAGAGTGATTCTACAAAGCCTTTTTATTGACGTTGGTTTTAAACGTGTTTTCAGTGGAATTTCTGTCAAACGCAAGACACGAGATTTGCTGTTAAAGAATTGAATATACAGAACGCAAACAAACACTTCCCTACATGTGAATCGCCTAACCGTGCAACTCAGTTCTAAAAACTGAATAAAATACAGTTTTCACTCAGATGAAAGACGTATGCTTCCCTTCTAGAGAAGTGTTTTCAAAGACATTCACAGAGTGATTCTACAAATCCTTTTTACTGACGTTGGCTTTTAAACGTGTTTTCAGTGGAATTTCTGTCAAACGCAAGACACGATATTTGCTGTTAAAGAATTGAGTATACAGAACGCAAACAAACACTTCCCTACAAGTGAATCGACTAACCATGCAACTCAGTTCTAAAAACTGAATAGAACGCAGTTTTCACTCAGATGAAATACGTATGCTTTAGTTCTTGAGAAGTGTTTTCAAAGACATTCACAGAGTGATTCTACAAAGCCTTTTTACTGCCGTTGGCTTTTAAACGTGTTTTCAGTGGAATTTGTGTCAAACGCAAGACACGAGATTTGCTTTTGAGGAATTGAACATACAGAATGCAAACAGAAACTTCCCTACAAGTGAATCGCCTAAACATGCAACTCAGTTCTAAAAACTGAATAGAATGCAGTTTTCACTCACATGAAAGACGTATGCTTTCCTTCTTGAGAAGTGTTTTGAAAGACGTTCACAGAGTGATTCTGCAAAACCTTTTTACTGACATTGGTTTTAAACGTGTTTTCAGTGGAATTTCTGTCAAACCCAAGACACGAGATTTGCTGTTAAAGAATTGAATGTACAGAACGCAAACAAACACTTACCTACAAGTGAATCGCCTAACCGTGCAACTCAGTTCTAAAAACTGAATAGAATGCAGTTTTCACTCACATGAAAGACGTATGCTTTCCTTCTTGAGTAGTGTTTTCAAAGACATTCACAGAGTGATTCTGCAAAGCCTTTGTATTGACATTGGTTTTAAACGTGTTTTCAGTGGAATTTCTGTCAAATGCAAGACACGAGATTTGCTGTTAAAGAATTGAATGTACAGAACGCAAACAAACACTTACCTACAAGTGAATCGCCTAACCATGCAACTCAGTTCTAAAAACTGAATAGAATGCAGATTTCACGCAGATGAAAGACGTATGCTTTCCTTCTAGAGAAGTGTTTTCAAAGACATTCACAGATTGATTCTACAAAGCCTTTTTACTGACGTTGGCTTTTAAACGTGTTTTCAGTGGAATTTCTGTCAAACGCAAGACACGAGATTTGCTGTTAAAGAATTGAACATACAGAATGCAAACAAACACTTCCCTACAAGTGAATCGCCTAACCATGCAACTCAGTTCTAAAAACTGAATAGAATGCAGTTTTCACTCACATGAAAGACATATGCTTTCCGTCTTGAGAAGTGTTTTCAAAGATGTTCACAGAGTGATTCTGCAAAGCCTTTTTACTGACGTTGGTTTTAAACGTGTTTTCAGTGGAATTTCTGTCAAACGCAAGACACGAGATTTGCTGTTAAAGAATTGAATGTACAGAACGCAAACAAACACTTACCTACAAGTGAATCGCCTAACCATGCAACTCAGTTCTAAAAACTGAATAGAATGCAGTTTTCACGCAGACGAAAGACGTATGCTTTCCTTCTAGAGAAGTGTTTTCAAAGACATTCACAGAGTGATTCTACAAAGCCTTTTTACTGACGTTGGCTTTTAAAGCTGTTTTCAGTGGAATTTCTGTCAAACGCAAGACACGAGATTTGCTGTTAAAGAATTAAATGTACAGAACGTAAAAAAACACTTCCCTACAAGTGAATCGCCTAACCGTGCAACTCAGTTCTAAAAACTGAATAGAATGCAGTATTCACTCAGATGAAAGACATATGCTTTCCTTTTTGAGAAGTGTTTTCAAAGACGTTCACAGAGTGATTCTACAAAGCCTTTTTACTGACGTTGGCTTTTAAACGTGATTTCACTGGAATTTCTGTCAAACGCAAGACACGAGATTTGCTGTTAAAGAATTGAGTATACAGAATGCAAACAAACACTTACCTACAAGTGAATCACCTAACCATGCAACTCAGTTCTAAAAACTGAATAGAATGCAGTTTTCACTCACATGAAAGACGTATGCTTTCCTTCTTGAGAAGTGTTTTCAAAGACGTTCACAGAGTGATTCTACAAATCCTTTTTACTGACGTTGGCTTTTAAACGTGTTTTCAGTGGAATTTCTGTCAAACGCAAGACACGAGATTTGCTGTTAAAGAATTGAATGTACAGAACGCAAACAAACACTTCCCTACAAGTGAATCGCCTAACCGTGCAACTCAGTTCTAAAAACTGAATAAAAGGCAGTTTTCACTCAGATGAAATAAGTATGCTTTAGTTCTTGAGAAGTGTTTTCAAAGACATTCACAGAGTGATTCTACAAAGCCTTTTTATTGACGTTGGTTTTAAACGTGTTTTCAGTGGAATTTCTGTCAAACGCAAGACACGAGATTTGCTGTTAAAGAATTGAATATACAGAACGCAAACAAACACTTCCCTACATGTGAATCGCCTAACCGTGCAACTCAGTTCTAAAAACTGAATAAAATACAGTTTTCACTCAGATGAAAGACGTATGCTTCCCTTCTAGAGAAGTGTTTTCAAAGACATTCACAGAGTGATTCTACAAATCCTTTTTACTGACGTTGGCTTTTAAACGTGTTTTCAGTGGAATTTCTGTCAAACGCAAGACACGATATTTGCTGTTAAAGAATTGAGTATACAGAACGCAAACAAACACTTCCCTACAAGTGAATCGACTAACCATGCAACTCAGTTCTAAAAACTGAATAGAACGCAGTTTTCACTCAGATGAAATACGTATGCTTTAGTTCTTGAGAAGTGTTTTCAAAGACATTCACAGAGTGATTCTACAAAGCCTTTTTACTGCCGTTGGCTTTTAAACGTGTTTTCAGTGGAATTTGTGTCAAACGCAAGACACGAGATTTGCTTTTGAGGAATTGAACATACAGAATGCAAACAGAAACTTCCCTACAAGTGAATCGCCTAAACATGCAACTCAGTTCTAAAAACTGAATAGAATGCAGTTTTCACTCACATGAAAGACGTATGCTTTCCTTCTTGAGAAGTGTTTTGAAAGACGTTCACAGAGTGATTCTGCAAAGCCTTTTTACTGACATTGGTTTTAAACGTGTTTTCAGTGGAATTTCTGTCAAACGCAAGACACGAGATTTGCTGTTAAAGAATTGAATGTGCAGAACGCAAACAAACACTTCCCTACATGTGAATCGCCTAACCGTGCAACTCAGTTCTAAAAACTGAATAAAATACAGTTTTCACTCAGATGAAAGACGTATGCTTTCCTTCTTGAGAAGTGTTTTCAAAGACGTTCACAGAGTGATTCTGCAAAGCCTTTTTATTGACGTTGGTTTTAAACGTGTTTTCAGTGGAATTTCTGTCAAACGCAAGTCAGGAGATTTGCTGTTAAAGAATTGAGTATTCAGAACGCAAACAAACACTTCCCTACAAGTGAATAGACTAACCATGCAACTCAGTTCTAAAAACTGAATAGAACGCAGTTTTCACTCAGATGAAATACGTATGCTTTAGTTCTTGAGAAGTGTTTTCAAAGACTTTCACACAGTGATTCTACAAAGCCTTTTTACTGTCGTTGGCTTTTAAACGCGGTTTCAGTGGAATTTCTGTCAAACGCAAGACACGATATTTGATGTTAAAGATTTGAATATCCAGAATGCAAACAAACAATTCCCTACAAGTGTATCACCTAACCATGCAACTCAGATCTAAAAACTGAATAGAATGGAGTTTTCACTCACATGAAAGACGTATGCTTTTCGTCTTGAGAAGTGTTTTCAAAGACGTTCACAGAGTGATTCTGCAAAGCCTTTTTACTGACGTTGGTTTTAAACGTGTTTTCAGTGGAATTTCTGTCAAACACAAGACACGAGATTTGCTGTTAAAGAATTGAATGTACAGAACGCAAAAAAACACTTACCTACAAGTGAATCGCCTAACCGTGCAACTCAGTTCTAAAAACTGAATAGAATGCAGTTTTCACGCAGATGATAGACGTATGCTTTCCTTCTAGAGAAGTGTTTTCAAAGACATTCACAGAGTGATTCTACAAAGCCTTTTTACTGACGTTGGCTTTTAAACGTGTTTTCAGTGGAATTTCTGTCAAACGCAAGACACGAGATTTGCTGTTAAAGAATTGAATGTACAGAACATAAAAAAACACTTCCCTACAAGTGAATCGCCTAACCGTGCAACTCAGTTCTAAAAACTGAATAGAACTCAGTTTTCACTCAGATGAAAGACGTATGCTTTCCTTCTTGAGAAGTGTTTTCAAAGACGTTCGCAGAGTGATTCTACAAAGCCTTTTTACTGACGTTGGCTTTTAAACGTGATTTCACTGGAATTTCTGTCAAATGCAAGACACGAGATTTGCTGTTAAAGAATTGAGTATACAGAATGCAAACAAACACTTCCCTACAAGTGAATTGCCTAACCATGCAACTCAGTTCTAAAAACTGAATAGAATGCAGTTTTCACTCAGATGAAATAAGTATGCTTTAGTTCTTGAGAAGTGTTTTCAAAGACATTCACAGAGTGATTCTACAAAGCCTTTTTACTGCCGTTGGCTTTTAAACGTTTTTTCAGTGGAATTTGTGTCAAACGCAAGACACGAGATTTGCTTTTGAGGAATTGAACATACAGAATGCAAACAGAAACTTCCCTACAAGTGAATCGCCTAAACATGCAACTCAGTTCTAAAAACTGAATAGAATGCAGTTTTCACTCACATGAAAGACGTATGCTTTCCTTCTTGAGAAGTGTTTTGAAAGACGTTCACAGAGTGATTCTGCAAAGCCTTTTTACTGACATTGGTTTTAAACGTGTTTTCAGTGGAATTTCTGTCAAACGCAAGACACGAGATTTGCTGTTAAAGAATTGAATGTGCAGAACGCAAACAAACACTTCCCTACATGTGAATCGCCTAACCGTGCAACTCAGTTCTAAAAACTGAATAAAATACAGTTTTCACTCAGATGAAAGACGTATGCTTTCCTTCTTGAGAAGTGTTTTCAAAGACGTTCACAGAGTGATTCTGCAAAGCCTTTTTATTGACGTTGGTTTTAAACGTGTTTTCAGTGGAATTTCTGTCAAACGCAAGTCAGGAGATTTGCTGTTAAAGAATTGAGTATTCAGAACGCAAACAAACACTTCCCTACAAGTGAATCGACTAACCATGCAACTCAGTTCTAAAAACTGAATAGAACGCAGTTTTCACTCAGATGAAATACGTATGCTTTAGTTCTTGAGAAGTGTTTTCAAAGACTTTCACACAGTGATTCTACAAAGCCTTTTTACTGTCGTTGGCTTTTAAACGCGGTTTCAGTGGAATTTCTGTCAAACGCAAGACACGATATTTGATGTTAAAGATTTGAATATCCAGAATGCAAACAAACAATTCCCTACAAGTGTATCACCTAACCATGCAACTCAGATCTAAAAACTGAATAGAATGGAGTTTTCACTCACATGAAAGACGTATGCTTTTCGTCTTGAGAAGTGTTTTCAAAGACGTTCACAGAGTGATTCTGCAAAGCCTTTTTACTGACGTTGGTTTTAAACGTGTTTTCAGTGGAATTTCTGTCAAACACAAGACACGAGATTTGCTGTTAAAGAATTGAATGTACAGAACGCAAAAAAACACTTACCTACAAGTGAATCGCCTAACCGTGCAACTCAGTTCTAAAAACTGAATAGAATGCAGTTTTCACGCAGATGATAGACGTATGCTTTCCTTCTAGAGAAGTGTTTTCAAAGACATTCACAGAGTGATTCTACAAAGCCTTTTTACTGACGTTGGCTTTTAAAGGTGTTTTCAGTGGAATTTCTGTCAAACGCAAGACACGAGATTTGCTGTTAAAGAATTGAATGTACAGAACATAAAAAAACACTTCCCTACAAGTGAATCGCCTAACCGTGCAACTCAGTTCTAAAAACTGAATAGAACGCAGTTTTCACTCAGATGAAAGACGTATGCTTTCCTTCTTGAGAAGTGTTTTCAAAGACGTTCGCAGAGTGATTCTACAAAGCCTTTTTACTGACGTTGGCTTTTAAACGTGATTTCACTGGAATTTCTGTCAAATGCAAGACACGAGATTTGCTGTTAAAGAATTGAGTATACAGAATGCAAACAAACACTTCCCTACAAGTGAATTGCCTAACCATGCAACTCAGTTCTAAAAACTGAATAGAATGCAGTTTTCACTCAGATGAAATAAGTATGCTTTAGTTCTTGAGAAGTGTTTTCAAAGACATTCACAGAGTGATTCTACAAAGCCTTTTTACTGCCGTTGGCTTTTAAACGTTTTTTCAGTGGAATTTGTGTCAAAAGCAAGACACGAGATTTGCTTTTGAGGAATTGAACATACAGAATGCAAACAGAAACTTCCCTACAAGTGAATCGCCTATCCATGCAACTCAGTTCTAAAAACTGAATAGAATGCAGTTTTCACGCAGATGAAAGACGTATGCTTTCCTTCTAGAGAAGTGTTTTCAAAGACATTCACAGAGTGATTCTACAAAGCCTTTTTACTGACGTTGGCTTTTAAACGTGTTTTCAGTGGAATTTCTGTCAAACGCAAGACACGAGATTTGCTGTTAAAGAATTGAATGTACAGAACGTAAAAAAACACTTCCCTACAAGTGAATCGCCTAACCGTGCAACTCAGTTCTAAAAACTGAATAGAATGCAGTTTTCACTCAGATGAAAGACATATGCTTTCCTTCTTGAGAAGTGTTTTCAAAGACGTTCACAGAGTGATTCTACAAAGCCTTTTTACTGACGTTGGCTTTTAAACGTGATTTCACTGGAATTTCTGTCAAACGCAAGACACGAGATTTGCTGTTAAAGAATTGAGTATACAGAATGCAAACAAACACTTCCCTACAAGTGAATCGCCTAACCATGCAACTCAGTTCTAAAAACTGAATAGAATGCAGTTTTCACTCACATGAAAGACATATGCTTTCCTTCTTGAGAAGTGTTTTGAAAGACGTTCACATAGTGATTTTGCAAAGCCTTTTTATTGACGTTGGTTTTAAACGTGTTTTCAGTGGAATTTCTGTCAAACGCAAGACACGAGATTTGCTGTTAAAGAATTGAATGTACAGAACGCAAACAAACACTTCCCTACAAGTGAATCGCCTAACCATGCAACTCAGTTCTAAAAACTGAATAGAACGCAGTTTTCACTCAGATGAAAGACGTATGCTTTCCATCTTGAGAAGTGTTTTCAAAGACGTTCAAAGAGTGATTCTGCAAAGCCTTTTTACTGACGTTGGTTTTAAACGTGTTTTCAGTGGAATTTCTGTGAAACGCAAGACACGAGATTTGCTGTTAAAGAATTGAATGTACAGAACGCCAATAAACACTTACCTACAATTGAATCGCCTAACCATGCAACTTAGTTCTAAAAACTGAATAGAATGCAGTTTTCACGCAGATGAAAGACATATGCTTTCCTTCTTGTGAAGTGTTTTCAAAGACGTTCACAGAGTGATTCTGCAAAGCCTTTTTACTGACGTTGGTTTTAAACGTGTTTTCAGTGGAATTTCTGTTAAACGCAAGACACGAGATTTGCTGTTAAAGAATTGAACATACAGAATGCAAACAAACACTTCCCTACAAGTGAATCGCCTAACCATGCAACTCAGTTCTAAAAACTGAATAGAATGCAGTTTTCACTCACATGAAAGACGTATGCTTTCCTTCTTGAGAAGTGTTTTCAAAGACATTCACAGAGTGATTCTACAAAGCCTTTTTATTGACGTTGGCTTTTAAACGTGTTTTCAGTGGAATTTCTGTCAAACGCAAGACACGAGGTTTGCTGCTAAGGAATTGAGTATACAGAACGCAAATAAACACTTCCCTACAAGTGAATCGCCTAAACATTCAACTCACTTGTAAAAACTGCATAGAACGCAGTTTTCACTCAGAGGAAAGACATATGCTTTCCTTCTAGAGAAGTGTTTTCAAAGACATTCACAGAGTGATTCTACAAATCCTTTTTTACTGATGTTGGCTTTTAAATGTGTTTTCAGTGGAATTTCTCTCAAACGCAAGACACGAGATTTGCTATTAAAGAATTGAACATACAGAATGCAAACAAACACTTCCCTACAAGTGAATCGCCTAACCATGCAACTCAGTTCTAAAAACTGAATAGAATGCAGTTTTCACGCAGATGAAAGATGTATGCTTTCCTTCTAGAGAAGTGTTTTCAAAGACATTCACAGAGTGATTCTACAAAGCCTTTTTACTGACGTTGGCTTTTAAACGTGTTTTCAGTGGAATTTCTGTCAAACGCAAGACACGAGATTTGCTTTTGAGGAATTGAACATACAGAATGCAAACAAAAACTTCCCTACAAGTGAATCGCCTAACCATGCAACTCAGTTCTAAACACTGAATAGAATGCAGTTTTCACGCAGATGAAAGATGTATGCTTTCCTTCTAGAGAAGTGTTTTCAAAGACATTCACAGAGTGATTCTACAAAGCCTTTTTACTGACGTTGGCTTTTAAACGTGTTTTCAGTGGAATTTCTGTCAAACGCAAGACACGAGATTTGCTGTTAAAGAATTGAATGTACAGAACGCAAACAAACACTTACCTACAAGTGAATCGCCTAACCGTGCAACTCAGTTCTAAAAACTGAATAGAATGCAGTTTTCACTCACATGAAAGACGTATGCTTTCCTTCCTGAGAAGTGTTTTCAAAGACATTCACAGAGTAATTCTACAAAGCCTTTTTACTGACGTTGGCTTTTAAATGTGTTTTCAGTGGAATTTCTGTCAAACGCCAGACACGAGGTTTGCTGGTAAGGAATTGAGTATACAGAACGCAAATAAACACTTCCCTACAAGTGTATCGCCTAAACATTCAACTCACTTCTAAAAACTGCATAGAACGCAGTTTTCACTCAGAGTAAAGACGTATGCTTTCCTTCTAGAGAAGTGTTTTCAAAGACATTCACAGAGTGATTCTACAAAGCCTTTTTTACTGATGTTGGCTTTTAAACGTGTTTTCATGGAATTTCTCTCAAACGCAAGACACGAGATTTGCTGTTAAAGAATTGAGTATACAGACTGCAAACAAACACTTCCCTACAAGTGAATCGCCTAACCGTGCAACTCAGTTCTAAAAACTGAATAGAATGCAGTTTTCACTCAGATGAAAGACGTATGGTTTAGTTCTTGAGAAGTGTTTTCAAAGACTTTCACAGAGTGATTCTGTAAAGCCTTTTTAATGACGTTGGCTTTTAAAAGTGTTTTCAGTGGAATTTCTGTCAAACACAAGACACGAGATTTGCTGTTAAAGAATTGAATGTACAGAACGCAAACAAACACTTCCCTACAAGTGAATCGCCTAACCGTGCAACTCAGTTCTAAAAACTGAATAGAATGCAGTTTTCAATCAGATGAAAGACGTATGCTTTCCTTCTAGAGAAGTGTTCTCAAAGACATTCACAGAGTGATTCTACAAATCCTTTTTACTGACGTTGGCTTTTAAACGTTTTTTCAGTGGAATTTCTGTCAAACGCAAGACACGATATTTGCTTTTAAAGAATTGAACATACAGAATGCAAACAAACACTTCCCTACAAGTGAATCGCCTAACCATGCAACTCAGTTCTAAAAACTGAATAGAATGCAGTTTTCACTCACATGAAAGACGTATGCTTTCCTTCTTGAGAAGTGTTTTCAAAGGCGTTCACAGAGTGATTCTGCAAAGCCTTTTTACTGACGTTGGTTTTAAACGTGTTTTCAGTGGAATTTCTGTGAAACGCAAGACACGAGATTTGCTGTTAAAGAATTGAATGTACAGAACGCAAACAAACACTTACCTACAAGTGAATCGCCTAACCATGCAACTCAGTTCTAAAAACTGAATAGAATGCAGTTTTCACGCAGATGAAAGACGTATGCTTTCCTTCTTGAGAAGTGTTTTCAAAGACATTCACAGAGTGATTCTACAAAGCCTTTTTTACTGATGTTGGCTTTTAAATGTGTTTTCAGTGGAATTTCTCTCAAACGCAAGACACGAGATTTGCTATTAAAGAATTGAACATACAGAATGCAAACAAACACTTCCCTACAAGTGAATCGCCTAACCATGCAACTCAGTTCTAAAAACTGAATAGAATGCAGTTTTCACGCAGATGAAAGATGTATGCTTTCCTTCTAGAGAAGTGTTTTCAAAGACATTCACAGAGTGATTCTACAAAGCCTTTTTACTGACGTTGGCTTTTAAACGTGTTTTCAGTGGAATTTCTGTCAAACGCAAGACACGAGATTTGCTTTTGAGGAATTGAACATACAGAATGCAAACAAAAACTTCCCTACAAGTGAATCGCCTAACCATGCAACTCAGTTCTAAACACTGAATAGAATGCAGTTTTCACGCAGATGAAAGATGTATGCTTTCCTTCTAGAGAAGTGTTTTCAAAGACATTCACAGAGTGATTCTACAAAGCCTTTTTACTGACGTTGGCTTTTAAACGTGTTTTCAGTGGAATTTCTGTCAAACGCAAGACACGAGATTTGCTGTTAAAGAATTGAATGTACAGAACGCAAACAAACACTTACCTACAAGTGAATCGCCTAACCGTGCAACTCAGTTCTAAAAACTGAATAGAATGCAGTTTTCACTCACATGAAAGACGTATGCTTTCCTTCCTGAGAAGTGTTTTCAAAGACATTCACAGAGTGATTCTACAAAGCCTTTTTACTGACGTTGGCTTTTAAATGTGTTTTCAGTGGAATTTCTGTCAAACGCCAGACACGAGGTTTGCTGGTAAGGAATTGAGTATACAGAACGCAAATAAACACTTCCCTACAAGTGTATCGCCTAAACATTCAACTCACTTCTAAAAACTGCATAGAACGCAGTTTTCACTCAGAGTAAAGACGTATGCTTTCCTTCTAGAGAAGTGTTTTCAAAGACATTCACAGAGTGATTCTACAAAGCCTTTTTTACTGATGTTGGCTTTTATACGTGTTTTCATGGAATTTCTCTCAAACGCAAGACACGAGATTTGCTGTTAAAGAATTGAGTATACAGACTGCAAACAAACACTTCCCTACAAGTGAATCGCCTAACCGTGCAACTCAGTTCTAAAAACTGAATAGAATGCAGTTTTCAATCAGATGAAAGACGTATGCTTTCCTTCTAGAGAAGTGTTCTCAAAGACATTCACAGAGTGATTCTACAAATCCTTTTTACTGACGTTGGCTTTTAAACGTTTTTTCAGTGGAATTTCTGTCAAACGCAAGACACGATATTTGCTTTTAAAGAATTGAACATACAGAATGCAAACAAACACTTCCCTACAAGTGAATCGCCTAACCGTGCAACTCAGTTCTAAAAACTGAATAGAATGCAGTTTTCACTCACATGAAAGACGTATGCTTTCCTTCTTGAGAAGTGTTTTCAAAGGCGTTCACAGAGTGATTCTGCAAAGCCTTTTTACTGACGTTGGTTTTAAACGTGTTTTCAGTGGAATTTCTGTGAAACGCAAGACACGAGATTTGCTGTTAAAGAATTGAATGTACAGAACGCAAACAAACACTTACCTACAAGTGAATCGCCTAACCATGCAACTCAGTTCTAAAAACTGAATAGAATGCAGTTTTCACGCAGATGAAAGACGTATGCTTTCCTTCTTGAGAAGTGTTTTCAAAGACATTCACAGAGTGATTCTACAAAGCCTTTTTTACTGATGTTGGCTTTTAAATGTGTTTTCAGTGGAATTTCTCTCAAACGCAAGACACGAGATTTGCTATTAAAGAATTGAACATACAGAATGCAAACAAACACTTCCCTACAAGTGAATCGCCTAACCATGCAACTCAGTTCTAAAAACTGAATAGAATGCAGTTTTCACGCAGATGAAAGATGTATGCTTTCCTTCTAGAGAAGTGTTTTCAAAGACATTCACAGAGTGATTCTACAAAGCCTTTTTACTGACGTTGGCTTTTAAACGTGTTTTCAGTGGAATTTCTGTCAAACGCAAGACACGAGATTTGCTTTTGAGGAATTGAACATACAGAATGCAAACAAAAACTTCCCTACAAGTGAATCGCCTAACCATGCAACCCAGTTCTAAACACTGAATAGAATGCAGTTTTCACGCAGATGAAAGATGTATGCTTTCCTTCTAGAGAAGTGTTTTCAAAGACATTCACAGAGTGATTCTACAAAGCCTTTTTACTGACGTTGGCTTTTAAACGTGTTTTCAGTGGAATTTCTGTCAAACGCAAGACACGAGATTTGCTGTTAAAGAATTGAATGTACAGAACGCAAACAAACACTTACCTACAAGTGAATCGCCTAACCGTGCAACTCAGTTCTAAAAACTGAATAGAATGCAGTTTTCACTCACATGAAAGACGTATGCTTTCCTTCCTGAGAAGTGTTTTCAAAGACATTCACAGAGTGATTCTACAAAGCCTTTTTACTGACGTTGGCTTTTAAATGTGTTTTCAGTGGAATTTCTGTCAAACGCCAGACACGAGGTTTGCTGGTAAGGAATTGAGTATACAGAACGCAAATAAACACTTCCCTACAAGTGTATCGCCTAAACATTCAACTCACTTCTAAAAACTGCATAGAACGCAGTTTTCACTCAGAGTAAAGACGTATGCTTTCCTTCTAGAGAAGTGTTTTCAAAGACATTCACAGAGTGATTCTACAAAGCCTTTTTTACTGATGTTGGCTTTTAAACGTGTTTTCATGGAATTTCTCTCAAACGCAAGACACGAGATTTGCTGTTAAAGAATTGAGTATACAGACTGCAAACAAACACTTCCCTACAAGTGAATCGCCTAACCGTGCAACTCAGTTCTAAAAACTGAATAGAATGCAGTTTTCACTCAGATGAAAGACGTATGGTTTAGTTCTTGAGAAGTGTTTTCAAAGACTTTCACAGAGTGATTCTGTAAAGCCTTTTTAATGACGTTGGCTTTTAAAAGTGTTTTCAGTGGAATTTCTGTCAAACACAAGACACGAGATTTGCTGTTAAAGAATTGAATGTACAGAACGCAAACAAACACTTCCCTACAAGTGAATCGCCTAACCGTGCAACTCAGTTCTAAAAACTGAATAGAATGCAGTTTTCAATCAGATGAAAGACGTATGCTTTCCTTCTTGAGAAGTGTTTTCAAAGACGTTCACAGAGTGATTCTGCAAAGCCTTTTTACTGACGTTGGTTTTAAACGTGTTTTCAGTGGAATTTCTGTGAAACGCAAGACACGAGATTTGCTGTTAAAGAATTGAATGTACAGAACGCAAACAAACACTTACCTACAAGTGAATCGCCTAACCATGCAACTTAGTTCTAAAAACTGAATAGAATGCAGTTTTCACGCAGATGAAAGACATATGCTTTCCTTCTTGTGAAGTGTTTTCAAAGACGTTCACAGAGTGATTCTGCAAAGCCTTTTTACTGACGTTGGTTTTAAACGTGTTTTCAGTGGAATTTCTGTTAAACGCAAGACACGAGATTTGCTGTTAAAGAATTGAACATACAGAATGCAAACAAACACTTCCCTACAAGTGAATCGCCTAACCATGCAACTCAGTTCTAAAAACTGAATAGAATGCAGTTTTCACTCACATGAAAGACGTATGCTTTCCTTCTTGAGAAGTGTTTTCAAAGACATTCACAGAGTGATTCTACAAAGCCTTTTTATTGACGTTGGCTTTTAAACGTGTTTTCAGTGGAATTTCTGTCAAACGCAAGACACGAGGTTTGCTGCTAAGGAATTGAGTATACAGAACGCAAATAAACACTTCCCTACAAGTGAATCGCCTAAACATTCAACTCACTTCTAAAAACTGCATAGAACGCAGTTTTCACTCAGAGGAAAGACTTATGCTTTCCTTCTAGAGAAGTGTTTTCAAAGACATTCACAGAGTGATTCTACAAAGCCTTTTTTACTGATGTTGGCTTTTAAACGTGTTTTCATGGAATTTCTCTCAAACGCAAGACACGAGATTTGCTATTAAAGAATTGAACATACAGAATGCAAACAAACACTTCCCTACAAGTGAATCGCCTAACCATGCAACTCAGTTCTAAAAACTGAATAGAATGCAGTTTTCACGCAGATGAAAGATGTATGCTTTCCTTCTAGAGAAGTGTTTTCAAAGACATTCACAGAGTGATTCTACAAAGCCTTTTTACTGACGTTGGCTTTTAAACGTGTTTTCAGTGGAATTTCTGTCAAACGCAAGACACGAGATTTGCTTTTGAGGAATTGAGCATACAGAATGCAAACAAAAACTTCCCTACAAGTGAATCGCCTAACCATGCAACTCAGTTCTAAAAACTGAATAGAATGCAGTTTTCACGCAGATGAAAGATGTATGCTTTCCTTCTAGAGAAGTGTTTTCAAAGACATTCACAGAGTGATTCTACAAAGCCTTTTTACTGACGTTGGCTTTTAAACGTGTTTTCAGTGGAATTTCTGTCAAACGCAAGACACGAGATTTGCTGTTAAAGAATTGAATGTACAGAACGCAAACAAACACTTACCTACAAGTGAATCGCCTAACCGTGCAACTCAGTTCTAAAAACTGAATAGAATGCAGTTTTCACTCACATGAAAGACGTATGCTTTCCTTCCTGAGAAGTGTTTTCAAAGACATTCACAGAGTGATTCTACAAAGCCTTTTTACTGACGTTGGCTTTTAAATGTGTTTTCAGTGGAATTTCTGTCAAACGCCAGACACGAGGTTTGCTGGTAAGGAATTGAGTATACAGAAAGCAAATAAACACTTCCCTACAAGTGTATCGCCTAAACATTCAACTCACTTCTAAAAACTGCATAGAACGCAGTTTTCACTCAGAGTAAAGACGTATGCTTTCCTTCTAGAGAAGTGTTTTCAAAGACATTCACAGAGTGATTCTACAAAGCCTTTTTTACTGATGTTGGCTTTTAAACGTGTTTTCATGGAATTTCTCTCAAACGCAAGACACGAGATTTGCTGTTAAAGAATTGAGTATACAGACTGCAAACAAACACTTCCCTACAAGTGAATCGCCTAACCGTGCAACTCAGTTCTAAAAACTGAATAGAATGCAGTTTTCACTCAGATGAAAGACGTATGGTTTAGTTCTTGAGAAGTGTTTTCAAAGACTTTAACAGAGTGATTCTGTAAAGCCTTTTTAATGACGTTGGCTTTTAAAAGTGTTTTCAGTGGAATTTCTGTCAAACACAAGACACGAGATTTGCTGTTAAAGAATTGAATGTACAGAACGCAAACAAACACTTCCCTACAAGTGAATCGCCTAACCGTGCAACTCAGTTCTAAAAACTGAATAGAATGCAGTTTTCACGCAGATGAAAGACGTATGCTTTCCTTCTTGAGAAGTGTTTTCAAAGATGTTCACAGAGTGATTCTGCAAAGACTTTTTACTGACGTTGGTTTTAAACGTGTTTTCAGTGGAATTTCTGTCAAACGCAAGACACGAGATTTGCTGTTAAAGAATTGAACATACAGAATGCAAACAAAAACTTCCCTACAAGTGAATCGCCTAACCATGCAACTCAGTTCTAAAAACTGCATAGAACGCAGTTTTCACTCAGAGGAAAGACGTATGCTTTCCTTCTTGAGAAGTGTTTTGAAAGACGTTCACAGAGTAATTCTGCAAAGCCTTTTTACTGACGTTGGTTTTAAACGTGTTTTCAGTGGAATTTCTGTCAAACGCAAGACACGAGATTTGCTGTTAAAGAATTGAATGTACAGAAAGCAAACAAACACTTACCTACAAGTGAATCGCCTAACCATGCAACTCAGTTCTAAAAACTGAATAGAATGCAGTTTTCATGCTGATGAAAGACGTATGCTTTCCTACTAGAGAAGTGTTTTCAAAGACATTCACAGAGTGATTCTACAAAGCCTTTTTACTGACGTTGGCTTTTAAACGTGTTTTCAGTGGAATTTCTGTCAAACGCAAGACACGAGATTTGCTGTTAAAGAATTGAACATACAGAATGCAAACAAACACTTCCCTACAAGTGAATCGCCTAACCATGCAACTCAGATCTAAAAACGGAATAGAATGCAGTTTTCACTCACATGAAAGACGTATGCTTTCCTTCTTGAGAAGTGTTTTCAAAGACGTTCACAGAGTGATTCTACAAAGCCTTTTACTGAAGTTGGCTTTTAAACGTGTTTTCAGTGGAATTTCTGTCAAACGCAAGACACGAGATTTGCTGTTAAAGAATTGAACATACAGAACGCAAACAAACACTTCCCTACAAGTGAATCGCCTAACCATGCAACTCAGTTCTAAAAACTGAATAGAATGCAGTTTTCACGCAGATGAAAGACGTATGCTTTCCTTCTTGAGAAGTGTTTTCAAAGACGTTCACAGAGTGATTCTGCAAAGCCTTTTTACTGACGTTGGCTTTTAAACGTGTTTTCAGTGGAATTTCTGTCAAACGCAAGACACGAGATTTGCTGTTAAAGAATTGAATGTACAGAACGCAAACAAACACTTACCTACAAGTGAATCGCCTAACCGTGCAACTCAGTTCTAAAAACTGAATAGAATGCAGTTTTCACTCACATGAAAGACGTATGCTTTCCTTCCTGAGAAGTGTTTTCAAAGACATTCACAGAGTGATTCTACAAAGCCTTTTTACTGACGTTGGCTTTTAAATGTGTTTTCAGTGGAATTTCTGTCAAATGCCAGACACGAGGTTTGCTGGTAAGGAATTGAGTATACAGAACGCAAATAAACACTTCCCTACAAGTGTATCGCCTAAACATTCAACTCACTTCTAAAAACTGCATAGAACGCAGTTTTCACTCAGAGTAAAGACGTATGCTTTCCTTCTAGAGAAGTGTTTTCAAAGACATTCACAGAGTGATTCTACAAAGCCTTTTTTACTGATGTTGGCTTTTAAACGTGTTTTCATGGAATTTCTCTCAAACGCAAGACACGAGATTTGCTGTTAAAGAATTGAGTATACAGACTGCAAACAAACACTTCCCTACAAGTGAATCGCCTAACCGTGCAACTCAGTTCTAAAAACTGAATAGAATGCAGTTTTCACTCAGATGAAAGACGTATGGTTTAGTTCTTGAGAAGTATTTTCAAAGACTTTCACAGAGTGATTCTGTAAAGCCTTTTTAATGACGTTGGCTTTTAAAAGTGTTTTCAGTGGAATTTCTGTCAAACACAAGACACGAGATTTGCTGTTAAAGAATTGAATGTACAGAACGCAAACAAACACTTCCCTACAAGTGAATCGCCTAACCGTGCAACTCAGTTCTAAAAACTGAATAGAATGCAGTTTTCAATCAGATGAAAGACGTATGCTTTCCTTCTTGAGAAGTGTTTTCAAAGACGTTCACAGAGTGATTCTGCAAAGCCTTTTTACTGACGTTGGTTTTAAACGTGTTTTCAGTGGAATTTCTGTGAAACGCAAGACACGAGATTTGCTGTTAAAGAATTGAATGTACAGAACGCAAACAAACACTTACCTACAAGTGAATCGCCTAACCATGCAACTTAGTTCTAAAAACTGAATAGAATGCAGTTTTCACGCAGATGAAAGACATATGCTTTCCTTCTTGTGAAGTGTTTTCAAAGACGTTCACAGAGTGATTCTGCAAAGCCTTTTTACTGACGTTGGTTTTAAACGTGTTTTCAGTGGAATTTCTGTTAAACGCAAGACACGAGATTTGCTGTTAAAGAATTGAACATACAGAATGCAAACAAACACTTCCCTACAAGTGAATCGCCTAACCATGCAACTCAGTTCTAAAAACTGAATAGAATGCAGTTTTCACTCACATGAAAGACGTATGCTTTCCTTCTTGAGAAGTGTTTTCAAAGACATTCACAGAGTGATTCTACAAAGCCTTTTTATTGACGTTGGCTTTTAAACGTGTTTTCAGTGGAATTTCTGTCAAACGCAAGACACGAGGTTTGCTGCTAAGGAATTGAGTATACAGAACGCAAATAAACACTTCCCTACAAGTGAATCGCCTAAACATTCAACTCACTTCTAAAAACTGCATAGAACGCAGTTTTCACTCAGAGGAAAGACTTATGCTTTCCTTCTAGAGAAGTGTTTTCAAAGACATTCACAGAGTGATTCTACAAAGCCTTTTTTACTGATGTTGGCTTTTAAACGTGTTTTCATGGAATTTCTCTCAAACGCAAGACACGAGATTTGCTATTAAAGAATTGAACATACAGAATGCAAACAAACACTTCCCTACAAGTGAATCGCCTAACCATGCAACTCAGTTCTAAAAACTGAATAGAATGCAGTTTTCACGCAGATGAAAGATGTATGCTTTCCTTCTAGAGAAGTGTTTTCAAAGACATTCACAGAGTGATTCTACAAAGCCTTTTTACTGACGTTGGCTTTTAAACGTGTTTTCAGTGGAATTTCTGTCAAACGCAAGACACGAGATTTGCTTTTGAGGAATTGAACATACAGAATGCAAACAAAAACTTCCCTACAAGTGAATCGCCTAACCATGCAACTCAGTTCTAAAAACTGAATAGAATGCAGTTTTCACGCAGATGAAAGATGTATGCTTTCCTTCTAGAGAAGTGTTTTCAAAGACATTCACAGAGTGATTCTACAAAGCCTTTTTACTGACGTTGGCTTTTAAACGTGTTTTCAGTGGAATTTCTGTCAAACGCAAGACACGAGATTTGCTGTTAAAGAATTGAATGTACAGAACGCAAACAAACACTTACCTACAAGTGAATCGCCTAACCGTGCAACTCAGTTCTAAAAACTGAATAGAATGCAGTTTTCACTCACATGAAAGACGTATGCTTTCCTTCCTGAGAAGTGTTTTCAAAGACATTCACAGAGTGATTCTACAAAGCCTTTTTACTGACGTTGGCTTTTAAATGTGTTTTCAGTGGAATTTCTGTCAAACGCCAGACACGAGGTTTGCTGGTAAGGAATTGAGTATACAGAAAGCAAATAAACACTTCCCTACAAGTGTATCGCCTAAACATTCAACTCACTTCTAAAAACTGCATAGAACGCAGTTTTCACTCAGAGTAAAGACGTATGCTTTCCTTCTAGAGAAGTGTTTTCAAAGACATTCACAGAGTGATTCTACAAAGCCTTTTTTACTGATGTTGGCTTTTAAACGTGTTTTCATGGAATTTCTCTCAAACGCAAGACACGAGATTTGCTGTTAAAGAATTGAGTATACAGACTGCAAACAAACACTTCCCTACAAGTGAATCGCCTAACCGTGCAACTCAGTTCTAAAAACTGAATAGAATGCAGTTTTCACTCAGATGAAAGACGTATGGTTTAGTTCTTGAGAAGTGTTTTCAAAGACTTTAACAGAGTGATTCTGTAAAGCCTTTTTAATGACGTTGGCTTTTAAAAGTGTTTTCAGTGGAATTTCTGTCAAACACAAGACACGAGATTTGCTGTTAAAGAATTGAATGTACAGAACGCAAACAAACACTTCCCTACAAGTGAATCGCCTAACCGTGCAACTCAGTTCTAAAAACTGAATAGAATGCAGTTTTCACGCAGATGAAAGACGTATGCTTTCCTTCTTGAGAAGTGTTTTCAAAGATGTTCACAGAGTGATTCTGCAAAGACTTTTTACTGACGTTGGTTTTAAACGTGTTTTCAGTGGAATTTCTGTCAAACGCAAGACACGAGATTTGCTGTTAAAGAATTGAACATACAGAATGCAAACAAAAACTTCCCTACAAGTGAATCGCCTAACCATGCAACTCAGTTCTAAAAACTGCATAGAACGCAGTTTTCACTCAGAGGAAAGACGTATGCTTTCCTTCTTGAGAAGTGTTTTGAAAGACGTTCACAGAGTAATTCTGCAAAGCCTTTTTACTGACGTTGGTTTTAAACGTGTTTTCAGTGGAATTTCTGTCAAACGCAAGACACGAGATTTGCTGTTAAAGAATTGAATGTACAGAAAGCAAACAAACACTTACCTACAAGTGAATCGCCTAACCATGCAACTCAGTTCTAAAAACTGAATAGAATGCAGTTTTCATGCTGATGAAAGACGTATGCTTTCCTACTAGAGAAGTGTTTTCAAAGACATTCACAGAGTGATTCTACAAAGCCTTTTTACTGACGTTGGCTTTTAAACGTGTTTTCAGTGGAATTTCTGTCAAACGCAAGACACGAGATTTGCTGTTAAAGAATTGAACATACAGAATGCAAACAAACACTTCCCTACAAGTGAATCGCCTAACCATGCAACTCAGATCTAAAAACGGAATAGAATGCAGTTTTCACTCACATGAAAGACGTATGCTTTCCTTCTTGAGAAGTGTTTTCAAAGACGTTCACAGAGTGATTCTACAAAGCCTTTTACTGAAGTTGGCTTTTAAACGTGTTTTCAGTGGAATTTCTGTCAAACGCAAGACACGAGATTTGCTGTTAAAGAATTGAACATACAGAACGCAAACAAACACTTCCCTACAAGTGAATCGCCTAACCATGCAACTCAGTTCTAAAAACTGAATAGAATGCAGTTTTCACGCAGATGAAAGACGTATGCTTTCCTTCTTGAGAAGTGTTTTCAAAGACGTTCACAGAGTGATTCTGCAAAGCCTTTTTACTGACGTTGGTCTTAAACGTGTTTTCAGTGGAATTTCTGTCAAACGCAAGACACGAGATTTGCTGTTAAAGAATTGAACATACAGAATGCAAACAAACACTTCCCTACAAGTGAATCGCCAAACCGTGCAACTCAGTTCTAAAAACTGAATAGAATGCAGTTTTCACTCAGATGAAAGACATATGCTTTCCTTCTTGATAAGTGTTTTCAAAGACGTTCACAGAGTGATTCTACAAAGCCTTTTTACTGACGTTGGTCTTAAACGTGTTTTCAGTGGAATTTCTGTCAAACGCAAGACACGAGATTTGCTGTTAAAGAATTGAACATACAGAATGCAAACAAACACTTCCCTACAAGTGAATCGCCTAACCGTGCAACTCAGTTCTAAAAACTGAATAGAATGCAGTTTTCACTCATATGAAAGACATATGCTTTCCTTCTTGATAAGTGTTTTCAAAGACGTTCACAGAGTGATTCTACAAAGCCTTTTTACTGACGTTGGCTTTTAAATGTGATTTCACTGGAATTTCTGTCAAACGCAAGACACGAGATTTGCTGTTAAAGAATTGAGTATACAGAATGCAAACAAACACTTCCCTACAAGTGAATCGCCTAACCATGCAACTCAGTTCTAAAAACTGAATAGAATGCAGTTTTCACTCACATGAAAGACATATGCTTTCCTTCTTGAGAAGTGTTTTGAAAGACGTTCACATAGTGATTTTGCAAAGCCTTTTTATTGACGTTGGTTTTAAACGTGTTTTCAGTGGAATTTCTGTCAAACGCAAGACACGAGATTTGCTGTTAAAGAATTGAATGTATAGAACGCCAATAAACACTTACCTACAAGTGAATCGCCTAACCATGCAACTCAGTTCTAAAAACTGAATAGAATGCAGTTTTCACGCAGATGAAAGACATATGCTTTCCTTCTTGTGAAGTGTTTTCAAAGACGTTCACAGAGTGATTCTGCAAAGCCTTTTTACTGACGTTGGTTTTAAACGTGTTTTCAGTGGAATTTCTGTTAAACGCAAGACACGAGATTTGCTGTTAAAGAATTGAACATACAGAATACAAACAAACACTTCCCTACAAGTGAATCGCCTAACCATGCAACTCAGTTCTAAAAACTGAATAGAATGCAGTTTTCACTCACATGAAAGACGTATGCTTTCCTTCTTGAGAAGTGTTTTCAAAGACATTCACAGAGTGATTCTACAAAGCCTTTTTATTGACCTTGGCTTTTAAACGTGTTTTCAGTGGAATTTCTGTCAAACGCAAGACACGAGGTTTGCTGCTAAGGAATTGAGTATACAGAACGCAAATAAACACTTCCCTACAAGTGAATCGCCTAAACATTCAACTCACTTCTAAAAACTGCATAGAACGCAGTTTTCACTCAGAGGAAAGACGTATGCTTTCCTTCTAGAGAAGTGTTTTCAAAGACATTCACAGAGTGATTCTACAAAGCCTTTATTACTGATGTTGGCTTTTAAATGTGTTTTCAGTGGAATTTCTCTCAAACGCAAGACACGAGATTTGCTATTAAAGAATTGAACATACAGAATGCAAACAAACACTTCCCTACAAGTGAATCGCCTAACCATGCAACTCAGTTCTAAAAACTGAATAGAATGCAGTTTTCACGCAGATGAAAGATGTATGCTTTCCTTCTAGAGAAGTGTTTTCAAAGACATTCACAGAGTGATTCTACAAAGCCTTTTTACTGACGTTGGCTTTTAAACGTGTTTTCAGTGGAATTTCTGTCAAACGCAAGACACGAGATTTGCTTTTGAGGAATTGAACATACAGAATGCAAACAAACAATTCCCTACAAGTGAATCGCCTAACCATGCAACTCAGTTCTAAAAACTGAATAGAATGCAGTTTTCACGCAGATGAAAGATGTATGCTTTCCTTCTAGAGAAGTGTTTTCAAAGACATTCACAGAGTGATTCTACAAAGCCTTTTTACTGACGTTGGCTTTTAAACGTGTTTTCAGTGGAATTTCTGTCAAACGCAAGACACGAGATTTGCTGTTAAAGAATTGAATGTACAGAACGCAAACAAACACTTCCCTGCAAGTGAATCGCCTAACCGTGCAACTCAGTTCTAAAAACTGAATAGAATGCAGTTTTCACTCACATGAAAGACGTATGCTTTCCTTCCAGAGAAGTGTTTTGAAAGAAGTTCACAGAGTGATTCTGCAAAGCCTTTTTACTGACGTTGGTTTTAAACGTGTTTTCAGTGGAATTTCTGTCAAACGCAAGACACGAGATTTGCTGTTAAAGAATTGAATGTACAGAACGCAAACAAACACTTCCCTACAAGTGAATCGCCTAACCATGCAACTCAGATCTAAAAACGGAATAGAATGCAGTTTTCACTCACATGAAAGACGTATGCTTTCCTTCTTGAGAAGTGTTTTCAAAGACGTTCACAGAGTGATTCTACAAAGCCTTTTACTGAAGTTGGCTTTTAAACGTGTTTTCAGTGGAATTTCTGTCAAACGCAAGACACGAGATTTGCTGTTAAAGAATAGAATGTACAGAATGCAAACAAACACTTCCCTACAAGTGAATCGCCTAGCCATGCAACTCAGTTCTAAAAACTGAATAGAACGCAGTTTTCACTCAGATGAAAGACGTCTACTTACCATCTTGAGAAGTGTTTTCAAAGACGTTCACAGAGTGATTCTGCAAAGCCTTTTTACTGACGTTGGTTTTAAACGTGTTTTCAGTGGAATTTCTGTCAAACGCAAGACATGAGATTTGCTGTTAAAGAATTGAATGTACAGAACGCAAACAAACACTTACCTACAAGTGAATCGCCTAACCATGCAACTCAGTTCTAAAAACTGAATAGAATGCAGTTTTCACGCAGATGAAAGACGTATGCTTTCCTTCTTGAGAAGTGTTTTCAAAGACGTTCACAGAGTGATTCTGCAAAGCCTTTTTACTGACGTTGGTCTTAAACGTGTTTTCAGTGGAATTTCTGTCAAACGCAAGACACGAGATTTGCTGTTAAAGAATTGAACATACAGAATGCAAACAAACACTTCCCTACAAGTGAATCGCCTAACCGTGCAACTCAGTTCTAAAAACTGAATAGAATGCAGTTTTCACTCAGATGAAAGACATATGCTTTCCTTCTTGATAAGTGTTTTCAAAGACGTTCACAGAGTGATTCTACAAAGCCTTTTTACTGACGTTGGCTTTTAAATGTGATTTCACTGGAATTTCTGTCAAACGCAAGACACGAGATTTGCTGTTAAAGAATTGAGTATACAGAATGCAAACAAACACTTCCCTACAAGTGAATCGCACAACCATGCAACTCAGTTCTAAAAACTGAATAGAATGCAGTTTTCACTCACATGAAAGACATATGCTTTCCTTCTTGAGAAGTGTTTTGAAAGACGTTCACATAGTGATTTTGCAAAGCCTTTTTATTGACGTTGGTTTTAAACGTGTTTTCAGTGGAATTTCTGTCAAACGCAAGACACGAGATTTGCTGTTAAAGAATTGAATGTACAGAACGCCAATAAACACTTACCTACAAGTGAATCGCCTAACCATGCAACTCAGTTCTAAAAACTGAATAGAATGCAGTTTTCACGCAGATGAAAGACATATGCTTTCCTTCTTGTGAAGTGTTTTCAAAGACGTTCACAGAGTGATTCTGCAAAGCCTTTTTACTGACGTTGGTTTTAAACGTGTTTTCAGTGGAATTTCTGTTAAACGCAAGACACGAGATTTGCTGTTAAAGAATTGAACATACAGAATGCAAACAAACACTTCCCTACAAGTGAATCGCCTAACCATGCAACTCAGTTCTAAAAACTGAATAGAATGCAGTTTTCACTCACATGAAAGACGTATGCTTTCCTTCTTGAGAAGTGTTTTCAAAGACATTCACAGAGTGATTCTACAAAGCCTTTTTATTGACGTTGGCTTTTAAACGTGTTTTCAGTGGAATTTCTGTCAAACGCAAGACACGAGGTTTGCTGCTAAGGAATTGAGTATACAGAACGCAAATAAACACTTCCCTACAAGTGAATCGCCTAAACATTCAACTCACTTCTAAAAACTGCATAGAACGCAGTTTTCACTCAGAGGAAAGACGTATGCTTTCCTTCTAGAGAAGTGTTTTCAAAGACATTCACAGAGTGATTCTACAAAGCCTTTTTTACTGATGTTGGCTTTTAAATGTGTTTTCAGTGGAATTTCTCTCAAACGCAAGACACGAGATTTGCTATTAAAGAATTGAACATACAGAATGCAAACAAACACTTCCCTACAAGTGAATCGCCTAACCATGCAACTCAGTTCTAAAAACTGAATAGAATGCAGTTTTCACGCAGATGAAAGATGTATGCTTTCCTTCTAGAGAAGTGTTTTCAAAGACATTCACAGAGTGATTCTACAAAGCCTTTTTACTGACGTTGGCTTTTAAACGTGTTTTCAGTGGAATTTCTGTCAAACGCAAGACACGAGATTTGCTTTTGAGGAATTGAACATACAGAATGCAAACAAACAATTCCCTACAAGTGAATCGCCTAACCATGCAACTCAGTTCTAAAAACTGAATAGAATGCAGTTTTCACGCAGATGAAAGATGTATGCTTTCCTTCTAGAGAAGTGTTTTCAAAGACATTCACAGAGTGATTCTACAAAGCCTTTTTACTGACGTTGGCTTTTAAACGTGTTTTCAGTGGAATTTCTGTCAAACGCAAGACACGAGATTTGCTGTTAAAGAATTGAATGTACAGAACGCAAACAAACACTTCCCTGCAAGTGAATCGCCTAACCGTGCAACTCAGTTCTAAAAACTGAATAGAATGCAGTTTTCACTCACATGAAAGACGTATGCTTTCCTTCCTGAGAAGTGTTTTCAAAGACATTCACAGAGTGATTCTACAAAGCCTTTTTACTGATGTTGGCTTTTAAACGTGTTTTCAGTGGAATTTCTGTCAAACGCAAGACACGAGGTTTGCTGGTAAGGAATTGAGTATACAGAACGCAAATAAACACTTCCCTACAAGTGTATCGCCTAAACATTCAACTCACTTCTAAAAACTGCATAGAACACAGTTTTCACTCAGAGTAAAGATGTATGCTTTCCTTCTAGAGAAGTGTTTTCAAAGACATTCACAGAGTGATTCTACAAAGCCTTTTTTACTGATGATGGCTTTTAAACGTGTTTTCATGGAATTTCTCTCAAACGCAAGACACGAGATTTGCTGTTAAAGAATTGAGTATACAGACTGCAAACAAACACTTCCCTACAAGTGAATCGCCTAACCGTGCAACTCAGTTCTAAAAACTGAATAGAATGCAGTTTTCACTCAGATGAAAGACGTATGGTTTAGTTCTTGAGAAGTGTTTTCAAAGACTTTCACAGAGTGATTCTGTAAAGCCTTTTTAATGACGTTGGCTTTTAAAAGTGTTTTCAGTGGAATTTCTGTCAAACACAAGACACGAGATTTGCTGTTAAAGAATTGAATGTACAGAACGCAAACAAACACTTCCCTACAAGTGAATCGCCTAAACGTGCAACTCAGTTCTAAAAACTGAATAGAATGCAGTTTTCAATCAGATGAAAGACGTATGCTTTCCTTCTAGAGAAGTGTTCTCAAAGACATTCACAGAGTGATTCTGCAAAGCCTTTTTACTGACGTTGGTTTTAAACGTTTTTTCAGTGGAATTTCTGTGAAACGCAAGACACGAGATTTGCTGTTAAAGAATTGAACATACAGAATGCAAACAAACACTTCCCTACAAGTGAATCGCCTAACCATGCAACTCAGTTCTAAAAACTGAATAGAATGCAGTTTTCACGCAGATGAAAGACGTATGCTTTCCTTCTTGAGAAGTGTTTTCAAAGATGTTCACAGAGTGATTCTGCAAAGACTTTTTACTGACGTTGGTTTTAAACGTGTTTTCAGTGGAATTTCTGTGAAACGCAAGACACGAGATTTGCTGTTAAAGAATTGAACATACAGAATGCAAACAAAAACTTCCCTACAAGTGAATCGCCTAACCATGCAACTCAGTTCTAAAAACTGAAGAATGCAGTTTTCACTCACATGAAAGACGTATGCTTTCCTTCCTGAGAAGTGTTTTCAAAGACATTCACAGAGTGATTCTACAAAGCCTTTTTACTGACGTTGGCTTTTAAATGTGTTTTCAGTGGAATTTCTGTCAAACGCCAGACACGAGGTTTGCTGGTAAGGAATTGAGTATACAGAACGCAAATAAACACTTCCCTACAAGTGTATCGCCTAAACATTCAACTCACTTCTAAAAACTGCATAGAACGCAGTTTTCACTCAGAGTAAAGACGTATGCTTTCCTTCTAGAGAAGTGTTTTCAAAGACATTCACAGAGTGATTCTACAAAGCCTTTTTTACTGATGTTGGCTTTTAAACGTGTTTTCATGGAATTTCTCTCAAACGCAAGACACGAGATTTGCTGTTAAAGAATTGAGTATACAGACTGCAAACAAACACTTCCCTACAAGTGAATCGCCTAACCTTGCAACTCAGTTCTAAAAACTGAATAGAATGCAGTTTTCACTCAGATGAAAGACGTATGGTTTAGTTCTTGAGAAGTGTTTTCAAAGACTTTCACAGAGTGATTCTGTAGAGCCTTTTTAATGACGTTGGCTTTTAAAAGTGTTTTCAGTGGAATTTCTGTCAAACACAAGACACGAGATTTGCTGTTAAAGAATTGAATGTACAGAACGCAAACAAACACTTCCCTACAAGTGAATCGCCTAACCGTGCAACTCAGTTCTAAAAACTGAATAGAATGCAGTTTTCACTCACATGAAAGACGTATGCTTTCCTTCTTGAGAAGTGTTTTCAAAGACGTTCACAGAGTGATTCTGCAAAGCCTTTTTACTGACGTTGGTTTTAAACGTGTTTTCAGTGGAATTTCTGTGAAACGCAAGACACGAGATTTGCTGTTAAAGAATTGAATGTACAGAACGCAAACAAACACTTACCTACAAGTGAATCGCCTAACCATGCAACTTAGTTCTAAAAACTGAATAGAATGCAGTTTTCACGCAGATGAAAGACATATGCTTTCCTTCTTGTGAAGTGTTTTCAAAGACGTTCACAGAGTGATTCTGCAAAGCCTTTTTACTGACGTTGGTTTTAAACGTGTTTTCAGTCGAATTTCTGTTAAACGCAAGACACGAGATTTGCTGTTAAAGAATTGAACATACAGAATGCAAACAAACACTTCCCTACAAGTGAATCGCCTAACCATGCAACTCAGTTCTAAAAACTGAATAGAATGCAGTTTTCACTCACATGAAAGACGTATGCTTTCCTTCTTGAGAAGTGTTTACAAAGACGTTCACAGAGTGATTCTGCAAAGCCTTTTTACTGACGTTGGTTTTAAACGTGTTTTCAGTGGAATTTCTGTGAAACGCAAGACACGAGATTTGCTGTTAAAGAATTGAATGTACAGAACGCAAACAAACACTTACCTACAAGTGAATCGCCTAACCATGCAACTCAGTTCTAAAAACTGAATAGAATGCAGTTTTCACGCAGATGAAAGACGTATGCTTTCCTTCTTGAAAAGTGTTTTCAAAGACATTCACAGTGTGATTCTACAAAGCCTTTTTTACTGATGTTGGCTTTTAAATGTGTTTTCAGTGGAATTTCTCTCAAACGCAAGACACGAGATTTGCTATTAAAGAATTGAACATACAGAATGCAAACAAACACTTCCCTACAAGTGAATCGCCTAACCATGCAACTCAGTTCTAAAAACTGAATAGAATGCAGTTTTCACGCAGATGAAAGATGTATGCTTTCCTTCTAGAGAAGTGTTTTCAAAGACATTCACAGAGTGATTCTACAAAGCCTTTTTACTGACGTTGGCTTTTAAACGTGTTTTCAGTGGAATTTCTGTCAAACGCAAGACACGAGATTTGCTTTTGAGGAATTGAACATACAGAATGCAAACAAAAACTTCCCTACAAGTGAATCGCCTAACCATGCAACTCAGTTCTAAACACTGAATAGAATGCAGTTTTCACGCAGATGAAAGATGTATGCTTTCCTTCTAGAGAAGTGTTTTCAAAGACATTCACAGAGTGATTCTACAAAGCCTTTTTACTGACGTTGGCTTTTAAACATGTTTTCAGTGGAATTTCTGTCAAACGCAAGACACGAGATTTGCTGTTAAAGAATTGAATGTACAGAACGCAAACAAACACTTCCCTACAAGTGAATCGCCTAACAGTGCAACTCAGTTCTAAAAACTGAATAGAATGCAGTTTTCACTCACATGAAAGACGTATGCTTTCCTTCCTGAGAAGTGTTTTCAAAGACATTCACAGAGTGATTCTACAAAGCCTTTTTACTGACGTTGGCTTTTAAATGTGTTTCCAGTGGAATTTCTGTCAAACGCCAGACACGAGGTTTGCTGGTAAGGAATTGAGTATACAGAACGCAAATAAACACTTCCCTACAAGTGTATCGCCTAAACATTCAACTCACTTCTAAAAACTGCATAGAACGCAGTTTTCACTCAGAGTAAAGACGTATGCTTTCCTTCTAGAGAAGTGTTTTCAAAGACATTCACAGAGTGATTCTACAAAGCCTTTTTTACTGATGTTGGCTTTTAAACGTGTTTTCATGGAATTTCTCTCAAACAAAAGACACGAGATTTGCTGTTAAAGAATTGAGTATACAGACTGCAAACAAACACTTCCCTACAAGTGAATCGCCTAACCGTGCAACTCAGTTCTAAAAACTGAATAGAATGCAGTTTTCACTCAGATGAAAGACGTATGGTTTAGTTCTTGAGAAGTGTTTTCAAAGACTTTCACAGAGTGATTCTGTAAAGCCTTTTTAATGACGTTGGCTTTTAAAAGTGTTTTCAGTGGAATTTCTGTCAAACACAAGACACGAGATTTGCTGTTAAAGAATTGAATGTACAGAACGCAAACAAACACTTCCCTACAAGTGAATCGCCTAACCGTGCAACTCAGTTCTAAAAACTGAATAGAATGCAGTTTTCAATCAGATGAAAGACGTATGCTTTCCTTCTAGAGAAGTGTTCTCAAAGACATTCACAGAGTGATTCTACAAATCCTTTTTACTGACGTTGGCTTTTAAACGTTTTTTCAGTGGAATTTCTGTCAAACGCAAGACACGATATTTGCTTTTAAAGAATTGAACATACAGAACGCAAACAAACACTTCCCTACAAGTGAATCGCCTAACCATGCAACTCAGTTCTAAAAACTGAATAGAATGCAGTTTTCACTCACATGAAAGACGTATGCTTTCCTTCTTGAGAAGTGTTTTCAAAGACGTTCACAAAGTGATTCTGCAAAGCCTTTTTACTGACGTTGGTTTTAAACGTGTTTTCAGTGGAATTTCTGTGAAACGCAAGACACGAGATTTGCTGTTAAAGAATTGAATGTACAGAACGCAAACAAACACTTACCTACAAGTGAATCGCCTAACCATGCAACTTAGTTCTAAAAACTGAATAGAATGCAGTTTTCACGCAGATGAAAGACATATGCTTTCCTTCTTGTGAAGTGTTTTCAAAGACGTTCACAGAGTGATTTTGCAAAGCCTTTTTACTGACGTTGGTTTTAAACGTGTTTTCAGTGGAATTTCTGTTAAACGCAAGACACGAGATTTGCTGTTAAAGAATTGAACATACAGAATGCAAACAAACACTTCCCTACAAGTGAATCGCCTAACCATGCAACTCAGTTCTAAAAACTGAATAGAATGCAGTTTTCACTCACATGAAAGACGTATGCTTTCCTTCTTGAGAAGTGTTTTCAAAGACATTCACAGAGTGATTCTACAAAGCCTTTTTATTGACGTTGGCTTTTAAACGTGTTTTCAGTGGAATTTCTGTCAAACGCAAGACACGAGGTTTGCTGCTAAGGAATTGAGTATACAGAACGCAAATAAACACTTCCCTACAAGTGAATCACCTAAACATTCAACGCACTTCTAAAAACTGCATAGAATGCAGTTTTCACTCAGAGGAAAGACGTATGCTTTCCTTCTAGAGAAGTGTTTTCAAAGACATTCACAGAGTGATTCTACAAAGCCTTTTTTACTGATGTTGGCTTTTAAATGTGTTTTCAGTGGAATTTCTCTCAAACGCAAGACACGAGATTTGCTATTAAAGAATTGAACATACAGAATGCAAACAAACACTTCCCTACAAGTGAATCGCCTAACCATGCAACTCAGTTCTAAAAACTGAATAGAATGCAGTTTTCACGCAGATGAAAGATGTATGCTTTCCTTCTAGAGAAGTGTTTTCAAAGACATTCACAGAGTGATTCTACAAAGCCTTTTTACTGACGTTGGCTTTTAAACGTGTTTTCAGTGGAATTTCTGTCAAACGCAAGACACGAGATTTGCTGTTAAAGAATTGAATGTACAGAACGCAAACAAACACTTACCTACAAGTGAATCGCCTAACCGTGCAACTCAGTTCTAAAAACTGAATAGAATGCAGTTTTCACTCACATGAAAGACGTATGCTTTCCTTCCTGAGAAGTGTTTTCAAAGACATTCACAGAGTGATTCTACAAAGCCTTTTTACTGACGTTGGCTTTTAAATGTGTTTTCAGTGGAATTTCTGTCAAACGCCAGACACGAGGTTTGCTGGTAAGGAATTGAGTATACAGAAAGCAAATATACACTTCCCTACAAGTGTATCGCCTAAACATTCAACTCACTTCTAAAAACTGCATAGAACGCAGTTTTCACTCAGAGTAAAGACGTATGCTTTCCTTCTAGAGAAGTGTTTTCAAAGACATTCACAGAGTGATTCTACAAAGCCTTTTTTACTGATGTTGGCTTTTAAACGTGTTTTCATGGAATTTCTCTCAAACGCAAGACACGAGATTTGCTGTTAAAGAATTGAGTATACAGACTGCAAACAAACACTTCCCTACAAGTGAATCGCCTAACCGTGCAACTCAGTTCTAAAAACTGAATAGAATGCAGTTTTCACTCAGATGAAAGACGTATGGTTTAGTTCTTGAGAAGTGTTTTCAAAGACTTTCACAGAGTGATTCTGTAAAGCCTTTTTAATGACGTTGGCTTTTAAAAGTGTTTTCAGTGGAATTTCTGTCAAACACAAGACACGAGATTTGCTGTTAAAGAATTGAATGTACAGAACGCAAACAAACACTTCCCTACAAGTGAATCGCCTAACCGTGCAACTCAGTTCTAAAAAGTGAATAGAATGCAGTTTTCAATCAGATGAAAGACGTATGCTTTCCTTCTAGAGAAGTGTTCTCAAAGACATTCACAGAGTGATTCTACAAATCCTTTTTACTGACGTTGGCTTTTAAACGTTTTTTCAGTGGAATTTCTGTCAAACTCAAGACACGATATTTGCTTTTAAAGAATTGAACATACAGAATGCAAACAAACACTTCCCTACAAGTGAATCGCCTAACCATGCAACTCAGTTCTAAAAACTGAATAGAATGCAGTTTTCACTCACATGAAAGACGTATGCTTTCCTTCTTGAGAAGTGTTTTCAAAGACGTTCACAGAGTGATTCTGCAAAGCCTTTTTACTGACGTTGGTTTTAAACGTGTTTTCAGTGGAATTTCTGTGAAACGCAAGACACGAGATTTGCTGTTAAAGAATTGAATGTACAGAACGCAAACAAACACTTACCTACAAGTGAATCGCCTAACCATGCAACTCAGTTCTAAAAACTGAATAGAATGCAGTTTTCACGCAGATGAAAGACGTATGCTTTCCTTCTTGAGAAGTGTTTTCAAAGATGTTCACAGAGTGATTCTGCAAAGACTTTTTACTGACGTTGGTTTTAAACGTGTTTTCAGTGGAAATTCTGTCAAACGCAAGACACGAGATTTGCTGTTAAAGAATTGAACATACAGAATGCAAACAAAAACTTCGCTACAAGTGAATCGCCTAACCATGCAACTCAGTTCTAAAAACTGCATAGAACGCAGTTTTCACTCAGAGGAAAGACGTATGCTTTCCTTCTTGAGAAGTGTTTTGAAAGACGTTCACAGAGTAATTCTGCAAAGCCTTTTTACTGACGTTGGTTTTAAACGTGTTTTCAGTGGAATTTCTGTCAAACGCAAGACACGAGATTTGCTGTTAAAGAATTGAATGTACAGAACGCAAACAAACACTTACCTACAAGTGAATCGCCTTACCATGCAACTCAGTTCTAAAAACTGAATAGAATGCAGTTTTCACGCTGATGAAAGACGTATGCTTTCCTACTAGAGAAGTGTTTTCAAAGACATTCACAGAGTGATTCTACAAAGCCTTTTTACTGACGTTGGCTTTTAAACGTGTTTTCAGTGGAATTTCTGTCAAACGCAAGACACGAGATTTGCTGTTAAAGAATTGAACATACAGAATGCAAACAAACACTTCCCTACAAGTGAATCGCCTAACCATGCAACTCAGATCTAAAAACGGAATAGAATGCAGTTTTCACTCACATGAAAGACGTATGCTTTCCTTCTTGAGAAGTGTTTTCAAAGACGTTCACAGAGTGATTCTACAAAGCCTTTTACTGAAGTTGGCTTTTAAACGTGTTTTCAGTGGAATTTCTGTCAAACGCAAGACACGAGATTTGCTGTTAAAGAATAGAATGTACAGAATGCAAACAAACACTTCCCTACAAGTGAATCGCCTAGCCATGCAACTCAGTTCTAAAAACTGAATAGAACGCAGTTTTCACTCAGATGAAAGACGTCTACTTACCATCTTGAGAAGTGTTTTCAAAGACGTTCACAGAGTGATTCTGCAAAGCCTTTTTACTGACGTTGGTTTTAAACGTGTTTTCAGTGGAATTTCTGTCAAACGCAAGACATGAGATTTGCTGTTAAAGAATTGAATGTACAGAACGCAAACAAACACTTACCTACAAGTGAATCGCCTAACCATGCAACTCAGTTCTAAAAACTGAATAGAATGCAGTTTTCACGCAGATGAAAGACGTATGCTTTCCTTCTTGAGAAGTGTTTTCAAAGACGTTCACAGAGTGATTCTGCAAAGCCTTTTTACTGACGTTGGTCTTAAACGTGTTTTCAGTGGAATTTCTGTCAAACGCAAGACACGAGATTTGCTGTTAAAGAATTGAACATACAGAATGCAAACAAACACTTCCCTACAAGTGAATCGCCTAACCGTGCAACTCAGTTCTAAAAACTGAATAGAATGCAGTTTTCACTCAGATGAAAGACATATGCTTTCCTTCTTGATAAGTGTTTTCAAAGACGTTCACAGAGTGATTCTACAAAGCCTTTTTACTGACGTTGGCTTTTAAATGTGATTTCACTGGAATTTCTGTCAAACGCAAGACACGAGATTTGCTGTTAAAGAATTGAGTATACAGAATGCAAACAAACACTTCCCTACAAGTGAATCGCCTAACCATGCAACTCAGTTCTAAAAACTGAATAGAATGCAGTTTTCACTCACATGAAAGACATATGCTTTCCTTCTTGAGAAGTGTTTTGAAAGACGTTCACATAGTGATTTTGCAAAGCCTTTTTATTGACGTTGGTTTTAAACGTGTTTTCAGTGGAATTTCTGTCAAACGCAAGACACGAGATTTGCTGTTAAAGAATTGAATGTACAGAACGCCAATAAACACTTACCTACAAGTGAATCGCCTAACCATGCAACTCAGTTCTAAAAACTGAATAGAATGCAGTTTTCACGCAGATGAAAGACATATGCTTTCCTTCTTGTGAAGTGTTTTCAAAGACGTTCACAGAGTGATTCTGCAAAGCCTTTTTACTGACGTTGGTTTTAAACGTGTTTTCAGTGGAATTTCTGTTAAAAGCAAGACACGAGATTTGCTGTTAAAGAATTGAACATACAGAATGCAAACAAACACTTCCCTACAAGTGAATCGCCTAACCATGCAACTCAGTTCTAAAAACTGAATAGAATGCAGTTTTCACTCACATGAAAGACGTATGCTTTCCTTCTTGAGAAGTGTTTTCAAAGACATTCACAGAGTGATTCTACAAAGCCTTTTTATTGACGTTGGCTTTTAAACGTGTTTTCAGTGGAATTTCTGTCAAACGCAAGACACGAGGTTTGCTGCTAAGGAATTGAGTATACAGAACGCAAATAAACACTTCCCTACAAGTGAATCGCCTAAACATTCAACTCACTTCTAAAAACTGCATAGAACGCAGTTTTCACTCAGAGGAAAGACGTATGCTTTCCTTCTAGAGAAGTGTTTTCAAAGACATTCACAGAGTGTTTCTACAAAGCCTTTTTTACTGATGTTGGCTTTTAAATGTGTTTTCAGTGGAATTTCTCTCAAACGCAAGACACGAGATTTGCTATTAAAGAATTGAACATACAGAATGCAAACAAACACTTCCCTACAAGTGAATCGCCTAACCATGCAACTCAGTTCTAAAAACTGAATAGAATGCAGTTTTTACGCAGATGAAAGATGTATGCTTTCCTTCTAGAGAAGTGTTTTCAAAGACATTCACAGAGTGATTCTACAAAGCCTTTTTACTGATGTTGGCTTTTAAACGTGTTTTCAGTGGAATTTCTGTCAAACGCAAGACACGAGATTTGCTTTTGAGGAATTGAACATACAGAATGCAAACAAACAATTCCCTACAAGTGAATCGCCTAACCATGCAACTCAGTTCTAAAAACTGAATAGAATGCAGTTTTCACGCAGATGAAAGATGTATGCTTTCCTTCTAGAGAAGTGTTTTCAAAGACATTCACAGAGTGATTCTACAAAGCCTTTTTACTGACGTTGGCTTTTAAACGTGTTTTCAGTGGAATTTCTGTCAAACGCAAGACACGAGATTTGCTGTTAAAGAATTGAATGTACAGAACGCAAACAAACACTTCCCTGCAAGTGAATCGCCTAACCGTGCAACTCAGTTCTAAAAACTGAATAGAATGCAGTTTTCACTCACATGAAAGACGTATGCTTTCCTTCCTGAGAAGTGTTTTCAAAGACATTCACAGAGTGATTCTACAAAGCCTTTTTACTGACGTTGGCTTTTAAACGTGTTTTCAGTGGAATTTCTGTCAAACGCAAGACACGAGGTTTGCTGGTAAGGAATTGAGTATACAGAACGCAAATAAACACTTCCCTACAAGTGTATCGCCTAAACATTCAACTCACTTCTAAAAACTGCATAGAACGCAGTTTTCACTCAGAGTAAAGACGTATGCTTTCCTTCTAGAGAAGTGTTTTCAAAGACATTCACAGAGTGATTCTACAAAGCCTTTTTTACTGATGATGGCTTTTAAACGTGTTTTCATGGAATTTCTCTCAAACGCAAGACACGAGATTTGCTGTTAAAGAATTGAGTATACAGACTGCAAACAAACACTTCCCTACAAGTGAATCGCCTAACCGTGCAACTCAGTTCTAAAAACTGAATAGAATGCAGTTTTCACTCAGATGAAAGACGTATGGTTTAGTTCTTGAGAAGTGTTTTCAAAGACTTTAACAGAGTGATTCTGTAAAGCCTTTTTAATGACGTTGGCTTTTAAAAGTGTTTTCAGTGGAATTTCTGTCAAACACAAGACACGAGATTTGCTGTTAAAGAATTGAATGTACAGAACGCAAACAAACACTTCCCTACAAGTGAATCGCCTAAACGTGCAACTCAGTTCTAAAAACTGAATAGAATGCAGTTTTCAATCAGATGAAAGACGTATGCTTTCCTTCTAGAGAAGTGTTCTCAAAGACATTCACAGAGTGATTCTGCAAAGCCTTTTTACTGACGTTGGTTTTAAACGTGTTTTCAGTGGAATTTCTGTGAAACGCAAGACACGAGATTTGCTGTTAAAGAATTGAATGTACAGAACGCAAACAAACACTTACCTACAAGTGAATCGCCTAACCATGCAACTCAGTTCTAAAAACTGCATAGAACGCTGTTTTCACTCAGAGGAAAGACGTATGCTTTCCTTCTTGAGAAGTGTTTTGAAAGACGTTCACAGAGTAATTCTGCAAAGCCTTTTTACTGACGTTGGTTTTAAACGTGTTTTCAGTGGAATTTCTGTCAAACGCAAGACACGAGATTTGCTGTTAAAGAATTGAATGTACAGAAAGCAAACAAACACTTACCTACAAGTGAATCGCCTAACCATGCAACTCAGTTCTAAAAACTGAATAGAATGCAGTTTTCACGCTGATGAAAGACGTATGCTTTCCTACTAGAGAAGTGTTTTCAAAGACATTCACAGAGTGATTCTACAAAGCCTTTTTACTGACTTTGGCTTTTAAACGTGTTTTCAGTGGAATTTCTGTCAAACGAAAGACACGAGATTTGCTGTTAAAGAATTGAACATACAGAATGCAAACAAACACTTCCCTACAAGTGAATCGCCTAACCGTGCAACTCAGTTCTAAAAACTGAATAGAATGCAGTTTTCACTCAGATGAAAGACATATGCTTTCCTTCTTGATAAGCGTTTTCAAAGACGTTCACAGAGTGATTCTACAAGGCCTTTTTACTGACGTTGGCTTTTAAATGTGATTTCATTGGAATTTCTGTCAAACGCAAGACACGAGATTTGCTGTTAAAGAATTGAGTATACAGAATGCAAACAAACACTTCCCTACAAGTGAATCGCCTAACCATGCAACTCAGTTCTAAAAACTGAATAGAATGCAGTTTTCACTCACATGAAAGACATATGCTTTCCTTCTTGAGAAGTGTTTTGAAAGACGTTCACATAGTGATTTTGCAAAGCCTTTTTATTGATGTTGGTTTTAAACGTGTTTTCAGTGGAATTTCTGTCAAACGCAAGACACGAGATTTGCTGTTAAAGAATTGAATGTACAGAACGCCAATAAACACTTACCTACAAGTGAATCGCCTAACCATGCAATTCAGTTCTAAAAACTGAATAGAATGCAGTTTTCACGCAGATGAAAGACATATGCTTTCCTTCTTGTGAAGTGTTTAAAAAAACGTTCACAGAGTGATTCTGCAAAGCCTTTTTACTGACGTTGGTTTTAAACGTGTTTTCAGTGGAATTTCTGTTAAACGCAAGACACAAGATTTGCTGTTAAAGAATTGAACATACAGAATGCAAACAAACACTTCCCTACAAGTGAATCGCCTAACCATGCAACTCAGTTCTAAAAACTGAATAGAATGCAATTTTCACTCACATGAAAGACGTATGCTTTCCTTCTTGAGAAGTGTTTTCAAAGACATTCACAGAGTGATTCTACAAAGCCTTTTTATTGACGTTGGCTTTTAAACGTGTTTTCAGTGGAATTTCTGTCAAACGCAAGACACGAGGTTTGCTGCTAAGGAATTGAGTATACAGAACGCAAATAAACACTTCCCTACAAGTGAATCGCCTAAACATTCAACTCACTTCTAAAAACTGCATAGAACGCAGTTTTCACTCAGAGGAAAGACGTATGCTTTCCTTCTAGAGAAGTGTTTTCAAAGACATTCACAGAGTGATTCTACAAAGCCTTTTTTACTGATGTTGGCTTTTAAATGTGTTTTCAGTGGAATTTCTCTCAAAGGCAAGACACGAGATTTGCTATTAAAGAATTGAACATACAGAATGCAAACAAACACTTCCCTACAAGTGAATCGCCTAACCATGCAACTCAGTTCTAAAAACTGAATAGAATGCAGTTTTCACGCAGATGAAAGATGTATGCTTTCCTTCTAGAGAAGTGTTTTCAAAGACATTCACAGAGTGATTCTACAAAGCCTTTTTACTGACGTTGGCTTTTAAACGTGTTTTCAGTGGAATTTCTGTCAAACGCAAGACACGAGATTTGCTTTTGAGGAATTGAACATACAGAATGCAAACAAACAATTCCCTACAAGTGAATCGCCTAACCATGCAACTCAGTTCTAAAAACTGAATAGAATGCAGTTTTCACGCAGATGAAAGATGTATGCTTTCCTTCTAGAGAAGTGTTTTCAAAGACATTCACAGAGTGATTCTACAAAGCCTTTTTACTGACGTTGGCTTTTAAACGTGTTTTCAGTGGAATTTCTGTCAAACGCAAGACACGAGATTTGCTGTTAAAGAATTGAATGTACAGAACGCAAACAAACACTTACCTGCAAGTGAATCGCCTAACCGTGCAACTCAGTTCTAAAAACTGAATAGAATGCAGTTTTCACTCACATGAAAGACGTATGCTTTCCTTCCTGAGAAGTGTTTTCAAAGACATTCACAGAGTGATTCTACAAAGCCTTTTTACTGACGTTGGCTTTTAAACGTGTTTTCAGTGGAATTTCTGTCAAACGCAAGACACGAGGTTTGCTGGTAAGGAATTGAGTATACAGAACGCAAATAAACACTTCCCTACAAGTGTATCGCCTAAACATTCAACTCACTTCTAAAAACTGCATAGAACGCAGTTTTCACTCAGAGTAAAGACGTATGCTTTCCTTCTAGAGAAGTGTTTTCAAAGACATTCACAGAGTGATTCTACAAAGCCTTTTTTACTGATGATGGCTTTTAAACGTGTTTTCATGGAATTTCTCTCAAACGCAAGACACGAGATTTGCTGTTAAAGAATTGAGTATACAGACTGCAAACAAACACTTCCCTACAAGTGAATCGCCTAACCGTGCAACTCAGTTCTAAAAACTGAATAGAATGCAGTTTTCACTCAGATGAAAAACGTATGGTTTAGTTCTTGAGAAGTGTTTTCAAAGACTTTCACAGAGTGATTCTGTAAAGCCTTTTTAATGACGTTGGCTTTTAAAAGTGTTTTCAGTGGAATTTCTGTCAAACGCAAGACACGAGATTTGCTGTTAAAGAATTGAATGTACAGAACGCAAACAAACACTTCCCTACAAGTGAATCGCCTAAACGTGCAACTCAGTTCTAAAAACTAAATAGAATGCAGTTTTCAATCAGATGAAAGACGTATGCTTTCCTTCTAGAGAAGTGTTCTCAAAAACATTCACAGAGTGATTCTACAAATCCTTTTTACTGACGTTGGCTTTTAAACGTTTTTTCAGTGGAATTTCTGTCAAACGCAAGACACGATATTTGCTTTTAAAGAATTGAACATACAGAATGCAAACAAACACTTCCCTACAAGTGAATCGCCTAACCATGCAACTCAGTTCTAAAAACTGAATAGAATGCAGTTTTCACTCACATGAAAGACGTATGCTTTCCTTCTTGAGAAGTGTTTTCAAAGACGTTCACAGAGTGATTCTGCAAAGCCTTTTTACTGACGTTGGTTTTAAACGTGTTTTCAGTGGAATTTCTGTGAAACGCAAGACACGAGATTTGCTGTTAAAGAATTGAATGTACAGAACGCAAACAAACACTTACCTACAAGTGAATCGCCTAACCATGCAACTCAGTTCTAAAAACTGAATAGAATGGAGTTTTCACGCAGATGAAAGACGTATGCTTTCCTTCTTGAGAAGTGTTTTCAAAGATGTTCACAGAGTGATTCTGCAAAGACTTTTTACTGACGTTGGTTTTAAACGTGTTTTCAGTGGAATTTCTGTCAAACGCAAGACACGAGATTTGCTGTTAAAGAATTGAACATACAGAATGCAAACAAAAACTTCCCTACAAGTGAATCGCCTAACCATGCAACTCAGTTCTAAAAACTGCATAGAACGCTGTTTTCACTCAGAGGAAAGACGTATGCTTTCCTTCTGGAGAAGTGTTTTGAAAGACGTTCACAGAGTAATTCTGCAAAGCCTTTTTACTGACGTTGGTTTTAAACGTGTTTTCAGTGGAATTTCTGTCAAACGCAAGACACGAGATTTGCTGTTAAAGAATTGAATGTACAGAAAGCAAACAAACACTTACCTACAAGTGAATCGCCTAACCATGCAACTCAGTTCTAAAAACTGAATAGAATGCAGTTTTCACGCTGATGAAAGACGTATGCTTTCCTACTAGAGAAGTGTTTTCAAAGACATTCACAGAGTGATTCTACAAAGCCTTTTTACTGACTTTGGCTTTTAAACGTGTTTTCAGTGGAATTTCTGTCAAACGCAAGACACGAGATTTGCTGTTAAAGAATTGAACATACAGAATGCAAACAAACACTTCCCTACAAGTGAATCGCCTAACCATGCAACTCAGATCTAAAAACGGAATAGAATGCAGTTTTCACTCACATGAAAGACGTATGCTTTCCTTCTTGAGAAGTGTTTTCAAAGACGTTCACAGAGTGATTCTACAAAGCCTTTTACTGAAGTTGGCTTTTAAACGTGTTTTCAGTGGAATTTCTGTCAAACGCAAGACACGAGATTTGCTGTTAAAGAATTGAATGTACAGAACGCAAACAAACACTTACCTACAAGTGAATCGCCTAACCATGCAACTCAGTTCTAAAAACTGAATAGAATGCAGTTTTCACGCAGATGAAAGACGTATGCTTTCCTTTTTAAAAGTGTTTTCAAAGACATTCACAGAGTGATTCTACAAAGCCTTTTTACTGACGTTGGCTTTTAAACGTGTTTTCAGTGGAATTTCTGTCAAACGCAAGACACGAGGTTTGCTGCTAAGGAATTGAGTATACAGAACGCAAATAAACACTTCCCTACAAGTGAATCACCTAAACATTCAACTCACTTCTAAAAACTTCATAGAACGCAGTTTTCACTCAGAGGAAAGACGTATGCTTTCCTTCTAGATAAGTGTTTTCAAAGACATTCACAGAGTGATTCTACAAAGCCTTTTTTTACTGATGTTGGCTTTTAAACGTGTTTTCAGTGGAATTTCTCTCAAACACAAGACACGAGATTTGCTATTAAAGAATTGAACATACAGAATGCAAATAAACACTTCCCTACAAGTGAATCGCCTAACCATGCAACTCAGTTCTAAAACTGAATAGAATGCAGTTTTCAAGAGGATGAAAGACGTATGCTTTCCTTCTAGAGAAGTGTTTTCAAAGACATTCACAGAGTGATTCTACAAAGCCTTTTTACTGACGTTGGCTTTTAAACGTGTTTTCAGTGGAATTTCTGTCAAACGCAAGACACGAGATTTGCTGTTAAAGAGTTGAGTATACAGAATACAAACAAACACTTCCCTACAAGTGAATCGCCTAACCATGCAACTCAGTTCTAAAAACTTAATAGAATGCAGTTTTCACTCACATGAAAGACATATGCTTTCCTTCTTGAGAAGTGTTTTGAAAGACGTTCACAGAGTGATTCTGCAAAGCCTCTTGGTTTTGAATGTGTGTTCAGTGGAATTTCTGTCAAACGCAAGACACGAGATTTGCTGTCAAAGAATTGAATGTACAGAACGCAAACAAACACTTCCCTACAAGTGAATCGCCTAACCGTGCAACTCAGTTCCAAAAACTGAATAGAATGCAGTTTTCACTCACAAGAAAGACGTTTGCTTTCCTTCTTGAGAAGTGTTTTCAAAGACGTTCACAGAGTGATTCTGCAAAGCCTTTTTATTGACGTTGGTTTTAAACGTGTTTTCAGTGGAATTTCTGTCAAACGCAAGACACGAGATTTGCTGTTAAAGAATTGAACATACAGAATGCAAACAAACACTTCCCTACAAGTGAATCGCCTAACCATGCAACTCAGTTCTAAAAACTGAATAGAATGAAGTTTTCACTCACATGAAAGACATATGCTTTCCTTCTTGAAAAGTGTTTTCAAAGACATTAACAGAGTGATTCTACAAAGCCTTTATACAGCTGTTGGCTTTTAAACGTGTTTTCAGTGGAATTTCTGTCAAACCCAAGACACGAGATTTGCTGTTAAAGAATTGAACATACAGAATGCAAACAAACACTTCCCTACAAGTGAATCGCCTTACCATGCAACTCAGTTCTAAAAACTGAATAGAATGCAGTTTTCACTCACATGAAAGACGTATGCTTTCATTCTTGAGAAGTGTTTTCAAAAACGTTCAGAGAGTGATTCTGCAAAGCCTTTTTACTGACGTTGGTTTTAAACGTGTTTTCAGTGGAATTTCTCTCAAACGTAAGACACGAGATTTGCTGTTAAAGAACTGAATGTACAGAACGCAAAAAAACACCTCCCTCCAAGTGAATCGCATAACCGTGCAACTCAGTTCTAAAAACTCAATAGAATGCAGTTTTCACGCACATGAAAGACGTATGCTTTCCTACTTGAGAAGTGTTTTCAAAGGTGTTCACAGAGTGATTCTACAAAGCCTTTTTACTGACGTTGGCTTTTAAACGTGATTTCACTGGAATTTCTGTCAAACGCAAGACACGAGATTTGCTGTTAAAGAATTGAGTATACAGAATACAAACAAACACTTCCCTACAAGTGAATCGCCTAACCATGCAACTCAGTTCTAAAAACTGAATAGAATGCAGTTTTCACTCACATGAAAGACATATGCTTTCCTTCTTGAGAAGTGTTTTGAAAGACGTTCACAGAGTGATTCTGCAAAGCCTTTTTACTGACGTTGGTTTTGAATGTGTGTTCAGTGGAATTTCTGTCAAACGCAAGACACGAGATTTGCTGTCAAAGAATTGAATGTACAGAACGCAAACAAACACTTCCCTACAAGTGAATCGCCTAACCGTGCAACTCAGTTCTAAAAACTGAATAGAATGCAGTTTTCACTCACATTAAAGACGTTTGCTTTCCTTCTTGAAAAGTGTTTTCAAAGACGTTCACAGAGTGATTCTGCAAAGCCTTTTTATTGACGTTGGTTTTAAACGTGTTTTCAGTGGAATTTCTGTCAAACGCAAGACACGAGATTTGCTGTTAAAGAATTGAACATACAGAATGCAAACAAACACTTTCCTACAAGTGAATCACCTTACCATGCAACTCAGTTCTAAAAACTGAATAGAATGCAGTTTTCACTCACATGAAAGACGTATGCTTTCCTTCTTGAGAAGTGTTTTCAAAGACGTTCACAGAGTGATTCTGCAAAGCCTTTTTACTGACGTTGGTTCTAAACGTGTTTTCAGTGGAATTTCTGTCAAACGTAAGACACGAGATTTGCTGTTAAAGAATTGAATGTACAGAACGCAAACAAACACTTCCTTACAAGTGAATAGCCTAAAGATGCAAAGCAGTTCTAAAAACTGAATAGAACGCAGTTTTCACTCAGATGAAAGACATATGCTTTCCTTCTTGAGTAGTGTTTTCAAAGACGTTCACAGAGTGATTCTGCAAAGCCTTTTTTTTGACGTTGGTTTTAAACGTGTTTTCAGTGGAATTTCTGTCAAACGCAAGACACGAGATTTGCTGTTAAAGAATTGAATGTACATAACGCAAACAAACACTTCCTTACAAGTGAATCGCCTAACGATGCAAAGCAGTTCTAACAACTGAATAGAACGCAGTTTTCACTCAGATGAAAGACGTATGCTTTCCTTCTTGAGATGTGTTTTCAAAGACATTCACAGAGTGATTCTACAAAGCCTTTTTACTGACATTGGTTTTAAACGTGTTTTCAGTGGAATTTCTGTCAAACGCAAGACACGAGATTTGCTGTTAAAGAATTGAATGTACAGAATGCAAACAAACACTTCCCTACAAGTGAATCGCGTAACCGTGCAACTCAGTTCTAAAAACTGAATAGAATGCAGTTTTCACTCACATGAAAGACGTATGCTTTCCTTCTTGAGAAGTGTTTTCAAAGACGTTCACAGAGTGATTCTGCAAAGCCTTTTTATTGACGTTGGTTTTAAACGTGTTTTCGGTGGAATTTCTGTCAAACGCAAGACACGAGATTTGCTGTTAAAGAATTGAATGTACATAACGCAAACAAACACTTCCTTACAAGTGAATCGCCTAACGATGCAAAGCAGTTCTAAAAACTGCCTAGAACGCAGTTTTCACTCAGAGGAAAGACGTATGCTTTCCTTCTAGAGAAGTGTTTTCAAAGACGTTCACAGCGTGATTCTGCAAAGCCTTTTTACTGACGTTGGTTTTAAACGTGTTTTCAGTGGAATTTCTGTCAAACCCAAGACACAAGATTTGCTGTTAAAGAATTGAACATACAGAATGCAAACAAACACTTCCCTACAAGTGAATCGCCTAATCATGCAACTCAGTTCTAAAAACTGAATAGAATGCAGTTTTCACTCAGATGAAATATGTATGTTTTCGTTATAGAGAAGTGTTTTCAAAGACTTTCAGAGAGTTATTCTACAAAGCCTTTTTACTGACGTTGGCTTTTAAACGTGTTTTCAGTGGAATTTCTGTCAAATGCAAGACACGATATTTGATGTTAAAGAATTGAATATCCAGAATGCAAACAAACAATTCCCTACAAGTGTATCGCCTAACCATGCAACTCAGTTCTAAAAACTGAATAGAATGCAGTTTTAACGCAGATGAAAGACGTATGATTTCCTTCTTGAGAAGTGTTTTCAAAGACGTTCACAGAGTGATTCTGCAAAGCCTTTTTATTGACGTTGGTTTTAAACGTGTTTTCAGTGGAATTTCTGTCAAACGCAAGACACGAGATTTGCTGTTAAAGAATTGAACATACAGAACGCAAACAAACAATTCCCTACAAGTGAATCGCCTAACCATGCAACTCAGTTCTAAAAACTGAATAGAATGCAGTTTTCACTCAGATGAAAGACGTATGCTTCCCTTCTAGAGAAGTGTTTTCAAAGACATTCACAGAGTGATTCTACAAAGCCTTTTTACTGACGTTGGCTTTTAAACATGTTTTCAGTGGAATTTCTGTCAAACGCAAGACACGATATTTGCTGTTAAAGAATTGAGTATACAGAACGCAAACAAACACTTCCCTACAAGTGAATCGCCTAACCAGGCAACTCAGTTCTAAAAACTGCATAGAATGCAGTTTTCACTCAGATGAAATACGTATGTTTTAGTTATTGAGAAGTGTTTTCAAAGACTTTCAGAGAGTTATTCTACAAAGCCTTTTTACTGACGTTGGCTTTTAAACGTGTTTTCAGTGGAATTTCTGTCAAATGCAAGACACGATATTTGATGTTAAAGAATTGAATATCCAGAATGCAAACAAACAATTCCCTACAAGTGTATCGCCTAACCATGCAACTCAGTTCTAAAAACTGAATAGAATGCAGTTTTAACGCAGAAGAAAGACGTATGCTTTCCTTCTTGAGAAGTGTTTTCAAAGACGTTCACAGAGTGATTCTACAAAGCCTTTTTACTGACGTTGGCTTTTAAACGTGTTTTCAGTGGAATTTCTGTCAAACGCAAGACACGAGATTTGCTGTTAAAGAATTGAGTATACAGAACGCAAACAAACACTTCCCTACAAGTGAATCGCCTAACCAGGCAACTCAGTTCTAAAAACTGAATAGAACGCAGTTTTCACTCAGATGAAATACGTATGCTTTAGTTATTGAGAATTGTTTTCAAAGACTTTCACAGGGTGATTCTACAAAGCCTTTTTACTGACTTTGGCTTTAAACGCATTTTCAGTGGAATTTCTGTCAAACGCAAGACACGATATTTGATGTTAAAGAATTGAATATCCAGAATTCAAACAAACAATTCCCTACAAGTGTATCGCCTAACCATGCAACTCAGTTCTAAAAACTGAATAGAATGCAGTTTTAACGCAGATGAAAGACGTATGCTTTCCTTCTTGAGAAGTGTTTTCAAAGACGTTCACAGAGTGATTCTACAAAGCCTTTTTACTGTCGTTGGCTTTTAAACCTGTTTTCAGTCGAATTTCTGTCAAACGCAAGACACGAGATTTGCTGTTAAAGAATTGAATGTACAGAACGCAAACAAACACTTCCCTACAAGTGAATCGCCTAACCATGCAACTCAGTTCTAAAAACTGAATAGAACGCAGTTTTCACTCAGATGAAAGACGTATGCTTTCCTTCTTGAGAAGTGTTTTCAAAGACGTTCACAGAGTGATTCTGCAAAGCCTTTTTCCTGACGTTGGCTTTTAAACGTGTTTTCAGTGGAATTTCTGTCAAACGCAAGACACGAGATTTGCTGTTAAAGAATTGATTATACAGAAGGCAAACAAACACTTCCCTACAAGTGAATCGCCTAACCGTGCAACTCAGTTCTAAAAACTGAATAGAATGCAGTTTTCACGCAGATGAAATACATATGCTTTCCTTCTGGAGAAGTGTTTTCAAAGACGTTCACAGTGTGATTCTGCAAAGCCTTTTTACTGATGTTGGTTTTAAACGTGTTTTCCGTGGAATTACTGTCAAACACAAGACACGAGATTTGCTGTTAAAGAATTGAATATACAGAACGCAAACAAACAATTCCCTACAAGTGAATCGCCTAACCATGCAACTCAGTTCTAAACACTGAATAGAATGCAGTTTTCACTCAGATGAAAGACGTATGCTTCCCTAATAGAGAAGTGTTTTCAAAGACATTCACAGAGTGATTCTACAAAGCCTTTTACTGACATTGGCTTTTAAACGTGTTTTCAGTGGAATTTCTTTCAAACGCAACACACGATATTTGCTGTTAAAGAATTGAGTATACAGAACGCAAACAAACACTTCCCTACAAGTGAATCGACTAACCATGCAACTCAGTTCTAAAAACTGAATAGAACGCAGTTTTCACTCAGATGAAATACGTATGCTTTAGTTCTTGAGAAGTGTTTTCAAAGACTTTCACAGTGTGATTCTACAAAGCCTTTTTACTGATGTTGGTTTTAAACGTGTTTTCAGTGGAATTTCTGTCAAACGCAAGACACGAGGTTTGCTGCTAAGGAATTGAGTATACAGAACGCAAATAAACACTTCCCTACAAGTGAATCGCCTAAACATTCAACTCACTTCTAAAAACTGCATAGAACGCAGTTTTCACTCAGAGGAAAGACGTATGCTTTCCTTCTAGAGAAGTGTTTTCAAAGACGTTCACAGAGTGATTCTGCAAAGCCTTTTTACTGACGTTGGTTTTAAACGTGTTTTCAGTGGAATTTCTGTCAAACCCAAGACACGAGATTTGCTGTTAAAGAATTGAACATACAGAATGCAAAAAAAAACACTTCCCTACAAGTGAATCGCCTAGTCATGCAACTCAGTTCTAAAAACTGAATAGAATGCAGTTTTCACTCACATGAAAGACGTATGCTTTCCTTCTTGAGAAGTGTTTTCAAAGACGTTCACAGAGTGATTCTGCAAAGCCTTTTTACTGACGTTGGTTTTAATCGTGTTTTCAGTGGAATTTCTGTCAAACGCAAGACACGAGATTTGCTGTTAAAGAATTGAATGTACAGAACGCAAACAAACACTTCCCTACAAGTGAATCGCCTAACCGTGCAACTCAGTTCTAAAAACTGAATAGAATGCAGTTTTCACGCAGATGAAAGATGTATGCTTTCCTTCTAGAGAAGTGTTTTCAAAGACATTCACAGAGTGATTCTACAAAGCCTTTTTACTGTCGTTGGCTTTTAAAGGTGTTTTCAGTGGAATTTCTGTCAAACGCAAGACACGAGATTTGCTGTTAAAGAATTGAACATACAGAATGCATACAAACACTTCCTTACAAGAGAATCGCCTATCCATGCAACTCAGTTCTAAAAACTGAATAGAATGCAGTTTTCACTCACATGAAAGACTTATGCTTTCCTTCTTGAGAAGTGTTTTGAAAGACGTTCACAGAGTGATTCTGCAAAGCCTTTTTACTGACGTTGGTTTTAAACGTGTTTTCAGAGGAATTTCTGTCAAACTCAAGACACGAGATTTGCTGTTAAAGAATTGAATGTACAGAACACAAACAAACACTTCCCTACAAGTGAATCGCCTAACCGTGCAACTCAGTTCTAAAAACTGAATAGAATGCAGTTTTCACTCACATGAAAGACGTATGCTTTCCTTCTTGAGAAGTGTTTTGAAAGACGTTCACAGAGTGATTCTGCAAAGCCTTTTTACTGAGTTTGGTTTTAAACGTGTTTTCAGTGGAATTTCTGTCAAACGCAAGACACGAGATTTGCTGTTAAAGAATTGAGTATACAGAACGCAAACAAACACTTCCCTACAAGTGAATCGCCTAACCAGGCAACTCAGTTCTAAAAACTGAATAGAACGCAGTTTTCACTCAGATGAAATACGTATGCTTTAGTTATTGAGAATTGTTTTCAAAGACTTTCACAGGGTGATTCTACAAAGCCTTTTTACTGACTTTGGCTTTAAACGCATTTTCAGTGGAATTTCTGTCAAACGCAAGACACGATATTTGATGTTAAAGAATTGAATATCCAGAATGCAAACAAACAATTCCCTACAAGTGTATCGCCTAACCATGCAACTCAGTTCTAAAAACTGAATAGAATGCAGTTTTAACGCAGATGAAAGACGTATGCTTTCCTTCTTGAGAAGTGTTTTCAAAGACGTTCACAGAGTGATTCTACAAAGCCTTTTTACTGTCGTTGGCTTTTAAACCTGTTTTCAGTCGAATTTCTGTCAAACGCAAGACACGAGATTTGCTGTTAAAGAATTGAATGTACAGAACGCAAACAAACACTTCCCTACAAGTGAATCGCCTAACCATGCAACTCAGTTCTAAAAACTGAATAGAACGCAGTTTTCACTCAGATGAAAGACGTATGCTTTCCTTCTTGAGAAGTGTTTTCAAAGACGTTCACAGAGTGATTCTGTAAAGCCTTTTTACTGACGTTGGCTTTTAAACGTGTTTTCAGTGGAATTTCTGTCAAACGCAAGACACGAGATTTGCTGTTAAAGAATTGATTATACAGAAGGCAAACAAACACTTCCCTACAAGTGAATCGCCTAACCGTGCAACTCAGTTCTAAAAACTGAATAGAATGCAGTTTTCACGCAGATGAAATACATATGCTTTCCTTCTGGAGAAGTGTTTTCAAAGACGTTCACAGTGTGATTCTGCAAAGCCTTTTTACTGATGTTGGTTTTAAACGTGTTTTCCGTGGAATTACTGTCAAACACAAGACACGAGATTTGCTGTTAAAGAATTGAATATACAGAACGCAAACAAACAATTCCCTACAAGTGAATCGCCTAACCATGCAACTCAGTTCTAAACACTGAATAGAATGCAGTTTTCACTCAGATGAAAGACGTATGCTTTCCTTCTAGAGAAGTGTTTTCAAAGACATTCACAGAGTGATTCTACAAAGCCTTTTTACTGACGTTGGCTTTTAAACGTGTTTTCAGTGGAATTTCTGTCAAACGCAAGACACGAGGTTTGCTGCTAAGGAATTGAGTATACAGAACGCAAATAAACACTTCCCTACAAGTGAATCGCCTAAACATTCAACTCACTTCTAAAAACTGCATAGAACGCAGTTTTCACTCAGAGGAAAGACGTATGCTTTCCTTCTAGAGAAGTGTTTTCAAAGACGTTCACAGAGTGATTCTGCAAAGCCTTTTTACTGACGTTGGTTTTAAACGTGTTTTCAGTGGAATTTCTGTCAAACCCAAGACACGAGATTTGCTGTTAAAGAATTGAACATACAGAATGCAAAAAAAACACTTCCCTACAAGTGAATCGCCTAGTCATGCAACTCAGTTCTAAAAACTGAATAGAATGCAGTTTTCACTCACATGAAAGACGTATGCTTTCCTTCTTGAGAAGTGTTTTCAAAGACGTTCACAGAGTGATTCTGCAAAGCCTTTTTACTGACGTTGGTTTTAATCGTGTTTTCAGTGGAATTTCTGTCAAAAGCAAGACACGAGATTTGCTGTTAAAGAATTGAATGTACAGAACGCAAACAAACACTTCCCTACAAGTGAATCGCCTAACCATGCAACTCAGTTCTAAAAACTGAATAGAATGCAGTTTTCACGCAGATGAAAGATGTATGCTTTCCTTCTAGAGAAGTGTTTTCAAAGACATTCACAGAGTGATTCTACAAAGCCTTTTTACTGACGTTGGCTTTTAAAGGTGTTTTCAGTGGAATTTCTGTCAAACGCAAGACACGAGATTTGCTGTTAAAGAATTGAACATACAGAATGCATACAAACACTTCCTTACAAGAGAATCGCCTATCCATGCAACTCAGTTCTAAAAACTGAATAGAATGCAGTTTTCACTCACATGAAAGACTTATGCTTTCCTTCTTGAGAAGTGTTTTGAAAGACGTTCACAGAGTGATTCTGCAAAGCCTTTTTACTGACGTTGGTTTTAAACGTGTTTTCAGTGGAATTTCTGTCAAACTCAAGACACGAGATTTGCTGTTAAAGAATTGAATGTACTGAACACAAACAAACACTTCCCTACAAGTGAATCGCCTAACCGTGCAACTCAGTTCTAAAAACTGAATAGAATGCAGTTTTCACTCACATGAAAGACGTATGCTTTCCTTCTTGAGAAGTGTTTTGAAAGACGTTCACAGAGTGATTCTGCCAAGCCTTTTTACTGACCTTGGTTTTAAACGTGTTTTCAGTGGAATTTCTGTCAAACGCAAGACACGAGATTTGCTGTTAAAGAATTGAATGTACAGAACGCAAACAAACACTTCCCTACAAGTGAATCGCCTAACCATGCAACTCAGTTCTAAAAACTGAATAGAATGCAGTTTTCACGCAGATGAAAGACGTATGCTTTCCTTCTAGAGAAGTGTTTTCAAAGACATTCACAGAGTGATTCTACAAAGCCTTTTTACTGACGTTGGCTTTTAAACGTGTTTTCAGTGGAATTTCTGTCAAACGCAAGACACGAGATTTGCTGTTAAAGAATTGAACATACAGAATGCATACAAACACTTCCCTACAAGTGAATCGCCTAACCATGCAACTCAGTTCTAAAAACTGAATAGAATGCAGTTTTCATGCAGATGAAAGACGTATGCTATCCTTCTAGAGAAGTGTTTTGAAAGACATTCACAGAGTGATTCTGCAAAGCCTTTTTACTGACATTGGTTTTAAACGTGTTTTCAGTGGAATTTCTGTCAAACGCAAGACACGAGATTTGCTGTTAAAGAATTGAATGTACAGAATGCAAACAAACACTTCCCTACAAGTGAATCGCGTAACCGTGCAACTCATTTCTAAAAACTGAATAGAATGCAGTTTTCACTCAAATGAAAGACGTATGCTTTCCTTCTTGAGAAGTGTTTTCAAAGACGTTCACAGAGTGATTCTGCAAAGCCTTTTTATTGACGTTGGTTTTAAACGTGTTTTCAGTGGAATTTCTGTCAAACGCAAGACACGAGATTTGCTGTTAAAGAATTGAATATACATAACGCAAACAAACACTTCCCTACAAGTGAATCGCCTAACCATGCAACTCAGTTCTAAAAACTGAATAGAACGCAGTTTTCACTCAGATGAAAGACGTATGCTTTCCTTCTTGAGAAGTGTTTTCAAAGACGTTCACAGAGTGATTCTGCAAAGCCTTTTTACTGACGTTGGCTTTTAAAGGTGGTTTCAGTGGAATTTCTGTCAAATGCAAGACACGAGATTTGCTGTTAAAGAATTGATTATACAGAATGCAAACAAACACTTCCCTACAAGTGAATCGCCTAACCATGCAACTCAGTTCTAAAAACTGAATAGAATGCAGTTTTCACTCACATGAAAGACGTATGCTTTCCTTCTTGAGAAGTGTTTTCAAAGACATTCACAGAGTAATTCCACAAAGCCTTTTTACTGACGTTGGTCTTTAAACGTGTTTTTAGTGGAATTTCTGTCAAACGCAAGACACGAGGTTTGCTGCTAAGGAATTGAGTATACAGAACGCAAATAAACACTTCCCTACAAGTGAATCGCCTAAACATTCAACTCACTTCTAAAAACTGCATAGAACGCAGTTTTCACTCAGAGGAAAGACGTATGCTTTCCTTCTAGAGAAGTGTTTTCAAAGACGTTCACAGAGTGATTCTGCAAAGCCTTTTTACTGACGTTGGTTTTAAACGTGTTTTCAGTGGAATTTCTGTCAAACTTAAGACACGAGATTTGCTGTTAAAGAATTGAATATACAGAACGCAAACAAACACTTCCCTACAAGTGAATCGCCTAACCGTGCAACTCAGTTCTAAAAACTGAATAGAATGCAGTTTTCACGCAGATGAAAGACGTATGCTTTCCTTCTTGAGAAGTGTTTTGAAAGACGTTCACAGAGTGATTCTGCAAAGCCTTTTTACTGACGTTGGTTTTAAACGTGTTTTCAGTGGAATTTCTGTCAAACGCAACACACGAGATTTGCTGTTAAAGAATTGAATGTACAGAACGCAAACAAACACTTACCTACAAGTGAATCGCCTAACCATGCAACTCAGTTCTAAAAACTGAATAGAATGCAGTTTTCACGCAGAAAAAAGACGTATGCTTTCCTTCTAGAGAAGTGTTTTCAAAGACATTCACAGAGTGATTTTACAGAGCTTTTTTACTGACGTTGGCTTTTAAACGTGTTTTCAGTGGAATTTCTGTCAAACGCAAGACACGAGATTTGCTGTTAAAGAATTGAACATACAGAATGCATACAAACACTTCCCTACAAGTGAATCGCCTAACCATGCAACTCAGTTCTAAAAACTGAATAGAATGCAGTTTTCATGCAGATGAAAGACGTATGCTTTCCTTCTAGAGAAGTGTTTTGAAAGACATTCACAGAGTGATTCTGCAAAGCCTTTTTACTGACATTGGTTTTAAACGTGTTTTCAGTGGAATTTCTGTTAAATGCAAGACACGAGATTTGCTGTTAAAGAATTGAATGTACAGAACGAAAACAAACACTTCCCTACAAGTGAATCGCGTAACCGTGCAACTCAGTTCTAAAAACTGAATAGAATGCAGTTTTCACTCAAATGAAAGACGTATGCTTTCCTTCTTGAGAAGTGTTTTCAAAGACGTTCACAGAGTGATTCTGCAAAGCCTTTTTATTGACGTTGGTTTTAAACGTGTTATCAGTGGAATTTATGTCAAACGCAAGACACGAGATTTGCTGTTAAAGAATTGAATATACAGAATGCAAACAAACACTTCCCTCTAAGTGAATCGACTAACCATGCAACTCAGTTCTAAAAACTGAATAGAATGCAGTTTTCACGCAGAAAAAAGACGTATGCTTTCCTTCTAGAGAAGTGTTTTCAAAGACATTCACAGAGTGATTCTACAAAGCCTTTTTACTGACATTGGTTTTAAACGTGTTTTCAGTGGAATTTCTGTCAAACGCAAGACACGAGATTTGCTGTTAAACAATTGAATGTACAGAATGCATACAAACACTTCCCTACAAGTGAATCGCCTAACCATGCAACTCAGTTCTAAAAACTGAATAGAATGCAGTTTTCATGCAGATGAAAGACGTATGCTTTCCTTCTAGAGAAGTGTTTTGAAAGACATTCACAGAGTGATTCTGCAAAGCCTTTTTACTGACCTTGGTTTTAAACGTGTTTTCATTGGAATTTCTGTCAAACGCAAGACACGAGATTTGCTGTTAAAGAACTGAATGTACAGAACGCAAAGAAACACTTCCCTACAAGTGAATCGCCTAACCATGCAACTCAGTTCTAAAAACTGAATAGAATGCAGTTTTCACGCAGATGAAAGACGTATGCTTTCCTTCTAGAGTAGTGTTTTCAAAGACATTCACAGAGTGATTCTACAAAGCCTTTTTACTGACGTTGGCTTTTATACATGTTTTCAGTGGAATTTCTGTCAAACGCAAGACACGAGATTTGCTGTTAAAGAATTGAACATACAGAACGCAAATAAACACTTCCCTACAAGTGAATCGCCTAAACATTCAACTCACTTCTAAAAACTGCATAGAACGCAGTTTTCACTCAGAGGAAAGACGTATGCTTTCCTTCTAGAGAAGTGTTTTCAAAGACGTTCACAGAGTGATTCTGCAAAGCCTTTTTACTGACGTTGGTTTTAATCGTGTTTTCAGTGGAATTTCTGTCAAACGCAAGACACGAGATTTGCTGTTAAAGAATTGAATGTACAGAACGCAAACAAACACTTCCCTACAAGTGAATCGCCTAACCGTGCAACTCAGTTCTAAAAACTGAATAGAATGCAGTTTTCACGCAGATGAAAGATGTATGCTTTCCTTCTAGAGAAGTGTTTTCAAAGACATTCACAGAGTGTTTCTACAAAGCCTTTTTACTGATGTTGGCTTTTAAAGGTGTTTTCAGTGGAATTTCTGTCAAACGCAAGACACGAGATTTGCTGTTAAAGAATTGAACATACAGAATGCATACAAACACTTCCTTACAAGTGAATCGCCTATCCATGCAACTCAGTTCTAAAAACTGAATAGAATGCAGTTTTCACTCACATGAAAGACTTATGCTTTCCTTCTTGAGAAGTGTTTTGAAAGACATTCACAGAGTGATTCTACAAAGCCTTTTTACTGACGTTGGCTTTTATACATTTTTTCAGTGGAATTTCTGTCAAACGCAAGACACGAGATTTGCTTTTAAAGAATTGAACATACAGAATGCAAACAAACACTTTCCTACAAGTGAATCGCCTAACCGTGCAACTCAGTTCTAAAACCTGAATAGAATGCAGTTTTCACTCACATGAAAGACGTATGCATTCCGTCTTGAGAAGTGTTTTGAAAGACGTTCACAGAGTGATTCTGCAAAGCCTTTTTACTGACGTTGGTTTTAAATGTGTTTTCAGTGGAATTTCAGTCAAACGCAAGACACGAGATTTGCTGTTAAAGAATTGAATGTACAGAACGCAAACAAACTCTTCCCTACAAGTGAATCGCCTAACCGTGCAACTCAGTTCTAAAAACTGAATAGAATGCAGTTTTCACGCAGATGAAAGATGTATGCTTTCCTTCTAGAGAAGTGTTTTCAAAGACATTCACAGAGTGATTCTACAAAGCCTTTTTACTGACGTTGGCTTTTAAAGGTGTTTTCAGTGGAATTTCTGTCAAACGCAAGACACGAGATTTGCTGTTAAAGAATTGAACATACAGAATGCATACAAACACTTCCTTACAAGTGAATCGCCTATCCATGCAACTCAGTTCTAAAAACTGAATAGAATGCAGTTTTCACTCACATGAAAGACTTATGCTTTCCTTCTTGAGAAGTGTTTTGAAAGACATTCACAGAGTGATTCTACAAAGCCTTTTTACTGACGTTGGCTTTTATACATGTTTTCAGTGGAATTTCTGTCAAACGCAAGACACGAGATTTGCTGTTAAAGAATTGAACATACAGAATGCAAACAAACACTTTCCTACAAGTGAATCGCCTAACCGTGCAACTCAGTTCTAATACCTGAATAGAAGGCAGTTTTCACTCACATGAAAGACGTATGCATTCCGTCTTGAGAAGTGTTTTGAAAGACGTTCACAGAGTGATTCTGCAAAGCCTTTTTACTGACGTTGGTTTTAAATGTGTTTTCAGTGGAATTTCTGTCAAACGCAAGACACGAGATTTGCTGTCAACGAATTGAATGTACAGAACGCAAACAAACACTTCCCTACAAGAAATCGCCTAACCGTGCAACTCATTTCTAAAAACTGAATAGAATGCAGTTTTCACTCACATGAAAGACGTTTGCTTTCCTTCTTGAGAAGTGTTTTCAAAGACGTTCACAGAGTGATTCTGCAAAGCCTTTTTATTGACGTTGGTTTTAAATGTGTTTTCAGTGGAATTTCTGTCAAACGCAAGACACAAGATTTGCTGTTAAAGAATTGAACATACAGAATGCAAACAAACAATTCCCTACAAGTGAATCGCCTAACCATGCAACTCAGTTCTAAAAACTGAATAGAATGCAGTTTTCACTCACATGAAAGACGTATGCTTTCCTTCTTGAGAAGTGTTTTCAAAGACATTCACAGAGTAATTCTACAAAGCCTTTTTACTGCTGTTGGCTTTTAAACGTGTTTTCAGTGGAATTTCTGTCAAACGCAAGACACGAGGTTTGCTGCTAAGGAATTGAGTATACAGAACGCAAATAAACACTTCCCTACAAGTGAATCGCCTAAACATTCAACTCACTTCTAAAAACTGCATAGAACGCAGTTTTCACTCAGAGGAAAGATGTATGCTTTCCTTCTAGAGAAGTGTTTTCAAAGACGTTCACAGAGTGATTCTGCAAAGCCGTTTTACTGACGTTGGTTTTAAACGTGTTTTCAGTGGAATTTCTGTCAAACCCAAGACACGAGATTTGCTGTTAAAGAATTGAACATACAGAATGCAAAAAAAACACTTCCCTACAAGTGAATCGCCTAGTCATGCAACTCAGTTCTAAAAACTGAATAGAATGCAGTTTTCACTCACATGAAAGACGTATGCTTTCCTTCTTGAGAAGTGTTTTCAAAGACGTTCACAGAGTGATTCTGCAAAGCCTTTTTACTGACGTTGGTTTTAATCGTGTTTTCAGTGGAATTTCTGTCAAACGCAAGACACGAGATTTGCTGTTAAAGAATTGAATGTACAGAACGCAAACAAACACTTCCCTACAAGTGAATCGCCTAACCGTGCAACTCAGTTCTAAAAACTGAATAGAATGCAGTTTTCACGCAGATGAAAGATGTATGCTTTCCTTCTAGAGAAGTGTTTTCAAAGACATTCACAGAGTGATTCTACAAAGCCTTTTTACTGACGTTGGCTTTTAAAGGTGTTTTCAGTGGAATTTCTGTCAAACGCAAGACACGAGATTTGCTGTTAAAGAATTGAACATACAGAATGCATACAAACACTTCCTTACAGGTGATTCGCCTATCCATGCAAATCAGTTCTAAAAACTGAATAGAATGCAGTTTTCACTCACATGAAAGACTTATGCTTTCCTTCTTGAGAAGTGTTTTGAAAGACGTTCACAGAGTGATTCTGCAAAGCCTTTTTACTGACGTTGGTTTTAAACGTGTTTTCAGTGGAATTTCTGTCAAACTCAAGACACGAGATTTGCTGTTAAAGAATTGAATGTACAGAACGCAAACAAACACTTCCCTACAAGTGAATCGCCTAACCGTGCAACTCAGTTCTAAAAACTGAATAGAATGCAGTTTTCACTCACATGAAAGACGTATGCTTTCCTTCTTGAGAAGTGTTTTGAAAGACGTTCACAGAGTGATTCTGCAAAGCCTTTTTACTGACGTTGGTTTTAAACGTGTTTTCAGTGGAATTTCTGTCAAACGCAAGACACGAGATTTGCTATTAAAGAATTGAATGTACAGAACGCAAACAAACACTTCCCTACAAGTGAATCGCCTAACCATGCAACTCAGTTCTAAAAACTGAATAGAATGCAGTTTTCACTCACATGAAAGACGTATGCTTTCCTTCTTGAGAAGTGTTTTCAAAGACATTCACAGAGTAATTCTACAAAGCCTTTTTACTGACGTTGGTCTTTAAACGTGTTTTTAGTGGAATTTCTGTCAAACGCAAGACACGAGGTTTGCTGCTAAGGAATTGAGTATACAGAACGCAAATAAACACTTCCCTACAAGTGAATAGCCTAAACATTCAACTCACTTCTAAAAACTGCATAGAACGCAGTTTTCACTCAGAGGAAAGACGTATGCTTTCCTTCTAGAGAAGTGTTTTCAAAGACATTCACAGAGTGATTCTGCAAAGCCTTTTTACTGACGTTGGCTTTTAAAGGTGTTTTCAGTGGAATTTCTGTCAAACGCAAGACACGAGATTTGCTGTTAAAGAATTGAACATACAGAATGCATACAAACACTTCCTTACAAGTGAATCGCCTATCCATGCAACTCAGTTCTAAAAACTGAATAGAATGCAGTTTTCACTCACATGAAAGACTTATGCTTTCCTTCTTGAGAAGTGTTTTGAAAGACATTCACAGAGTGATTCTACAAAGCCTTTTTACTGACGTTGGCTTTTATACATGTTTTCAGTGGAATTTCTGTCAAACGCAAGACACGAGATTTGCTGTTAAAGAATTGAACATACAGAATGCAAACAAACACTTTCCTACAAGTGAATCGCCTAACCGTGCAACTCAGTTCTAAAACCTGAATAGAAGGCAGTTTTCACTCACATGAAAGACGTATGCATTCCGTCTTGAGAAGTGTTTTGAAAGACGTTCACAGCGTGATTCTGCAAAGCCTTTTTACTGACGTTGGTTTTAAATGTGTTTTCAGTGGAATTTCTGTCAAACGCAAGACACGAGATTTGCTGTCAACGAATTGAATGTACAGAACGCAAACAAACACTTCCCTACAAGAAATCGCCTAACCGTGCAACTCATTTCTAAAAACTGAATAGAATGCAGTTTTCACTCACATGAAAGACGTTTGCTTTCCTTCTTGAGAAGTGTTTTCAAAGACGTTCACAGAGTGATTCTGCAAAGCCTTTTTATTGACGTTGGTTTTAAATGTGTTTTCAGTGGAATTTCTGTCAAACGCAAGACACAAGATTTGCTGTTAAAGAATTGAACATACAGAATGCAAACAAACAATTCCCTACAAGTGAATCGCCTAACCATGCAACTCAGTTCTAAAAACTGAATAGAATGCAGTTTTCACTCACATGAAAGACGTATGCTTTCCTTCTTGAGAAGTGTTTTCAAAGACATTCACAGAGTAATTCTACAAAGCCTTTTTACTGCTGTTGGCTTTTAAACGTGTTTTCAGTGGAATTTCTGTCAAACGCAAGACACGAGGTTTGCTGCTAAGGAATTGAGTATACAGAATGCAAATAAACACTTCCCTACAAGTGAATCGCCTAAACATTCAACTCACTTCTAAAAACTGCATAGAATGCAGTTTTCACTCAGAGGAAAGACGTATGCTTTCCTTCTAGAGAAGTGTTTTCAAAGACGTTCACAGAGTGATTCTGCAAAGCCTTTTTACTGACGTTAGTTTTAAACGTGTTTTCAGTGGAATTTCTGTCAAACCCAAGACACGAGATTTGCTGTTAAAGAATTGAACATACAGAATGCAAAAAAAACACTTCCCTACAAGTGAATCGCCTAGTAATGCAACTCAGTTCTAAAAACTGAATAGAATGCAGTTTTCACTCACATGAAAGACGTATGCTTTCCTTCTTGAGAAGTGTTTTCAAAGACGTTCACAGAGTGATTCTGCAAAGCCTTTTTACTGACGTTGGTTTTAATCGTGTTTTCAGTGGAATTTCTGTCAAACGCAAGACACGAGATTTGCTGTTAAAGAATTGAATGTACAGAACGCAAACAAACACTTCCCTACAAGTGAATCGCCTAACCGTGCAACTCAGTTCTAAAAACTGAATAGAATGCAGTTTTCACGCAGATGAAAGATGTATGCTTTCCTTCTTGAGAAGTGTTTTCAAAGACATTCACAGAGTGATTCTACAAAGCCTTTTTACTGACGTTGGCTTTTAAAGGTGTTTTCAGTGGAATTTCTGTCAAACGCAAGACACGAGGTTTGCTGCTAAGGAATTGAGAATACAGAACGCAAATAAACACTTCCCTACAAGTGAATCGCCTAAACATTCAACTCACTTCTAAAAACTGCATAGAACACAGTTTTCACTCAGAGGAAAGACGTATGCTTTCCTTCTAGAGAAGTGTTTTCAAAGACGTTCACAGAGTGATTCTGCAAAGCCTTTTTACTGACGTTGGTTTTAAACGTGTTTTCAGTGGAATTTCTGTCAAACTTAAGACACGAGATTTGCTGTTAAAGAATTGAATATACAGAACGCAAACAAACACTTCCCTACAAGTGAATCGCCTAACCGTGCAACTCAGTTCTAAAAACTGAATAGAATGCAGTTTTCACGCAGATGAAAGACGTATGCTTTCCTTCTTGAGAAGTGTTTTGAAAGACGTTCACAGAGTGATTCTGCAAAGCCTTTTTACTGACATTGGTTTTAAACGTGTTTTCAGTGGAATTTCTGTCAAATGCAAGACACGAGATTTGCTGTTAAAGAATTGAATGTACAGAATGCATACAAACACTTCCTTACAAGTGAATCGCCTATCCATGCAACTCAGTTCTAAAAACTGAATAGAATGCAGTTTTCACTCACATGAAAGACTTATGCTTTCCTTCTTGAGAAGTGTTTTGAAAGACATTCACAGAGTGATTCTACAAAGCCTTTTTACTGACGTTGGCTTTTATACATGTTTTCAGTGGAATTTCTGTCAAACGCAAGACACGAGATTTGCTGTTAAAGAATTGAACATACAGAATGCAAACAAACACTTTCCTACAAGTGAATCGCCTAACCGTGCAACTCAGTTCTAAAACCTGAATAGAAGGCAGTTTTCACTCACATGAAAGACGTATGCATTCCGTCTTGAGAAGTGTTTTGAAAGACGTTCACAGAGTGATTCTGCAAAGCCTTTTTACTGACGTTGGTTTTAAATGTGTTTTCAGTGGAATTTCTGTCAAACGCAAGACACGAGATTTGCTGTCAACGAATTGAATGTACAGAACGCAAACAAACACTTCCCTACAAGAAATCGCCTAACCGTGCAACTCATTTCTAAAAACTGAATAGAATGCAGTTTTCACTCACATGAAAGACGTTTGCTTTCCTTCTTGAGAAGTGTTTTCAAAGACGTTCACAGAGTGATTCTGCAAAGCCTTTTTATTGACGTTGGTTTTAAATGTGTTTTCAGTGGAATTTCTGTCAAACGCAAGACACAAGATTTGCTGTTAAAGAATTGAACATACAGAATGCAAACAAACAATTCCCTACAAGTGAATCGCCTAACCATGCAACTCAGTTCTAAAAACTGAATAGAATGCAGTTTTCACTCACATGAAAGACGTATGCTTTCCTTCTTGAGAAGTGTTTTCAAAGACATTCACAGAGTAATTCTACAAAGCCTTTTTACTGCTGTTGGCTTTTAAACGTGTTTTCAGTGGAATTTCTGTCAAACGCAAGACACGAGGTTTGCTGCTAAGGAATTGAGTATACAGAATGCAAATAAACACTTCCCTACAAGTGAATCGCCTAAACATTCAACTCACTTCTAAAAACTGCATAGAACGCAGTTTTCACTCAGAGGAAAGACGTATGCTTTCCTTCTAGAGAAGTGTTTTCAAAGACGTTCACAGAGTGATTCTGCAAAGCCTTTTTACTGACGTTAGTTTTAAACGTGTTTTCAGTGGAATTTCTGTCAAACCCAAGACACGAGATTTGCTGTTAAAGAATTGAACATACAGAATGCAAAAAAACACTTCCCTACAAGTGAATCGCCTAGTAATGCAACTCAGTTCTAAAAACTGAATAGAATGCAGTTTTCACTCACATGAAAGACGTATGCTTTCCTTCTTGAGAAGTGTTTTCAAAGACGTTCACAGAGTGATTCTGCAAAGCCTTTTTACTGACGTTGGTTTTAATCGTGTATTCAGTGGAATTTCTGTCAAACGCAAGACACGAGATTTGCTGTTAAAGAATTGAATGTACAGAACGCAAACAAACACTTCCCTACAAGTGAATCGCCTAACCGTGCAACTCAGTTCTAAAAACTGAATAGAATGCAGTTTTCACGCAGATGAAAGATGTATGCTTTCCTTCTTGAGAAGTGTTTTCAAAGACATTTACAGTGTGATTCTACAAAGCCTTTTTACTGACGTTGGCTTTTAAAGGTGTTTTCAGTGGAATTTCTGTCAAACGCAAGACACGAGGTTTGCTGCTAAGGAATTGAGTATACAGAACGCAAATAAACACTTCCCTACAAGTGAATCGCCAAAACATTCAACTCACTTCTAAAAACTGCATAGAACGCAGTTTTCACTCAGAGGAAAGACGTATGCTTTCCTTCTAGAGAAGTGTTTTCAAAGACGTTCACAGAGTGATTCTGCAAAGCCTTTTTACTGACGTTGGTTTTAAACGTGTTTTCAGTGGAATTTCTGTCAAACTTAAGACACGAGATTTGCTGTTAAAGAATTGAACATACAGAATGCAAACAAACACTTTCCTACAAGTGAATCGCCTAACCGTGCAACTCAGTTCTAAAACCTGAATAGAAGGCAGTTTTCACTCACATGAAAGACGTATGCATTCCGTCTTGAGAAGTGTTTTGAAAGACGTTCACAGAGTGATTCTGCAAAGCCTTTTTACTGACGTTGGTTTTAAATGTGTTTTCAGTGGAATTTCTGTCAAACGCAAGACACGAGATTTGCTGTCAACGAATTGAATGTACAGAACGCAAACAAACACTTCCCTACAAGAAATCGCCTAACCGTGCAACTCATTTCTAAAAACTGAATAGAATGCAGTTTTCACTCACATGAAAGACGTTTGCTTTCCTTCTTGAGAAGTGTTTTCAAAGACGTTCACAGAGTGATTCTGCAAAGCCTTTTTATTGACGTTGGTTTTAAATGTGTTTTCAGTGGAATTTCTGTCAAACGCAAGACACAAGATTTGCTGTTAAAGAATTGAACATACAGAATGCAAACAAACAATTCCCTACAAGTGAATCGCCTAACCATGCAACTCAGTTCTAAAAACTGAATAGAATGCAGTTTTCACTCACATGAAAGACGTATGCTTTCCTTCTTGAGAAGTGTTTTCAAAGACATTCACAGAGTAATTCTACAAAGCCTTTTTACTGCTGTTGGCTTTTAAACGTGTTTTCAGTGGAATTTCTGTCTAACGCAAGACACGAGGTTTGCTGCTAAGGAATTGAGTATACAGAATGCAAATAAACACTTCCCTACAAGTGAATCGCCTAAACATTCAACTCACTTCTAAAAACTGCATAGAACGCAGTTTTCACTCAGAGGAAAGACGTATGCTTTCCTTCTAGAGAAGTGTTTTCAAAGACGTTCACAGAGTGATTCTGCAAAGCCTTTTTACTGACGTTAGTTTTAAACGTGTTTTCAGTGGAATTTCTGTCAAACCCAAGACACGAGATTTGCTGTTAAAGAATTGAACATACAGAATGCAAAAAAAACACTTCCCTACAAGTGAATCGCCTAGTAATGCAACTCAGTTCTAAAAACTGAATAGAATGCAGTTTTCACTCACATGAAAGACGTATGCTTTCCTTCTTGAGAAGTGTTTTCAAAGACGTTCACAGAGTGATTCTGCAAAGCCTTTTTACTGACATTGGTTTTAATCGTGTTTTCAGTGGAATTTCTGTCAAACGCAAGACACGAGATTTGCTGTTAAAGAATTGAATGTACAGAACGCAAACAAACACTTCCCTACAAGTGAATCGCCTAACCGTGCAACTCAGTTCTAAAAACTGAATAGAATGCAGTTTTCACGCAGATGAAAGATGTATGCTTTCCTTCTTGAGAAGTGTTTTCAAAGACATTCACAGAGTGATTCTACAAAGCCTTTTTACTGACGTTGGCTTTTAAAGGTGTTTTCAGTGGAATTTCTGTCAAACGCAAGACACGAGGTTTGCTGCTAAGGAATTGAGTATACAGAACGCAAATAAACACTTCCCTACAAGTGAATCGCCTAAACATTCAACTCACTTCTAAAAACTGCATAGAACGCAGTTTTCACTCAGAGGAAAGACGTATGCTTTCCTTCTAGAGAAGTGTTTTCAAAGACGTTCACAGAGTGATTCTGCAAAGCCTTTTTACTGACGTTGGTTTTAAACGTGTTTTCAGTGGAATTTCTGTCAAACTTAAGACACGAGATTTGCTGTTAAAGAATTGAATATACAGAACGCAAACAAACACTTCCCTACAAGTGAATCGCCTAACCGTGCAACTCAGTTCTAAAAACTGAATAGAATGCAGTTTTCACGCAGATGAAAGACGTATGCTTTCCTTCTTGAGAAGTGTTTTGAAAGACGTTCACAGAGTGATTCTGCAAAGCCTTTTTACTGACATTGGTTTTAAACGTGTTTTCAGTGGAATTTCTGTCAAATGCAAGACACGAGATTTGCTGTTAAAGAATTGAATGTACAGAATGCATACAAACACTTCCTTACAAGTGAATCGCCTATCCATGCAACTCAGTTCTAAAAACTGAATAGAATGCAGTTTTCACTCACATGAAAGACTTATGCTTTCCTTCTTGAGAAGTGTTTTGAAAGACATTCACAGAGTGATTCTACAAAGCCTTTTTACTGACGTTGGCTTTTATACATGTTTTCAGTGGAATTTCTGTCAAACGCAAGACACGAGATTTGCTGTTAAAGAATTGAACATACAGAATGCAAACAAACACTTTCCTACAAGTGAATCGCCTAACCGTGCAACTCAGTTCTAAAACCTGAATAGAAGGCAGTTTTCACTCACATGAAAGACGTATGCATTCCGTCTTGAGAAGTGTTTTGAAAGACGTTCACAGAGTGATTCTGCAAAGCCTTTTTACTGACGTTGGTTTTAAATGTGTTTTCAGTGGAATTTCTGTCAAACGCAAGACACGAGATTTGCTGTCAACGAATTGAATGTATAGAACGCAAACAAACACTTACCTACAAGAAATCGCCTAACCGTGCAACTCATTTCTAAAAACTGAATAGAATGCAGTTTTCACTCACATGAAAGACGTTTGCTTTCCTTCTTGAGAAGTGTTTTCAAAGACGTTCACAGAGTGATTCTGCAAAGCCTTTTTATTGACGTTGGTTTTAAATGTGTTTTCAGTGGAATTTCTGTCAAACGCAAGACACAAGATTTGCTGTTAAAGAATTGAACATACAGAATGCAAACAAACAATTCCCTACAAGTGAATCGCCTAACCATGCAACTCAGTTCTAAAAACTGAATAGAATGCAGTTTTCACTCAGAGGAAAGACGTATGCTTTCCTTCTAGAGAAGTGTTTTCAAAGACGTTCACAGAGTGATTCTGCAAAGCCTTTTTACTGACGTTAGTTTTAAACGTGTTTTCAGTGGAATTTCTGTCAAACCCAAGACACGAGATTTGCTGTTAAAGAATTGAACATACAGAATGCAAAAAAAACACTTCCCTACAAGTGAATCGCCTAGTAATGCAACTCAGTTCTAAAAACTGAATAGAATGCAGTTTTCACTCACATGAAAGACGTATGCTTTCCTTCTTGAGAAGTGTTTTCAAAGACGTTCACAGAGTGATTCTGCAAAGCCTTTTTACTGACGTTGGTTTTAATCGTGTTTTCAGTGGAATTTCTGTCAAACGCAAGACACGAGATTTGCTGTTAAAGAATTGAATGTACAGAACGCAAACAAACACTTCCCTACAAGTGAATCGCCTAACCGTGCAACTCAGTTCTAAAAACTGAATAGAATGCAGTTTTCACGCAGATGAAAGATGTATGCTTTCCTTCTTGAGAAGTGTTTTCAAAGACATTCACAGAGTGATTCTACAAAGCCTTTTTACTGACGTTGGCTTTTAAAGGTGTTTTCAGTGGAATTTCTGTCAAACGCAAGACACGAGGTTTGCTGCTAAGGAATTGAGTATACAGAACGCAAATAAACACTTCCCTACAAGTGAATCGCCTAAACATTCAACTCACTTCTAAAAACTGCATAGAACGCAGTTTTCACTCAGAGGAAAGACGTATGCTTTCCTTCTAGAGAAGTGTTTTCAAAGACGTTCACAGAGTGATTCTGCAAAGCCTTTTTACTGACGTTGGTTTTAAACGTGTTTTCAGTGGAATTTCTGTCAAACTTAAGACACGAGATTTGCTGTTAAAGAATTGAATATACAGAACGCAAACAAACACTTCCCTACAAGTGAATCGCCTAACCGTGCAACTCAGTTCTAAAAACTGAATAGAATGCAGTTTTCACGCAGATGAAAGACGTATGCTTTCCTTCTTGAGAAGTGTTTTGAAAGACGTTCACAGAGTGATTCTGCAAAGCCTTTTTACTGACATTGGTTTTAAACGTGTTTTCAGTGGAATTTCTGTCAAATGCAAGACACGAGATTTGCTGTTAAAGAATTGAATGTACAGAATGCATACAAACACTTCCTTACAAGTGAATCGCCTATCCATGCAACTCAGTTCTAAAAACTGAATAGAATGCAGTTTTCACTCACATGAAAGACTTATGCTTTCCTTCTTGAGAAGTGTTTTGAAAGACATTCACAGAGTGATTCTACAAAGCCTTTTTACTGACGTTGGCTTTTATACATGTTTTCAGTGGAATTTCTGTCAAACGCAAGACACGAGATTTGCTGTTAAAGAATTGAACATACAGAATGCAAACAAACACTTTCCTACAAGTGAATCGCCTAACCGTGCAACTCAGTTCTAAAACCTGAATAGAAGGCAGTTTTCACTCACATGAAAGACGTATGCATTCCGTCTTGAGAAGTGTTTTGAAAGACGTTCACAGAGTGATTCTGCAAAGCCTTTTTACTGACGTTGGTTTTAAATGTGTTTTCAGTGGAATTTCTGTCAAACGCAAGACACGAGATTTGCTGTCAACGAATTGAATGTATAGAACGCAAACAAACACTTACCTACAAGAAATCGCCTAACCGTGCAACTCATTTCTAAAAACTGAATAGAATGCAGTTTTCACTCACATGAAAGACGTTTGCTTTCCTTCTTGAGAAGTGTTTTCAAAGACGTTCACAGAGTGATTCTGCAAAGCCTTTTTATTGACGTTGGTTTTAAATGTGTTTTCAGTGGAATTTCTGTCAAACGCAAGACACAAGATTTGCTGTTAAAGAATTGAACATACAGAATGCAAACAAACAATTCCCTACAAGTGAATCGCCTAACCATGCAACTCAGTTCTAAAAACTGAATAGAATGCAGTTTTCACTCAGAGGAAAGACGTATGCTTTCCTTCTAGAGAAGTGTTTTCAAAGACGTTCACAGAGTGATTCTGCAAAGCCTTTTTACTGACGTTAGTTTTAAACGTGTTTTCAGTGGAATTTCTGTCAAACCCAAGACACGAGATTTGCTGTTAAAGAATTGAACATACAGAATGCAAAAAAAACACTTCCCTACAAGTGAATCGCCTAGTAATGCAACTCAGTTCTAAAAACTGAATAGAATGCAGTTTTCACTCACATGAAAGACGTATGCTTTCCTTCTTGAGAAGTGTTTTCAAAGACGTTCACAGAGTGATTCTGCAAAGCCTTTTTACTGACGTTGGTTTTAATCGTGTTTTCAGTGGAATTTCTGTCAAACGCAAGACACGAGATTTGCTGTTAAAGAATTGAATGTACAGAACGCAAACAAACACTTCCCTACAAGTGAATCGCCTAACCGTGCAACTCAGTTCTAAAAACTGAATAGAATGCAGTTTTCACGCAGATGAAAGATGTATGCTTTCCTTCTTGAGAAGTGTTTTCAAAGACATTCACAGAGTGATTCTACAAAGCCTTTTTACTGACGTTGGCTTTTAAAGGTGTTTTCAGTGGAATTTCTGTCAAACGCAAGACACGAGGTTTGCTGCTAAGGAATTGAGTATACAGAACGCAAATAAACACTTCCCTACAAGTGAATCGCCTAAACATTCAACTCACTTCTAAAAACTGCATAGAACGCAGTTTTCACTCAGAGGAAAGACGTATGCTTTCCTTCTAGAGAAGTGTTTTCAAAGACGTTCACAGAGTGATTCTGCAAAGCCTTTTTACTGACGTTGGTTTTAAACGTGTTTTCAGTGGAATTTCTGTCAAACTTAAGACACGAGATTTGCTGTTAAAGAATTGAATATACAGAACGCAAACAAACACTTCCCTACAAGTGAATCGCCTAACCGTGCAACTCAGTTCTAAAAACTGAATAGAATGCAGTTTTCACGCAGATGAAAGACGTATGCTTTCCTTCTTGAGAAGTGTTTTGAAAGACGTTCACAGAGTGATTCTGCAAAGCCTTTTTACTGACATTGGTTTTAAACGTGTTTTCAGTGGAATTTCTGTCAAATGCAAGACACGAGATTTGCTGTTAAAGAATTGAATGTACAGAACGCAAACAAACACTTCCCTACAAGTGAATCGCGTAACCGTGCAACTCAGTTCTAAAAACTGAATAGAATGCAGTTTTCACTCAAATGAAAGACGTATGCTTTCCTTCTTGAGAAGTGTTTTCAAAGACGTTCACAGAGTGATTCTGCAAAGCCTTTTTATTGACGTTGGTTTTAAACGTGTTTTCAGTGGAATTTCTGTCAAACGCAAGACACGAGATTTGCTGTTAAAGAATTGAATATACAGAATGCAAACAAACACTTCCCTACAAGTGAATCGCCTAACCATGCAACTCAGTTCTAAAAACTGAATAGAATGCAGTTTTCACTCACATGAAAGACGTATGCTTTCCTTCTAGAGAAGTGTTTTCAAAGACATTCACAGAGTGATTCTACAAAGCCTTTTTACTGACATTGGTTTTAAACGTGTTTTCAGTGGAATTTCTGTCAAACGCAAGACACGAGATTTGCTGTTAAATAATTGAATGTACAGAATGCATACAAACACTTCCCTACAAGTGAATCGCCTAACCATGCAACTCAGTTCTAAAAACTGAATAGAATGCAGTTTTCATGCAGATGAAAGACGTATGCTTTCCTTCTAGAGAAGTGTTTTGAAAGACATTCACAGAGTGATTCTGCAAAGCCTTTTTACTGACATTGGTTTTAATCGTGTTTTCAGTGGAATTTCTGTCAAACGCAAGACACGAGATTTGCTGTTAAAGAATTGAATGTACAGAACGCAAACAAACACTTCCCTACAAGTGAATCGCCTAACCGTGCAACTCAGTTCTAAAAACTGAATAGAATGCAGTTTTCACTCAAATGAAAGACGTATGCTTTCCTTCTTGAGAAGTGTTTTCAAAGACGTTCACAGAGTGATTCTGCAAAGCCTTTTTATTGACGTTGGTTTTAAACGTGTTTTCAGTGGAATTTCTGTGGAACGCAAGACACGAGATTTGCTGTTAAAGAATTGAATATACAGAATGCAAACAAACACTTCCCTACAAGTGAATCGCCTAACCATGCAACTCAGTTCTAAAAACTGAATAGAATGCAGTTTTCACTCACATGAAAGACGTATGCTTTCCTTCTAGAGAAGTGTTTTCAAAGACATTCACAGAGTGATTCTACAAAGCCTTTTTACTGACATTGGTTTTAAACGTGTTTTCAGTGGAATTTCTGTCAAACGCAAGACACGAGATTTGCTGTTAAACAATTGAATGTACAGAATGCATACAAACACTTCCCTACAAGTGAATCGCCTAACCATGCAACTCAGTTCTAAAAACTGAATAGAATGCAGTTTTCATGCAGATGAAAGACGTATGCTTTCCTTCTAGAGAAGTGTTTTGAAAGACATTCACAGAGTGATTCTGCAAAGCCTTTTTACTGACATTGGTTTTAATCGTGTTTTCAGTGGAATTTCTGTCAAACGCAAGACACGAGATTTGCTGTTAAAGAATTGAATGTACAGAACGCAAACAAACACTTCCCTACAAGTGAATCGCGTAACCGTGCAACTCAGTTCTAAAAACTGAATAGAATGCAGTTTTCACTCAAATGAAAGACGTATGCTTTCCTTCTTGAGAAGTGTTTTCAAAGACGTTCACAGAGTGATTCTGCAAAGCCTTTTTTTTGACGTTGGTTTTAAACGTGTTTTCAGTGGAATTTCTGTCAAACGCAACACACGAGATTTGCTGTTAAAGAATTGAATATACAGAATGCAAACAAACACTTCCCTACAAGTGAATCGCCTAACCATGCAACTCAGTTCTAAAAACTGAATAGAACGCAGTTTTCACTCAGATGAAAGACGTATGCTTTCCTTCTTGAGAAGTGTTTTCAAAGACGTTCACAGAGTGATTCTGCAAAGCCTTTTTACTGACGGTGGCTTTTAAACGTGTTTCAGTGGAATTTCTGTCAAACGCATGACACGAGATTTGCTGTTAAAGAATTGATTATACAGAACGCAAGCAAACACTTCCCTACAAGTGAATCGCCTAACCGTGCAACTCAGTTCTAAAAACTGAATAGAATGCAGTTTTCACTCACATGAAAGACGTATGCTTTCCTTCTTGAGAAGTGTTTTCAAAGACATTCACAGAGTAATTCCACAAAGCCTTTTTACTGACGTTGGTCTTTAAACGTGTTTTTAGTGGAATTTCTGTCAAACGCAAGACACGAGGTTTGCTGCTAAGGAATTGAGTATACAGAACGCAAATAAACACTTCCCTACAAGTGAATCGCCTAAACATTCAACTCACTTCTAAAAACTGCATAGAACGCAGTTTTCACTCAGAGGAAAGACGTATGCTTTCCTTCTAGTAAGTGTTTTCAAAGACGTTCACAGAGTGATTCTGCAAAGCCTTTTTACTGACGTTGGTTTTAAACGTGTTTTCAGTGGAATTTCTGTCAAACTTAAGACACGAGATTTGCTGTTAAAGAATTGAATATACAGAACGCAAACAAACACTTCCCTACAAGTGAATCGCCTAACCGTGCAACTCAGTTCTAAAAACTGAATAGAATGCAGTTTTCACGCAGATGAAAGACGTATGCTTTCCTTCTTGAGAAGTGTTTTGAAAGACGTTCACAGAGTGATTCTGCAAAGCCTTTTTACTGACGTTGGTTTTAAACGTGTTTTCAGTGGAATTTCTGTCAAACGCAAGACACGAGATTTGCTGTTAAAGAATTGAACATACAGAATGCATACAAACACTTCCCTACAAGTGAATCGCCTAACCATGCAACTCAGTTCTAAAAACTGAATAGAATGCAGTTTTCATGCAGATGAAAGACGTATGCTTTCCTTCTAGAGAAGTGTTTTGAAAGACATTCACAGAGTGATTCTGCAAAGCCTTTTTACTGACATTGGTTTTAAACGTGTTTTCAGTGGAATTTCTGTTAAATGCAAGACACGAGATTTGCTGTTAAAGAATTGAATGTACAGAACGAAAACAAACACTTCCCTACAAGTGAATCGCGTAACCGTGCAACTCAGTTCTAAAAACTGAATAGAATGCAGTTTTCACTCAAATGAAAGACGTATGCTTTCCTTCTAGAGAAGTGTTTTCAAAGACATTCACAGAGTGATTCTACAAAGCCTTTTTACTGACATTGGTTTTAAACGTGTTTTCAGTGGAATTTCTGTCAAACGCAAGACACGAGATTTGCTGTTAAACAATTGAATGTACAGAATGCATACAAACACTTCCCTACAAGTGAATCGCCTAACCATGCAACTCAGTTCTAAAAACTGAATAGAATGCAGTTTTCACTCACATGAAAGACGTATGCTTTCCTTCTAGAGAAGTGTTTTGAAAGACATTCACAGAGTGATTCTGCAAAGCCTTTTTACTGACATTGGTTTTAAACGTGTTTTCATTGGAATTTCTGTCAAACGCAAGACACGAGATTTGCTGTTAAAGAATTGAATGTACAGAACACAAACAAACACTTCCCTACAAGTGAATCGCCTAACCATGCAACTCAGTTCTAAAAACTGAATAGAATGCAGTTTTCACGCAGATGAAAGACGTATGCTTTCCTTCTTGAGAAGTGTTTTCAAAGACGTTCACAGAGTGATTCTGCAAAGCCTTTTTACTGACGGTGGCTTTTAAACGTGTTTCAGTGGAATTTCTGTCAAACGCATGACACGAGATTTGCTGTTAAAGAATTGATTATACAGAACGCAAGCAAACACTTCCCTACAAGTGAATCGCCTAACCGTGCAACTCAGTTCTAAAAACTGAATAGAATGCAGTTTTCACTCACATGAAAGACGTATGCTTTCCTTCTTGAGAAGTGTTTTCAAAGACATTCACAGAGTAATTCCACAAAGCCTTTTTACTGACGTTGGTCTTTAAACGTGTTTTTAGTGGAATTTCTGTCAAACGCAAGACACGAGGTTTGCTGCTAAGGAATTGAGTATACAGAACGCAAATAAACACTTCCCTACAAGTGAATCGCCTAAACATTCAACTCACTTCTAAAAACTGCATAGAACGCAGTTTTCACTCAGAGGAAAGACGTATGCTTTCCTTCTAGAGAAGTGTTTTCAAAGACGTTCACAGAGTGATTCTGCAAAGCCTTTTTACTGACGTTGGTTTTAAACGTGTTTTCAGTGGAATTTCTGTCAAACTTAAGACACGAGATTTGCTGTTAAAGAATTGAATATACAGAACGCAAACAAACACTTCCCTACAAGTGAATCGCCTAACCGTGCAACTCAGTTCTAAAAACTGAATAGAATGCAGTTTTCACGCAGATGAAAGACGTATGCTTTCCTTCTTGAGAAGTGTTTTGAAAGACGTTCACAGAGTGATTCTGCAAAGCCTTTTTACTGACGTTGGTTTTAAACGTGTTTTCAGTGGAATTTCTGTCAAACGCAAGACACGAGATTTGCTGTTAAAGAATTGAACATACAGAATGCATACAAACACTTCCCTACAAGTGAATCGCCTAACCATGCAACTCAGTTCTAAAAACTGAATAGAATGCAGTTTTCATGCAGATGAAAGACGTATGCTTTCCTTCTAGAGAAGTGTTTTGAAAGACATTCACAGAGTGATTCTGCAAAGCCTTTTTACTGACATTGGTTTTAAACGTGTTTTCAGTGGAATTTCTGTTAAATGCAAGACACGAGATTTGCTGTTAAAGAATTGAATGTACAGAACGAAAACAAACACTTCCCTACAAGTGAATCGCGTAACCGTGCAACTCAGTTCTAAAAACTGAATAGAATGCAGTTTTCACTCAAATGAAAGACGTATGCTTTCCTTCTAGAGAAGTGTTTTCAAAGACATTCACAGAGTGATTCTACAAAGCCTTTTTACTGACATTGGTTTTAAACGTGTTTTCAGTGGAATTTCTGTCAAACGCAAGACACGAGATTTGCTGTTAAACAATTGAATGTACAGAATGCATACAAACACTTCCCTACAAGTGAATCGCCTAACCATGCAACTCAGTTCTAAAAACTGAATAGAATGCAGTTTTCACTCACATGAAAGACGTATGCTTTCCTTCTAGAGAAGTGTTTTGAAAGACATTCACAGAGTGATTCTGCAAAGCCTTTTTACTGACATTGGTTTTAAACGTGTTTTCATTGGAATTTCTGTCAAACGCAAGACACGAGATTTGCTGTTAAAGAATTGAATGTACAGAACACAAACAAACACTTCCCTACAAGTGAATCGCCTAACCATGCAACTCAGTTCTAAAAACTGAATAGAATGCAGTTTTCACGCAGATGAAAGACGTATGCTTTCCTTCTAGAGTAGTGTTTTCAAAGACATTCACAGAGTGATTCTACAAAGCCTTTTTACTGACGTTGGCTTTTATACATGTTTTCAGTGGAATTTCTGTCAAACGCAAGACACGAGATTTGCTGTTAAAGAATTGAACATACAGAATGCAAACAAACACTTTCCTACAAGTGAATCGCCTAACCGTGCAACTCAGTTCTAAAACCTGAATAGAAGGCAGTTTTCACTCACATGAAAGACTTATGCATTCCGTCTTGAGAAGTGTTTTGAAAGACGTTCACAGAGTGATTCTGCAAAGCCTTTTTACTGACGTTGGTTTTAAATGTGTTTTCAGTGGAATTTCTTTCAAACGCAAGACACGAGATTTGCTGTTAAAGAATTGAACATACAGAATGCAAAAAAAACACTTCCCTACAAGTGAATCGCCTAGTCATGCAACTCAGTTAAAAAACTGAATAGAATGCAGTTTTCACTCACATGAAAGACGTATGCTTTCCTTCTGGAGAAGTGTTTTCAAAGACGTTCACAGAGTGATTCTGCAAAGCCTTTTTACTGACGTTGGTTTTAATCGTGTTTTCAGTGGAATTTCTGTCAAACGCAAGACACGAGATTTGCTGTTAAAGAATTGAATGTACAGAACGCAAACAAACACTTCCCTACAAGTGAATCGACTAACCGTGCAACTCAGTTCTAAAAACTGAATAGAATGCAGTTTTCACGCAGATGAAAGATGTATGCTTTCCTTCTAGAGAAGTGTTTTCAAAGACATTCACAGAGTGATTCTACAAAGCCTTTTTACTGACGTTGGCTTTTAAAGGTGTTTTCAGTGGAATTTCTGTCAAACGCAAGACACGAGATTTGCTGTTAAAGAATTGAACATACAGAATGCATACAAACACTTCCTTACAAGTGAATCGCCTATCCATGCAACTCAGTTCTAAAAACTGAATAGAATGCAGTTTTCACTCACATGAAAGACTTATGCTTTCCTTCTTGAGAAGTGTTTTGAAAGACATTCACAGAGTGATTCTACAAAGCCTTTTTACTGACGTTGGCTTTTATACATGTTTTCAGTGGATTTTCTGTCAAACGCAAGACACGAGATTTGCTGTTAAAGAATTGAACATACAGAATGCAAACAAACACTTTCCTACAAGTGAATCGCCTAACCGTGCAACTCAGTTCTAAAACCTGAATAGAAGGCAGTTTTCACTCACATGAAAGACGTATGCATTCCGTCTTGAGAAGTGTTTTGAAAGACGTTCACAGAGTGATTCTGCAAAGCCTTTTTACTGACGTTGGTTTTAAATGTGTTTTCAGTGGAATTTCAGTCAAACACAAGACACGAGATTTGCTGTTAAAGAATTGAATGTACAGAACGCAAACAAACTCTTCCCTACAAGTGAATTGCCTAACCGTGCAACTCAGTTCTAAAAACTGAATAGAATGCAGTTTTCACGCAGATGAAAGATGTATGCTTTCCTTCTAGAGAAGTGTTTTCAAAGACATTCACAGAGTGATTCTACAAAGCCTTTTTACTGACGTTGGCTTTTAAAGGTGTTTTCAGTGGAATTTCTGTCAAATGGAAGACACGAGATTTGCTGTTAAAGAATTGAACATACAGAATGCATACAAACACTTCCTTACAAGTGAATCGTCTATCCATGCAACTCAGTTCTAAAAACTGAATAGAATGCAGTTTTCACTCACATGAAAGACTTATGCTTTCCTTCTTGAGAAGTGTTTTGAAAGACATTCACAGAGTGATTCTACAAAGCCTTTTTACTGACGTTGGCTTTTATACATGTTTTCAGTGGAATTTCTGTCAAACGCAAGACACGAGATTTGCTGTTAAAGAATTGAACATACAGAATGCAAACAAACACTTTCCTACAAGTGAATCGCCTAACCGTGCAACTCAGTTCTAAAACCTGAATAGAAGGCAGTTTTCACTCACATGAAAGACGTATGCATTCCGTCTTGAGAAGTGTTTTGAAAGACGTTCACAGAGTGATTCTGCAAAGCCTTTTTACTGACGTTGGTTTTAAATGTGTTTTCAGTGGAATTTCTGTCAAACGCAAGACACGAGATTTGCTGTCAACGAATTGAATGTACAGAACGCAAACAAACACTTCCCTACAAGAAATCGCCTAACCGTGCAACTCATTTCTAAAAACTGAATAGAATGCAGTTTTCACTCACATGAAAGACGTTTGCTTTCCTTCTTGAGAAGTGTTTTCAAAGACGTTCACAGAGTGATTCTGCAAAGCCTTTTTATTGACGTTGGTTTTAAATGTGTTTTCAGTGGAATTTCTGTCAAACGCAAGACACAAGATTTGCTGTTAAAGAATTGAACATACAGAATGCAAACAAACAATTCCCTACAAGTGAATCGCCTAACCATGCAACTCAGTTCTAAAAACTGAATAGAATGCAGTTTTCACTCACATGAAAGACGTATGCTTTCCTTCTTGAGAAGTGTCTTCAAAGACATTCACAGAGTAATTCTACAAAGCCTTTTTACTGCTGTTGGCTTTTAAACGTGTTTTCAGTGGAATTTCTGTCAAACGCAAGACACGAGGTTTGCTGCTAAGGAATTGAGTATACAGAACGCAAATAAACACTTCCCTACAAGTGAATCGCCTAAACATTCAACTCACTTCTAAAAACTGCATAGAACGCAGTTTTCACTCAGAGGAAAGACGTATGCTTTCCTTCTAGAGAAGTGTTTTCAAAGACGTTCACAGAGTGATTCTGCAAAGCCTTTTTACTGACGTTAGTTTTAAACGTGTTTTCAGTGGAATTTCTGTCAAACCCAAGACACGAGATTTGCTGTTAAAGAATTGAACATACAGAATGCAAAAAAAACACTTCCCTACAAGTGAATCGCCTAGTAATGCAACTCAGTTCTAAAAACTGAATAGAATGCAGTTTTCACGCAGAAAAAAGACGTATGCTTTCCTTCTAGAGAAGTGTTTTCAAAGACATTCACAGAGTGATTCTACAAAGCCTTTTTACTGACATTGGTTTTAAACGTGTTTTCAGTGGAATTTCTGTCAAACGCAAGACACGAGATTTGCTGTTAAACAATTGAATGTACAGAATGCATACAAACACTTCCCTACAAGTGAATCGCCTAACCATGCAACTCAGTTCTAAAAACTGAATAGAATGCAGTTTTCACTCACATGAAAGACGTATGCTTTCCTTCTTGAGAAGTGTTTTCAAAGACGTTCACAGAGTGATTCTGCAAAGCCTTTTTACTGACGTTGCTTTTAATCGTGTTTTCAGTGGAATTTCTGTCAAACGCAAGACACGAGATTTGCTGTTAAAGAATTGAATGTACAGAACGCAAACAAACACTTCCCTACAAGTGAATCGACTAACCGTGCAACTCAGTTCTAAAAACTGAATAGAATGCAGTTTTCACGCAGATGAAAGATGTATGCTTTCCTTCTAGAGAAGTGTTTTCAAAGACATTCACAGAGTGATTCTACAAAGCCTTTTTACTGACGTTGGCTTTTAAAGGTGTTTTCAGTGGAATTTCTGTCAAACGCAAGACACGAGATTTGCTGTTAAAGAATTGAACATACAGAATGCATACAAACACTTCCTTACAAGTGAATCGCCTATCCATGCAACTCAGTTCTAAAAACTGAATAGAATGCAGTTTTCACTCACATGAAAGACTTATGCTTTCCTTCTTGAGAAGTGTTTTGAAAGACATTCACAGAGTGATTCTACAAAGCCTTTTTACTGACGTTGGCTTTTATACATGTTTTCAGTGGAATTTCTGTCAAACGCAAGACACAAGATTTGCTGTTAAAGAATTGAACATACAGAATGCAAACAAACACTTTCCTACAAGTGAATCGCCTAACCGTGCAACTCAGTTCTAAAACCTGAATAGAAGGCAGTTTTCACTCACATGAAAGACGTATGCATTCCGTCTTGAGAAGTGTTTTGAAAGACGTTCACAGAGTGATTCTGCAAAGCCTTTTTACTGACGTTGGTTTTAAATGTGTTTTCAGTGGAATTTCAGTCAAACGCAAGACACGAGATTTGCTGTTAAAGAATTGAATGTACAGAACGCAAACAAACTCTTCCCTACAAGTGAATTGCCTAACCGTGCAACTCAGTTCTAAAAACTGAATAGAATGCAGTTTTCACGCAGATGAAAGATGTATGCTTTCCTTCTAGAGAAGTGTTTTCAAAGACATTCACAGAGTGATTCTACAAAGCCTTTTTACTGACGTTGGCTTTTAAAGGTGTTTTCAGTGGAATTTCTGTCAAACGCAAGACACGAGATTTGCTGTTAAAGAATTGAACATACAGAATGCATACAAACACTTCCTTACAAGTGAATCGTCTATCCATGCAACTCAGTTCTAAAAACTGAATAGAATGCAGTTTTCACTCACATGAAAGACTTATGCTTTCCTTCTTGAGAAGTGTTTTGAAAGACATTCACAGAGTGATTCTACAAAGCCTTTTTACTGACGTTGGCTTTTATACATGTTTTCAGTGGAATTTCTGTCAAACGCAAGACACGAGATTTGCTGTTAAAGAATTGAACATACAGAATGCAAACAAACACTTTCCTACAAGTGAATCGCCTAACCGTGCAACTCAGTTCTAAAACCTGAATAGAAGGCAGTTTTCACTCACATGAAAGACGTATGCATTCCGTCTTGTGAAGTGTTTTGAAAGACGTTCACAGAGTGATTCTGCAAAGCCTTTTTACTGACGTTGGTTTTAAATGTGTTTTCAGTGGAATTTCTGTCAAACACAAGACACGAGATTTGCTGTCAACGAATTGAATGTTCAGAACGCAAACAAACACTTCCCTACAAGAAATCGCCTAACCGTGCAACTCATTTCTAAAAACTGAATAGAATGCAGTTTTCACTCACATGAAAGACGTTTGCTTTCCTTCTTGAGAAGTGTTTTCAAAGACGTTCACAGAGTGATTCTGCAAAGCCTTTTTATTGACGTTGGTTTTAAATGTGTTTTCAGTGGAATTTCTGTCAAACGCAAGACACAAGATTTGCTGTTAAAGAATTGAACATACAGAATGCAAACAAACAATTCCCTACAAGTGAATCGCCTAACCATGCAACTCAGTTCTAAAAACTGAATAGAATGCAGTTTTCACTCACATGAAAGACGTATGCTTTCCTTCTTGAGAAGTGTTTTCAAAGACATTCACAGAGTAATTCTACAAAGCCTTTTTACTGCTGTTGGCTTTTAAACGTGTTTTCAGTGGAATTTCTGTCAAACGCAAGACACGAGGTTTGCTGCTAAGGAATTGAGTATACAGAACGCAAATAAACACTTCCCTACAAGTGAATCGCCTAAACATTCAACTCACTTCTAAAAACTGCATAGAACGCAGTTTTCACTCAGAGGAAAGATGTATGCTTTCCTTCTAGAGAAGTGTTTTCAAAGACGTTCACAGAGTGATTCTGCAAAGCCTTTTTACTGACGTTGGTTTTAAACGTGTTTTCAGTGGAATTTCTGTCAAACCTAAGACACGAGATTTGCTGTTAAAGAATTGAACATACAGAATGCAAAAAAAACACTTCCCTACAAGTGAATCGCCTAGTCATGCAACTCAGTTCTAAAAACTGAATAGAATGCAGTTTTCACTCACATGAAAGACGTATGCTTTCCTTCTTGAGAAGTGTTTTCAAAGACGTTCACAGAGTGATTCTGCAAAGCCTTTTTACTGATGTAGGTTTTAATCGTGTTTTCAGTGGAATTTCTGTCAAACGCAAGACACGAGATTTGCTGTTAAAGAATTGAATGTACAGAACGCAAACAAACACTTCCCTACAAGTGAATCGCCTAACCGTGCAACTCAGTTCTAAAAACTGAATAGAATGCAGTTTTCACGCAGATGAAAGATGTATGCTTTCCTTCTAGAGAAGTGTTTTCAAAGACATTCACAGAGTGATTCTACAAAGCCTTTTTACTGACGTTGGCTTTTAAAGGTGTTTTCAGTGGAATTTCTGTCAAACGCAAGACACGAGATTTGCTGTTAAAGAATTGAACATACAGAATGCATACAAACACTTCCTTACAAGTGAATCGCCTATCCATGCAAATCAGTTCTAAAAACTGAATAGAATGCAGTTTTCACAAACATGAAAGACTTATGCTTTCCTTCTTGAGAAGTGTTTTGAAAGACGTTCACAGAGTGATTCTGCAAAGCCTTTTTACTGACGTTGGTTTTAAACGTGTTTTCAGTGGAATTTCTGTCAAACTCAAGACACGAGATTTGCTGTTAAAGAATTGAATGTACAGAACGCAAACAAACACTTCCCTACAAGTGAATCGCCTAACCGTGCAACTCAGTTCTAAAAACTGAATAGAATGCAGTTTTCACTCACATGAAAGACGTATGCTTTCCTTCTTGAGAAGTGTTTTGAAAGACGTTCACAGAGTGATTCTGCAAAGCCTTTTTACTGACGTTGGTTTTAAACGTGTTTTCAGTGGAATTTCTGTCAAACGCAAGACACGAGATTTGCTATTAAAGAATTGAATGTACAGAACGCAAACAAACACTTCCCTACAAGTGAATCGCCTAACCATGCAACTCAGTTCTAAAAACTGAATAGAATGCAGTTTTCATGCAGATGAAAGACGTATGCTTTCCTTCTAGAGAAGTGTTTTGAAAGACATTCACAGAGTGATTCTGCAAAGCCTTTTTACTGACATTGGTTTTAAACGTGTTTTCAGTGGAATTTCTGTCAAACGCAAGACACGAGATTTGCTGTTAAAGAATTGAATGTACAGAACGCAAACAAACACTTTCCTACAAGTGAATCGCGTAACCATGCAACTCATTTCTAAAAACTGAATAGAATGCAGTTTTCACTCAAATGAAAGACGTATGCTTTCCTTCTTGAGAAGTGTTTTCAAAGACGTTCACAGAGTGATTCTGCAAAGCCTTTTTACTGACGTTGGCTTTTAAAGGTGTTTTCAGTGGAATTTCTGTCAAATGCAAGACACGAGATATGCTGTTAAAGAATTGATTATACAGAATGCAAACAAACACTTCCCTACAAGTGAATCGCCTAACCATGCAACTCAGTTCTAAAAACTGAATAGAATGCAGTTTTCACTCACATGAAAGACGTATGCTTTCCTTCTTGAGAAGTGTTTTCAAAGACATTCACAGAGTAATTCTACAAAGCCTTTTTACTGACGTTGGTCTTTAAACGTGTTTTTAGTGGAATTTCTGTCAAACGCAAGACACGAGGTTTGCTGCTAAGGAATTGAGTATACAGAACGCAAATAAACACTTCCCTACAAGTGAATCGCCTAAACATTCAACTCACTTCTAAAAACTGCATAGAACGCAGTTTTCACTCAGAGGAAAGACGTATGCTTTCCTTCTAGAGAAGTGTTTTCAAAGACGTTCACAGAGTGATTCTGCAAAGCCTTTTTACTGACGTTGGCTTTTAAAGGTGTTTTCAGTGGAATTTCTGTCAAACGCAAGACACGAGATTTGCTGTTAAAGAATTGAATGTACAGAACGCAAACAAACACTTTCCTACAAGTGAATCGCGTAACCATGCAACTCATTTCTAAAAACTGAATAGAATGCAGTTTTCACTCAAATGAAAGACGTATGCTTTCCTTCTTGAGAAGTGTTTTCAAAGACGTTCACAGAGTGATTCTGCAAAGCCTTTTTATTGACGTTGGTTTTAAACGTGTTTTCAGTGGAATTTCTGTCAAACGCAAGACACGAGATTTGCTGTTAAAGAATTGAATATACAGAACGCAAACAAACACTTCCCTACAAGTGAATCGCCTAACCATGCAACTCAGTTCTAAAAACTGAATAGAACGCAGTTTTCACTCAGATGAAAGACGTATGCTTTCCTTCTTGAGAAGTGGTTTCAAAGACGTTCACAGAGTGATTCTGCAAAGCCTTTTTACTGACGTTGGCTTTTAAAGGTGTTTTCAGTGGAATTTCTGTCAAATGCAAGACACGAGATTTGCTATTAAAGAATTGAATGTACAGAACGCAAACAAACACTTCCCTACAAGTGAATCGCCTAACCGTGCAACTCAGTTCTAAAAACTGAATAGAATGCAGTTTTCACTCACATGAAAGACGTATGCTTTCCTTCTTGAGAAGTGTTTTGAAAGACGTTCACAGAGTGATTCTGCAAAGCCTTTTTACTGACGTTGGTTTTAAACGTGTTTTCAGTGGAATTTCTGTCAAACGCAAGACACGAGATTTGCTATTAAAGAATTGAATGTACAGAACGCAAACAAACACTTCCCTACAAGTGAATCGCCTAACCATGCAACTCAGTTCTAAAAACTGAATAGAATGCAGTTTTCATGCAGATGAAAGACGTATGCTTTCCTTCTAGAGAAGTGTTTTGAAAGACATTCACAGAGTGATTCTGCAAAGCCTTTTTACTGACATTGGTTTTAAACGTGTTTTCAGTGGAATTTCTGTCAAACGCAAGACACGAGATTTGCTGTTAAAGAATTGAATGTACAGAACGCAAACAAACACTTTCCTACAAGTGAATCGCGTAACCATGCAACTCATTTCTAAAAACTGAATAGAATGCAGTTTTCACTCAAATGAAAGACGTATGCTTTCCTTCTTGAGAAGTGTTTTCAAAGACGTTCACAGAGTGATTCTGCAAAGCCTTTTTACTGACGTTGGCTTTTAAAGGTGTTTTCAGTGGAATTTCTGTCAAATGCAAGACACGAGATATGCTGTTAAAGAATTGATTATACAGAATGCAAACAAACACTTCCCTACAAGTGAATCGCCTAACCATGCAACTCAGTTCTAAAAACTGAATAGAATGCAGTTTTCACTCACATGAAAGACGTATGCTTTCCTTCTTGAGAAGTGTTTTCAAAGACATTCACAGAGTAATTCTACAAAGCCTTTTTACTGACGTTGGTCTTTAAACGTGTTTTTAGTGGAATTTCTGTCAAACGCAAGACACGAGGTTTGCTGCTAAGGAATTGAGTATACAGAACGCAAATAAACACTTCCCTACAAGTGAATCGCCTAAACATTCAACTCACTTCTAAAAACTGCATAGAACGCAGTTTTCACTCAGAGGAAAGACGTATGCTTTCCTTCTAGAGAAGTGTTTTCAAAGACGTTCACAGAGTGATTCTGCAAAGCCTTTTTACTGACGTTGGCTTTTAAAGGTGTTTTCAGTGGAATTTCTGTCAAACGCAAGACACGAGATTTGCTGTTAAAGAATTGAATGTACAGAACGCAAACAAACACTTTCCTACAAGTGAATCGCGTAACCATGCAACTCATTTCTAAAAACTGAATAGAATGCAGTTTTCACTCAAATGAAAGACGTATGCTTTCCTTCTTGAGAAGTGTTTTCAAAGACGTTCACAGAGTGATTCTGCAAAGCCTTTTTATTGACGTTGGTTTTAAACGTGTTTTCAGTGGAATTTCTGTCAAACGCAAGACACGAGATTTGCTGTTAAAGAATTGAATATACAGAACGCAAACAAACACTTCCCTACAAGTGAATCGCCTAACCATGCAACTCAGTTCTAAAAACTGAATAGAACGCAGTTTTCACTCAGATGAAAGACGTATGCTTTCCTTCTTGAGAAGTGGTTTCAAAGACGTTCACAGAGTGATTCTGCAAAGCCTTTTTACTGACGTTGGCTTTTAAAGGTGTTTTCAGTGGAATTTCTGTCAAATGCAAGACACGAGATATGCTGTTAAAGAATTGATTATACAGAATGCAAACAAACACTTCCCTACAAGTGAATCGCCTAACCATGCAACTCAGTTCTAAAAACTGCATAGAACGCAGTTTTCACTCACATGAAAGACGTATGCTTTCCTTCTTGAGAAGTGTTTTCAAAGACATTCACAGAGTAATTCTACAAAGCCTTTTTACTGACGTTGGTCTTTAAACGTGTTTTTAGTGGAATTTCTGTCAAACGCAAGACACGAGGTTTGCTGCTAAGGAATTGAGTATACAGAATGCAAATAAACACTTCCCTACAAGTGAATCGCCTAAACATTCAACTCACTTCTAAAAACTGCATAGAACGCAGTTTTCACTCAGAGGAAAGACGTATGCTTTCCTTCTAGAGAAGTGTTTTCAAAGACGTTCACAGAGTGTTTCTGCAAAGCCTTTTTACTGACGTTGGCTTTTAAAGGTGTTTTCAGTGGAATTTCTGTCAAACGCAAGACACGAGATTTGCTGTTAAAGAATTGAACATACAGAATGCATACAAACACTTCCTTACAAGTGAATCGCCTATCCATGCAACTCAGTTCTAAAAACTGAATAGAATGCAGTTTTCACTCACATGAAAGACTTATGCTTTCCTTCTTGAGAAGTGTTTTGAAAGACATTCACAGAGTGATTCTACAAAGCCTTTTTACTGACGTTGGCTTTTATACATGTTTTCAGTGGAATTTCTGTCAAACGCAAGACACGAGATTTGCTGTTAAAGAATTGAACATACAGAATGCAAACAAACACTTTCCTACAAGTGAATCGCCTAACCGTGCAACTCAGTTCTAAAACCTGAATAGAAGGCAGTTTTCACTCACATGAAAGACATATGCATTCTGTCTTGAGAAGTGTTTTGAAAGACGTTCACAGAGTGATTCTGCAAAGCCTTTTTACTGACGTTGGTTTTAAATGTGTTTTCAGTGGAATTTCAGTCAAACGCAAGACACGAGATTTGCTGTTATAGAATTGAATGTACAGAACGCAAACAAACACTTCCCTACAAGTGAATCGCCTAACCGTGCAACTCAGTTCTAAAAACTGAATAGAATGCAGTTTTCACGCAGATGAAAGATGTATGCTTTCCTTCTAGAGAAGTGTTTTCAAAGACATTCACAGAGTGATTCTACAAAGCCTTTTTACTGACGTTGGATTTAAAGGTGTTTTCAGTGGAATTTCTGTCAAACGCAAGACACGAGATTTGCTGTTAAAGAATTGAACATACAGAATGCATACAAACACTTCCTTACAAGTGAATCGCCTATCCATGAAACTCAGTTCTAAAAACTGAATAGAATGCAGTTTTCACTCACATGAAAGACTTATGCTTTCCTTCTTGAGAAGTGTTTTGAAAGACATTCACAGAGTGATTCTACAAAGCCTTTTTACTGACGTTGGCTTTTATACATGTTTTCAGTGGAATTTCTGTCAAACGCAAGACACGAGATTTGCTGTTAAAGAATTGAATATACAGAATGCAAACAAACACTTCCCTACAAGTGAATCGCCTAACCGTGCAACTCAGTTCTAAAACCTGAATAGAAGGCAGTTTTCACTCACATGAAAGACGTATGCATTCCGTCTTGAGAAGTGTTTTGAAAGACGTTCACAGAGTGATTCTGCAAAGCCTTTTTACTGACATTGGTTTTAAATGTGTTTTCAGTGGAATTTCTGTCAAACGCAAGACACGAGATTTGCTGTCAACGAATTGAATGTACAGAACGCAAACAAACACTTCCCTACAAGAAATCGCCTAACCGTGCAACTCATTTCTAAAAACTGAATAGAATGCAGTTTTCACACACATGAAAGACGTTTGCTTTCCTTCTTGAGAAGTGTTTTCAAAGACGTTCACAGAGTGATTCTGCAAAGCCTTTTTATTGACGTTGGTTTTAAATGTGTTTTCAGTGGAATTTCTGTCAAACGCAAGACACAAGATTTGCTGTTAAAGAATTGAACATACAGAATGCAAACAAACAATTCCCTACAAGTGAATCGCCTAACCATGCAACTCAGTTCTAAAAACTGAATAGAATGCAGTTTTCACTCACATGAAAGACGTATGCTTTCCTTCTTGAGAAGTGTTTTCAAAGACATTCACAGAGTAATTCTACAAAGCCTTTTTACTGCTGTTGGCTTTTAAACGTGTTTTCAGTGGAATTTCTGTCAAACGCAAGACACGAGGTTTGCTGCTAAGGAATTGAGTATACAGAACGCAAATAAACACTTCCCTACAAGTGAATCGCCTAAACATTCAACTCACTTCTAAAAACTGCATAGAACGCAGTTTTCACTCAGAGGAAAGACGTATGCTTTCCTTCTAGAGAAGTGTTTTCAAAGACGTTCACAGAGTGATTCTGCAAAGCCTTTTTACTGACGTTAGTTTTAAACGTGTTTTCAGTGGAATTTCTGTCAAACCCAAGACACGAGATTTGCTGTTAAAGAATTGAACATACAGAATGCAAAAAAAACACTTCCCTACAAGTGAATCGCCTAGTAATGCAACTCAGTTCTAAAAACTGAATAGAATGCAGTTTTCACTCACATGAAAGACGTATGCTTTCCTTCTTGAGAAGTGTTTTCAAAGACGTTCACAGAGTGATTCTGCAAAGCATTTTTACTGACGTTGGTTTTAATCGTGTTTTCAGTGGAATTTCTGTCAAATGCAAGACACGAGATTTGCTGTTAAAGAATTGATTATACAGAATGCAAACAAACACTTCCCTACAAGTGAATCGCCTAACCATGCAACTCAGTTCGAAAAAATGAATAGAATGCAGTTTTCACTCACATGAAAGACGTATGCTTTCCTTCTTGAGAAGTGTTTTCAAAGACATTCACAGAGTAATTCTACAAAGCCTTTTTACTGACGTTGGTCTTTAAACGTGTTTTTAGTGGAATTTCTGTCAAACGCAAGACACGAGGTTTGCTGCTAAGGAATTGAGTATACAGAACGCAAATAAAAACTTCCCTACAAGTGAATCGCCTAAACATTCAACTCACTTCTAAAAACTGCATTGAACGCAGTTTTCACTCAGAGGAAAGACGTATGCTTTCCTTCTAGAGAAGTGTTTTCAAAGACGTTCACAGAGTGATTCTGCAAAGCCTTTTTACTGACGTTGGTTTTAAACGTGTTTTCAGTGGAATTTCTGTCAAACGCAAGACACGAGATTTGCTGTTAAAGAATTGAATATACAGAATGCAAACAAACACTTCCCTACAAGTGAATCGCCTAACCGTGCAACTCAGTTCTAAAAACTGAATAGAATGCAGTTTTCACTCACATGAAAGACATATGCTTTCCTTCTTGAGAAGTGTTTTGAAAGACGTTCACAGAGTGATTCTGCAAAGCTTTTTTACTGACGTTGGTTTTAAACGTGTTTTCAGTGGAATTTCTGTCAAACGCAAGACACGAGATTTGCTGTTAAAGAATTGAATGTACAGAACGCAAACAAACACTTACCTACAAGTGAATCCCCTAACCATGCAACTCAGTTCTAAAAACTGAATAGAATGCAGTTTTCACGCAGAAAAAAGACGTATGCTTTCCTTCTAGAGAAGTGTTTTCAAAGACATTCACAGAGTGATTCTACAAAGCCTTTTTACTGACGTTGGCTTTTAAACGTGTTTTCAGTGGAATTTCTGTCAAACGCAAGACACAAGATTTGCTGTTAAAGAATTGAACATACAGAATGCATACAAACACTTCCCTACAAGTGAATCGCCTAACCATGCAACTCAGTTCTAAAAACTGAATAGAATGCAGTTTTCATGCAGATGAAAGACGTATGCTTTCCTTCTAGAGAAGTGTTTTGAAAGACATTCACAGAGTGATTCTGCAAAGCCTTTTTACTGACATTGGTTTTAAACGTGTTTTCAGTGGAATTTCTGTCAAACCCAAGACACGAGATTTGCTGTTAAAGAATTGAATGTACAGAACGCAAACAAACACTTCCCTACAAGTGAATCGCGTAACCGTGCAACTCAGTTCTAAAAACTGAATAGAATGCAGTTTTCACTCAAATGAAAGACGTATGCTTTCCTTCTTGAGAAGTGTTTCAAAGACGTTCACAGAGTGATTCTGCAAAGCCTTTTTATTGACGTTGGTTTTAAACGTGTTTTCAGTGGAATTTCTGTCAAACGCAAGACACGAGATTTGCTGTTAAAGAATTGAATATACAGAATGCAAACAAACACTTCCCTACAAGTGAATCGCCTAACCATGCAACTCAGTTCTAAAAACTGAATAGAACGCAGTTTTCACTCAGATGAAAGACGTATGCTTTCCTTCTTGAGAAGTGGTTTCAAAGACGTTCACAGAGTGATTCTGCAAAGCCTTTTTACTGACGTTGGCTTTTAAAGGTGTTTTCAGTGGAATTTCTGTCAAATGCAAGACACGAGATATGCTGTTAAAGAATTGATTATACAGAATGCAAACAAACACTTCCCTACAAGTGAATCGCCTAACCATGCAACTCAGTTCTAAAAACTGAATAGAATGCAGTTTTCACTCACATGAAAGACGTATGCTTTCCTTCTTGAGAAGTGTTTTCAAAGACATTCACAGAGTAATTCTACAAAGCCTTTTTACTGACGTTGGTCTTTAAACGTGTTTTTAGTGGAATTTCTGTCAAACGCAAGACACGAGGTTTGCTGCTAAGGAATTGAGTATACAGAATGCAAATAAACACTTCCCTACAAGTGAATCGCCTAAACATTCAACTCACTTCTAAAAACTGCATAGAACGCAGTTTTCACTCAGAGGAAAGACGTATGCTTTCCTTCTAGAGAAGTGTTTTCAAAGACGTTCACAGAGTGATTCTGCAAAGCCTTTTTACTGACGTTGGCTTTTAAAGGTGTTTTCAGTGGAATTTCTGTCAAACGCAAGACACGAGATTTGCTGTTAAAGAATTGAACATACAGAATGCATACAAACACTTCCTTACAAGTGAATCGCCTATCCATGCAACTCAGTTCTAAAAACTGAATAGAATGCAGTTTTCACTCACATGAAAGACTTATGCTTTCCTTCTTGAGAAGTGTTTTGAAAGACATTCACAGAGTGATTCTACAAAGCCTTTTTACTGACGTTGGCTTTTATACATGTTTTCAGTGGAATTTCTGTCAAACGCAAGACACGAGATTTGCTGTTGTAGAATTGATTGTACAGAACGCAAACAAACACTTCCCTACAAGTGAATCGCCTAACCGTGCAACTCAGTTCTAAAACCTGAATAGAAGGCAGTTTTCACTCACATGAAAGACGTATGCATTCCGTCTTGAGAAGTGTTTTGAAAGACTTTCACAGAGTGATTCTGCAAAGCCTTTTTACTGACATTGGTTTTAAATGTGTTTTCAGTGGAATTTCTGTCAAACGCAAGACACGAGATTTGCTGTCAACGAATTGAATGTACAGAACGCAAACAAACACTTCCCTACAAGAAATCGCCTAACCGTGCAACTCATTTCTAAAAACTGAATAGAATGCAGTTTTCACACACATGAAAGACGTTTGCTTTCCTTCTAGAGAAGTGTTTTCAAAGACATTCACAGAGTGATTCTACAAAGCCTTTTTACTGACATTGGTTTTAAACGTGTTTTCAGTGGAATTTCTGTCAAACGCAAGACACGAGATTTGCTGTTAAACAATTGAATGTACAGAATGCATACAAACACTTCCCTACAAGTGAATCGCCTAACCATGCAACTCAGTTCTAAAAACTGAATAGAATGCAGTTTTCATGCAGATGAAAGACGTATGCTTTCCTTCTAGAGAAGTGTTTTGAAAGACATTCACAGAGTGATTCTGCAAAGCCTTTTTACTGACATTGGTTTTAAACGTGTTTTCAGTGGAATTTCTGTCAAACGCAAGACACGAGATTTGCTGTTAAAGAATTGAATGTACAGAACCCAAACAAACACTTCCCTACAAGTGAATCGCGTAACCGTGCAACACAGTTCTAAAAACTGAATAAAATGCAGTTTTCACTCAAATGAAAGACGTATGCTTTCCTTCTTGAGAAGTGTTTTCAAAGACGTTCACAGAGTGATTCTGCAAAGCCTTTTTATTGACGTTGGTTTTAAACGTGTTTTCAGTGGAATTTCTGTCAAACGCAAGACACGAGATTTGCTGTTAAAGAATTGAATATACAGAATGCAAACAAACACTTCCCTACAAGTGAATCGCCTAACCATGCAACTCAGTTCTAAAAACTGAATAGAACGCAGTTTTCACTCAGATGAAAGACGTATGCTTTCCTTCTTGAGAAGTGTTTTCAAAGACGTTCACAGAGTGATTCTGCAAAGCCTTTTTACTGACGTTGGCTTTTAAACGTGTTTCAGTGGAATTTCTGTCAAACGCATGACACGAGATTTGCTGTTAAAGAATTGATTATACAGAACGCAAGCAAACACTTCCCTACAAGTGAATCGCCTAACCGTGCAACTCAGTTCTAAAAACTGAATAGAATGCAGTTTTCACTCACATGAAAGACGTATGCTTTCCTTCTTGAGAAGTGTTTTCAAAGACGTTCACAGAGTGATTCTGCAAAGCCTTTTTATTGACGTTGGTTTTAAACGTGTTTTCAGTGGAATTTCTGTCGAACATAAGACACGAGATTTGCTGTTAAAGAATTGAATATACAGAACGCAAACAAACAATTCCCTACAAGTGAATCGCCAAACCATGCAACTCAGTTCTAAAAACTGAATAGAATGCAGTTTTCATGCAGATGAAAGACGTATGCTTCCCTAATAGAGAAGTGTTTTCAAAGACATTCACAGAGTGATTCTACAAAGCCTTTTTACTGACGTTGGCTTTTAAACGTGTTTTCAGTGGAATTTCTGTCAAACACAAGACACGATATTTGCTGTTAAAGAATTGAGTATACAGAACGCAAACAAACACTTCCCTACAAGTGAATCGACTAACCATGCAACTCAGTTCTAAAAACTGAATAGAACGCAGTTTTCACTCAGATGAAATACGTATGCTTTAGTTCTTCAGAAGTGTTTTCAAAGACTTTCACAGGGTGATTCTACAAAGCCTTTTTACTGACGTTGGCTTTTAAACGTGTTTTCAGTGGAATTTCTGTCAAACGCAAGACACGAGATTTGCTGTTAAAGAATTGAATGTACAGAACGTAAAAAAACACTTCCCTACAAGTGAATCGCCTAACCGTGCAACTCAGTTCTAAAAACTGAATAGAATGCAGTTTTCACTCAGATGAAAGATGTATGCTTTCCTTCTTGAGAAGTGTTTTCAAAGACGTTCACAGAGTGATTCTACAAAGCCTTTTACTGACGTTGGCTTTTAAACGTGATTTCACTGGAATTTCTGTCAAACGCAAGACACGAGATTTGCTGTTAAAGAATTGAGTATACAGAATGCAAACAAACACTTCCCTACAAGTGAATCGCCTAACCGTGCAACTCAGTTCTAAAAACTGAATAGAATGCAGTTTTCACTCAGATGAAAGACATATGCTTTAGTTCTTGAGAAGTGTTTTGAAAGACTTTCACAGAGTGATTCTGTAAAGCCTTTTTAATGACGTTGGCTTTTAAAAGTGTTTTCAGTGGAATTTCTGTCAAACGCAAGACACGAGATTTGCTGTTAAAGAATTGAATGTACAGAACGCAAACACACACTTCCCTACAAGTGAATCGCCTAACCGTGCAACTCAGTTCTAAAAACTGAATAGAATGCAGTTTTCACGCAGATGAAAGACGTATGCTTTCCCTCTAGAGAAGTGTTTTCAAAGACGTTCACAGAGTGATTCTACAAAGCCTTTTTACTGACGTTGGCTTTTAAACGTGTTTTCAGTGGAATTTCTGTCAAACGCAAGACACGAGATTTGCTGTTAAAGAATTGAATGTACAGAACGCAAACAAACACTTACCTACAAGTGAATCGCCTAACCGTGCAACTCAGTTCTAAAAACTGAATAGAATGCAGTTTTCACGCAGATGAAAGACGTATGCTGTCCTTCTAGAGAAGTGTTTTCAAAGACGTTGACAGAGTGATTCTACAAAGCCTTTTTACTGACGTTGGCTTTTAAACGTGTTTTCAGTGGAATTTCTGTCAAACGCAAGACACGAGATTTGCTGTTAAAGAATTGAATGTACAGAACGCAAACAAACACTTCCCTACAAGTGAATCTCCTAACCATGCAACTCAGTTCTAAAAACTGAATAGAACGCAGTTTTCACTCAGATGAAAGACGTATGCTTTCCATCTTGAGAAGTGTTTTCAAAGACGTTCTCAGAGTGATTCTGCAAAGCCTTTTTACCGATGTTGGTTTTAAACGTGTTTTCAGTGGAATTTCTGTCAAACGCAAGACACGAGATTTGCTGTTAAAGAATTGAATGTACAGAACGCAAAAAAACACTTCCCCACAAGTGAATCGCCTAACCGTGCAACTCAGTTCTAAAACCTCAATAGAATGCAGTTTTCACGCACATGAAAGACGTATGCTTTCCTTCTTGAGAAGTGTTTTCAAAGACGTTCACAGAGTGATTCTACAAAGCCTTTTTACTGACGTTGGCTTTTAAACGTGATTTCACTGGAATTTCTGTCAAACGCAAGACACGAGATTTGCTGTTAAAGAATTGAGTATACAGAATGCAAACAAACACTTCCCTACAAGTGAATCGCCTAACCATGCAACTCAGTTCTAAAAACTGAATAGAATGCAGTTTTCACTCACATGAAAGACATTTGCTTTCCTTCTTGAGAAGTGTTTTGAAAGACGTTCAGAGAGTGATTCTGCAAAGCCTTTTTACTGACGTTGGTTTTAAATGTGTTTTCAGTGGAATTTCTGTCAAACGCAAGACACGAGATTTGCTGTCAAAGAATTGAATGTACAGAACGCAAACAAACACTTACCTACAAGTGAATCGCCTAACCGTGCAACTCAGTTCTAAAAACTGAATAGAATGTAGTTTTCACTCACATGAAAGACGTTTGCTTTCCTTCTTGAGAAGTGTTTTCAAAGCCGTTCACAGAGTGATTCTGCAAAGCCTTTTTATTGACGTTGGTTTTAAACGTGTTTTCAGTGGAATTTCTGTCAAACGCAAGACACGAGATTTGCTGTTAAAGAATTGAACATACAGAATGCAAACAAACAATTCCCTACAAGTGAATTGCCTAACCATGCAACTCAGTTCTAAAAACTGAATAGAATGCAGTTTTAACTCACATGAAAGACGTATGCTTTCCTTCTTGAGAAGTGTTTTCAAAGACATTCACAGAGTGATTCTACAAAGCCTTTTTACTGCCGTTGGCTTTTAAACGTGTTTTCAGTGGAATTTCTGTCAAACGCAAGACACGATATTTGCTGTTAAAGAATTGAGTATACAGAATGCAAACAAACACTTCCCTACAAGTGAATCGCCTTACCATGCAACTCAGTTCTAAAAACTGAATAGAATGCAGTTTTCACTCAAATGAAAGACGTATGCTTTCCTTCTTGAGAAGTGTTTTCAAAGACGTTCACAGAGTGATTCTGCAAAGCCTTTTTACTGACGTTGGTTTTAAACGTGTTTTCAGTGGAATTTCTGTCAAACGTAAGACACGAGATTTGCTGTTAAAGAATTGAATGTACAGAACGCAAACAAACACTTCCTTACAAGTGAATCGCCTAACTATGCAAAGCAGTTCTAAAAACTGAATAGAACACAGTTTTCACTCAGATGAAAGACATATGCTTTCCTTCTTGAGAAGTGTTTTCAAAGACATTCACAGAGTGATTCTACAAAGCCTTTTTACTGACGTTGGCTTTTAAATGTGTTTTCAGTGGAATTTTGTCAAACGCAAGACACGAGGTTTGCTGCTAAGGAATTGAGTATACAGAACGCAAATAAACACTTCCCTACAAGTGAATCGCCTAAATATTCAACTCACTTCTAAAAACTGCATAGAACGCAGTTTTCACTCAGAGGAAAGACGTATGCTTTCCTTCTAGAGAAGTGTTTTCAAAGACATTCACAGAGTGATTCTACAAAGCCTTTTTTACTGATGTTGGCTTTTAAACGTGTTTTCAGTGGAATTTCTGTCAAACGCAAGACACGAGATTTGCTGTTAAAGAATTGAATGTACAGAACGCAAAAAAACACTTACCTACAAGTGAATTGCCTAACCATGCATCTCAGTTCTAAAAACTGAATAGAATGCAGTTTTCACGCAGATGAAAGACGTATGCTTTCCCTCTAGAGAAGTGTTTTCAAAGACATTCACAGAGTGATTCTACAAAGCCTTTTTACTGACGTTGGCTTTTAAACGTGTTTTCAGTGGAATTTCTGTCAAACGCAAGACACGAGATTTGCTGTTAAAGAATTGAATGTACAGAACGCAAACAAACACTTACCTACAAGTGAATCGCCTAACCGTGCAATTCAGTTCTAAAAACTGAATAGAATGCAGTTTTCACGCAGATGAAAGACGTATGCTGTCCTTCTAGAGAAGTGTTTTCAAAGACGTTCACAGAGTGATTCTACAAAGCCTTTTTACTGACTTTGGCTTTTAAACGTGTTTTCAGTGGAATTTCTGTCAAACGCAAGACACGAGATTTGCTGTTAAAGAATTGAATGTACAGAAAGCAAACAAACACTTCCCTACAAGTGAATCTCCTAACCATGCAACTCAGTTCTAAAAACTGAATAGAATGCAGTTTTCACTCAGATGAAAGACGTATGCTTTCCATCTTGAGAAGTGTTTTCAAAGACGTTCTCAGAGTGATTCTGCAAAGCCTTTTTACCGATGTTGGTTTTAAACGTGTTTTCAGTGGAATTTCTGTCGAACGTAAGACACGAGATTTGCTGTTAAAGAATTGAATATACAGAACGCAAACAAACAATTCCCTACAAGTGAATCGCCTAACCATGCAACTCAGTTCTAAAAACTGAATAGAATGCAGTTTTCACTCAGATGAAAGACGTATGCTTCCCTAATAGAGAAGTGTTTTCAAAGACATTCACAGAGTGATTCTACAAAGCCTTTTTACTGACGTTGGCTTTTAAACGTGTTTTCAGTGGAATTTCTGTCAAACACAAGACACGATATTTGCTGTTAAAGAATTGAGTATACAGAACGCAAACAAACACTTCCCTACAAGTGAATCGACTAACCATGCAACTCAGTTCTAAAAACTGAATAGAACGCAGTTTTCACTCAGATGAAATACGTATGCTTTAGTTCTTGAGAAGTGTTTTCAAAGATTTTCACAGGGTGATTCTACAAAGCCTTTTTACTGACGTTGGCTTTTAAACGTGTTTTCAGTGGAATTTCTGTCAAACGCAAGACACGAGATTTGCTGTTAAAGAATTGAATGTACAGAACGCAAACAAACACTTCCTTACAAGTGAATCGCCTAACTATGCAAAGCAGTTCTAAATACTGAATAGAACACAGTTTTCACTCAGATGAAAGACATATGCTTTCCTTCTTGAGAAGTGTTTTCAAAGACATACACAGAGTGATTCTACAAAGCGTTTTTACTGACGTTGGCTTTTAAACGTGTTTTCAGTGGAATTTTGTCAAACGCAAGACACGAGGTTTGCTGCTAAGGAATTGAGTATACAGAACGCAAATAAACACTTCCATACAAGTGAATCTCCTAACCATGCAACTCAGTTCTAAAAACTGAATAGAACGCAGTTTTCACTCAGATGAAAGACGTATGCTTTCCATCTTGAGAAGTGTTTTCAAAGACGTTCTCAGAGTGATTCTGCAAAGCCTTTTTACCGATGTTGGTTTTAAACGTGTTTTCAGTGGAATTTCTGTCAAACGCAAGACACGAGATTTGCTGTTAAAGAATTGAATGTACAGAACGCAAAAAAACACTTCCCCACAAGTGAATCGCCTAACCGTGCAACTCAGTTCTAAAAACTCAATAGAATGCAGTTTTCACGCACATGAAAGACGTATGCTTTCCTTCTTGAGAAGTGTTTTCAAAGACGTTCACAGAGTGATTCTACAAAGCCTTTTTACTGACGTTGGCTTTTAAACATGATTTCACTGGAATTTCTGTCAAACGCAAGACACGAGATTTGCTGTTAAAGAATTGAGTATACAGAATGCAAACAAACACTTCCCTACAAGTGAATCGCCTAACTATGCAAAGCAGTTCTAAAAACTGAATAGAACACAGTTTTCACTCAGATGAAAGACATATGCTTTCCTTCTTGAGAAGTGTTTTGAAAGACGTTCAGAGAGTGATTCTGCAAAGCCTTTTTACTGACGTTGGTTTTAAATGTGTTTTCAGTGGAATTTCTGTCAAACGCAAGACACGAGATTTGCTGTCAAAGAATTGAATGTACAGAACGCAAACAAACACTTACCTACAAGTGAATCGCCTAACCGTGCAACTCAGTTCTAAAAACTGAATAGAATGTAGTTTTCACTCACATGAAAGACGTTTGCTTTCCTTCTTTAGAAGTGTTTTCAAAGCCGTTCACAGAGTGATTCTGCAAAGCCTTTTTATTGACGTTGGTTTTAAACGTGTTTTCAGTGCAATTTCTGTCAAACGCAAGACACGAGATTTGCTGTTAAAGAATTGAACATACAGAATGCAAACAAACAATTCCCTACAAGTGAATTGCCTAACCATGCAACTCAGTTCTAAAAACTGAATAGAATGCAGTTTTCACTCACATGAAAGACGTATGCTTTCCTTCTTGAGAAGTGTTTTCAAAGACATTCACAGAGTGATTCTACAAAGCCTTTTTACTGCCGTTGGCTTTTAAACGTGTTTTCAGTGGAATTTCTGTCAAACGCAAGACACGATATTTGCTGTTAAAGAATTGAGTATACAGAATGCAAACAAACACTTCCCTACAAGTGAATCGCCTTACCATGCAACTCAGTTCTAAAAACTGAATAGAATGCAGTTTTCACTCACATGAAAGACGTATGCTTTCCTTCTTGAGAAGTGTTTTCAAAGACGTTCACAGAGTGATTCTGCAAAGCCTTTTTACTGACGTTGGTTTTAAACGTGTTTTCAGTGGAATTTCTGTCAAACGTAAGACACGAGATTTGCTGTTAAAGAATTGAATGTACAGAACGCAAACAAACACTTCCTTACAAGTGAATCGCCTAACTATGCAAAGCAGTTCTAAAAACTGAATAGAACACAGTTTTCACTCAGATGAAAGACATATGCTTTCCTTCTTGAGAAGTGTTTTCAAAGACATTCACAGAGTGATTCTACAAAGCCTTTTTACTGACGTTGGCTTTTAAATGTGTTTTCAGTGGAATTTTGTCAAACGCAAGACACGAGGTTTGCTGCTAAGGAATTGAGTATACAGAATAAATAAACACTTCCCTACAAGTGAATCGCCTAAACATTCAACTCACTTCTAAAAACTGCATAGAACGCAGTTTTCACTCAGAGGAAAGACGTATGCTTTCCTTCTAGAGAAGTGTTTTCAAAGACATTCACAGAGTGATTCTACAAAGCCTTTTTTACTGATGTTGGCTTTTAAACGTGTTTTCAGTGGAATTTCTGTCAAACGCAAGACACGAGATTTGCTGTTAAAGAATTGAATGTACAGAACGCAAAAAAACACTTACCTACAAGTGAATTGCCTAACCATGCATCTCAGTTCTAAAAACTGAATAGAATGCAGTTTTCACGCAGATGAAAGACGTATGCTTTCCCTCTAGAGAAGTGTTTTCAAAGACATTCACAGAGTGATTCTACAAAGCCTTTTTACTGACGTTGGCTTTTAAACGTGTTTTCAGTGGAATTTCTGTCAAACGCAAGACAGGAGATTTGCTGTTAAAGAATTGAATGTACAGAACGCAAACAAACACTTACCTACAAGTGAATCGCCTAAAAGTGCAATTCAGTTCTAAAAACTCAATAGAATGCAGTTTTCACTCAGATGAAAGACGTATGCTTTCCATCTTGAGAAGTGTTTTCAAAGACGTTCTCAGAGTGATTCTGCAAAGCCTTTTTACCGATGTTGGTTTTAAACGTGTTTTCAGTGGAATTTCTGTCAAACGCAAGACACGAGATTTGCTGTTAAAGAATTGAATGTACAGAACGCAAAAAAACACTTCCCCACAAGTGAATCGCCTAACCGTGCAACTCAGTTCTAAAAACTCAATAGAATGCAGTTTTCACGCACATGAAAGACGTATGCTTTCCTTCTTGAGAAGTGTTTTCAAAGACGTTCACAGAGTGATTCTACAAAGCCTTTTTACTGACGTTGGCTTTTAAACGTGATTTCACTGGAATTTCTGTCAAACGCAAGACACGAGATTTGCTGTTAAAGAATTGAGTATACAGAATGCAAACAAACACTTCCCTACAAGTGAATCGCCTAACCATGCAACTCAGTTCTAAAAACTGAATAGAATGCAGTTTTCACTCACATGAAAGACATTTGCTTTCCTTCTTGAGAAGTGTTTTGAAAGACGTTCACAGAGTGATTCTGCAAAGCCTTTTTACTGACGTTGGTTTTAAATGTGTTTTCAGTGGAATTTCTGTCAAACGCAAGACACGAGATTTGCTGTTAAAGAATTGAACATACAGAATGCAAACAAACAATTCCCTACAAGTGAATTGCCTAACCATGCAACTCAGTTCTAAAAACTGAATAGAATGCAGTTTTCACTCACATGAAAGACGTATGCTTTCCTTCTTGAGAAGTGTTTTCAAAGACATTCACAGAGTGATTCTACAAAGCCTTTTTACTGCCGTTGGCTTTTAAACGTGTTTTCAGTGGAATTTCTGTCAAACGCAAGACACGATATTTGCTGTTAAAGAATTGAGTATACAGAATGCAAACAAACACTTCCCTACAAGTGAATCGCCTTACCATGCAACTCAGTTCTAAAAACCGAATAGAATGCAGTTTTCACTCACATGAAAGACGTATGCTTTCCTTCTTGAGAAGTGTTTTCAAAGACATTCACAGAGTGATTCAACAAAGCCTTTTTACTGACGTTGGCTTTTAAACGTGTTTTCAGTGGAATTTTGTCAAACGCAAGACACGAGGTTTGCTGCTAAGGAATTGAGTATACAGAACGCAAATAAACACTTCCCTACAAGTGAATCACCTAAACATTCAACTCACTTCTAAAAACTGCATAGAACGCAGTTTTCACTCAGAGGAAAGACGTATGCTTTCCTTCTAGAGAAGTGTTTTCAAAGACATTCACAGAGTGATTCTACAAAGCCTTTTTTACTGATGTTGGCTTTTAAACGTGTTTTCAGTGGAATTTCTGTCAAACGCAAGACACGAGATTTGCTGTTAAAGAATTGAATGTACAGAACGCAAAAAAACACTTACCTACAAGTGAATTGCCTAACCATGCATCTCAGTTCTAAAAACTGAATAGAATGCAGTTTTCACGCAGATGAAAGACGTATGCTTTCCCTCTAGAGAAGTGTTTTCAAAGACATTCACAGAGTGATTCTACAAAGCCTTTTTACTGACGTTGGCTTTTAAACGTGTTTTCAGTGGAATTTCTGTCAAACGCAAGACACGAGATTTGCTGTTAAAGAATTGAATGTACAGAACGCAAACAAACACTTACCTACAAGTGAATCGCCTAACCGTGCAACTCAGTTCTAAAAACTGAATAGAATGCAGTTTTCACTCACATGAAAGACGTATGCTTTCCTTCTTGAGTAGTGTTTTCAAAGACGTTCACAGAGTGATTCTGCAAAGCCTTTTTTTTCACGTTGGTTTTAAACGTGTTTTCAGTGGAATTTCTGTCAAACGCAAGACACGAGATTTGCTGTTAAAGAATTGAATATACAGAACGCAAACAAACAATTCCCTACAAGTGAATCGCCTAACCATGCAACTCAGTTCTAAAAACTGAATAGAATGCAGTTTTCACTCAGATGAAAGACGTATGCTTCCCTAATAGAGAAGTGTTTTCAAAGACATTCACAGAGTGATTCTACAAAGCCTTTTTACTGACGTTGGCTTTTAAACGTGTTTTCAGTGGAATTTCTGTCAAACACAAGACACGATATTTGCTGTTAAAGAATTGAGTATACAGAACGCAAACAAACACTTCCCTACAAGTGAATCGACTAACCATGCAACTCAGTTCTAAAAACTGAATAGAACGCAGTTTTCACTCAGATGAAATACGTATGCTTTAGTTCTTGAGAAGTGTTTTCAAAGATTTTCACAGGGTGATTCTACAAAGCCTTTTTACTGACGTTGGCTTTTAAACGTGTTTTCAGTGGAATTTCTGTCAAACGCAAGACACGAGATTTGCTGTTAAAGAATTGAATGTACAGAACGCAAACAAACACTTCCTTACAAGTGAATCGCCTAACTATGCAAAGCAGTTCTAAATACTGAATAGAACACAGTTTTCACTCAGATGAAAGACATATGCTTTCCTTCTTGAGAAGTGTTTTCAAAGACATACACAGAGTGATTCTACAAAGCGTTTTTACTGACGTTGGCTTTTAAACGTGTTTTCAGTGGAATTTTGTCAAACGCAAGACACGAGGTTTGCTGCTAAGGAATTGAGTATACAGAACGCAAATAAACACTTCCATACAAGTGAATCTCCTAACCATGCAACTCAGTTCTAAAAACTGAATAGAACGCAGTTTTCACTCAGATGAAAGACGTATGCTTTCCATCTTGAGAAGTGTTTTCAAAGACGTTCTCAGAGTGATTCTGCAAAGCCTTTTTACCGATGTTGGTTTTAAACGTGTTTTCAGTGGAATTTCTGTCAAACGCAAGACACGAGATTTGCTGTTAAAGAATTGAATGTACAGAACGCAAAAAAACACTTCCCCACAAGTGAATCGCCTAACCGTGCAACTCAGTTCTAAAAACTCAATAGAATGCAGTTTTCACGCACATGAAAGACGTATGCTTTCCTTCTTGAGAAGTGTTTTCAAAGACGTTCACAGAGTGATTCTACAAAGCCTTTTTACTGACGTTGGCTTTTAAACATGATTTCACTGGAATTTCTGTCAAACGCAAGACACGAGATTTGCTGTTAAAGAATTGAGTATACAGAATGCAAACAAACACTTCCCTACAAGTGAATCGCCTAACTATGCAAAGCAGTTCTAAAAACTGAATAGAACACAGTTTTCACTCAGATGAAAGACATATGCTTTCCTTCTTGAGAAGTGTTTTGAAAGACGTTCAGAGAGTGATTCTGCAAAGCCTTTTTACTGACGTTGGTTTTAAATGTGTTTTCAGTGGAATTTCTGTCAAACGCAAGACACGAGATTTGCTGTCAAAGAATTGAATGTACAGAACGCAAACAAACACTTACCTACAAGTGAATCGCCTAACCGTGCAACTCAGTTCTAAAAACTGAATAGAATGTAGTTTTCACTCACATGAAAGACGTTTGCTTTCCTTCTTTAGAAGTGTTTTCAAAGCCGTTCACAGAGTGATTCTGCAAAGCCTTTTTATTGACGTTGGTTTTAAACGTGTTTTCAGTGCAATTTCTGTCAAACGCAAGACACGAGATTTGCTGTTAAAGAATTGAACATACAGAATGCAAACAAACAATTCCCTACAAGTGAATTGCCTAACCATGCAACTCAGTTCTAAAAACTGAATAGAATGCAGTTTTCACTCACATGAAAGACGTATGCTTTCCTTCTTGAGAAGTGTTTTCAAAGACATTCACAGAGTGATTCTACAAAGCCTTTTTACTGCCGTTGGCTTTTAAACGTGTTTTCAGTGGAATTTCTGTCAAACGCAAGACACGATATTTGCTGTTAAAGAATTGAGTATACAGAATGCAAACAAACACTTCCCTACAAGTGAATCGCCTTACCATGCAACTCAGTTCTAAAAACTGAATAGAATGCAGTTTTCACTCACATGAAAGACGTATGCTTTCCTTCTTGAGAAGTGTTTTCAAAGACGTTCACAGAGTGATTCTGCAAAGCCTTTTTACTGACGTTGGTTTTAAACGTGTTTTCAGTGGAATTTCTGTCAAACGTAAGACACGAGATTTGCTGTTAAAGAATTGAATGTACAGAACGCAAACAAACACTTCCTTACAAGTGAATCGCCTAACTATGCAAAGCAGTTCTAAAAACTGAATAGAACACAGTTTTCACTCAGATGAAAGACATATGCTTTCCTTCTTGAGAAGTGTTTTCAAAGACATTCACAGAGTGATTCTACAAAGCCTTTTTACTGACGTTGGCTTTTAAATGTGTTTTCAGTGGAATTTTGTCAAACGCAAGACACGAGGTTTGCTGCTAAGGAATTGAGTATACAGAATAAATAAACACTTCCCTACAAGTGAATCGCCTAAACATTCAACTCACTTCTAAAAACTGCATAGAACGCAGTTTTCACTCAGAGGAAAGACGTATGCTTTCCTTCTAGAGAAGTGTTTTCAAAGACATTCACAGAGTGATTCTACAAAGCCTTTTTTACTGATGTTGGCTTTTAAACGTGTTTTCAGTGGAATTTCTGTCAAACGCAAGACACGAGATTTGCTGTTAAAGAATTGAATGTACAGAACGCAAAAAAACACTTACCTACAAGTGAATTGCCTAACCATGCATCTCAGTTCTAAAAACTGAATAGAATGCAGTTTTCACGCAGATGAAAGACGTATGCTTTCCCTCTAGAGAAGTGTTTTCAAAGACATTCACAGAGTGATTCTACAAAGCCTTTTTACTGACGTTGGCTTTTAAACGTGTTTTCAGTGGAATTTCTGTCAAACGCAAGACAGGAGATTTGCTGTTAAAGAATTGAATGTACAGAACGCAAACAAACACTTACCTACAAGTGAATCGCCTAAAAGTGCAATTCAGTTCTAAAAACTCAATAGAATGCAGTTTTCACTCAGATGAAAGACGTATGCTTTCCATCTTGAGAAGTGTTTTCAAAGACGTTCTCAGAGTGATTCTGCAAAGCCTTTTTACCGATGTTGGTTTTAAACGTGTTTTCAGTGGAATTTCTGTCAAACGCAAGACACGAGATTTGCTGTTAAAGAATTGAATGTACAGAACGCAAAAAAACACTTCCCCACAAGTGAATCGCCTAACCGTGCAACTCAGTTCTAAAAACTCAATAGAATGCAGTTTTCACGCACATGAAAGACGTATGCTTTCCTTCTTGAGAAGTGTTTTCAAAGACGTTCACAGAGTGATTCTACAAAGCCTTTTTACTGACGTTGGCTTTTAAACGTGATTTCACTGGAATTTCTGTCAAACGCAAGACACGAGATTTGCTGTTAAAGAATTGAGTATACAGAATGCAAACAAACACTTCCCTACAAGTGAATCGCCTAACCATGCAACTCAGTTCTAAAAACTGAATAGAATGCAGTTTTCACTCACATGAAAGACATTTGCTTTCCTTCTTGAGAAGTGTTTTGAAAGACGTTCACAGAGTGATTCTGCAAAGCCTTTTTACTGACGTTGGTTTTAAATGTGTTTTCAGTGGAATTTCTGTCAAACGCAAGACACGAGATTTGCTGTTAAAGAATTGAACATACAGAATGCAAACAAACAATTCCCTACAAGTGAATTGCCTAACCATGCAACTCAGTTCTAAAAACTGAATAGAATGCAGTTTTCACTCACATGAAAGACGTATGCTTTCCTTCTTGAGAAGTGTTTTCAAAGACATTCACAGAGTGATTCTACAAAGCCTTTTTACTGCCGTTGGCTTTTAAACGTGTTTTCAGTGGAATTTCTGTCAAACGCAAGACACGATATTTGCTGTTAAAGAATTGAGTATACAGAATGCAAACAAACACTTCCCTACAAGTGAATCGCCTTACCATGCAACTCAGTTCTAAAAACCGAATAGAATGCAGTTTTCACTCACATGAAAGACGTATGCTTTCCTTCTTGAGAAGTGTTTTCAAAGACATTCACAGAGTGATTCAACAAAGCCTTTTTACTGACGTTGGCTTTTAAACGTGTTTTCAGTGGAATTTTGTCAAACGCAAGACACGAGGTTTGCTGCTAAGGAATTGAGTATACAGAACGCAAATAAACACTTCCCTACAAGTGAATCACCTAAACATTCAACTCACTTCTAAAAACTGCATAGAACGCAGTTTTCACTCAGAGGAAAGACGTATGCTTTCCTTCTAGAGAAGTGTTTTCAAAGACATTCACAGAGTGATTCTACAAAGCCTTTTTTACTGATGTTGGCTTTTAAACGTGTTTTCAGTGGAATTTCTGTCAAACGCAAGACACGAGATTTGCTGTTAAAGAATTGAATGTACAGAACGCAAAAAAAACACTTACCTACAAGTGAATTGCCTAACCATGCATCTCAGTTCTAAAAACTGAATAGAATGCAGTTTTCACGCAGATGAAAGACGTATGCTTTCCCTCTAGAGAAGTGTTTTCAAAGACATTCACAGAGTGATTCTACAAAGCCTTTTTACTGACGTTGGCTTTTAAACGTGTTTTCAGTGGAATTTCTGTCAAACGCAAGACACGAGATTTGCTGTTAAAGAATTGAATGTACAGAACGCAAACAAACACTTACCTACAAGTGAATCGCCTAACCGTGCAACTCAGTTCTAAAAACTGAATAGAATGCAGTTTTCACTCACATGAAAGACGTATGCTTTCCTTCTTGAGTAGTGTTTTCAAAGACGTTCACAGAGTGATTCTGCAAAGCCTTTTTTTTCACGTTGGTTTTAAACGTGTTTTCAGTGGAATTTCTGTCAAACGCAAGACACGAGATTTGCTGTTAAAGAATTGAATGTACATAACGCAAACAAACACTTCCTTACAAGTGAATCGCCTAACGATGCAAAGCAGTTCTAAAAACTGAATAGAACGCAGTTTTCACTCAGATGAAAGACGTATGCTTTCCTTCTTGAGAAGTGTTTTCAAAGACATTCACAGAGTGATTCTACAAAGCCTTTTTACTGACGTTGGCTTTTAAACGTGTTTTCAGTGGAATTTCTGTCAAACGCAAGACACGAGGTTTGCTGCTAAGGAATTGAGTATACAGAACGCAAATAAACACTTCCCTACAAGTGAATAGCCTAAACATTCAACTCACTTCTAAAAACTGCATAGAACGCAGTTTTCACTCAGAGGAAAGGCGTATGCTTTCCTTCTAGAGAAGTGTTTTCAAAGACGTTCACAGCGTGATTCTGCAAAGCCTTTTTACTGATGTTGGTTTTAAACGTGTTTTCAGTGGAATTTCTGTCAAACCCAAGACACGAGATTTGCTGTTAAAGAATTGAACATACAGAATGCAAACAAACACTTCCCTACAAGTGAATCGCCTAACCATGCAACTCAGTTCTAAAAACTGAATAGAATGCAGTTTTCACGCAGATGAAAGACATATGCTTTCCTTCTAGAGAAGTGTTTTCAAAGACATTCACAGAGTGATTCTGCAAAGCCTTTTTACTGACATTGGTTTTAAACGTGTTTTCAGTGGATTTTCTGTCAAACGCAAGACACGAGATTTGCTGTTAAAGAATTGATTATACAGAACGCAAGCAAACACTTCCATACAAGTGAATCGCCTAACCGTGCAACTCAGTTCTAAAAACTGAATAGAATGCAGTTTTCACTCACATGAAAGACGTATGCTTTCCTTCTTGAGAAGTGTTTTCAAAGACGTTCACAGAGTGATTCTGCAAAGCCTTTTTATTGACGTTGGTTTTAAACGTGTTTTCAGTGGAATTTCTGTCGAACGTAAGACACGAGATTGGCTGTTAAAGAATTGAATATACAGAACGCAAACAAACAATTCCCTACAAGTGAATCGCCTAACCATGCAACTCAGTTCTAAAAACTGAATAGAACGCAGTTTTCACTCAGATGAAATACGTATGCTTTAGTTCTTGAGAAATGTTTTCAAAGATTTTCACAGGGTGATTCTACAAAGCCTTTTTACTGACGTTGGCTTTTAAACGTGTTTTCAGTGGAATTTCTGTCAAACGCAAGACACGAGATTTGCTCTTAAAGAATTGAATGTACAGAACGCAAACAAACACTTCCTTACAAGTGAATCGCCTAACTATGCAAAGCAGTTCTAAATACTGAATAGAACACAGTTTTCACTCAGATGAAAGACATATGCTTTCCTTCTTGAGAAGTGTTTTCAAAGACATTCACAGAGTGATTCTACAAAGCCTTTTTACTGACGTTGTCTTTTAAACGTGTTTTCAGTGGAATTTTGTCAAACGCAAGACACGAGGTTTGCTGCTAAGGAATTGAGTATACAGAACGCAAATAAACACTTCCCTACAAGTGAATCGCCTAAACATTCAACTCACTTCTAAAAACTGCATAGAACGCAGTTTTCACTCAGAGGAAAGACGTATGCTTTCCTTCTAGAGAAGTGTTTTCAAAGACATTCACAGAGTGATTCTACAAAGCCTTTTTTACTGATGTTGGCTTTTAAACGTGTTTTCAGTGGAATTTCTGTCAAACGCAAGACACGAGATTTGCTGTTAAAGAATTGAATGTACAGAACGCAAAAAAACACTTACCTACAAGTGAATTGCCTAACCATGCATCTCAGTTCTAAAAACTGAATAGAATGCAGTTTTCACGCAGATGAAAGACGTATGCTTTCCCTCTAGAGAAGTGTTTTCAAAGACGTTCACAGAGTGATTCTACAAAGCCTTTTTACTGACGTTGGCTTTTAAACGTGTTTTCAGTGGAATTTCTGTCAAACGCAAGACACGAGATTTGCTGTTAAAGAATTGAATGTACAGAACGCAAACAAACACTTCCCTACAAGTGAATCGCCTAACCGTGCAACTCAGTTCTAAAAACTGAATAGAATGCAGTTTTCACGCAGATGAAAGACGTATGCTGTCCTTCTAGAGAAGTGTTTTCAAAGACGTTGACAGAGTGATTCTACAAAGCCTTTTTACTGACGTTGGCTTTTAAACGTGTTTTCAGTGGAATTTCTGTCAAACGCAAGACACGAGATTTGCTGTTAAAGAATTGAATGTACAGAACGCAAACAAACACTTCCCTACAAGTGAATCTCCTAACCATGCAACTCAGTTCTAAAAAGTGAATAGAACGCAGTTTTCACTCAGATGAAAGACGTATGCTTTCCATCTTGAGAAGTGTTTTCAAAGACGTTCTCAGAGTGATTCTGCAAAGCCTTTTTACCGATGTTGGTTTTAAACGTGTTTTCAGTGGAATTTCTGTCAAATGCAAGACACGAGATTTGCTGTTAAGAATTGAATGTACAGAACGCAAAAAAACACTTCCCCACAAGTGAATCGCCTAACCGTGCAACTCAGTTCTAAAAACTCAATAGAATGCAGTTTTCACGCACATGAAAGACGTATGCTTTCCTTCTTGAGAAGTGTTTTCAAAGACGTTCACAGAGTGATTCTACAAAGCCTTTTACTGACGTTGGCTTTTAAACGTGATTTCACTGGAATTTCTGTCAAACGCAAGACACGAGATTTGCTGTTAAAGAATTGAGTATACAGAATGCAAACAAAAACTTCCCTACAAGTGAATCGCCTAACCATGCAACTCAGTTCTAAAAACTGAATAGAATGCAGTTTTCACTCACATGAAAGACATTTGCTTTCCTTCTTGAGAAGTGTTTTGAAAGACCTTCACAGAGTGATTCTGCAAAGCCTTTTTACTGACGTTGGTTTTAAATGTGTTTTCAGTGGAATTTCTGTCAAACGCAAGACACGAGATTTGCTGTCAAAGAATTGAATGTACAGAACGCAAACAAACACTTACCTACAAGTGAATCGCCTAACCGTGCAACTCAGTTCTAAAAACTGAATAGAATATAGTTTTCACTCACATGAAAGACGTTTGCTTTCCTTCTTGAGAAGTGTTTTCAAAGCCGTTCACAGAGTGATTCTGCAAAGCCTTTTATTGACGTTGGTTTTAAACGTGTTTTCAGTGGAATTTCTGTCAAACGCAAGACACGAGATTTGCTGTTAAAGAATTGAACATACAGAATGCAAACAAACAATTCCCTACAAGTGAATTGCCTAACCATGCAACTCAGTTCTAAAAACTGAATAGAATGCAGTTTTCACTCACATGAAAGACGTATGCTTTCTTTCTTGAGAAGTGTTTTCAAAGACATTCACAGAGTGATTCTACAAAGCCTTTTTACTGCCGTTGGCTTTTAAACGTGTTTTCAGTGGAATTTCTGTCAAACGCAAGACACGATATTTGCTGTTAAAGAATTGAGTATACAGAATGCAAACAAACACTTCCCTACAAGTGAATCGCCTTACCATGCAACTCAGTTCTAAAAACTGAATAGAATGCAGTTTTCACTCACATGAAAGACGTATGCTTTCCTTCTTGAGAAGTGTTTTCAAAGACGTTCACAGAGTGATTCTGCAAAGCCTTTTTTTTGACGTTGGTTTTAAACGTGTTTTCAGTGGAATTTCTGTCAAACGCAAGACACGAGGTTTGCTGCTAAGGAATTTAGTATACAGAACGCAAATAAACACTTCCCTACAAGTGAATCGCCTAAACATTCAACTCACTTCTAAAAACTGCATAGAACGCAGTTTTCACTCAGAGAAAGACGTATGCTTTCCTTCTAGAGAAGTGTTTTCAAAGACATTCACAGAGTGATTCTACAAAGCCTTTTTTACTGATGTTGGCTTTTAAACGTGTTTTCAGTGGAATTTCTGTCAAACGCAAGACACGAGATTTGCTGTTAAAGAATTGAATGTACAGAACGCAAACAAACACTTACCTACAAGTGAATCGCCTAACCGTGCAATTCAGTTCTAAAAACTGAATAGAATGCAGTTTTCACGCAGATGAAAGACGTATGCTGTCCTTCTAGAGAAGTGTTTTCAAAGACGTTTGCAGAGTGATTCTACAAAGCCTTTTTACTGACTTTGGCTTTTAAACGTGTTTTCAGTGGAATTTCTGTCAAACGCAAGACACGAGATTTGCTGTTAAAGAATTGAATGTACAGAACGCAAACAAACACTTCCTACAAGTGAATCTCCTAACCATGCAACTCAGTTCTAAAAACTGCATAGAATGCAGTTTTCACTCAATTGAAAGACGTATGCTTTCCATCTTGAGAAGTGTTTTCAAAGACGTTCTCAGAGTGATTCTGCAAAGCCTTTTTACCGATGTTGGTTTTAAACGTGTTTTCAGTGGAATTTCTGTCAAACGCAAGACACGAGATTTGCTGTTAAAGAATTGAGTATACAGAATGCAAACAAACACTTCCCTACAAGTGAATCGCCTAACCATGCAACTCAGTTCTAAAAACTGAATAGAATGCAGTTTTCACTCACATGAAAGACATTTGCTTTCCTTCTTGAGAAGTGTTTTGAAACACGTTCACAGAGTGATTCTGCAAAGCCTTTTTACTGACGTTGGTTTTAAATGTGTTTTCAGTGGAATTTCTGTCAAACGCAAGACACGAGATTTGCTGTCAAAGAATTGAATGTACAGAACGCAAACAAACACTTCCCTACAAGTGAATCGCCTAACCGTGCAACTCAGTTCTAAAAACTGAATAGAATGTAGTTTTCACTCACATGAAAGACGTTTGCTTTCCTTCATGAGAGGTGTTTTCAAAGCCGTTCACAGAGTGATTCTGCAAAGCCTTTTTATTGACGTTGGTTTTAAACGTGTTTTCAGTGGAATTTCTGTCAAACGCAAGACACGAGATTTGCTGTTAAAGAATTGAACATACAGAATGCAAACAAACAATTCCCTACAAGTGAATTGCCTCTAACCATGCAACTCAGTTCTAAAAACTGAATAGAATGCAGTTTTCACTCACATGAAAGACGTATGCTTTCCTTCTTGAGAAGTGTTTTCAAAGACATTCACAGAGTGATTCTACAAAGCCTTTTTACTGCCGTTGGCTTTTAAACGTGTTTTCAGTGGAATTTCTGTCAAACGCAAGACACGATATTTGCTGTTAAAGAATTGAGTATACAGAATGCAAACAAACACTTCCCTACAAGTGAATCGCCCTACCATGCAACTCAGTTCTAAAAACTGAATAGAATGCAGTTTTCACTCACATGAAAGACGTATGCTTTCCTTCTTGAGAAGTGTTTTCAAAGACATTCACAGAGTGATTCTACAAAGCCTTTTTACTGACGTTGGCTTTTAAACGTGTTTTCAGTGGAATTTTGTCAAACGCAAGACACGAGGTTTGCTGCTAAGGAATTGAGTATACAGAACGCAAATAAACACTTCCCTACAAGTGAATCACCTAAACATTCAACTCACTTCTAAAAACTGCATAGAACTCAGTTTTCACTCAGAGGAAAGACGTATGCTTTCCTTCTAGAGAAGTGTTTTCAAAGACATTCACAGAGTGATTCTACAAAGCCTTTTTTACTGATGTTGGCTTTTAAACGTGTTTTCAGTGGAATTTCTGTCAATCGCAAGACACGAGATTTGCTGTTAAAGAATTGAATGTACAGAACGCAAAAAAACACTTACCTACAAGTGAATTGCCTAACCATGCATCTCAGTTCTAAAAACTGAATAGAATGCAGTTTTCACGCAGATGAAAGACGTATGCTTTCCCTCTAGAGAAGTGTTTTCAAAGACATTCACAGAGTGATTCTACAAAGCCTTTTTACTGACGTTGGCTTTTAAACGTGTTTTCAGTGGAATTTCTGTCAAAACGCAAGACACGAGATTTGCTGTTAAAGAATTGAATGTACAGAACGCAAACAAACACTTACCTGCAAGTGAATCGCCTAACCGTGCAACTCAGTTCTAAAAACTGAATAGAATGCAGTTTTCACTCACATGAAAACGTATGCTTTCCTTCTTGAGTAGTGTTTTCAAAGACGTTCACAGAGTGATTCTGCAAAGCCTTTTTTTTCACGTTGGTTTTAAAAGTGTTTTCAGTGGAATTTCTGTCAAATGCAAGACACGAGATTTGCTGTTAAAGAATTGAATGTACATAACGCAAACAAACACTTCCTTACAAGTGAATCGCCTAACGATGCAAAGCAGTTCTAAAAACTGAATAGAACGCAGTTTTCACTCAGATGAAAGACGTATGCTTTCCTTCTTGAGAAGTGTTTTCAAAGACATTCACAGAGTGATTCTACAAAGCCTTTTTACTGACGTTGGCTTTTAAACGTGTTTTCAGTGGAATTTCTGTCAAACGCAAGACACGAGGTTTGCTGCTAAGGAATTGAGTATACAGAACGCAAATAAACACTTTCCTACAAGTGAATAGCCTAAACATTCAACTCACTTCTAAAAACTGCATAGAACGCAGTTTTCACTCAGAGGAAAGACGTATGCTTTCCTTCTAGAGAAGTGTTTTCAAAGACGTTCACAGCGTGATTCTGCAAAGCCTTTTTACTGATGTTGGTTTTAAACGTGTTTTCAGTGGAATTTCTGTCAAACCCAAGACACGAGATTTGCTGTTAAAGAATTGAACATACAGAATGCAAACAAACACTTCCCTACAAGTGAATCGCCTAACCATGCAACTCAGTTCTAAAAACTGAATAGAATGCAGTTTTCACGCAGATGAAAGACATATGCTTTCCTTCTAGAGAAGTGTTTTGAAAGACATTCACAGAGTGATTCTGCAAAGCCTTTTTACTGACATTGGTTTTAAACGTGTTTTCAGTGGAATTTCTGTCAAAAGCAAGACACGAGATTTGCTCTTAAAGAATTGAATGTACAGAATGCAAACAAACACTTCCCTATAAGTGAATCGCGTAACCGTGCAACTCAGTTCTAAAAACTGAATAGAATGCAGTTTTCACTCACATGAAAGACGTATGCTTTCCTTCTAGAGAAGTGTTTTCAAAGACATTCACAGAGTGATTTTACAAAGCCTTTTTACTGACATTGGCTTTTAAACGTGTTTTCAGTGGAATTTCTGTCAAACGCAAGACACGAGATTTGCTGTTAAAGAATTGAATGTACAGAACGTAAAAAAACACTTCCCTACAAGTGAATCGCCTAACCGTGCAACTCACTTCTAAAAACTGAATAGAATGCAGTTTTCACTCAGATGAAAGACATATGCTTTCCTTCTTGAGAAGTGTTTTCAAAGACGTTCACAGAGTGATTCTACAAAGCCTTTTTACTGACGTTGGCTTTTAAACGTGATTTCACAGGAATTTCTGTCAAATGCAAGACACGAGATTTGCTGTTAAAATATTGAGTATACAGAATGCAAACAAACACTTCCCTACAAGTGAATCGCCTAACCATGCAACTCAGATCTAAAAACGGAATAGAATGCAGTTTTCACTCACATGAAATACGTATGCTTTCCTTCTAGAGAAGTGTTTTCAAAGACATTCACAGAGTGATTCTACAAAGCCTTTTTACTGCCATTGGCTTTTAAACGTGTTTTCAGTGGAATTTAGGTCAAACGCAAGACACGATATTTGCTGTTAAAGAATTGAGTATACAGAATGCAAACAAACACTTCCCTACAAGTGAATCGCCTAACCGTGCAACTCAGTTCTAAAAACTGAATAGAATGCAGTTTTCACTCAGATGAAAGACGTATGCTTTAGTTCTTGAGAAGTGTTTTCAAAGACTTTCACAGAGTGATTCTGTAAAGCCTTTTTAATGATGTTGGCTTTTAAAAGTGTTTTCAGTGGAATTTCTGTCAAACGCAAGACACGAGATTTGCTGTTAAAGAATTGAATGTATAGAACGCAAACAAACACTTCCCTACAAGTGAATCGCCTAACCGTGCAACTCAGTTCTAAAAACTGAATAGAATGCAGTTTTCAATCACATGAAAGACGTATGCTTTCCTTCTAGGGAAGTGTTCTCAAAGACATTCACAGAGTGATTCTACAAATTCGTTTTACTGACGTTGGTCTTTAAACGTGTTTTTAGTGGAATTTCTGTCAAACGCAAGACACGAGATTTGCTGTTAAAGAATTGAACATACAGAATGCAAACAAACACTTCCCTACAAGTGAATCGCCTAACCATGCAACTCAGTTCTAAAAACTGAATAGAATGCAGTTTTCACTCACATGAAAGACATATGCTTTCCTTCTTGAGAAGTGTTTTCAAAGACGTTCACAGAGTGATTCTACAAAGCCTTTTTACTGTCGTTGGCTTTTAAACGTGTTTTCAGTGGAATTTCTGTCAAACGCAAGACACGCGATTTGCTGTTAAAGAATTGAATGTACAGAATGCAAACAAACACTTCCCTACAAGTGAATCGCCCTACCATGCAACTCAGTTCTAAAAACTGAATAGAATGCAGTTTTCACTCACATGAAAGACGTTTGCTTTCCTTCATGAGAGGTGTTTTCAAAGCCGTTCACAGAGTGATTCTGCAAAGCCTTTTTATTGACGTTGGTTTTAAACGTGTTTTCAGTGGAATTTCTGTCAAACGCAAGACACGAGATTTGCTGTTAAAGAATTGAACATACAGAATGCAAACAAACAATTCCCTACAAGTGAATTGCCTAACCATGCAACTCAGTTCTAAAAACTGAATAGAATGCAGTTTTCACTCACATGAAAGACGTATGCTTTCCTTCTTGAGAAGTGTTTTCAAAGACATTCACAGAGTGATTCTACAAAGCCTTTTTACTGCCGTTGGCTTTTAAACGTGTTTTCAGTGGAATTTCTGTCAAACGCAAGACACGATATTTGCTGTTAAAGAATTGAGTATACAGAATGCAAACAAACACTTCCCTACAAGTGAATCGCCCTACCATGCAACTCAGTTCTAAAAACTGAATAGAATGCAGTTTTCACTCACATGAAAGACGTATGCTTTCCTTCTTGAGAAGTGTTTTCAAAGACATTCACAGAGTGATTCTACAAAGCCTTTTTACTGACGTTGGCTTTTAAACGTGTTTTCAGTGGAATTTTGTCAAACGCAAGACACGAGGTTTGCTGCTAAGGAATTGAGTATACAGAACGCAAATAAACACTTCCCTACAAGTGAATCACCTAAACATTCAACTCACTTCTAAAAACTGCATAGAACTCAGTTTTCACTCAGAGGAAAGACGTATGCTTTCCTTCTAGAGAAGTGTTTTCAAAGACATTCACAGAGTGATTCTACAAAGCCTTTTTTACTGATGTTGGCTTTTAAACGTGTTTTCAGTGGAATTTCTGTCAATCGCAAGACACGAGATTTGCTGTTAAAGAATTGAATGTACAGAACGCAAAAAAACACTTACCTACAAGTGAATTGCCTAACCATGCATCTCAGTTCTAAAAACTGAATAGAATGCAGTTTTCACGCAGATGAAAGACGTATGCTTTCCCTCTAGAGAAGTGTTTTCAAAGACATTCACAGAGTGATTCTACAAAGCCTTTTTACTGACGTTGGCTTTTAAACGTGTTTTCAGTGGAATTTCTGTCAAACGCAAGACACGAGATTTGCTGTTAAAGAATTGAATGTACAGAACGCAAACAAACACTTACCTGCAAGTGAATCGCCTAACCGTGCAACTCAGTTCTAAAAACTGAATAGAATGCAGTTTTCACTCACATGAAAACGTATGCTTTCCTTCTTGAGTAGTGTTTTCAAAGACGTTCACAGAGTGATTCTGCAAAGCCTTTTTTTTCACGTTGGTTTTAAAAGTGTTTTCAGTGGAATTTCTGTCAAATGCAAGACACGAGATTTGCTGTTAAAGAATTGAATGTACATAACGCAAACAAACACTTCCTTACAAGTGAATCGCCTAACGATGCAAAGCAGTTCTAAAAACTGAATAGAACGCAGTTTTCACTCAGATGAAAGACGTATGCTTTCCTTCTTGAGAAGTGTTTTCAAAGACATTCACAGAGTGATTCTACAAAGCCTTTTTACTGACGTTGGCTTTTAAACGTGTTTTCAGTGGAATTTCTGTCAAACGCAAGACACGAGGTTTGCTGCTAAGGAATTGAGTATACAGAACGCAAATAAACACTTTCCTACAAGTGAATAGCCTAAACATTCAACTCACTTCTAAAAACTGCATAGAACGCAGTTTTCACTCAGAGGAAAGACGTATGCTTTCCTTCTAGAGAAGTGTTTTCAAAGACGTTCACAGCGTGATTCTGCAAAGCCTTTTTACTGATGTTGGTTTTAAACGTGTTTTCAGTGGAATTTCTGTCAAACCCAAGACACGAGATTTGCTGTTAAAGAATTGAACATACAGAATGCAAACAAACACTTCCCTACAAGTGAATCGCCTAACCATGCAACTCAGTTCTAAAAACTGAATAGAATGCAGTTTTCACGCAGATGAAAGACATATGCTTTCCTTCTAGAGAAGTGTTTTGAAAGACATTCACAGAGTGATTCTGCAAAGCCTTTTTACTGACATTGGTTTTAAACGTGTTTTCAGTGGAATTTCTGTCAAAAGCAAGACACGAGATTTGCTCTTAAAGAATTGAATGTACAGAATGCAAACAAACACTTCCCTATAAGTGAATCGCGTAACCGTGCAACTCAGTTCTAAAAACTGAATAGAATGCAGTTTTCACTCACATGAAAGACGTATGCTTTCCTTCTAGAGAAGTGTTTTCAAAGACATTCACAGAGTGATTTTACAAAGCCTTTTTACTGACATTGGCTTTTAAACGTGTTTTCAGTGGAATTTCTGTCAAACGCAAGACACGAGATTTGCTGTTAAAGAATTGAATGTACAGAACGTAAAAAAACACTTCCCTACAAGTGAATCGCCTAACCGTGCAACTCACTTCTAAAAACTGAATAGAATGCAGTTTTCACTCAGATGAAAGACATATGCTTTCCTTCTTGAGAAGTGTTTTCAAAGACGTTCACAGAGTGATTCTACAAAGCCTTTTTACTGACGTTGGCTTTTAAACGTGATTTCACAGGAATTTCTGTCAAACGCAAGACACGAGATTTGCTGTTAAAATATTGAGTATACAGAATGCAAACAAACACTTCCCTACAAGTGAATCGCCTAACCATGCAACTCAGATCTAAAAACGGAATAGAATGCAGTTTTCACTCACATGAAATACGTATGCTTTCCTTCTAGAGAAGTGTTTTCAAAGACATTCACAGAGTGATTCTACAAAGCCTTTTTACTGCCATTGGCTTTTAAACGTGTTTTCAGTGGAATTTAGGTCAAACGCAAGACACGATATTTGCTGTTAAAGAATTGAGTATACAGAATGCAAACAAACACTTCCCTACAAGTGAATCGCCTAACCGTGCAACTCAGTTCTAAAAACTGAATAGAATGCAGTTTTCACTCAGATGAAAGACGTATGCTTTAGTTCTTGAGAAGTGTTTTCAAAGACTTTCACAGAGTGATTCTGTAAAGCCTTTTTAATGATGTTGGCTTTTAAAAGTGTTTTCAGTGGAATTTCTGTCAAACGCAAGACACGAGATTTGCTGTTAAAGAATTGAATGTATAGAACGCAAACAAACACTTCCCTACAAGTGAATCGCCTAACCGTGCAACTCAGTTCTAAAAACTGAATAGAATGCAGTTTTCAATCACATGAAAGACGTATGCTTTCCTTCTAGGGAAGTGTTCTCAAAGACATTCACAGAGTGATTCTACAAATTCTTTTTACTGACGTTGGTCTTTAAACGTGTTTTTAGTGGAATTTCTGTCAAACGCAAGACACGAGATTTGCTGTTAAAGAATTGAACATACAGAATGCAAACAAACACTTCCCTACAAGTGAATCGCCTAACCATGCAACTCAGTTCTAAAAACTGAATAGAATGCAGTTTTCACTCACATGAAAGACATATGCTTTCCTTCTTGAGAAGTGTTTTCAAAGACGTTCACAGACTGATTCTACAAAGCCTTTTTACTGTCGTTGGCTTTTAAACGTGTTTTCAGTGGAATTTCTGTCAAACGCAAGACACGCGATTTGCTGTTAAAGAATTGAATGTACAGAATGCAAACAAACACTTCCCTACAAGTGATCGCCTAACCATGCAACTCAGTTCTAAAAACTGAATAGAACGCAGTTTTCACTCAGATGAAAGACGTATGCTTTCCTTCTTGAGAATTGTTTTCAAAGACGTTCACAGAGTGATTCTGCAAAGCCTTTTTACTGACGTTGGCTTGTAAACGTGTTTTCAGTGGAATTTCTGTCAAACGCAAGACACGAGATTTGCTGTTAAAGAATTGATTATACAGAACTCAAACAAACACTTCCCTACAAGTGAATCGCCTAACCGTGCAACTCAGTTCTAAAAACTGAATAGAATGCAGTTTTCACGCAGTGAAAGACATATGCTTTCCTTCTTGAGAAGTGTTTTCAAAGACGTTCAAAGAGTGATTCTGCAAAGCCTTTTTACTGATGTTGGTTTTAAACGTGTTTTCCGTGGAATTTCTGTCAAACCCAAGACACGAGATTTGCTGTTAAAGAATTGAACATACAGAATGCAAACAAACACTTCCCTACAAGTGAATCGCCTAACCATGCAACTCAGTTCTAAAAACTGAATAGAATGCAGTTTTCACTCACATGAAAGACGTATGCTTTCCTTCTTGAGAAGTGTTTTCAAAGACGTTCACAGAGTGATTCTGCAAAGCCTTTTTATTGACGTTGGTTTTAAACGTGTTTTCAGTGGAATTTCTGTCAAACGCAAGACACGAGATTTGCTGTTAAAGAATTGAACATACAGAACGCAAACAAACAATTCCCTACAAGTGAATCGCCTAACCATGCAACTCAGTTCTAAAAACTGAATAGAATGCAGTTTTCACTCAGATGAAAGACGTATGCTTCCCTTCTAGAGAAGTGTTTTCAAAGACATTCACAGAGTGATTCTACAAAGCCTTTTTACTTACGTTGGCTTTTAAACGTGTTTTCAGTGGAATTTCTGTCAAACGCAAGACACGATATTAGCTGTTAAAGAATTGAGTATACAGAACGCAAACAAACACTTCCCTACAAGTGAATCGCCTAACCAGGCAACTCAGTTCTAAAAACTGAATAGAACGCAGTTTTCACTGAGATGAAATACGTATGCTTTAGTTATTGAGAAGTGTTTTCAAAGACTTTCAGAGAGTGATTCTACAAAGCCTTTTTACTGACGTTGGCTTTTAAACGTGTTTTCAGTGGAATTTCTGTCAAATGCAAGACACGATATTTGATGTTAAAGAATTGAATATCCAGAATGCAAACAAACAATTCCCTACAAGTGTATCGCCTAACCATGCAACTCAGTTCTAAAAACTGAATAGAATGCAGTTTTCACTCACATGAAAGACATATGCTTTCCTTCTTGAGAAGTGTTTTCAAAGACGTTCACAGAGTGATTCTACAAAGCCTTTTTACTGTTGTTGGCTTTTAAACGTGTTTTCAGTGGAATTTCTGTCAAACGCAAGACACGCGATTTGCTGTTAAAGAATTGAATGTACAGAACGCAAACAAACACTTCCCTACAAGTGAATCGCCTAACCATGCAACTCAGTTCTAAAAACTGAATAGAACGCAGTTTTCACTCAGATGAAAGACGTATGCTTTCCTTCTTGAGAATTGTTTTCAAAGACGTTCACAGAGTGATTCTGCAAAGCCTTTTTACTGACGTTGGCTTTTAAACGTGTTTTCAGTGGAATTTCTGTCAAACGCAAGACACGAGATTTGCTGTTAAAGAATTGATTATACAGAACTCAAACAAACACTTCCCTACAAGTGAATCGCCTAACCGTGCAACTCAGCTCTAAAAACTGAATAGAATGCAGTTTTCACGCAGTGAAAGACATATACTTTCCTTCTTGAGAAGTGTTTTTAAGACGTTCAAAGAGTGATTCTGCAAAGCCTTTTTACTGATGTTGGTTTTAAACGTGTTTTCCGTGGAATTTCTGTCAAACCCAAGACACGAGATTTGCTGTTAAAGAATTGAACATACAGAATGCAAACAAACACTTCCCTACAAGTGAATCGCCTAACCATGCAACTCAGTTCTAAAAACTGAATAGAATGCAGTTTTCACACAGATGAAAGACATATGCTTTCCTTCTAGAGAAGTGTTTTGAAAGACATTCACAGAGTGATTCTGCAAAGCCTTTTTACTGACATTGGTTTTAAACGTGTTTTCAGTGGAATTTCTGTCAATCGCAAGACACGAGATTTGCTGTTAAAGAATTGAGTATACAGAACGCAAACAAACACTTCCCTACAAGTGAATCGCCTAACCAGGCAACTCAGTTCTAAAAACTGAATAGAACGCAGTTTTCACACAGATGAAATACGTATGCTTTAGTTATTGAGAAGTGTTTTCAAAGACTTTCAGAGAGTGATTCTACAAAGCCTTTTTACTGACGTTGGCTTTTAAACGTGTTTTCAGTGGAATTTCTGTCAAATGCAAGACACGATATTTGATGTTAAAGAATTGAATATCCAGAATGCAAACAAACAATTCCCTACAAGTGTATCGCCTAACCATGCAACTCAGTTCTAAAAACTGAATAGAATGCAGTTTTAATGCAGAAGAAAGACATATGCTTTCATTCTTGAGAAGTGTTTTCAAAGACGTTCACAGAGTGATTCTGCAAAGCCTTTTTACTGATGTTGGTTTTAAACATGTTTTCAGTGGAATTTCTGTCAAACGCAAGACACGAGATTTGCTGTTAAAGAATTGAATATACAGAACGCAAACAAACAATTCCCTACAAGTGAATCGCCTAACCATGCAACTCAGTTCTAAACACTGAATAGAATGCAGTTTTCACTCAGATGAAAGACGTATGCTTTAGTTATTGAGAATTGTTTTCAAAGACTTTCACAGAGTGATTCTACAAAGCCTTTTTACTGACTTTGGCTTTTAAACGCGGTTTCAGTGGAATTTCTGTCAAACGCAAGACACGATATTTGATGTTAAAGAATTGAATATCCAGAATGCAAACAAACACTTCCCTACAAGTGAATCGCCTAACCATGCAACTCAGTTCTAAAAACTGAATAGAATGCAGTTTTCACTCACATGAAAGACATATGCTTTCCGTCTTGAGAAGTGTTTTCAAAGACGTTCACAGAGTGATTCTACAAAGCCTTTTTACTGTCGTTGGCTTTTAAACGTGTTTTCAGTGGAATTTCTGTCAAACGCAAGACACGCGATTTGCTGTTAAAGAATTGAATGTACAGAACGCAAACAAACACTTCCCTACAAGTGAATCGCCTAACCATGCAACTCAGTTCTAAAAACTGAATAGAACGCAGTTTTCACTCAGATGAAAGACATATGCTTTCCTTCTTGAGAATTGTTTTCAAAGACGTTCACAGAGTGATTCTGCAAAGCCTTTTTACTGACGTTGGCTTTTAAACGTGTTTTCAGTGGAATTTCTGTCAAACGCAAGACACGAGATTTGCTGTTAAAGAATTGATTATACAGAACTCAAACAAACACTTCCCTACAAGTGAATCGCCTAACCGTGCAACTCAGTTCTAAAAACTGAATAGAATGCAGTTTTCACGCAGTGAAAGACATATGCTTTCCTTCTTGAGAAGTGTTTTCAAAGACGTTCAAAGAGTGATTCTGCAAAGCCTTTTTACTGATGTTGGTTTTAAACGTGTTTTCCGTGGAATTTCTGTCAAACCCAAGACAGGAGATTTGCTGTTAAAGAATTGAACATACAGAATGCAAACAAACACTTCCCTACAAGTGAATCGCCTAACCATGCAACTCAGTTCTAAAAACTGAATAGAATGCAGTTTTCACGCAGATGAAAGACATATGCTTTCCTTCTAGAGAAGTGTTTTGAAAGACATTCACAGAGTGATTCTGCAAAGCCTTTTTACTGACATTGGTTTTAAACGTGTTTTCAGTGGAATTTCTGTCAAACGCAAGACACGAGATTTGCTGTTAAAGAATTGAAAGTACAGAATGCAAACAAACACTTCCCTACAAGTGAATCGCGTAACCGTGCAACTCAGTTCTAAAAACTGAATAGAATGCAGTTTTCACTCACATGAAAGACATATGCTTTCCTTCTTGAGAAGTGTTTTCAAAGACGTTCACAGAGTGATTCTGCAAAGCCTTTTTATTGACGTTGGTTTTAAACGTGTTTTCAGTGGAATTTCTGTCAAATGCAAGACACGAGATTTGCTGTTAAAGAATTGAACATACAGAACGCAAACAAACAATTCCCTACAAGTGAATCGCCTAACCATGCAACTCAGTTCTAAAAACTGAATAGAATGCAGTTTTCACTCAGATGAAAGACGTATGCTTCCCTTCTAGAGAAGTGTTTTCAAAGACATTCACAGAGTGATTCTACAAAGCCTTTTTACTGACGTTGGCTTTTAAACGTGTTTTCAGTGGAATTTCTGTCAAACGCAAGACACGATATTTGCTGTTAAAGAATTGAGTATACAGAACGCAAACAAACACTTCCCTACAAGTGAATCGCCTAACCAGGCAACTCAGTTCTAAAAACTGAATAGAACGCAGTTTTCACTGAGATGAAATACGTATGCTTTAGGTATTGAGAAGTGTTTTCAAAGACTTTCAGAGAGTGATTCTACAAAGCCTTTTTACTGACGTTGGCTTTTAAAAGTGTTTTCAGTGGAATTTCTGTCAAATGCAAGACACGATATTTGATGTTAAAGAATTGAATATCCAGAATGCAAACAAACAATTCCCTACAAGTGTATCGCCTAACCATGCAACTCAGTTCTAAAAACTGAATAGAATGCAGTTTTAATGCAGAAGAAAGACATATGCTTTCATTCTTGAGAAGTGTTTTCAAAGACGTTCACAGAGTGATTCTGCAAAGCCTTTTTACTGATGTTGGTTTTAAACATGTTTTCAGTGGAATTTCTGTCAAACGCAAGACACGAGATTTGCTGTTAAAGAATTGAATATACAGAACGCAAACAAACAATTCCCTACAAGTGAATCGCCTAACCATGCAACTCAGTTCTAAACACTGAATAGAATGCAGTTTTCACTCAGATGAAAGACGTATGCTTCCCTAATAGAGAAGTGTTTTCAAAGACATTCACAGAGTGATTCTACAAAGCCTTTTTACCGACATTGGCTTTTAAACGTGTTTTCAGTGGAATTTCTGTCAAACGCAATACACGATATTTGATGTTAAAGAATTGAATATCCAGAATGCAAACAAACAATTCCCTACAAGTGAATCGCCTAACCATGCAACTCAGTTCTAAAAACTGAATAGAATGCAGTTTTCACTCAGATGAAAGACGTATGCTTTCCTTCTTGAGAATTGTTTTCAAAGACGTTCACAGAGTGATTCTGCAAAGCCTTTTTACTGACGTTGGCTTTTAAACGTGTTTTCAGTGGAATTTCTGTCAAACGCAAGACACGAGATTTGCTGTTAAAGAATTGATTATACAGAACTCAAACAAACACTTCCCTACAAGTGAATCGCCTAACAGTGCAACTCAGTTCTAAAAACTGAATAGAATGCAGTTTTCACGCAGTGAAAGACATATGCTTTCCTTCATGAGAAGTGTTTTCAAAGACGTTCAAAGAGTGATTCTCCAAAGCCTTTTTACTGATGTTGGTTTTAAACGTGTTTTCCGTGGAATTTCTGTCAAACGCACGACACGAGATTTGCTGTTAAAGAATTGAATGTACAGAACGTAAAAAAACACTTCCCTACAAGTGAATCGCCTAACCATGCAACTCAGTTCTAAACACTGAATAGAATGCAGTTTTCACTCAGATGAAAGACGTATGCTTCCCTAATAGAGAAGTGTTTTCAAAGACATTCAAAGAGTGATTCTACAAAGCCTTTTTACTGACGTTGGCTTTTAAACCTGTTTTCAGTGGAATTTCTGTCAAACGCAAGACACGATATTTGCTGTTAAAGAATTGAGTATACAGAACGCAAACAAACACTTCCCTACAAGTGAATCGACTATCCATGCAACTCAGTTCTAAAAACTTAATAGAACGCAGTTTTCACTCAGATGAAATACGTATGCTTTAGTTCTTGAGAAGTGTTTTCAAAGACTTTCACAGTGTGATTCTACAAAGCCTTTTTACTGACGTTGGCTTTTAAACGCGGTTTCAGTGGAATTTCTGTCAAACGCAAGACACGAGATTTGCTGTTAAAGAATTGAATGTACAGAACGCAAAAAAACACTTCCCTACAAGTGAATCGCCTAACCGTGCAACTCAGGTCTAAAAACTCAATAGAATGCAGTTTTCACGCACATGAAAGACGTATGCTTTCCTACTTGAGAAGTGTTTTCAAAGGTGTTCACAGAGTGATTCTACAAAGCCTTATTACTGACGTTGGCTTTTAAACGTGATTTCACTGGAATTTCTGTCAAACGCAAGACACGAGATTTGCTGTTAAAGAATTGAGTATACAGAATACAAACAAACACTTCCCTACAAGTGAATCGCCTAACCATGCAACTCAGTTCTAAAAACTGAATAGAATGCAGTTTTCACTCACATGAAAGACATATGCTTTCCTTCTTGAGAAGTGTTTTGAAAGACGTTCACAGAGTGATTCTGCAAAGCCTTTTTACTGACGTTGGTTTTGAATGTGTGTTCAGTGGAATTTCTGTCAAACGCAAGACACGAGATTTGCTGTCAAAGAATTGAATGTACAGAAGGCAAACAAACACTTCGCTACAAGTGAATCGCCTAACCGTGCAACTCAGTTCTAAAAATTGAATAGAATGCAGTTTTCACTCACATGAAAGACGTTTGCTTCCCTTCTTGAGAAGTGTTTTCAAAGACGTTCACAGAGTGATTCTGCAAAGCCTTTTTATTGACGTTGGTTTTAAACGTGTTTTCAGTGGAATTTCTGTCAAACGCAAGACACGAGATTTGCTTTTAAAGAATTGAATGTACAGAACGCAAACAAACACTTACCTACAAGTAAATCGCCTAACCGTGCAACTCAGTTCTAAAAACTGAATAGAATGCAGTTTTCACTCACATGAAAGACGTATGCTTTCCTTCTTGAGTAGTGTTTTCAAAGACGTTCACAGAGTGATTCTGCAAAGGCTTTTTTTTGACGTTGGTTTTAAACGTGTTTTCAGTGGAATTTCTGTCAAACGCAAGACACGAGATTTGCTGTTAAAGAATTGAATGTACATAACGCAAACAAACACATCCTTACAAGTGAATCGCCTAACGATGCAAAGCAGTTCTAAAAACTGAATAGAACGCAGTTTTCACTCAGATGAAAGACGTATGCTTTCCTTCTTGAGAAGTGTTTTCAAAGACATTCACAGAGTGATTCTACAAAGCCATTTTACTGACGTTGGCTTTTAAACGTGTTTTCAGTGGAATTTCTGTCAAATGCAAGACACGAGGTTTGCTGCTAAGGAATTGAGTATACAGAACGCAAATAAACACTTCCCTACAAGTGAATAGCCTAAACATTCAACTCACTTCTAAAAACTGCATAGAACGCAGTTTTCACTCAGAGGAAAGACGTATGCTTTCCTTCTAGAGAAGTGTTTTCAAAGACGTTCACAGCGTGATTCTGCAAAGCCTTTTTACTGATGTTGGTTTTAAACGTGTTTTCAGTGGAATTTCTGTCAAACCCAAGACACGAGATTTGCTGTTAAAGAATTGAACATACAGAATGCAAACAAACACTTCCCTACAAGTGAATCGCCTAACCATGCAACTCAGTTCTAAAAACTGAATAGAATGCATTTTTCACGCAGATGAAAGACATATGCTTTCCTTCTAGAGAAGTGTTTTGAAAGACATTCACAGAGTGATTCTGCATAGCCTTTTTACTGACATTGGTTTTAAACGTGTTTTCAGTGGAATTTCTGTCAAACGCAAGACACGAGATTTGCTGTTAACGAATTGAATGTACAGAATGCAAACAAACACTTCCCTACAAGTGAATCGCGTAACCGTGCAACTCAGTTCTAAAAACTGAATAGAATGCAGTTTTCACTCACATGAAAGACGTATGCTTTCCTTCTTGAGAAGTGTTTTCAAAGACGTTCACAGAGTGATTCTGCAAAGCCTTTTTACTGACGTTGGTTTGAAACGTGTTTTCAGTGGAATTTCTGTCAAACGCAAGACACGAGATTTGCTGTTAAAGAATTGAACATACAGAACGCAAACAAACAATTCCCTACAAGTGAATCGCCTAACCATGCAACTCAGTTCTAAACACTGAATAGAATGCAGTTTTCACTCAGATGAAAGACGTATGCTTCCCTAATAGAGAAGTGTTTTCAAAGACATTCACAGAGTGATTCTACAAAGCCTTTTTACTGACGTTGGCTTTTAAACGTGTTTTCAGTGGAATTTCTGTCAAACGCAAGACACGATATTTGCTGTTAAAGAATTGAGTATACAGAACGCAAACAAACACTTCCCTACAAGTGAATCGCCTAACCAGGCAACTCAGTTCTAAAAACTGAATAGAACGCAGTTTTCACTCAGATGAAATACGGATGCTTTAGTTATTGAGAAGTGTTTTCAAAGACTTTCAGAGAGTGATTCTACAAAGCCTTTTTACTGACGTTGGCTTTTAAACGTGTTTTCAGTGGAATTTCTGTCAAATGCAAGACACGATATTTGATGTTAAAGAATTGAATATCCAGAATGCAAACAAACAATTCCCTACAAGTGTATTGCCTAACCATGCAACTCAGTTCTAAAAACTGAATGGAATGCAGTTTTAATGCAGAAGAAAGACATATGCTTTCATTCTTGAGAAGTGTTTTCAAAGACGTTCACAGAGTGATTCTGCAAAGCCTTTTTACTGATGTTGGTTTTAAACGTGTTTTCAGTGGAATTTCTGTCAAACGCAAGACACGAGATTTGCTGTTAATGAATTGAATATACAGAAGGCAAACAAACAATTCCCTACAAGTGAATCGCCTAACCATGCAACTCAGTTCTAAACACTGAATAGAATGCAGTTTTCACTCAGATGAAAGACGTATGCTTTCCTTCTAGAGAAGTGTTGTCAAAGACATTCACAGAGTGATTCTACAAAGCCTTTTTACTGACGTTGGCTTTTAAACGTGTTTTCAGTGGAATTTCTGTCAAACGCAAGACACGATATTTGCTGTTAAAGAATTGAGTATACAGAACGCAAACAAACACTTCCCTACAAGTGAATCGCCTAACCAGGCAACTCAGTTCTAAACACTGAATAGAATGCAGTTTTCACTCAGATGAAAGACGTATGCTTCCCTAATAGAGAAGTGTTTTCAAAGACATTCACAGAGTGATTCTACAAAGCCTTTTTACTGACGTTGGCTTTTAAACGTGTTTTCAGTGGAATTTCTGTCAAACGCAAGACACGATATTAGCTGTTAAAGAATTGAGTATACAGAACGCAAACAAACACTTCCCTACAAGTGAATCACCTAACCAGGCAACTCAGTTCTAAAAACTGAATAGAACGCAGTTTTCACTCAGATGAAATACGTATGCTTTAGTTATTGAGAATTGTTTTCAAAGACTTTCACAGAGTGATTCTACAAAGCCTTTTTACTGACTTTGGCTTTTAAACGCGGTTTCAGTGGAATTTCTGTCAAACGCAAGACACGATATTTGATGTTAAAGAATTGAATATCCAGAATGCAAACAAACAATTCCCTACAAGTGTATCGCCTAACCATGCAACTCAGTTCTAAAAACTGAATAGAATGCAGTTTTAACGCAGATGAAAGACGTATGCTTTCCTTCTTGAGAAGTGTTTTCAAAGACGTTCACAGAGTGATTCTACAAAGCCTTTTTACTGTCGTTGGCTTTTAAACGTGTTTTCAGTGGAATTTCTGTCAAACGCAAGACACGAGATTTGCTGTTAAAGAATTGAATGTACAGAACGCAAACAAACACTTCCCTACAAGTGAATCGCCTAACCATGCAACTCAGTTCTAAAAACTGAATAGAACGCAGTTTTCACTCAGATGAAAGACGTATGCTTTCCTTCTTGAGAATTGTTTTCAAAGACGTTCACAGAGTGATTCTGCAAAGCCTTTTTACTGACGTTGGCTTTTAAACGTGTTTTCAGTGGAATTTCTGTCAAACGCAAGACACGAGATTTGCTGTTAAAGAATTGATTATACAGAACTCAAACAAACACTTCCCTACAAGTGAATCGCCTAACCGTGCAACTCAGTTCTAAAAACTGAATAGAATGCAGTTTTCACGCAGTGAAAGACATATGCTTTCCTTCTTGAGAAGTGTTTTCAAAGACGTTCAAAGAGTGATTCTGCAAAGCCTTTTTACTGATGTTGGTTTTAAACGTGTTTTCCGTGGAATTTCTGTCAAACGCACGACACGAGATTTGCTGTTAAAGAATTGAATGTACAGAACGTAAAAAAACACTTCCCTACAAGTGAATCGCCTAACCATGCAACTCAGTTCTAAACACTGAATAGAATGCAGTTTTCACTCAGATGAAAGACGTATGCTTCCCTAATAGAGAAGTGTTTTCAAAGATATTCAAAGAGTGATTCTACAAAGCCTTTTTACTGACGTTGGCTTTTAAACCTGTTTTCAGTGGAATTTCTGTCAAACGCAAGACACGATATTTGCTGTTAAAGAATTGAGTATACAGAACGCAAACAAACACTTCCCTACAAGTGAATCGACTATCCTTGCAACTCAGTTCTAAAACTGAATAGAACGCAGTTTTCACTCAGATGAAATACGTATGCTTTAGTTCTTGAGAAGTGTTTTCAAAGACGTTCACAGAGTGATTCTGCAAAGCCTTTTTACTGATTTTGGTTTTAAACGTGTTTTCAGTGGAATTTCTGTCAAACACAAGACACGAGATTTGCTGATAAAGAATTGAATGTACAGAACGCAAAAAAACACTTACCTACAAGTGAATCGCCTAACCATGCTACTCAGTTCTAAAAACTGAATAGAATGCAGTTTTCACGCAGATGAAAGACGTATGCTTTCTTTATAGAGAAGTGTTTTCAAAGACATTCACAGAGTGATTCTACAAAGCCTTTTTACTGACGTTGGCTTTTAAACGTGTTTTCAGTGGAATTTCTGTCAAACCCAAGACACGAGATTTGCTGTTAAAGAATTGACATACAGAATGCAAACAAACACTTCCCTACAAGTGAATCGCCTAATCATGCAACTCAGTTCTAAAAACTGAATAGAATGCAGTTTTCACTCACATGAAAGACGTATGCTTTCCTTCTTGAGAAGTGTTTTAAAGACGTTCACAGAGTGATTCTGCAAAGCCTTTTTACTGACGTTGGCTTTTAAACGTGTTTTCAGTGGAATTTCTGTCAAACGCAAGACACGAGATTTGCTGTTAAAGAATTGAACATACAGAATGCATACAAACACTTCCCTACAAGTGAATCGCCTAACCATGCAACTCAGTTCTAAAAACTGAATAGAATGCAGTTTTCACGCAGATGAAAGACATATGCTTTCCTTCTAGAGAAGTGTTTTGAAAGACATTCACAGAGTGATTCTGCAAAGCCTTTTTACTGACATTGGTTTTAAACGTGTTTTCAGTGGAATTTCTGTCAAACGCAAGACACGAGATTTGCTGTTAAAGAATTGAATGTACAGAATGCAAACAAACACTTCCCTACAAGTGAATCGCCTAACCGTGCAACTCAGTTCTAAAAACTGAATAGAATGCAGTTTTCACTCACATGAAAGACGTATGCTTTCCTTCTTGAGAAGTGTTTTCAAAGACGTTCACAGAGTGATTCTGCAAAGCCTTTTTATTGACGTTGGTTTTAAACGTGTTTTCAGTGGAATTTCTGTCAAATGCAAGACACGAGATTTGCTGTTAAAGAATTGAACATACAGAACGCAAACAAACAATTCCCTACAAGTGAATCGCCTAACCATGCAACTCAGTTCTAAAAACTGAATAGAATGCAGTTTTCACTCAGATGAAAGACGTATGCTTCCCTTCTAGAGAAGTGTTTTCAAAGACATTCACAGAGTGATTCTACAAAGCCTTTTTACTGATGTTGGCTTTTAAACGTGTTTTCAGTGGAATTTCTGTCAAACGCAAGACACGATATTTGCTGTTAAAGAATTGAGTATACAGAACGCAAACAAACACTTCCCTACAAGTGAATCGCCTAACCAGGCAACTCAGTTTTAAAAACTGAATAGAACGCAGTTTTCACACAGATGAAATACGTATGCTTTAGTTATTGAGAAGTGTTTTCAAAGACTTTCAGAGAGTGATTCTACAAATCCTTTTTACTGACGTTGGCTTTTAAACGTGTTTTCAGTGGAATTTCTGTCAAATGCAAGACACGATATTTGATGTTAAAGAATTGAATATCCAGAATGCAAACAAACAATTCCCTACAAGTGTATCGCCTAACCATGCAACTCAGTTCTAAAAACTGAATAGAATGCAGTTTTAACGCAGAAGAAAGACATATGCTTTCATTCTTGAGAAGTGTTTTCAAAGACATTCACAGAGTGATTCTGCAAAGCCTTTTTACTGATGTTGGTTTTAAACGTGTTTTCAGTGGAATTTCTGTCAAACGCAAGACACGAGATTTGCTGTTAAAGAATTGAATATACAGAACGCAAACAAACAATTCCCTACAAGTGAATCGCCTAACCATGCAACTCAGTTCTAAACACTGAATAGAATGCAGATTTCACTCAGATGAAAGACGTATGCTTCCCTAATAGAGAAGTGTTTTCAAAGACATTCACAGAGTGATTCTACAAAGCCTTTTTACTGACGTTGGCTTTTAAACGTGTTTTCAGTGGAATTTCTGTCAAATGCAAGACACGATATTTGCTGTTAAAGAATTGAGTATACAGAACGCAAACAAACACTTCCCTACAAGTGAATCGCCTAACCAGGCAACTCAGTTCTAAAAACTGAATAGAACGCAGTTTTCACTCAGATGAAATACGTATGCTTTAGTTATTGAGAATTGTTTTCAAACACTTTCACAGAGTGATTCTACAAAGCCTTTTTACTGACTTTGGCTTTTAAACGCGGTTTCAGTGGAATTTCTGTCAAACGCAAGACACGATATTTGATGTTAAAGAATTGAATATCCAGAATACAAACAAACAATTCCCTACAAGTGTATCGCCTAACCATGCAACTCAGTTCTAAAAACTGAATAGAATGCAGTTTTCACGCAGGTGAAAGACGTATGCTTTCCTTCTTGAGAAGTGTTTTCAAAGACGTTCATAGAGTGATTCTACAAAGCCTTTTTACTGTCGTTGGCTTTTAAAAGTGTTTTCAGTGGAATTTCTGTCAAACACAAGACACGAGATTTGCTGTTAAAGAATTGAATGTACAGAACGCAAACGAACACTTCCCTACAAGTGAATCGCCTAACCATGCAACTCAGTTCTAAAAACTGAATAGAACGCAGTTTTCACTCAGATGAAAGACGTATGCTTTCCTTCTTGAGAATTGTTTTCAAAGACGTTCACAGAGTGATTCTGCAAAGCCTTTTTACTGACGTTGGCTTTTAAACGTGTTTTCGGTGGAATTTCTGTCAAACGCAAGACACGAGATTTGCTGTTAAAGAATTGATTATACAGAACTCAAACAAACACTTCCCTACAAGTGAATCGCCTAACCGTGCAACTCAGTTCTAAAAACTGAATAGAATGCAGTTTTCACGCAGTGAAAGACATATGCTTTCCTTCTTGAGAAGTGTTTTCAAAGACGTTCACAGAGTGATTCTGCAAAGCCTTTTTACTGATGTTGTTTTTAAACGTGTTTTCCGTGGAATTTCTGTCAAACGCAAGACACGAGATTTGCAGTTAAAGAATTGAATGTACAGAACGTAAAAAAACACTTCCCTACAAGTGAATCGCCTAACCATGCAACTCAGTTCTAAACACTGAATAGAATGCAGTTTTCACTCAGATGAAAGACGTATGCTTCCCTAATAGAGAAGTGTTTTCAAAGACATTCAAAGAGTGATTCTACAAAGCCTTTTTACTGACATTGGCATTTAAATGTTTTTTCAGTGGAATTTCTGTCAAACGCAAGACACGATATTTGCTGTTAAAGAATTGACTATACAGAACGCAAACAAACACTTCCCTACAAGTGAATCGACTATCCATGCAACTCAGTTCTAAAAACTGAATAGAACGCAGTTTTCACTCAGATGAAATACGTATGCTTTAGTTCTTGAGAAGTGTTTTCAAAGACTTTCACAGTGTGATTCTACAAAGCCTTTTTACTGACTTTGGCTTTTAAACACAGTTTCAGTGGAATTTCTGTCAAACACAAGACACGAGATTTGCTGTTAAAGAATTGAATGTACAGAATGCAAACAAACACTTCCCTAAAAGTGAATCGCCTAACTATGCAACTTAGTTCTAAAAACTGAATAGAATGCAGTTTTCACTCACATGAAAGACGTATGCTTTCCGTCTTCAGAAGTGTTTTCAAAGACGTTCACAGAGTGATTCTCCAAAGCCTTTTTACTGATGTTGGTTTTAAACGTGTTTTCAGTGGAATTTCTGTCAAACACAAGACACGAGATTTGCTGATAAAGAATTGAATGTACAGAACGCAAAAAAACACTTACCTACAAGTGAATCGCCTAACCATGCTACTCAGTTCTAAAAACTGAATAGAATGCAGTTTTCACGCAGATGAAAGACCTATGCTTTCCTTCTAGAGAAGTGTTTTCAAAGACATTCACAGAGTGATTCTACAAAGCCTTTTTACTGACATTGGCTTTTAAACGTGTTTTCAGTGGAATTTCTGTCAAACGCAAGACACGAGATTTGCTGTTAAAGAATTGAATGTACAGAACGTAAAAAAACACTTCCCTACAAGTGAATCGCCTAACCGTGCAACTCAGTTCTAAAAACTGAATAGAATGCAGTTTTCACTCAGATGAAAGACATATGCTTTCCTTCTTGAGAAGTGTTTTCAAAGACGTTCACAGGTTGATTCTACAAAGCCTTTTTACTGACGTTGGCTTTTAAACGTGATTTCACAGGAATTTTTGTCAAACACAAGACACGAGATTTGCTGTTAAAGAATTGAGTATACAGAATGCAAACAAACACTTCCCTACAAGTGAATCGCCTAACCATGCAACTCAGATCTAAAAACGGAATAGAATGCAGTTTTCACTCACATGAAAGACGTATGCTTTCCTTCTAGAGAAGTGTTTTCAAAGACATTCACAGAGTGATTCTACAAAGCCTTTTTACTGCCATTGGCTTTTAACGTGTTTTCAGTGGAATTTAGGTCAAACGCAAGACACGATATTTGCTGTTAAAGAATTGAGTATACAGAATGCAAACAAACACTTCCCTACAAGTGAATCGCCTAACCGTGCAACTCAGTTCTAAAAACTGAATAGAATGCAGTTTTCACTCAGATGAAAGACGTATGCTTTAGTTCTTGAGAAGTGTTTTCAAAGACTTTCACAGAGTGATTCTGTAAAGCCTTTTTAATGATGTAGGCTTTTAAAAGTGTTTTCAGTGGAATTTCTGTCAAACGCAAGACACGAGATTTGCTGTTAAAGAATTGAATGTACAGAACGCAAACAAACACTTCCCTACAAGTGAATCGCCTAACCGTGCAACTCAGTTCTAAAAACTGAATAGAATGCAGTTTTCAATCAGATGAAAGACGTATGCTTTCCTTCTAGAGAAGTGTTCTCAAAGACATTCACAGAGTGATTCTACAAATCCTTTTTACTGACGTTGGTCTTTAAACGTGTTTTTAGTGGAATTTCTGTCAAACACAAGACACGAGATTTGCTGTTAAAGAATTGAACATACAGAATGCATACAAACACTTCCCTACAAGTGAATCGCCTAACCATGCAACTCAGTTCTAAAAACTGAATAGAATGCAGTTTTCACTCACATGAAAGACATATGCTTTTCTTCTTGAGAAGTGTTTTCAAAGACGTTCACAGAGTGATTCTTCAAAGCCTTTTTACTGACGTTGGTTTTAAACGTGTTTTCAGTGGAATTTCTGTCAAAGGCAAGACACGAGATTTGCTGTTAAAGAATTGAATGTACAGAACGCAAACAAACACTTCCCTACAAGTGAATCGCCTAACCGTGCAACTCAGTTCTAAAAACTGAATAGAATGCAGTTTTCACGCAGATGAAAGACATATGCTTTCCTTCTAGAGAAGTGTTTTGAAAGACATTCACAGAGTGATTCTGCAAAGCCTTTTTACTGACATTGGTTTTAAACGTGTTTTCAGTGGAATTTCTGTCAAACGCAAGACACGATATTTGCTATTAAAGAATTGAGTATACAGAACGCAAACAAACACTTCCCTACAAGTGAATCGCCTAACCAGGCAACTCAGTTCTAAAAACTGAATAGAACGCAGTTTTCACTCAGATGAAATACGTATGCTTTAGTTATTGAGAAGTGTTTTCAAAGACTTTCAGAGAGTGATTCTACAAAGCCTTTTTACTGACGTTGGCTTTTAAACGTGTTTTCAGTGGAATTTCTGTCAAATGCAAGACACGATATTTGATGTTAAAGAATTGAATATCCAGAATGCAAACAAACAATTCCCTACAAGTGTATCGCCTAACCATGCAACTCAGTTCTAAAAACTGAATAGAATGCAGTTTTAACGCAGAAGAAAGACATATGCTTTCATTCTTGAGAAGTGTTTTCAAAGACGTTCACAGAGTGATTCTGCAAAGCCTTTATACTGATGTTGGTTTTAAACGTGTTTTCAGTGGAATTTCTGTCAAACGCAAGACACGAGATTTGCTGTTAAAGAATTGAATATACAGAACGCAAACAAACAATTCCCTACAAGTGAATCGCCTAACCATGCAACTCAGTTCTAAACACTGAATAGAATGCAGATTTCACTCAGATGAAAGACGTATGCTTCCCTAATAGAGAAGTGTTTTCAAAGACATTCACAGAGTGATTCTACAAAGCCTTTTTACTGACGTTGGCTTTTAAACGTGTTTTCAGTGGAATTTCTGTCAAACGCAAGACACGATATTTGCTGTTAAAGAATTGAGTATACAGAACGCAAACAAACACTTCCCTACAAGTGAATCACCTAACCAGGCAACTCAGTTCTAAAAACTGAATAGAACGCAGTTTTCACTCAGATGAAATACGTATGCTTTAGTTATTGAGAATTGTTTTCAAAGACTTTCACAGAGTGATTCTACAAAGCCTTTTTACTGACTTTGGCTTTTAAACGCGGTTTCAGTGGAATTTCTGTCAAACGCAAGACACGATATTTGATGTTAAAAATTGAATATCCAGAATGCAAACAAACAATTCCCTACAAGTGTATCGCCTAACCATGCAACTCAGTTCTAAAAACTGAATAGAATGCAGTTTTAACGCAGATGAAAGACGTATGCTTTCCTTCTTGAGAAGTGTTTTCAAAGACGTTCACAGAGTGATTCTACAAAGCCTTTTTACTGTCGTTGGCTTTTAAATGTGTTTTCAGTGGAATTTCTGTCAAACGCAAGACACGAGATTTGCTGTTAAAGAATTGATTATACAGAACTCAAACAAACACTTCCCTACAAGTGAATCGCCTAACCGTGCAACTCAGTTCTAAAAACTGAATAGAATGCAGTTTTCACGCTGTGAAAGACATATGATTTCCTTCTTGAGAAGTGTTTTCAAAGACGTTCACAGAGTGATTCTGCAAAGCCTTTTTACTGATGTTGGTTTTAAACGTGTTTTCAGTGGAATTTCTGTCAAAGGCAAGACACGAGATTTGCTGTTAAAGAATTGAATGTACAGAACGTAAAAAAACACTTCCCTACAAGTGAATCGCCTAACCATGCAACTCAGTTCTAAAAACTGAATAGAACGCAGTTTTCACTCAGATGAAATACGTATGCTTTAGTTCTTGAGAAGTGTTTTCAAAGACTTTCACAGTGTGATTCTACAAAGCCTTTTTACTGATGTTGGCTTTTAAACGCGGTTTCAGTGGAATTTCTGTCAAACGCAAGACACGAGATTTACTGTTAAAGAATTGAATGTACAGAATGCAAACAAACACTTCCCTAAAAGTGAATCGCCTAACTATGCAAGTTAGTTCTAAAAACTGAATAGAATGCAGTTTTCACTCACATGAAAGACGTATGCTTTCCGTCTTCAGAAGTGTTTTCAAAGACGTTCACAGAGTGATTCTGCAAAGCCTTTTTACTGATGTTGGTTTTAAACGTGTTTTCAGTGGAATTTCTGTCAAACACAAGACACGAGATTTGCTGATAAAGAATTGAATGTACAGAACGCAAAAAAACACTTACCTACAAGTGAATCGCCTAACCATGCTACTCAGTTCTAAAAACTGAATAGAATGCAGTTTTCACGCAGATGAAAGACGTATGCTTTCCTTCTAGAGAAGTGTTTTCAAAGACATTCACAGAGTGATTTTACAAAGCCTTTTTACTGACATTGGCTTTTAAACGTGTTTTCAGTGGAATTTCTGTCAAACGCAAGACACGAGATTTGCTGTTAAAAAATTGAATGTACAGAACGTAAAAAAACACTTCCCTACAAGTGAATCGCCTAACCGTGCAACTCAGTTCTAAAAACTGAATAGAATGCAGTTTTCACTCAGATGAAAGACATATGCTTTCCTTCTTGAGACGTGTTTTCAAAGACGTTCACAGAGTGATTCTACAAAGCCTTTTTACTGACGTTGGCTTTTAAACGTGATTTCACAGGAATTTCTGTCAAACGCAAGACACGAGATTTGCTGTTAAAGAATTGAGTATACAGAATGCAAACAAACACTTCCCTACAAGTGAATCGCCTAACCATGCAACTCAGATCTAAAAACGGAATAGAATGCAGTTTTCACTCACATGAAATACGTATGCTTTCCTTCTAGAGAAGTGTTATCAAAGACATTCACAGAGTGATTCTACAAAGCCTTTTTACTGCCATTGGCTTTTAAACGTGTTTTCAGTGGAATTTAGGTCAAACGCAAGACACGATATTTGCTGTTAAAGAATTGAGTATACAGAATGCAAACAAACACTTCCCTACAAGTGAATCGCCTAACCGTGCAACTCAGTTTTAAAAACTGAATAGAATGCAGTTTTCACTCAGATGAAAGACGTATGCTTTAGTTCTTGAGAAGTGTTTTCAAAGCCTTTCACAGAGTGATTCTGTAAAGCCTTTTTAATGATGTTGGCTTTTAAAAGTGTTTTCAGTGGAATTTCTGTCAAACGCAAGACACGAGATTTGCTGTTAAAGAATTGAATGTATAGAACGCAAACAAACACTTCCCTACAAGTGAATCGCCTAACCGTGCAACTCAGTTCTAAAAACTGAATAGAATGCAGTTTTCAATCACATGAAAGACGTATGCTTTCCTTCTAGGGAAGTGTTCTCAAAGACATTCACAGAGTGATTCTACAAATTCTTTTTACTGACGTTGGTCTTTAAACGTGTTTTTAGTGGAATTTCTGTCAAATGCAAGACACGAGATTTGCTGTTAAAGAATTGAACATACAGAATGCAAACAAACACTTCCCTACAAGTGAATCGCCTAACCATGCAACTCAGTTCTAAAAACTGAATAGAATGCAGTTTTCACTCACATGAAAGACATATGATTTTCTTCTTGAGAAGTGTTTTCAAAGATGTTCACAGAGTGATTCTTCAAAGCCTTTTTACTGACGTTGGTTTTAAACGTGTTTTCAGTGGAATTTCTGTCAAACGCAAGACACGAGATTTGCTGTTAAAGAATTGAATATACAGAACGCAAAAAAACACTTACCTACAAGTGTATCGCCTAACCGTGCTACTCAGTTCTAAAAACTGAATAGAATGCAGTTTTCACGCAGATGAATGACGTATGCTTTCCTTCTAGAGAAGTGTTTTCAAAGGCATTCACAGAGTGATTCTTCAAAGCCTTTTTACTGACGTTGGCTTTTAAACGTGTTTTCAGTGGAATTTCTGTCAAACGCAAGACACGTGATTTGCTGTTAAAGAATTGAATGTACAGAACGTAAAAAAACACTTCCCTACAAGTGAATCGCCTAACCGTGCAACTCAGTTCTAAAAACTGAATAGAATGCAGTTTTCACTCAGATGAAAGATGTATGCTTTCCTTCTTGAGAAGTGTTTTCAAAGACGTTCACAGAGTGATTCTACAAAGCCTTTTTACTGCCATTGGCTTTTAAACGTGTTTTCAGTGGAATTTAGGTCAAAAGCAAGACACGATATTGGCTGTTAAAGAATTGAGTAAACAGAATGCAAACAAACACTTCCCTACAAGTGAATCGCCTAACCGTGCAACTCAGTTCTAAAAACTGAATAGAATGCAGTTTTCACTCAGATGAAAGACGTATGCTTTAGTTCTTGAGAAGTGTTTTCAAAGACTTTCACAGAGTGATTCTGTAAAGCCTTTTTAATGATGTTGGCTTTTAAAAGTGTTTTCAGTGGAATTTCTGTCAAACGCAAGACACGAGATTTGCTGTTAAAGAATTGAATGTACAGAACGCAAACAAACACTTCCCTACAAGTGAATCGCCTAACCGTGCAACTCAGTTCTAAAAACTGAATAGAATGCAGTTTTCACTCACATCAAAGACATATGCTTTTCTTCTTGAGAAGTGTTTTCAAAGACGTTCACAGAGTGATTCTTCAAAGCCTTTTTACTGACGTTGGTTTTAAACGTGTTTTCAGTGGAATTTCTGTCAAAGGCAAGACACGAGATTTGCTGTTAAAGAATTGAATGTACAGAACCCAAACAAACACTTCCCTACAAGTGAATCGCCTAACCGTGCAACTCAGTTCTAAAAACTGAATAGAATGCAGTTTTCACGCAGATGAAAGACATATGCTTTCCTTCTAGAGAAGTGTTTTGAACGACATTCACAGAGTGATTCTGCAAAGCCTTTTTACTGACATTGGTTTTAAACGTGTTTTCAGTGGAATTTCTGTCAAACGCAAGACACGATATTTGCTGTTAAAGAATTGAGTATACAGAACGCAAACAAACACTTCCCTACAAGTGAATCGCCTAACCAGGCAACTCAGTTCTAAAAACTAAATAGAACGCAGTTTTCACTCAGATGAAATACGTATGCTTTAGTTATTGAGAAGTGTTTTCAAAGACTTTCAGAGAGTGATTCTACAAAGCCTTTTTACTGACGTTGGCTTTTAAACGTGTTTTCAGTGGAATTTCTGTCAAATGCAAGACACGATATTTGATGTTAAAGAATTGAATATCCAGAATGCAAACAAACAATTCCCTACAAGTGTATCGCCTAACCATGCAACTCAGTTCTAAAAACTGAATAGAATGCAGTTTTAACGCAGAAGAAAGACATATGCTTTCATTCTTGAGAAGTGTTTTCAAAGACGTTCACAGAGTGATTCTGCAAAGCCTTTATACTGATGTTGGTTTTAAACGTGTTTTCAGTGGAATTTCTGTCAAACGCAAGACACGAGATTTGCTGTTAAAGAATTGAATATACAGAACGCAAACAAACAATTCCCTACAAGTGAATCGCCTAACCATGCAACTCAGTTCTAAACACTGAATAGAATGCAGATTTCACTCAGATGAAAGACGTATGCTTCCCTAATAGAGAAGTGTTTTCAAAGACATTCACAGAGTGATTCTACAAAGCCTTTTTACTGACGTTGGCTTTTAAACGTGTTTTCAGTGGAATTTCTGTCAAACGCAAGACACGATATTTGCTGTTAAAGAATTGAGTATACAGAACGCAAACAAACACTTCCCTACAAGTGAATCACCTAACCAGGCAACTCAGTTCTAAAAACTGAATAGAACGCAGTTTTCACTCAGATGAAATACGTATGCTTTAGTTATTGAGAATTGTTTTCAAAGACTTTCACAGAGTGATTCTACAAAGCCTTTTTACTGACTTTGGCTTTTAAACGCGGTTTCAGTGGAATTTCTGTCAAACGCAAGACACGATATTTGATGTTAAAAATTGAATATCCAGAATGCAAACAAACAATTCCCTACAAGTGTATCGCCTAACCATGCAACTCAGTTCTAAAAACTGAATAGAATGCAGTTTTAACGCAGATGAAAGACGTATGCTTTCCTTCTTGAGAAGTGTTTTCAAAGACGTTCACAGAGTGATTCTACAAAGCCTTTTTACTGTCGTTGGCTTTTAAATGTGTTTTCAGTGGAATTTCTGTCAAACGCAAGACACGAGATTTGCTGTTAAAGAATTGATTATACAGAACTCAAACAAACACTTCCCTACAAGTGAATCGCCTAACCGTGCAACTCAGTTCTAAAAACTGAATAGAATGCAGTTTTCACGCTGTGAAAGACATATGATTTCCTTCTTGAGAAGTGTTTTCAAAGACGTTCACAGAGTGATTCTGCAAAGCCTTTTTACTGATGTTGGTTTTAAACGTGTTTTCCGTGGAATTTCTGTCAAAGGCAAGACACGAGATTTGCTGTTAAAGAATTGAATGTACAGAACGTAAAAAAACACTTCCCTACAAGTGAATCGCCTAACCATGCAACTCAGTTCTAAAAACTGAATAGAACGCAGTTTTCACTCAGATGAAATACGTATGCTTTAGTTCTTGAGAAGTGTTTTCAAAGACTTTCACAGTGTGATTCTACAAAGCCTTTTTACTGATGTTGGCTTTTAAACGCGGTTTCAGTGGAATTTCTGTCAAACGCAAGACACGAGATTTACTGTTAAAGAATTGAATGTACAGAATGCAAACAAACACTTCCCTAAAAGTGAATCGCCTAACTATGCAAGTTAGTTCTAAAAACTGAATAGAATGCAGTTTTCACTCACATGAAAGACGTATGCTTTCCGTCTTCAGAAGTGTTTTCAAAGACGTTCACAGAGTGATTCTGCAAAGCCTTTTTACTGATGTTGGTTTTAAACGTGTTTTCAGTGGAATTTCTGTCAAACACAAGACACGAGATTTGCTGATAAAGAATTGAATGTACAGAACGCAAAAAAACACTTACCTACAAGTGAATCGCCTAACCATGCTACTCAGTTCTAAAAACTGAATAGAATGCAGTTTTCACGCAGATGAAAGACGTATGCTTTCCTTCTAGAGAAGTGTTTTCAAAGACATTCACAGAGTGATTTTACAAAGCCTTTTTACTGACATTGGCTTTTAAACGTGTTTTCAGTGGAATTTCTGTCAAACGCAAGACACGAGATTTGCTGTTAAAAAATTGAATGTACAGAACGTAAAAAAACACTTCCCTACAAGTGAATCGCCTAACCGTGCAACTCAGTTCTAAAAACTGAATAGAATGCAGTTTTCACTCAGATGAAAGACATATGCTTTCCTTCTTGAGAAGTGTTTTCAAAGACGTTCACAGAGTGATTCTACAAAGCCTTTTTACTGACGTTGGCTTTTAAACGTGATTTCACAGGAATTTCTGTCAAACGCAAGACACGAGATTTGCTGTTAAAGAATTGAGTATACAGAATGCAAACAAACACTTCCCTACAAGTGAATCGCCTAACCATGCAACTCAGATCTAAAAACGGAATAGAATGCAGTTTTCACTCACATGAAATACGTATGCTTTCCTTCTAGAGAAGTGTTTTCAAAGACATTCACAGAGTGATTCTACAAAGCCTTTTTACTGCCATTGGCTTTTAAACGTGTTTTCAGTGGAATTTAGGTCAAACGCAAGACACGATATTTGCTGTTAAAGAATTGAGTATACAGAATGCAAACAAACACTTCCCTACAAGTGAATCGCCTAACCGTGCAACTCAGTTTTAAAAACTGAATAGAATGCAGTTTTCACTCAGATGAAAGACGTATGCTTTAGTTCTTGAGAAGTGTTTTCAAAGCCTTTCACAGAGTGATTCTGTAAAGCCTTTTTAATGATGTTGGCTTTTAAAAGTGTTTTCAGTGGAATTTCTGTCAAACGCAAGACACGAGATTTGCTGTTAAAGAATTGAATGTATAGAACGCAAACAAACACTTCCCTACAAGTGAATCGCCTAACCGTGCAACTCAGTTCTAAAAACTGAATAGAATGCAGTTTTCAATCACATGAAAGACGTATGCTTTCCTTCTAGGGAAGTGTTCTCAAAGACATTCACAGAGTGATTCTACAAATTCTTTTTACTGACGTTGGTCTTTAAACGTGTTTTTAGTGGAAATTCTGTCAAACGCAAGACACGAGATTTGCTTTTAAAGAATTGAGTATACAGAATGCACACAAACACTTCCCTACAAGTGAATCGCCTAACCATGCAACTCAGTTCTAAAAACTGAATAGAATGCAGTTTTCACTCACATGAAAGACATATGCTTTCCTTCTTGAGAAGTGTTTTGAAAGACGTTCACAGAGTGATTCAGCAAAGCCTTTTTACTGACGTTGGTTTTAAACGTGTTTTCAGTGGAATTTCTGTCAAACGCAAAACACGAGATTTGCTGTTAAAGAATTGAATGTACAGAACGCAAACAAACACTTCCCTACAAGTGAATCACCTAACCATGCAACTCAGTTCTAAAAACTGAATAGAATGCAGTTTTCACGCAGAAAAAAGACCTATGCTTTCCTTCTAGAGAAGTGTTTTCAAAGACATTCACAGAGTGATTCTACAAAGCCTTTTTACTGACGTTGGCTTTTAAACGTGTTTTCAGTGGAATTTCTGTCAAACGCAAGACACGAGATTTGCTGTTAAAGAATTGAACATACAGAATGCATACAAACACTTCCCTACAAGTGAATCGCCTAACCATGCAACTCAGTTCTAAAAACTGAATAGAATGCAGTTTTCATGCAGATGAAAGACGTATGCTTTCCTTCTAGAGAAGTGTTTTGAAAGACATTCACAGAGTGATTCTGCAAAGCCTTTTTACTGACATTGGTTTTAAACGTGTTTTCAGTGGAATTTCTGTCAAACGCAAGACACGAGATTTGCTGTTAAAGAATTGAATGTACAGAACGCAAAAAAAAACACTTCCCTACAAGTGAATCGCGTAACCGTGCAACTCAGTTCTAAAAACTGAATAGAATGCAGTTTTCACTCAAATGAAAGACGTATGCTTTCCTTCTTGAGAAGTGTTTTCAAAGACGTTCACAGAGTGATTCTGCAAAGCCTTTTTATTGACGTTGGTTTTAAATGTGTTTTCAGTGGAATTTCTGTCAAACGCAAGACACGAGATTTGCCGTTAAAGAATTGAATGTACAGAACGCAAACAAACACTTCCCTACAAGTGAATCGCCTAACCATGCAACTCAGTTCTAAAAACTGAATAGAACGTAGTTTTCACTCAGATGAAAGACGTATGCTTTCCATCTTGAGAAGTGTTTTCAAAGACGTTCACAGAGTGATTCTGCAAAGCCTTTATACTGACGTTGGTTTTAAACGTGTTTTCAGTGGAATTTCTGTCAAATGCAAGACAGGAGATTTGCTGTTAAAGAATTGAATGTACAGAACGCAAACAAACACTTACCTACAAGTGAATCGCCTAACCATGCAACTCAGTTCTAAAAACTGAATAGAATGCAGTTTTCACGCAGATGAAAGACATATGCTTTCCTTCTTGAGAAGTGTTTTGAAAGACGTTCACAGAGTGATTCTGCAAAGCCTTTTTACTGACGTTGGTTTTAAAAGTGTTTTCAGTGGAATTTCTGTCAAACGCAAGACACGAGATTTGCTGTTAAAGAATAGAACATACAGAATGCAAACAAACACTTCCCTACAAGTGAATCGCCTAACCATGCAACTCAGTTCTAAAAACTGAATAGAATGCAGTTTTCACGCAGATGAAAGACGTATGCTTTCCTTCTAGAGAAGTGTTTTCAAAGACATTCACAGAGTGATTCTACAAAGCCTTTTTACTGACGTTGGCTTTTAAATGTGTTTTCAGTGGAATTTCTGTCAAACACAAGACACGATATTTGCTGTTAAAGAATTGAGTATACAGAACGCAAACAAACACTTCCCTACAAGTGAATCGACTAACCATGCAACTCAGTTCTAAAAACTGAATAGAACGCAGTTTTCACTCAGATGAAATACGTATGCTTTAGTTCTTGAGAAGTGTTTTCAAAGACTTTCACAGAGTGATTCTGCAAAGCCTTTTTACTGACGTTGGTTTTCAACGTGTTTTCAGTGGAATTTCTGTCAAACACAAGACACGAGATTTGCTGATAAACAATTGAATGTACAGAACGCAAAAAAACACTTACCTACAAGTGAATCGCCTAACCGTGCTACTCAGTTCTAAAAACTGAATAGAATGCAGTTTTCACGCAGATGAATGACGTATGCTTTCCTTCTAGAGAAGTGTTTTCAAAGGCATTCACAGAGTGATTCTTCAAAGCCTTTTTACTGACGTTGGCTTTTAAACGTGTTTTCAGTGGAATTTCTGTCAAACGCAAGACACGTGATTTGCTGTTAAAGAATTGAATGTACAGAACGTAAAAAAACACTTCCCTACAAGTGAATCGCCTAACCGTGCAACTCAGTTCTAAAAACTGAATAGAATGCAGTTTTCACTCAGATGAAAGACGTATGCTTTCCTTCTTGAGAAGTGTTTTCAAAGACATTCACAGTGTGATTCTACAAAGCCTTTTTACTGCCGTTGGCTTTTAAATGTGTTTTCAGTGGAATTTCGGTCAAACGCAAGACACGATATTTGCTGTTAAAGAATTGAGTATACAGAATGCAAACAAACACTTCCCTACAAGTGAATCGCCTAACTGTGCAACTCAGTTCTAAAAACTGAATAGAATGCAGTTTTCACTCAGATGAAAGACGTATGCTTTAGTTCTTGAGAAGTGTTTTCAAAGACTTTCACAGAGTGATTCTACAAAGCCTTTTTACTGACGTTGGCTTTTAAACGCGGTTTCAGTGGAATTTCTGTCAAACGCAAGACACGATATTTGATGTTAACAAATTGAATATCCAGAATGCAAACAAACAATTCCCTACAAGTGTATCGCCTAACCATGCAACTCAGTTCTAAGAACTGAATAGAATGCAGTTTTAACGCAGATGAAAGACGTATGCTTTCCTTCTTGAGTAGTGTTTTCAAAGACGTTCACAGAGTGATTCTGCAAAGCCTTTTTACTGACGTTGGTTTTCAACGTGTTTTCAGTGGAATTTCTGTCAAACACAAGACACGTGATTTGCTGTTAAAGAATTGAATGTACAGAACGTAAAAAAACACTTCCCTACAAGTGAATCGCCTAACCGTGCAACTCAGTTCTAAAAACTGAATAGAATGCAGTTTTCACTCAGATGAAAGACGTATGCTTTCCTTCTTGAGAAGTGTTTTCAAAGACATTCACAGTGTGATTCTACAAAGCCTTTTTACTGCCGTTGGCTTTTAAATGTGTTTTCAGTGGAATTTCGGTCAAACGCAAGACACGATATTTGCTGTTAAAGAATTGAGTATACAGAATGCAAACAAACACTTCCCTACAAGTGAATCGCCTAACTGTGCAACTCAGTTCTAAAAACTGAATAGAATGCAGTTTTCACTCAGATGAAAGACGTATGCTTTAGTTCTTGAGAAGTGTTTTCAAAGACTTTCACAGAGTGATTCTACAAAGCCTTTTTACTGACGTTGGCTTTTAAACGCGGTTTCAGTGGAATTTCTGTCAAACGCAAGACACGATATTTGATGTTAACACATTGAATATCCAGAATGCAAACAAACAATTCCCTACAAGTGTATCGCCTAACCATGCAACTCAGTTCTAAAAACTGAATAGAATGCAGTTTTAACGCAGATGAAAGATGTATGCTTTCCTTCTTGAGTAGTGTTTTCAAAGACGTTCACAGAGTGATTCTGCAAAGCCTTTTTACTGACGTTGGTTTTCAACGTGTTTTCAGTGGAATTTCTGTCAAACACAAGACACGAGATTTGCTGATAAACAATTGAATGTACAGAACGCAAAAAAACACTTACCTACAAGTGAATCGCCTAACCGTGCTACTCAGTTCTACAAACTGAATAGAATGCAGTTTTCACGCAGATGAATGACGTATGCTTTCCTTCTAGAGAAGTGTTTTCAAAGGCATTCACAGAGTGATTCTTCAAAGCCTTTTTACTGACGTTGGCTTTTAAACGTGTTTTCAGTGGAATTTCTGTCAAACGCAAGACATGTGATTTGCTGTTAAAGAATTGAATGGACAGAACGTAAAAAAACACTTCCCTACAAGTGAATCGCCTAACCGTGCAACTCAGTTCTAAAAACTGAATAGAATGCAGTTTTCACTCAGATGAAAGACGTATGCTTTCCTTCTTGAGAAGTGTTTTCAAAGACGTTCACAGAGTGATTCTACAAAGCCTTTTTACTGACGTTGGCTTTTAAACGTGATTTCACTGGAATTTCTGTCAAACGCAAGACACGAGATTTGCTGTTAAAGAATTGAGTATACAGAATGCACACAAACACTTCCCTACAAGTGAATCGCCTAACCATGCAACTCAGTTCTAAAAACTGAATAGAATGCAGTTTTCACTCACATGAAAGACATATGCTTTCCTTCTTGAGAAGTGTTTTGAAAGACGTTCACAGAGTGATTCTGCAAAGCCTTTTTACTGACGTTGGTTTTAAACGTGTTTTCAGTGGAATTTCTGTCAAACGCAAAACACGAGATTTGCTGTTAAAGAATTGAATGTACAGAACGCAAACAAACACTTCCCTACAAGTGAATCACCTAACCATGCAACTCAGTTCTAAAAACTGAATAGAATGCAGTTTTCACGCAGAAAAAAGACCTATGCTTTCCTTCTAGAGAAGTGTTTTCAAAGACATTCACAGAGTGATTCTACAAAGCCTTTTTACTGACGTTGGCTTTTAAACGTGTTTTCAGTGGAATTTCTGTCAAACGCAAGACACGAGATTTGCTGTTAAAGAATTGAACATACAGAATGCATACAAACACTTCCCTACAAGTGAATCGCCTAACCATGCAACTCAGTTCTAAAAACTGAATAGAATGCAGTTTTCATGCAGATGAAAGACTTATGCTTTCCTTCTAGAGAAGTGTTTTGAAAGACATTCACAGAGTGATTCTGCAAAGCCTTTTTACTGACATTGGTTTTAAACGTGTTTTCAGTGGAATTTCTGTCAAACGCAAGACACGAGATTTGCTGTTAAAGAATTGAATGTACAGAACGCAAAAAAACACTTCCCTACAAGTGAATCGCGTAACCGTGCAACTCAGTTCTAAAAACTGAATAGAATGCAGTTTTCACTCAAATGAAAGACGTATGCTTTCCTTCTTGAGAAGTGTTTTCAAAGACGTTCACAGAGTGATTCTGCAAAGCCTTTTTATTGACGTTGGTTTTAAACGTGTTTTCAGTGGAATTTCTGTCAAACGCAAGACACGAGATTTGCTGTTAAAGAATTGAACATACAGAATGCATACAAACACTTCCCTACAAGTGAATCGCCTAACCATGCATCTCAGGTCTGAAAACTGAATAGAATGCAGTTTTCATGCAGATGAAAGACGTATGCTTTCCTTCTAGAGAAGTGTTTTGAAAGACATTCACAGAGTGATTCTGCAAAGCCTTTTTACTGACATTGGTTTTAAACGTTTTTTCAGTGGAATTTCTGTCAAACGCAAGACACGAGATTTGCTGTTAAAGAATTGAACGTACAGAATGCATACAAACACTTTCCTACAAGTGAATCGCCTAACCGTGCAACTCAGTTCTAAAAACTGAATAGAATGCAGTTTTCACTCAAATGAAAGACGTATGCTTTCCTTCTTGAGAAGTGTTTTCAAAGACGTTCACAGAGTGATTCTGCAAAGCCTTTTTATTGACGTTGGTTTTAAACGTGTTTTCAGTGGAATTTCTGTCAAACGCAAGACACGAGATTTGCCGTTAAAGAATTGAATGTACAGAACGCAAACAAACACTTCCCTACAAGTGAATCGCGTAACCGTGCAACTCAGTTCTAAAAACTGAATAGAATGCAGTTTTCACTCAAATGAAAGACGTATGCTTTCCTTCTTGAGAAGTGTTTTCAAAGACGTCCAAAGAGTGATTCTGCAAAGCCTTTTTATTGACGTTGGTTTTAAACGTGTTTTCAGTGGAATTTCTGTCAAACCCAAGACACGAGTTTTGCTGTTAAAGAATTGAATATACAGAATGCAAACAAACACTTCCCTACAAGTGTATCGCCTAACCATGCAACTCAGTTCTAAAAACTGAATAGAATGCAGTTTAACGCAGAAGAAAGACATATGCTTTCATTCTTGAGAAGTGTTTTCAAAGACGTTCACAGAGTGATTCTGCAAAGCCTTTTTACTGATGTTGGTTTTAAACGTGTTTTCAGTGGAATTTCTGTCAAACGCAAGACACGAGATTTGCTGTTAAAGAATTGAATATAGAGAACGCAAACAAACAATTCCCTACAAGTGAATCACCTAACCATGCAACTCAGTTCTAAACACTGAATAGAATGCAGATTTCACTCAGATGAAAGACGTATGCTTCCCTAATAGAGAAGTGTTTTCAAAGACATTCACAGAGTGATTCTACAAAGCCTTTTTACTGACGTTGGCTTTTAAACGTGTTTTCAGTGGAATTTCTGTCAAACGCAAGACACGATATTTGCTGTTAAAGAATTGAGTATACAGAACGCAAACAAACACTTCCCTACAAGTGAATCGCCTAACCAGGCAACTCAGTTCTAAAAACTGAATAGAACGCAGTTTTCACTCAGATGAAATACGTATGCTTTAGTTATTGAGAATTGTTTTCAAAGACTTTCACAGAGTGATTCTACAAAGCCTTTTTACTGACTTTGGCTTTTAAACGCGGTTTCAGTGGAATTTCTGTCAAACGCAAGACACGATATTTGATGTTAAAGAATTGAATATCCAGAATGCAAACAAACAATTCCCTACAAGTGTATCGCCTAACCATGCAACTCAGTTCTAAAAACTGAATAGAATGCAGTTTTAACGCAGATGAAAGACGTATGCTTTCCTTCTTGAGAAGTGTTTTCAAAGACGTTCACAGAGTGATTCTACAAAGCCTTTTTACTGTCGTTGGCTTTTATATGTGTTTTCAGTGGAATTTCTGTCAAACGCAAGACACGAGATTTGCTGTTAAAGAATTGATTATACAGAACTCAAACAAACACTTCCCTACAAGTGAATCGCCTAACCGTGCAACTCAGTTCTAAAAACTGAATAGAATGCAGTTTTCACGCAGTGAAAGACATTTGATTTCCTTCTTGAGAAGTGTTTTCAAAGACGTTCACAGAGTGATTCTACAAAGCCTTTTTACTGATGTTGGCTTTTAAACGCGATTTCAGTGGAATTTCTGTCAAACGCAAGACACGAGATTTGCTGTTAAAGAATTGAATGTACAGAATGCAAACAAACACTTCCCTAAAAGTGAATCGCCTAACTATGCAACTTAGTTCTAAAAACTGAATAGAATGCAGTTTTCACTCACATGAAAGACGTATGCTTTCCGTCTTCAGAAGTGTTTTCAAAGACGTTCACAGAGTGATTCTGCAAAGCCTTTTTACTGATGTTGGTTTTAAACGTGTTTTCAGTGGAATTTCTGTCAAACACAAGACACGAGATTTGCTGATAAAGAATTGAATGTACAGAACGCAAAAAAACACTTACCTACAAGTGAATCGCCTAACCATGCTACTCAGTTATAAAAACTGAATAAAATGCAGTTTTCACGCAGATGAAAGACGTATGCTTTCCTTCTAGAGAAGTGTTTTCAAAGACATTCACAAAGTGATTTTACAAAGCCTTTTTACTGACATTGGCTTTTAAACGTGTTTTCAGTGGAATTTCTGTCAAACGCAAGACACGAGATTTGCTGTTAAAGAATTGAATGTACAGAACGTAAAAAAACACTTCCCTACAAGTGAATCGCCTAACCGTGCAACTCAGTTCTAAAAACTGAATAGAATGCAGTTTTCACTCAGATGAAAGACATATGCTTTCCTTCTTGAGAAGTGTTTTCAAAGACGTTCACAGAGTGATTCTACAAAGCCTTTTTACTGACGTTGGCTTTTAAACGTGATTTCACAGGAATTTCTGTCAAACGCAAGACACGAGATTTGCTGTTAAAGAATTGAGTATACAGAATGCAAACAAACACTTCCCTACAAGTGAATCGCCTAACCATGCAACTCAGATCTAAAAACGGAATAGAATGCAGTTTTCACTCACATGAAATACGTATGCTTTCCTTCTAGAGAAGTGTTTTCAAAGACATTCACAGAGTGATTCTACAAAGCCTTTTTACTGCCATTGGCTTTTAAACGTGTTTTCAGTGGAATTTAGGTCAAACGCAAGACACGATATTTGCTGTTAAAGAATTGAGTATACAGAACGCAAACAAACACTTCCCTACAAGTGAATCGCCTAACCGTGCAACTCAGTTCTAAAAACTGAATAGAATGCAGTTTTCACTCAGATGAAAGACGTATGCTTTAGTTCTTGAGAAGTGTTTTCAAAGACTTTCACAGAGTGATTCTGTAAAGCCTTTTTAATGATGTTGGCTTTTAAAAGTGTTTTCAGTGGAATTTCTGTCAAACGCAAGACACGAGATTTGCTGTTAAAGAATTGAATGTATAGAACGCAAACAAACACTTCCCTACAAGTGAATCGCCTAACCGTGCAACTCAGTTCTAAAAACTGAATAGAATGCAGTTTTCAATCACATGAAAGACGTATGCTTTCCTTCTAGGGAAGTGTTCTCAAAGACATTCACAGAGTGATTCTACAAATTCTTTTTACTGACGTTGGTCTTTAAACGTGTTTTTAGTGGAATTTCTGTCAAACACAAGACACGAGATTTGCTGTTAAAGAATTGAACATACAGAATGCAAACAAACACTTCCCTACAAGTGAATCGCCTAACCATGCAACTCAGTTCTAAAAACTGAATAGAATGCAGTTTTCACTCACATGAAAGACATATGCTTTTCTTCTTGAGAAGTGTTTTCAAAGACGTTCACAGAGTGATTCTTCAAAGCCTTTTTACTGACGTTGGTTTTAAACGTGTTTTCAGTGGAATTTCTGTCAAACGCAAGACACGAGATTTGCTGTTAAAGAATTGAATGTACAGAACGCAAACAAACACTTCCCTACAAGTGAATAGCCTAACCGTGCAACTCAGTTCTAAAAACTGAATAGAATGCAGTTTTCACGCAGATGAAAGACGTATGCTGTCCTTCTAGAGAAGTGTTTTCAAAGACGTTCACAGAGTGATTCTACAAAGCCTTTTTACTGACATTGGCTTTTAAACGTGTTTTCAGTGGAATTTCTGTCAAACGCAAGACACGAGATTTGCTGTTAAAGAATTGAATGTACAGAACGCAAACAAACACTTCCCTACAAGTGAATAGCCTAACCGTGCAACTCAGTTCTAAAAACTGAATAGAATGCAGTTTTCACGCAGATGAAAGACGTATGCTGTCCTTCTAGAGAAGTGTTTTCAAAGACGTTCACAGAGTGATTCTACAAAGCCTTTTTACTGACATTGGCTTTTAAACGTGTTTTCAGTGGAATTTCTGTCAAACGCAAGACACGAGATTTGCTGTTAAAGAATTGAATGTACAGAACGCAAACAAACACTTCCCTACAAGTGAATCTCCTAACCATGCAACTCAGTTCTAAAAACTGATTAGAACGCAGTTTTCACTCAGATGAAAGACGTATGCTTTCCATCTTGAGAAGTGTTTTCAAAGACGTTCTCAGAGTGATTCTGCAAAGCCTTTTTACTGACGTTGGTTTTAAACGTGTTTTCAGTGGAATTTCTGTCAAACACAAGACACGAGATTTGCTGTTAAAGAATTGAACATACAGAATGCAAACAAACACTTCCCTACATGTGAATCGCCTAACCATGCAACTCATTTCTAAAAACTGAATAGAATGCAGTTTTCACTCACATGAAAGACGTATGCTTTCCTTCTGGAGAAGTGTTTTCAATGACGTTCACAGAGTGATTCTACAAAGCCTTTTTTCTGACGTTGGCTTTTAAACGTGTTTTCAGTGGAATTTTTGTCAAACGCAAGACACGAGATTTGCTGTTAAAGAATTGAATGTACAGAACGCAAACAAACACTTCCCTACAAGTGAATCGCCTAACCATGCAACTCAGTTCTAAAAACTGAATAGAACGCAGTTTTCACTCAGATGAAAGACGTATGCTTTCCATCTTGAGAAGTGTTTTCAAAGACGTTCACAGAGTGATTCTGCAAAGCCTTTATACTGACGTTGGTTTTAAACGTGTTTTCAGTGGAATTTCTGTCAAATGCAAGACAGGAGATTTGCTGTTAAAGAATTGAATGTACAGAACGCAAACAAACACTTACCTACAAGTGAATCGCCTAACCATGCAACTCAGTTCTAAAAACTGAATAGAATGCAGTTTTCACGCAGATGAAAGACATATGCTTTCCTTCTTGAGAAGTGTTTTGAAAGACGTTCACAGAGTGATTCTGCAAAGCCTTTTTACTGACGTTGGTTTTAAAAGTGTTTTCAGTGGAATTTCTGTCAAACGCAAGACACGAGATTTGCTGTTAAAGAATAGAACATACAGAATGCAAACAAACACTTCCCTACAAGTGAATCGCCTAACCGTGCAACTCAGTTCTAAAAACTGAATAGAATGCAGTTTTCACTCAGATGAAAGACGTATGCTTTAGTTTTTGAGAAGTGTTTTCAAAGACTTTCACAGAGTGATTCTGTAAAGCCTTTTTAATGATGTTGGCTTTTAAAAGTGTTTTCAGTGGAATTTCTGTCAAACGCAAGACACGAGATTTGCTGTTAAAGAATTGAATGTATAGAACACAAACAAACACTTCCCTACAAGTGAATCGCCTAACCGTGCAACTCAGTTCTAAAAACTGAATAGAATGCAGTTTTCAATCACATGAAAGACGTATGCTTTCCTTCTAGGGAAGTGTTCTCAAAGACATTCACAGAGTGATTCTACAAATTCTTTTTACTGACGTTGGTCTTTAAACGTGTTTTTAGTGGAATTTCTGTCAAACACAAGACACGAGATTTGCTGTTAAAGAATTGAACATACAGAATGCAAACAAACACTTCCCTACAAGTGAATCGCCTAACCATGCAACTCAGTTCTAAAAACTGAATAGAATGCAGTTTTCACTCACATGAAAGACATATGCTTTTCTTCTTGAGAAGTGTTTTCAAAGACGTTCACAGAGTGATTCTTCAAAGCCTTTTTACTGACGTTGGTTTTAAACGTGTTTTCAGTGGAATTTCTGTCAAACGCAAGACACGAGATTTGCTGTTAAAGAATTGAATGTACAGAACGCAAACAAACACTTCCCTACAAGTGAATAGCCTAACCGTGCAACTCAGTTCTAAAAACTGAATAGAATGCAGTTTTCACGCAGATGAAAGACGTATGCTGTCCTTCTAGAGAAGTGTTTTCAAAGACGTTCACAGAGTGATTCTACAAAGCCTTTTTACTGACATTGGCTTTTAAACGTGTTTTCAGTGGAATTTCTGTCAAACGCAAGACACGAGATTTGCTGTTAAAGAATTGAATGTACAGAACGCAAACAAACACTTCCCTACAAGTGAATAGCCTAACCGTGCAACTCAGTTCTAAAAACTGAATAGAATGCAGTTTTCACGCAGATGAAAGACGTATGCTGTCCTTCTAGAGAAGTGTTTTCAAAGACGTTCACAGAGTGATTCTACAAAGCCTTTTTACTGACATTGGCTTTTAAACGTGTTTTCAGTGGAATTTCTGTCAAACGCAAGACACGAGATTTGCTGTTAAAGAATTGAATGTACAGAACGCAAACAAACACTTCCCTACAAGTGAATCTCCTAACCATGCAACTCAGTTCTAAAAACTGATTAGAACGCAGTTTTCACTCAGATGAAAGACGTATGCTTTCCATCTTGAGAAGTGTTTTCAAAGACGTTCTCAGAGTGATTCTGCAAAGCCTTTTTACTGACGTTGGTTTTAAACGTGTTTTCAGTGGAATTTCTGTCAAACACAAGACACGAGATTTGCTGTTAAAGAATTGAACATACAGAATGCAAACAAACACTTCCCTACATGTGAATCGCCTAACCATGCAACTCATTTCTAAAAACTGAATAGAATGCAGTTTTCACTCACATGAAAGACGTATGCTTTCCTTCTGGAGAAGTGTTTTCAATGACGTTCACAGAGTGATTCTACAAAGCCTTTTTTCTGACGTTGGCTTTTAAACGTGTTTTCAGTGGAATTTTTGTCAAACGCAAGACACGAGATTTGCTGTTAAAGAATTGAATGTACAGAACGCAAACAAACACTTCCCTACAAGTGAATCGCCTAACCATGCAACTCAGTTCTAAAAACTGAATAGAACGCAGTTTTCACTCAGATGAAAGACGTATGCTTTCCATCTTGAGAAGTGTTTTCAAAGACGTTCACAGAGTGATTCTGCAAAGCCTTTATACTGACGTTGGTTTTAAACGTGTTTTCAGTGGAATTTCTGTCAAATGCAACAGGAGATTTGCTGTTAAAGAATTGAATGTACAGAACGCAAACAAACACTTACCTACAAGTGAATCGCCTAACCATGCAACTCAGTTCTAAAAACTGAATAGAATGCAGTTTTCACGCAGATGAAAGACATATGCTTTCCTTCTTGAGAAGTGTTTTGAAAGACGTTCACAGAGTGATTCTGCAAAGCCTTTTTACTGACGTTGGTTTTAAAAGTGTTTTCAGTGGAATTTCTGTCAAACGCAAGACACGAGATTTGCTGTTAAAGAATAGAACATACAGAATGCAAACAAACACTTCCCTACAAGTGAATCGCCTAACCATGCAACTCAGTTCTAAAAACTGAATAGAATGCAGTTTTCACGCAGATGAAAGACGTATGCTTTCCTTCTAGAGAAGTGTTTTCAAAGACATTCACAGAGTGATTCTACAAAGCCTTTTTACTGACGTTGGCTTTTAAACGTGTTTTCAGTGGAATTTCTGTCAAACACAAGACACGATATTTGCTGTTAAAGAATTGAGTATACAGAACGCAAACAAACACTTCCCTACAAGTGAATCGACTAACCATGCAACTCAGTTCTAAAAACTGAATAGAACGCAGTTTTCACTCAGATGAAATACGTATGCTTTAGTTCTTGAGAAGTGTTTTCAAAGACTTTCACAGAGTGATTCTGCAAAGCCTTTTTACTGACGTTGGTTTTCAACGTGTTTTCAGTGGAATTTCTGTCAAACACAAGACACGAGATTTGCTGATAAACAATTGAATGTACAGAACGCAAAAAAACACTTACCTACAAGTGAATCGCCTAAACGTGCTACTCAGTTCTAAAAACTGAATAGAATGCAGTTTTCACGCAGATGAATGACGTATGCTTTCCTTCTAGAGAAGTGTTTTCAAAGGCATTCACAGAGTGATTCTTCAAAGCCTTTTTACTGACGTTGGCTTTTAAACGTGTTTTCAGTGGAATTTCTGTCAAACGCAAGACACGTGATTTGCTGTTAAAGAATTGAATGTACAGAACGTAAAAAAACACTTCCCTACAAGTGAATCGCCTAACCGTGCAACTCAGTTCTAAAAAATGAATAGAATGCAGTTTTCACTCAGATGAAAGACGTATGCTTTCCTTCTTGAGAAGTGTTTTCAAAGACATTCACAGTGTGATTCTACAAAGCCTTTTTACTGCCGTTGGCTTTTAAATGTGTTTTCAGTGGAATTTCGGTCAAACGCAAGACACGATATTTGCTGTTAAAGAATTGAGTATACAGAATGCAAACAAACACTTCCCTACAAGTGAATCGCCTAACTGTGCAACTCAGTTCTAAAAACTGAATAGAATGCAGTTTTCACTCAGATGAAAGACGTATGCTTTAGTTCTTGAGAAGTGTTTTCAAAGACTTTCACAGAGTGATTCTACAAAGCCTTTTTACTGACGTTGGCTTTTAAACGCGGTTTCAGTGGAATTTCTGTCAAACGCAAGACACGATATTTGATGTTAACAAATTGAATATCCAGAATGCAAACAAACAATTCCCTACAAGTGTATCGCCTAACCATGCAACTCAGTTCTAAAAACTGAATAGAATGCAGTTTAACGCAGATGAAAGACGTATGCTTTCCTTCTAGAGAAGTGTTTTCAAAGACGTTCACAGAGTGATTCTGCAAAGCCTTTTTACTGACGTTGGTTTTCAACGTGTTTTCAGTGGAATTTCTGTCAAACACAAGACACGAGATTTGCTGATAAACAATTGAATGTACAGAACGCAAAAAAACACTTACCTACAAGTGAATCGCCTAACCGTGCTACTCAGTTCTACAAACTGAATAGAATGCAGTTTTCACGCAGATGAATGACGTATGCTTTCCTTCTAGAGAAGTGTTTTCAAAGGCATTCACAGAGTGATTCTTCAAAGCCTTTTTACTGACGTTGGCTTTTAAACGTGTTTTCAGTGGAATTTCTGTCAAACGCAAGACATGTGATTTGCTGTTAAAGAATTGAATGTACAGAACGTAAAAAAACACTTCCCTACAAGTGAATCGCCTAACCGTGCAACTCAGTTCTAAAAACTGAATAGAATGCAGTTTTCACTCAGATGAAAGACGTATGCTTTCCTTCTTGAGAAGTGTTTTCAAAGACGTTCACAGAGTGATTCTACAAAGCCTTTTTACTGACGTTGGCTTTTAAACGTGATTTCACTGGAATTTCTGTCAAACGCAAGACACGAGATTTGCTGTTAAAGAATTGAGTATACAGAATGCACACAAACACTTCCCTACAAGTGAATCGCCTAACCATGCAACTCAGTTCTAAAAACTGAATAGAATGCAGTTTTCACTCACATGAAAGACATATGCTTTCCTTCTTGAGAATTGTTTTGAAAGACATTCACAGAGTGATTCTGCAAAGCCTTTTTACTGACGTTGGTTTTAAACGTGTTTTCAGTGGAATTTCTGTCAAACGCAAAACACGAGATTTGCTGTTAAAGAATTGAATGTACAGAACGCAAACAAACACTTCCCTACAAGTGAATCACCTAACCATGCAACTCAGTTCTAAAAACTGAATAGAATGCAGTTTTCACGCAGAAAAAAGACCTATGCTTTCCTTCTAGAGAAGTGTTTTCAAAGACATTCACAGAGTGATTCTACAAAGCCTTTTTACTGACGTTGGCTTTAAAACGCGGTTTCAGTGGAATTTCTGTCAAACGCAAGACATGATATTTCATGTTAACGAATTGAATATCCAGAATGCAAACAAACAATTCCCTACAAGTGTATCGCCTAACCATGCAACTCAGTTCTAAAAACTGAATAGAATGCAGTTTTCACGCAGATGAATGACGTATGCTTTCCTTCTAGAGAAGTGTTTTCAAAGGCATTCACAGAGTGATTCTTCAAAGCCTTTTTACTGACGTTGGCTTTTAAACGTGTTTTCTGTGGAATTTCTGTCAAACGCAAGACACGTGATTTGCTGTTAAAGAATTGAATGTACAGAACATAAAAAAACACTTCCCTACAAGTGAATCGCCTAACCGTGCAACTCAGTTCTAAAAACTGAATAGAATGCAGTTTTCACTCAGATGAAAGACGTATGCTTTCCTTCTTGAGAAGTGTTTTCAAAGACATTCACAGAGTGATTCTACAAAGCCTTTTTACTGCCGTTGGCTTTTAAATGTGTTTTCAGTGGAATTTCGGTCAAACGCAAGACACGATATTTGCTGTTAAAGAATTGAGTATACAGAATGCAAGCAAACACTTCCCTACAAGTGAATCGCCTAACCATGCAACTCAATTCTAAAAACTTAATAGAATGCAGTTTTCACTCACATGAAAGACATATGCTTTCCTTCTTGAGAAGTGTTTTGAAAGACGTTCACAGAGTGATTCTGCAAAGCCTTTTTACTGACGTTGGTTTTAAATGTGTTTTCAGTGGAATTTCTGTCAAACGCAAGACACGAGATTTGCTGTCAAAGAGTTGAATGTACAGAACGCAAACAAACACTTCCCTACAAGTGAATCGCCTAACCGGTGCAACTCAGTTCTAAAAACTGAATAGAATGCAGTTTTCACTCATATGAAAGACGTTTGCTTTCCTTCTTGAGAAGTGTTTTCAAAGCCGTTCACAGAGTGATTCTGCAAAGCCTTTTTACTGCCATTGGCTTTTAAACGTGTTTTCAGTGGAATTTCTGTCAAACGCAAGACACGATATTTGCTGTTAAAGAATTGAGTATACAGAATGCAAACAAACACTTCCCTACAAGTGAATCGCCTTACCATGCAACTCAGTTCTAAAAACTGAATAGAATGCAGTTTTCACTCACATGAAAGACGTATGCTTTCCTTTTGAGAAGTGTTTTCAAAGACGTTCACAGAGTGATTCTGCAAAGCCTTTTTACTGACGTTGGTTTTAAACGTGTTTTCAGTGGAATTTCTGTCAAACGCAAGACATGATTTGCTGTTAAAGAATTGAATGTACAGAACGCAAACAAACACTTCCTTACAAGTGAATCGCCTAACTATGCAAAGCAGTTCTAAAAACTGAATAGAACACAGTTTTCACTCAGATGAAAGACATATGCTTTCCTTCTTGAGAAGTGTTTTCAAAGACATTCACAAAGTGATTCTACAAAGCCTTTTTACTGATGTTGGCTTTTAAACGTGTTTTCAGTGGAATTTTGTCAAACGCAAGACAGGAGGTTTGCTGCTAAGGAATTGAGTATACAGAACGCAAATAAACACTTCCCTACAAGTGAATAGCCTAAACATTCAACTCACTTCTAAAAACTGCATAGAACGCAGTTTTCACTCAGAGGAAAGACGTATGCTTTCCTTCTAGAGAAGTGTTTTCAAAGACATTCACAGAGTGATTCTACAAAGCCTTTTTTACTGATGTTGGCTTTTAAACGTGTTTTCAGTGGAATTTCTGTCAAAAGCAAGACACGAGATTTGCTTTTAAAGAATTGAATGTACAGAACGCAAAAAAACACTTACCTACAATTGAATTGCCTAACCATGCATCTCAGTTCTAAAAACTGAATAGAATGCAGTTTTCACGCAGATGAAAGACGTATGCTTTCCCTCTAGAGAAGTGTTTTCAAAGACATTCACAGAGTGATTCTACAAAGCCGTTTTACTGACGTTGGCTTTTAAACGTGTTTTCAGTGGAATTTCTGTCAAACGCAAGACACGAGATTTGCTGTTAAAGAATTGAACATACAGAATGCAAACAAACACTTTCCTACAAGTGAATCGCCTAACCGTGCAACTCAGTTCTAAAAACTGAATAGAATGCAGTTTTCACTCACATGAAAGACGTATGCTTTCCGTCTTGAGAAGTGTTTTGAAAGACGTTAACAGAGTGATTCTGCAAAGCCTTTTTACTGACGTTGGTTTTAAACGTGTTTTCAGTGGAATTTCTGTCAAATGTAAGACACGAGATTTGCTGTTAAAGAATTGAATGTACAGAACGCAAAAAAACACTTCCCTACAAGTGAATCGCCTAACCGTGCAACTCAGTTCTAAAAACTCAATAGAATACAGTTTTCACGCACATGAAAGACGTATGCTTTCCTTCTTGAGAAGTGTTTTCAAAGACGTTCACAGAGTGATTCTACAAAGACTTTTTACTGACGTTGGCTTTTAAACGTGATTTCACTGAAATTTCTGTCAAAGGCAAGACACGAGATTTGCTGTTAAAGAATTGAGTATACAGAATGCAAACAAACACTTCCCTACAAGTGAATCGCCTAACCATGCAACTCAGTTCTAAAAACTGAATAGAATGCAGTTTTCACTCACATGAAAGACATATGCTTTCCTCCTTGAGAAGTGTTTTGAAAGACGTTCACAGAGTGATTCTGCAAAGCCTTTTTACTGATGTTGGTTTTAAATGTGTTTTAGGTGGAATTTCTGTCAAACGCAAGACACAAGATTTGCTGTCAAAGAATTGAATATACAGAACGCAAACAAACACTTCCCTACAAGTGAATCGCCTAACCATGCAACTCAGTTCTAAAAACTGAATAGAACGCAGTTTTCACTCAGAAAAGACGTATGCTTTCCTTCTTGAGAAGTGTTTTCAAAGACGTTCACAGAGTGATTCTACAAAGCCTTTTTACTGACGTTGGCTTTTAAACGTGATTTCACTGGAATTTCTGTCAAACGCAAGACACGAGATTTGCTGTTAAAGAATTGAGTATACAGAATGCAAACAAACACTTCCCTACAAGTGAATTGCCTAACCATGCAACTCAGTTCTAAAAACTGAATAGAATGCAGTTTTCACTCACATGAAAGACATATGCTTTCCTTCTTGAGAAGTGTTTTGAAAGACGTTCACAGAGTGATTCTGCAAAGCCTTTTTACTGACGTTGGTTTTAAATGTGTTTTCAGTGGAATTTCTGTCAAACGCAAGACACGAGATTTGCTGTCAAAGAATTGAATGTACAGAACGCAAACAAACACTTCCCTACAAGTGAATCGCCTAACCGTGCAACTCAGTTCTAAAAACTGAATAGAATGTAGTTTTCACTCACATGAAAGACGTTTGCTTTCCTTCTTGAGAAGTGTTTTCAAAGCCATTCACAGAGTGATTCTGCAAAGCCTTTTTATTGACGTTGGTTTTAAACGTGTTTTCAGTGGAATTTCTGTCAAACGCAAGACACGAGATTTGCTGTTAAAGAATTGAACATACAGAATGCAAACAAACAATTCCCTACAAGTGAATCGCCTAACCATGCAACTCAGTTCTAAAAACTGAATAGAATTCAGTTTTCACTCACATGAAAGACGTATGCTTTCCTTCTTGAGAAGTGTTTTCAAAGACATTCACAGAGTGATTCTACAAAGCCTTTTTACTGCCGTTGGCTTTTAAACGTGTTTTCAGTGGAATTTCGGTCAAACGCAAGACACGATATTTGCTGTTAAAGAATTGAGTATACAGAATGCAAACAAACACTTCCCTACAAGTGAATCGCCTTACCATGCAACTCAGTTCTAAAAACTGAATAGAATGCAGTTTTCACTCACATGAAAGACGTATGCTTTCCTTCTTGAGAAGTGTTTTCAAAGACGTTCACAGAGTGATTCTGCAAAGCCTTTTTACTGACGTTGGTTTTAAACGTGTTTTCAGTGGAAATTCTGTCAAACGTAAGACACGAGATTTGCTGTTAAAGAATTGAATGTACAGAACGCAAATAAACACTTCCTTACAAGTGAATCGCCTAACTATGCAAAGCAGTTCTAAAAACTGAATAGAACACAGTTTTCACTCAGATGAAAGACATATGCTTTCCTTCTTGAGAAGTGTTTTCAAAGACATTCACAGAGTGATTCTACAAAGCCTTTTTTACTGATGTTGGCTTTTAAACGTGTTTTCAGTGGAATTTGTGTCAAAAGCAAGACACGAGATTTGCTGTTAAAGAATTTAATGTACAGAACGCAAAAAAACACTTACCTACAAGTGAATTGCCTAACCATGCATCTCAGTTCTAAAAACTGAATAGAATGCAGTTTTCACGCAGATGAAAGACGTATGCTTTCCCTCTAGAGAACTGTTTTCAAAGACATTCACAGAGTGATTCTACAAAGCCTTTTTACTGACGTTGGCTTTTAAACGTGTTTTCAGTGGAATTTCTGTCAAACGCAAGACACGAGATTTGCTGTTAAAGAATTGAACATACAGAATGCAAACAAACACTTTCCTACAAGTGAATCGCCTAACCGTGCAACTCAGTTCTAAAAACTGAATAGAATGCAGTTTTCACTCACATGAAAGACGTATGCTTTCCGTCTTGAGAAGTGTTTTGAAAGACGTTAACAGAGTGATTCTGCAAAGCCTTTTTACTGACGTTGGTTTTAAACGTGTTTTCAGTGGAATTTCTGTCAAATGTAAGACACGAGATTTGCTGTTAAAGAATTGAATGTACAGAACGCAAAAAAACACTTCCCTACAAGTGAATCGCCTAACCGTGCAACTCAGTTCTAAAAACTCAATAGAATACAGTTTTCACGCACATGAAAGACGTATGCTTTCCTTCTTGAGAAGTGTTTTCAAAGACGTTCACAGAGTGATTCTACAAAGACTTTTTACTGACGTTGGCTTTTAAACGTGATTTCACTGAAATTTCTGTCAAAGGCAAGACACGAGATTTGCTGTTAAAGAATTGAGTATACAGAATGCAAACAAACACTTCCCTACAAGTGAATCGCCTAACCATGCAACTCAGTTCTAAAAACTGAATAGAATGCAGTTTTCACTCACATGAAAGACATATGCTTTCCTCCTTGAGAAGTGTTTTGAAAGACGTTCACAGAGTGATTCTGCAAAGCCTTTTTACTGATGTTGGTTTTAAATGTGTTTTAGGTGGAATTTCTGTCAAACGCAAGACACAAGATTTGCTGTCAAAGAATTGAATATACAGAATGCAAACAAACACTTCCCTACAAGTGAATCGCCTAACCATGCAACTCAGTTCTAAAAACTGAATAGAACGCAGTTTTCACTCAGAAAAGACGTATGCTTTCCTTCTTGAGAAGTGTTTTCAAAGACGTTCACAGAGTGATTCTACAAAGCCTTTTTACTGACGTTGGCTTTTAAACGTGATTTCACTGGAATTTCTGTCAAACGCAAGACACGAGATTTGCTGTTAAAGAATTGAGTATACAGAATGCAAACAAACACTTCCCTACAAGTGAATTGCCTAACCATGCAACTCAGTTCTAAAAACTGAATAGAATGCAGTTTTCACTCACATGAAAGACATATGCTTTCCTTCTTGAGAAGTGTTTTGAAAGACATTCACAGAGTGATTCTGCAAAGCCTTTTTACTGTCGTTGGTTTTAAATGTGTTTTCAGTGGAATTTCTGTCAAACGCAAGACACGAGATTTGCTGTCAAAGAATTGAATGTACAGAACGCAAACAAACACTTCCCTACAAGTGAATCGCCTAACCGTGCAACTCAGTTCTAAAAACTGAATAGAATGTAGTTTTCACTCACATGAAAGACGTTTGCTTTCCTTCTTGAGAAGTGTTTTCAAAGCCATTCACAGAGTGATTCTGCAAAGCCTTTTTATTGACGTTGGTTTTAAACGTGTTTTCAGTGGAATTTCTGTCAAACGCAAGACACGAGATTTGCTGTTAAAGAATTGAACATACAGAATGCAAACAAACAATTCCCTACAAGTGAATCGCCTAACCATGCAACTCAGTTCTAAAAACTGAATAGAATGCAGTTTTCACTCACATGAAAGACGTATGCTTTCCGTCTTGAGAAGTGTTTTGAAAGACGTTCACAGAGTGATTCTGCAAAGCCTTTTAACTGACGTTGGTTTTAAACGTGTTTTCAGTGGAATTTCTGTCAAATGTAAGACACGAGATTTGCTGTTAAAGAATTGAATGTACAGAACGCAAAAAAACACTTCCCTACAAGTGAATCGCCTAACCGTGCAACTCAGTTCTAAAAACTCAATAGAATACAGTTTTCACGCATATGAAAGACGTATGCTTTCTTTCTTGAGAAGTGTTTTCAAAGACGTTCACAGAGTGATTCTACAAAGCCTTTTTACTGACGTTGGCTTTTAAACGTGATTTCACTGAAATTTCTGTCAAACGCAAGACACGAGATTTGCTGTTAAAGAATTGAGTATACAGAATGCAAACAAACACTTCCCTACAAGTGAATCGCCTAACCATGCAACTCAGTTCTAAAAACTGGATAGAATGCAGTTTTCACTCACATGAAAGACATATGCTTTCCTCCTTGAGAAGTGTTTTGAAAGACGTTCACAGAGTGATTCTGCAAAGCCTTTTTACTGACGTTGGTTTTAAATGTGTTTTCAGTGGAATTTCTGTCAAACGCAAGACACGAGATTTGCTGTCAAAGAATTGACTATACAGAACGCAAACAAACACTTCCCTACAAGTGAATCGCCTAACCATGCAACTCAGTTCTAAAAATTGAATAGAACGCAGTTTTCACTCAGAAAAGACGTATGCTTTCCTTCTTGAGAAGTGTTTTCAAAGACGTTCACAGAGTGATTCTGCAAAGCCTTTTTACTGACGTTGGCTTTTAAACATGTTTCAGTGGAATTTCAGTCAAACGCAAGACAAAAAATTTGCTGTTAAAGAATTGAATGTACAGAACGCAAACAAACACTTCCCTACAAGTGAATCTCCTAACCATGCAACTCAGTTCTAAAAACTGAATAGAACGCAGTTTTCACTCAGATGAAAGACGTATGCTTTCCATCTTGAGAAGTGTTTTCAAAGACGTTCACAGAGTGATTCTACAAAGCCTTTTTACTGACGTTGGCTTTTAAACGTGATTTCACTGGAATTTCTGTCAAACGCAAGACACGAGATTTGCTGTTAAAGAATTGAGTATACAGAATGCAAACAAACACTTCCCTACAAGTGAATTGCCTAACCATGCAACTCAGTTCTAAAAACTGAATAGAATGCAGTTTTCACTCACATGAAAGACATATGATTTCCTTCTTGAGAAGTGTTTTGAAAGACGTTCACAGAGTGATTCTGCAAAGCCTTTTTACTGACGTTGGTTTTAAATGTGTTTTCAGTGGAATTTCTGTCAAACGCAAGACACGAGATTTGCTGTCAAAGAATTGAATGTACAGAACGCAAACAAACACTTCCCTACAAGTGAATCGCCTAACCGTGCAACTCAGTTCTAAAAACTGAATAGAATGTAGTTTTCACTCACATGAAAGACGTTTGCTTTCCTTCTTGAGAAGTGTTTTCAAAGCCGTTCAAAGAGTGATTCTGCAAAGCCTTTTTATTGACGTTGGTTTTAAACGTGTTTTCAGTGGAATTTCTGTCAAACGCAAGACACGAGATTTGCTGTTAAAGAATTGAACATACAGAATGCAAACAAACAATTCCCTACAAGTGAATCGCCTAACCATGCAACTCAGTTCTAAAAACTGAATAGAATGCAGTTTTCACTCACATGAAAGACGTATGCTTTCCTTCTTGAGAAGTGTTTTCAAAGACATTCACAGAGTGATTCTACAAAGCCTTTTTACTGCCGTTGGCTTTTAAACGTGTTTTCAGTGGAATTTCGGTCAAACGCAAGACACGATATTTGCTGTTAAAGAATTGAGTATACAGAATGCAAACAAACACTTCCCTACAAGTGAATCACCTTACCATGCAACTCAGTTCTAAAAACTGAATAGAATGCAGTTTTCACTCACATGAAAGACGTATGCTTTCCTTCTTGAGAAGTGTTTTCAAAGACGTTCACAGAGTGATTCTGCAAAGCCTTTTTACTGACGTTGGTTTTAAACGTGTTTTCAGTGGAAATTCTGTCAAACGTAAGACACGAGATTTGCTGTTAAAGAATTGAATGTACAGAACGCAAACAAACACTTCCTTACAAGTGAATCGCCTAACTATGCAAAGCAGTTCTAAAAACTGAATAGAACACAGTTTTCACTCAGATGAAAGACATATGCTTTCCTTCTTGAGAAGTGTTTTCAAAGACATTCACAGAGTGATTCTATAAAGCCTTTTTACTGACGTTGGCTTTTAAACGTGTTTTCAGTGTAATTTTGTCAAACGCAAGACAGGAGGTTTGCTGCTAAGGAATTGAGTATACAGAACGCAAATAAAAACTTCCCTACAAGTGAATCGCCTAAACATTCAACTCACTTCTAAAAACTGCATAGAACGCAGTTTTCACTCAGAGGAAAGACGTATGCTTTCCTTCTAGAGAAGTGTTTTCAAAGACATTCACAGAGTGATTCTACAAAGCCTTTTTTACTGATGTTGGCTTTTAAACGTGTTTTCAGTGGAATTTCTGTCAAAAGCAAGACACGAGATTTGCTGTTAAAGAATTTAATGTACAGAACGCAAAAAAACACTTACCTACAAGTGAATTGCCTAACCATGCATCTCAGTTCTAAAAACTGAATAGAATGCAGTTTTCACGCAGATGAAAGACGTATGCTTTCCCTCTAGAGAAGTGTTTTCAAAGACATTCACAGAGTGATTCTACAAAGCCTTTTTACTGACGTTGGCTTTTAAACGTGTTTTCAGTGGAATTTCTGTCAAACGCAAGACACGAGATTTGCTGTTAAAGAATTGAACATACAGAATGCAAACAAACACTTCCCTACAAGTAAATCACCTAACCTTGCAACTCAGTTCTAAAAACTGAATAGAATGCAGTTTTCACTCACATGAAAGACGTATGCTTTCCGTCTTGAGAAGTGTTTTGAAAGACGTTCACAGAGTGATTCTGCAAAGCCTTTTTACTGACGTTGGTTTTAAACGTGTTTTCAGTGGAATTTCTGTCAAATGTAAGACACAAGATTTGCTGTTAAAGAATTGAATGTACAGAACGCAAAAAAACACTTCCCTACAAGTGAATCGCCTAACCGTGCAACTCAGTTCTAAAAACTCAATAGAATACAGTTTTCACGCACATGAAAGACGTATGCTTTCTTTCTTGAGAAGTGTTTTCAAAGACGTTCACAGAGTGATTCTACAAAGCCTTTTTACTGACGTTGGCTTTTAAACGTGATTTCACTGAAATTTCTGTCAAACGCAAGACACGAGATTTGCTGTTAAAGAATTGAGTATACAGAATGCAAACAAACACTTCCCTACAAGTGAATCGCCTAACCATGCAACTCAGTTCTAAAAACTGGATAGAATGCAGTTTTCACTCACATGAAAGACATATGCTTTCCTCCTTGAGAAGTGTTTTGAAAGACGTTCACAGAGTGATTCTGCAAAGCCTTTTTACTGACGTTGGTTTTAAATGTGTTTTCAGTGGAATTTCTGTCAAACGCAAGTCACGAGATTTGCTGTCAAAGAATTGAATATACAGAACGCAAACAAACACTTCCCTACAAGTGAATCGCCTAACCATGCAACTCAGTTCTAAAAATTGAATAGAACGCAGTTTTCACTCAGAAAAGACGTATGCTTTCCTTCTTGAGAAGTGTTTTCAAAGACGTTCACAGAGTGATTCTGCAAAGCCTTTTTACTGACGTTGGCTTTTAAACATGTTTCAGTGGAATTTCAGTCAAACGCAAGACAAAAAATTTGCTGTTAAAGAATTGAATGTACAGAACGCAAACAAACACTTCCCTACAAGTGAATCTCCTAACCATGCAACTCAGTTCTAAAAACTGAATAGAACGCAGTTTTCACTCAGATGAAAGACGTATGCTTTCCATCTTGAGAAGTGTTTTCAAAGACGTTCACAGAGTGATTCTACAAAGCCTTTTTACTGACGTTGGCTTTTAAACGTGATTTCACTGGAATTTCTGTCAAACGCAAGACACGAGATTTGCTGTTAAAGAATTGAGTATACAGAATGCAAACAAACACTTCCCTACAAGTGAATTGCCTAACCATGCAACTCAGTTCTAAAAACTGAATAGAATGCAGTTTTCACTCACATGAAAGACATATGATTTCCTTCTTGAGAAGTGTTTTGAAAGACGTTCACAGAGTGATTCTGCAAAGCCTTTTTACTGACGTTGGTTTTAAATGTGTTTTCAGTGGAATTTCTGTCAAACGCAAGACACGAGATTTGCTGTCAAAGAATTGAATGTACAGAACGCAAACAAACACTTCCCTACAAGTGAATCGCCTAACCGTGCAACTCAGTTCTAAAAACTGAATAGAATGTAGTTTTCACTCACATGAAAGACGTTTGCTTTCCTTCTTGAGAAGTGTTTTCAAAGACATTCACAAAGTGATTCTACAAAGCCTTTTTACTGACGTTGGCTTTTAAACGTGTTTTCAGTGGAATTTTGTCAAACGCAAGACACGAGATTTGCTGTTAAAGAATTTAATGTACAGAACGCAAATAAACACTTCCCTACAAGTGAATCGCCTAAACATTCAACTCACTTCTAAAAACTGCATAGAACGCAGTTTTCACTCAGAGGAAAGACGTATGCTTTCCTTCTAGAGAAGTGTTTTCAAAGACATTCACAGAGTGATTCTACAAAGCCTTTTTTACTGATGTTGGCTTTTAAACGTGTTTTCAGTGGAATTTCTGTCAAAAGCAAGACACGAGATTTGCTTTTAAAGAATTGAATGTACAGAACGCAAAAAAACACTTACCTACAATTGAATTGCCTAACCATGCATCTCAGTTCTAAAAACTGAATAGAATGCAGTTTTCACGCAGATGAAAGACGTATGCTTTCCCTCTAGAGAAGTGTTTTCAAAGACATTCACAGAGTGATTCTACAAAGCCGTTTTACTGATGTTGGCTTTTAAACGTGTTTTCAGTGGAATTTCTGTCAAACGCAAGACACGAGATTTGCTGTTAAAGAATTGAACATACAGAATGCAAACAAACACTTCCCTACAAGTGAATCGCCTAACCGTGCAACTCAGTTCTAAAAACTGAATAGAATGCAGTTTTCACTCACATGAAAGACGTATGCTTTCCGTCTTGAGAAGTGTTTTGAAAGACGTTAACAGAGTGATTCTGCAAAGCCTTTTTACTGACGTTGGTTTTAAACGTGTTTTCAGTGGAATTTCTGTCAAATGTAAGACACGAGATTTGCTGTTAAAGAATTGAATGTACAGAACGCAAAAAAACACTTCCCTACAAGTGAATCGCCTAACCGTGCAACTCAGTTCTAAAAACTCAATAGAATACAGTTTTCACGCACATGAAAGACGTATGCTTTCCTTCTTGAGAAGTGTTTTCAAAGACGTTCACAGAGTGATTCTACAAAGACTTTTTACTGACGTTGGCTTTTAAACGTGATTTCACTGAAATTTCTGTCAAAGGCAAGACACGATATTTGCTGTTAAAGAATTGAGTATACAGAATGCAAACAAACACTTCCCTACAAGTGAATCGCCTTACCATGCAACTCAGTTCTAAAAACTGAATAGAATGCAGTTTTCACTCACATGAAAGACGTATGCTTTCCTTCTTGAGAAGTGTTTTCAAAGACGTTCACAGAGTGATTCTGCAAAGCCTTTTTACTGACGTTGGTTTTAAACGTGTTTTCAGTGGAAATTCTGTCAAACGTAAGACACGAGATTTGCTGTTAAAGAATTGAATGTACAGAACGCAAATAAACACTTCCTTACAAGTGAATCGCCTAACTATGCAAAGCAGTTCTAAAAACTGAATAGAACACAGTTTTCACTCAGATGAAAGACATATGCTTTCCTTCTTGAGAAGTGTTTTCAAAGACATTCACAGAGTGATTCTACAAAGCCTTTTTTACTGATGTTGGCTTTTAAACGTGTTTTCAGTGGAATTTGTGTCAAAAGCAAGACACGAGATTTGCTGTTAAAGAATTTAATGTACAGAACGCAAAAAAACACTTACCTACAAGTGAATTGCCTAACCATGCATCTCAGTTCTAAAAACTGAATAGAATGCAGTTTTCACGCAGATGAAAGACGTATGCTTTCCCTCTAGAGAAGTGTTTTCAAAGACATTCACAGAGTGATTCTACAAAGCCTTTTTACTGACGTTGGCTTTTAAACGTGTTTTCAGTGGAATTTCTGTCAAACGCAAGACACGAGATTTGCTGTTAAAGAATTGAACATACAGAATGCAAACAAACACTTTCCTACAAGTAAATCACCTAACCTTGCAACTCAGTTCTAAAAACTGAATAGAATGCAGTTTTCACTCACATGAAAGACGTATGCTTTCCGTCTTGAGAAGTGTTTTGAAAGACGTTCACAGAGTGATTCTGCAAAGCCTTTTTACTGACGTTGGTTTTAAACGTGTTTTCAGTGGAATTTCTGTCAAATGTAAGACACAAGATTTGCTGTTAAAGAATTGAATGTACAGAACGCAAAAAAACACTTCCCTACAAGTGAATCGCCTAACCGTGCAACTCAGTTCTAAAAACTCAATAGAATACAGTTTTCACGCACATGAAAGACGTATGCTTTCTTTCTTGAGAAGTGTTTTCAAAGACGTTCACAGAGTGATTCTACAAAGCCTTTTTACTGACGTTGGCTTTTAAACGTGATTTCACTGAAATTTCTGTCAAACGCAAGACACGAGATTTGCTGTTAAAGAATTGAGTATACAGAATGCAAACAAACACTTCCCTACAAGTGAATCGCCTAACCATGCAACTCAGTTCTAAAAACTGGATAGAATGCAGTTTTCACTCACATGAAAGACATATGCTTTCCTCCTTGAGAAGTGTTTTGAAAGACGTTCACAGAGTGATTCTGCAAAGCCTTTTTACTGACGTTGGTTTTAAATGTGTTTTCAGTGGAATTTCTGTCAAACGCAAGACACGAGATTTGCTGTCAAAGAATTGAATATACAGAACGCAAACAAACACTTCCCTACAAGTGAATCGCCTAACCATGCAACTCAGTTCTAAAAATTGAATAGAACGCAGTTTTCACTCAGAAAAGACGTATGCTTTCCTTCTTGAGAAGTGTTTTCAAAGACGTTCACAGAGTGATTCTGCAAAGCCTTTTTACTGACGTTGGCTTTTAAACATGTTTCAGTGGAATTTCAGTCAAACGCAAGACAAAAAATTTGCTGTTAAAGAATTGAATGTACAGAACGCAAACAAACACTTCCCTACAAGTGAATCTCCTAAACATGCAACTCAGTTCTAAAAACTGAATAGAACGCAGTTTTCACTCAGATGAAAGACGTATGCTTTCCATCTTGAGAAGTGTTTTCAAAGACGTTCACAGAGTGATTCTACAAAGCCTTTTTACTGACGTTGGCTTTTAAACGTGTTTTCAGTGGAATTTCTGTCAAACGCAAGACACGAGATTTGCTGTCAAAGAATTGAATGTACAGAACGCAAACAAACACTTCCCTACAAGTGAATCGCCTAACCGTGCAACTCAGTTCTAAAAACTGAATAGAATGTAGTTTTCACTCACATGAAAGACGTTTGCTTTCCTTCTTGAGAAGTGTTTTCAAAGCCGTTCAAAGAGTGATTCTGCAAAGCCTTTTTAATGACGTTAGTTTTAAACGTGTTTTCAGTGGAATTTCTGTCAAACGCAAGACACGAGATTTGCTGTTAAAGAATTGAACATACAGAATGCAAACAAACAATTCCCTACAAGTGAATCGCCTAACCATGCAACTCAGTTCTAAAAACTGAATAGAATGCAGTTTTCACTCACATGAAAGACGTATGCTTTCCTTCTTGAGAAGTGTTTTCAAAGACATTCACAGAGTGATTCTACAAAGCCTTTTTACTGCCGTTGGCTTTTAAACGTGTTTTCAGTGGAATTTCGGTCAAACGCAAGACACGATATTTGCTGTTAAAGAATTGAGTATACAGAATGCAAACAAACACTTCCCTACAAGTGAATCACCTTACCATGCAACTCAGTTCTAAAAACTGAATAGAATGCAGTTTTCACTCACATGAAAGACGTATGCTTTCCTTCTTGAGAAGTGTTTTCAAAGACGTTCACAGAGTGATTCTGCAAAGCCTTTTTACTGACGTTGGTTTTAAACGTGTTTTCAGTGGAAATTCTGTCAAACGTAAGACACGAGATTTGCTGTTAAAGAATTGAATGTACAGAACGCAAACAAACACTTCCTTACAAGTGAATCGCCTAACTATGCAAAGCAGTTCTAAAAACTGAATAGAACACAGTTTTCACTCAGATGAAAGACATATGCTTTCCTTCTTGAGAAGTGTTTTCAAAGACATTCACAGAGTGATTCTATAAAGCCTTTTTACTGACGTTGGCTTTTAAACGTGTTTTCAGTGTAATTTTGTCAAACGCAAGACAGGAGGTTTGCTGCTAAGGAATTGAGTATACAGAACGCAAATAAAAACTTCCCTACAAGTGAATCGCCTAAACATTCAACTCACTTCTAAAAACTGCATAGAACGCAGTTTTCACTCAGAGGAAAGACGTATGCTTTCCTTCTAGAGAAGTGTTTTCAAAGACATTCACAGAGTGATTCTACAAAGCCTTTTTTACTGATGTTGGCTTTTAAACGTGTTTTCAGTGGAATTTCTGTCAAAAGCAAGACACGAGATTTGCTGTTAAAGAATTTAATGTACAGAACGCAAAAAAACACTTACCTACAAGTGAATTGCCTAACCATGCATCTCAGTTCTAAAAACTGAATAGAATGCAGTTTTCACGCAGATGAAAGACGTATGCTTTCCCTCTAGAGAAGTGTTTTCAAAGACATTCACAGAGTGATTCTACAAAGCCTTTTTACTGACGTTGGCTTTTAAACGTGTTTTCAGTGGAATTTCTGTCAAACGCAAGACACGAGATTTGCTGTTAAAGAATTGAACATACAGAATGCAAACAAACACTTTCCTACAAGTAAATCACCTAACCTTGCAACTCAGTTCTAAAAACTGAATAGAATGCAGTTTTCACTCACATGAAAGACGTATGCTTTCCATCTTGAGAAGTGTTTTGAAAGACGTTCACAGAGTGATTCTGCAAAGCCTTTTTACTGACGTTGGTTTTAAACGTGTTTTCAGTGGAATTTCTGTCAAATGTAAGACACAAGATTTGCTGTTAAAGAATTGAATGTACAGAACGCAAAAAAACACTTCCCTACAAGTGAATCGCCTAACCGTGCAACTCAGTTCTAAAAACTCAATAGAATACAGTTTTCACGCACATGAAAGACGTATGCTTTCTTTCTTGAGAAGTGTTTTCAAAGACGTTCACAGAGTGATTCTACAAAGCCTTTTTACTGACGTTGGCTTTTAAACGTGATTTCACTGAAATTTCTGTCAAACGCAAGACACGAGATTTGCTGTTAAAGAATTGAGTATACAGAATGCAAACAAACACTTCCCTACAAGTGAATCGCCTAACCATGCAACTCAGTTCTAAAAACTGGATAGAATGCAGTTTTCACTCACATGAAAGACATATGCTTTCCTCCTTGAGAAGTGTTTTGAAAGACGTTCACAGAGTGATTCTGCAAAGCCTTTTTACTGACGTTGGTTTTAAATGTGTTTTCAGTGGAATTTCTGTCAAACGCAAGACACGAGATTTGCTGTCAAAGAATTGACTATACAGAACGCAAACAAACACTTCCCTACAAGTGAATCGCCTAACCATGCAACTCAGTTCTAAAAATTGAATAGAACGCAGTTTTCACTCAGAAAAGACGTATGCTTTCCTTCTTGAGAAGTGTTTTCAAAGACGTTCACAGAGTGATTCTGCAAAGCCTTTTTACTGACGTTGGCTTTTAAACATGTTTCAGTGGAATTTCAGTCAAACGCAAGACAAAAAATTTGCTGTTAAAGAATTGAATGTACAGAACGCAAACAAACACTTCCCTACAAGTGAATCTCCTAACCATGCAACTCAGTTCTAAAAACTGAATAGAACGCAGTTTTCACTCAGATGAAAGACGTATGCTTTCCATCTTGAGAAGTGTTTTCAAAGACGTTCACAGAGTGATTCTACAAAGCCTTTTTACTGACGTTGGCTTTTAAACGTGATTTCACTGGAATTTCTGTCAAACGCAAGACACGAGATTTGCTGTTAAAGAATTGAGTATACAGAATGCAAACAAACACTTCCCTACAAGTGAATTGCCTAACCATGCAACTCAGTTCTAAAAACTGAATAGAATGCAGTTTTCACTCACATGAAAGACATATGATTTCCTTCTTGAGAAGTGTTTTGAAAGACGTTCACAGAGTGATTCTGCAAAGCCTTTTTACTGACGTTGGTTTTAAATGTGTTTTCAGTGGAATTTCTGTCAAACGCAAGACACGAGATTTGCTGTCAAAGAATTGAATGTACAGAACGCAAACAAACACTTCCCTACAAGTGAATCGCCTAACCGTGCAACTCAGTTCTAAAAACTGAATAGAATGTAGTTTTCACTCACATGAAAGACGTTTGCTTTCCTTCTTGAGAAGTGTTTTCAAAGCCGTTCAAAGAGTGATTCTGCAAAGCCTTTTTATTGACGTTGGTTTTAAACGTGTTTTCAGTGGAATTTCTGTCAAACGCAAGACACGAGATTTGCTGTTAAAGAATTGAACATACAGAATGCAAACAAACAATTCCCTACAAGTGAATCGCCTAACCATGCAACTCAGTTCTAAAAACTGAATAGAATGCAGTTTTCACTCACATGAAAGACGTATGCTTTCCTTCTTGAGAAGTGTTTTCAAAGACATTCACAGAGTGATTCTACAAAGCCTTTTTACTGCCGTTGGCTTTTAAACGTGTTTTCAGTGGAATTTCGGTCAAACGCAAGACACGATATTTGCTGTTAAAGAATTGAGTATACAGAATGCAAACAAACACTTCCCTACAAGTGAATCACCTTACCATGCAACTCAGTTCTAAAAACTGAATAGAATGCAGTTTTCACTCACATGAAAGACGTATGCTTTCCTTCTTGAGAAGTGTTTTCAAAGACGTTCACAGAGTGATTCTGCAAAGCCTTTTTACTGACGTTGGTTTTAAACGTGTTTTCAGTGGAAATTCTGTCAAACGTAAGACACGAGATTTGCTGTTAAAGAATTGAATGTACAGAACGCAAACAAACACTTCCTTACAAGTGAATCGCCTAACTATGCAAAGCAGTTCTAAAAACTGAATAGAACACAGTTTTCACTCAGATGAAAGACATATGCTTTCCTTCTTGAGAAGTGTTTTCAAAGACATTCACAGAGTGATTCTATAAAGCCTTTTTACTGACGTTGGCTTTTAAACGTGTTTTCAGTGTAATTTTGTCAAACGCAAGACAGGAGGTTTGCTGCTAAGGAATTGAGTATACAGAACGCAAATAAAAACTTCCCTACAAGTGAATCGCCTAAACATTCAACTCACTTCTAAAAACTGCATAGAACGCAGTTTTCACTCAGAGGAAAGACGTATGCTTTCCTTCTAGAGAAGTGTTTTCAAAGACATTCACAGAGTGATTCTACAAAGCCTTTTTTACTGATGTTGGCTTTTAAACGTGTTTTCAGTGGAATTTCTGTCAAAAGCAAGACACGAGATTTGCTGTTAAAGAATTGAATGTACAGAACGCAAAAAAACACTTACCTACAAGTGAATTGCCTAACCATGCATCTCAGTTCTAAAAACTGAAGAGAATGCAGTTTTCACGCAGATGAAAGATGTATGCTTTCCCTCTAGAGAAGTGTTTTCAAAGACATTCACAGAGTGATTCTACAAAGCCTTTTTACTGACGTTGGCTTTTAAACGTGTTTTCAGTGGAATTTCTGTCAAACGCAAGACACGAGATTTGCTGTTAAAGAATTGAACATCCAGAATGCAAACAAACACTTTCCTACAAGTGAATCGCCTAACCGTGCAACTCAGTTCTAAAAACTGAATAGAATGCAGTTTTCACTCACATGAAAGACGTATGCTTTCCGTCTTGAGAAGTGTTTTGAAAGACGTTCACAGAGTGATTCTGCAAAGCCTTTTTACTGACGTTGGTTTTAAACGTGTTTTCAGTGGAATTTCTGTCAAATGTAAGACACGAGATTTGCTGTTAAAGAATTGAATGTACACAACGCAAAAAAACACTTCCCTACAAGTGAATCGCCTAACCGTGCAACTCAGTTCTAAAAACTCAATAGAATACAGTTTTCACGCACATGAAAGACGTATGCTTTCCTTCTTGAGAAGTGTTTTCAAAGACGTTCACAGAGTGATTCTACAAAGCCTTTTTACAGACGTTGGCTTTTAAACGTGATTTCACTGAAATTTCTGTCAAATGCAAGACACGAGATTTGCTGTTAAAGAATTGAGTATACAGAATGCAAACAAACACTTCCCTACAAGTGAATCGCCTAACCATGCAACTCAGTTCTAAAAACTGAATAGAATGCAGTTTTCACTCACATGAAAGACATATGCTTTCCTCCTTGAGAAGTGTTTTGAAAGACGTTCACAGAGTGATTCTGCAAAGCCTTTTTACTGACGTTGGTTTTAAATGTGTTTTCAGTGGAATTTCTGTCAAACGCAAGACACGAGATTTGCTGTCAAAGAATTGAATGTACAGAACGCAAACAAAAACTTCCCTACAAGTGAATCGCCTAACCGTGCAACTCAGTTCTAAAAACTGAATAGAATGTAGTTTTCACTCACATGAAAGACGTTTGCTTTCCTTCTTGAGAAGTGTTTTCAAAGCCGTTCACAGAGTGATTCTGCAAAGCCTTTTTATTGACGTTGGTTTTAAACGTGTTTTCAGTGGAATTTCTGTCAAACGCAAGACACGAGATTTGCTGTTAAAGAATTGAACATACAGAATGCAAACAAACAATTCCCTACAAGTGAATCGCCTAACCATGCAACTCAGTTCTAAAAACTGAATAGAATGCAGTTTTCACTCACATGAAAGACGTATGCTTTCCTTCTTGAGAAGTGTTTTCAAAGACATTCACAGAGTGATTCTACAAAGCCTTTTTACTGCCGTTGGCTTTTAAACGTGTTTTCAGTGGAATTTCGGTCAAACGCAAGACACGATATTTGCTGTTAAAGAATTGAGTATACAGAATGCAAACAAACACTTCCCTACAAGTGAATCACCTTACCATGCAACTCAGTTCTAAAAACTGAATAGAATGCAGTATTCACTCACATGAAAGACGTATGCTTTCCTTCTTGAGAAGTGTTTTCAAAGACGTTCACAGAGTGATTCTGCAAAGCCTTTTTACTGACGTTGGTTTTAAACGTGTTTTCAGTGGAAATTCTGTCAAACGTAAGACACGAGATTTGCTGTTAAAGAATTGAATGTACAGAACGCAAACAAACACTTCCCTACAAGTGAATCGCCTAACCGTGCAACTCAGTTCTAAAAACTGAATAGAATGCAGTTTTCACGCAGATGAAAGACGTATGCTGTCCTTCTAGAGAAGTGTTTTCAAAGACGTTCACAGAGTGATTCTACAAAGCCTTTTTACTGACGTTGGCTTTTAAACGTGTTTTCAGTGGAATTTCTGTCAAACGCAAGACACGAGATTTGCTGTCAAAGAATTGAATGTACAGAACGCAAACAAACACTTCCCTACAAGTGAATCGCCTAACCGTGCAACTCAGTTCTAAAAACTCAATAGAATACAGTTTTCACGCACATGAAAGACGTATGCTTTCCTTCTTGAGAAGTGTTTTCAAAGACGTTCACAGAGTGATTCTACAAAGCCTTTTTACTGACGTTGGCTTTTAAACGTGATTTCACTGAAATTTCTGTCAAACGCAAGACACGAGATTTGCTGTTAAAGAATTGAGTATACAGAATGCAAACAAACACTTCCCTACAAGTGAATCGCCTAACCATGCAACTCAGTTCTAAAAACTGGATAGAATGCAGTTTTCACTCACATGAAAGACATATGATTTCCTCCTTGAGAAGTGTTTTGAAAGACGTTCACAGAGTGATTCTGCAAAGCCTTTTTACTGACGTTGGTTTTAAATGTGTTTTCAGTGGAATTTCTGTCAAACGCAAGACACGAGATTTGCTGTCAAAGAATTGAATATACAGAACGCAAACAAACACTTCCCTACAAGTGAATCGCCTAACCATGCAACTTAGTTCTAAAAACTGAATAGAACGCAGTTTTCACTCAGAAAAGACGTATGCTTTCCTTTTTGAGAAGTGTTTTCAAAGACGTTCACAGAGTGATTCTGCAAAGCCTTTTTACTGACGTTGGCTTTTAAACATGTTTCAGTGGAATTTCTGTCAAACGCAAGACACGAGATTTGCTGTTAAAGAATTGATTATACAGAACGCAAGCAAACACTTCTCTACAAGTGAATCGCCTAACCGTGCAACTCAGTTCTAAAAACTGAATAGAATGCAGTTTTCACTCACATGAAAGACGTATGCTTTCCTTCTTGAGAAGTGTTTTCAAAGACGTTCACAGAGTGATACTGCAAAGCCTTTTTACTGACGTTGGCTTTTAAACGCGGTTTCAGTGGAATTTCTGTCAAACGCAAGACACGATATTTGATGTTAAAGAATTGAATATCCAGAATGCAAACAAACAATTCCCTACAAGTGTATCGCCTAACCATGCAACTCAGTTCTAAAAACTGAATAGAATGCAGTTTTAACGCAGATGAAAGACGTATGCTTTCCTTCTTGAGAAGTGTTTTCAAGGACGTTCACAGAGTGATTCTGCAAAGCCTTTTTACTGACGTTGGTTTTAAACGTGTTTTCAGTGGAATTTCTGTCAAACACAAGACACGAGATTTGCTGATAAAGAATTGAATGTACAGAACGCAAAAAAACACTTCCCTACAAGTGAATCGCCTAACCGTGCAACTCAGTTCTAAAAACTGAATAGAATGCAGTTTTCACTCACATGAAAGATGTATGCTTTTTTCTTGAGAAGTGTTTTCAAAGACGTTCACAGAGTGATTCTGCAAAGCCTTTTTACTGACGTTGGTTTTAAACGTGTTTTCAGTGGAATTTCTGTCAAACGCAAGACACGAGATTTGTGTTAAAGAATTGAATGTACAGAACGCAAACAAACACTTCCCTACAAGTGAATCGCCTAACCGTGCAAATCAGTTCTAAAAACTGAATAGAATGCAGTTTTCACGCAGATGAAAGACGTATGCTGTCCTTCTAGAGAAGTGTTTTCAAAGACGTTCACAGAGTGATTCTACAAAGCCTTTTAACTGAAGTTGGCTTTTAAACGTGTTTTCAGTGGAATTTCTGTCAAACGCAAGACACGAGATTGGCTGTTAAAGAATTGAGTATACAGAATGCAAACAAACACTTCCCTACAAGTGAATCGCCTAACCATGCAACTCAGTTCTAAAAACTGAATAGAATGCAGTTTTCACTCACATGAAAGACATATGCTTTCCTTCTTGAGAAGTGTTTTGAAAGACGTTCACAGAGTGATTCTGCAAAGCCTTTTTACTGCCGTTGGTTTTAAATGTGTTTTCAGTGGAATTTCTGTCAAACGCAAGACACGAGATTTGCTGTCAAAGAATAGAATGTACAGAACGCAAACAAACACTTCCCTACAAGTGAATCGCCTAACCGTGCAACTCAGTTCTAAAAACTGAATAGAATATAGTTTTCACTCACAAGAAAGACGTATGCTTTCCTTCTTTGAGAAGTGTTTTCAAAGACGTTCACAGAGTGATTCTGCAAAGCATTTTTACTGACGTTGGTTTTAAACGTGTTTTCAGTGGAATTTCTGTCAAACATAAGACACGAGATTTGCTGTTAAAGAATTGAATGTACAGAACGCAAACAAACACTTCCTTACAAGTGAATCGCCTAACTATGCAAAGCAGTTCTAAAAACTGAATAGAACACAGTTTTCACTCAGATGAAAGACATATGCTTTCCTTCTTGAGAAGTGTTTTCAAAGACATTCACAGAGTGATTCTACAAAGCCTTTTTACTGACGTTGGCTTTTAAACGTGTTTTCAGTGGAATTTTGTCAAACGCAAGACACGAGGTTTGCTGCTAAGGAATTGAGTATACAGAACGCAAATAAACACTTCCCTACAAGTGAATCGCCTAAACATTCAACTCACTTCTAAAAACTGCATAGAACGCAGTTTTCACTCAGAGGAAAGACGTATGCTTTCCTTCTAGAGAAGTGTTTTCAAAGACATTCACAGAGTGATTCTACAAAGACTTTTTTACTGATGTTGGCTTTTAAACATGTTTTCAGTGGAATTTCTGTCAAACGCAAGACACGAGATTTGCTGTTAAAGAATTGAATGTACAGAACGCAAAAAAACACTTACCTACAAGTGAATTGCCTAACCATGCATCTCAGTTCTAAAAACTGAATAGAATGCAGTTTTCACGCAGATGAAAGACGTATGCTTTCCCTCTAGAGAAGTGTTTTCAAAGACATTTACAGAGTGATTCTACAAAGCCTTTTTACTGACGTTGGTTTTAAACGTGTTTTCAGTGGAATTTCTGTCAAATGTAAGACAGGAGATTTGCTGTTAAAGAATTGAATGTACAGAACGCAAAAAAACACTTCCCTACAAGTGAATCGCCTAACCGTGCAACTCAGTTCTAAAAACTGAATAGAATGCAGTTTTCACTCAGATGAAAGACATATGCTTTCCTTCTTGAGAAGTGTTTTCAAAGACGTTCACAGAGTGATTCTACAAAGCCTTTTTACTGACGTTGGCTTTTAAACGTGATTTCACTGGAATTTCTGTCAAACGCAAGACACGAGATTTGCTGTTAAAGATTTGAGTATACAGAATGCAAACAAACACTTCCCTACAAGTGAATCGCCTAACCATGCAACTCAGTTCTAAAAACTGAATAGAATGCAGTTTTCACTCACATGAAAGACATATGCTTTCCTCCTTGAGAAGTGTTTTGAAAGACGTTCACAGAGTGATTCTGCAAAGCCTTTTTACTGACGTTGGTTTTAAATGTGTTTTCAGTGGAATTTCTGTCAAACGCAAGACACGAGATTTGCTGTCAAAGAATTGAATATACAGAACGCAAACAAACACTTCCCTACAAGTGAATCGCCTAACCATGCAACTCAGTTCTAAAAACTGAATAGAACGCAGTTTTCACTCAGATGAAAGACGTATTCTTTCCTTCTTGAGAAGTGTTTTCAAAGACGTTCACAGAGTGATTCTGCAAAGCCTTTTTACTGACGTTGGCTTTTAAACATGTTTCAGTGGAATTTCTGTCAAATGCAAGACACGAGATTTGCTGTTAAAGAATTGAATGTACAGAACGCAAAAAAACACTTACCTACAAGTGAATTGCCTAACCATGCATCTCAGTTCTAAAAACTGAATAGAATGCAGTTTTCACGCAGATGAAAGACGTATGCTTTCCCTCTAGAGAAGCGTTTTCAAAGACATTCACAGAGTGATTCTACAAAGCCTTTTTACTGACGTTGGCTTTTAAACGTGTTTTCAGTGGAATTTCTGTCAAACGCAAGACACGAGATTTGCTGTTAAAGAATTGAACATAGAGAATGCAAACAAACACTTACCTACAAGTGAATCGCCTAACCGTGCAACTCAGTTCTAAAAACTGAATAGAATGCAGTTTTCACTCACATGAAAGACGTATGCTTTCCGTCTTGAGAAGTGTTTTGAAAGACGTTCACAGAGTGATTCTGCAAAGCCTTTTTACTGACATTGGTTTTAAACGTGTTTTCAGTGGAATTTCTGTCAAATGTAAGACACGAGATTTGCTGTTAAAGAATTGAATGTACAGAACGCAAAAAAACACTTCCCTACAAGTGAATCACCTAACCGTGCAACTCAGTTCTAAAAACTCAATAGAATGCAGTTTTCACGCACATGAAAGACGTATGCTTTCCTTCTTGAGAATTGTTTTCAAAGACGTTCACAGAGTGATTCTACAAAGCCTTTTTACTGACGTTGGCTTTTAAACGTGATTTCACTGGAATTTCTGTCAAACGCAAGACACGAGATTTGCTGTTAAAGAATTGAGTATACAGAATGCAAACAAACACTTCCCTACAAGTGAATCGCCTAACCATGCAACTCAGTTCTAAAAACTGAATAGAATGCAGTTTTCACTCACATGAAAGACATATGCTTTCCTCCTTGAGAAGTGTTTTGAAAGACGTTCACAGAGTGATTCTGCAAAGCCTTTTAACTGACGTTGGTTTTAAATGTGTTTTCAGTGGAATTTCTGTCAAACGCAAGACACGAGATTTGCTGTCAAAGAATTGAATATACAGAACGCAAACAAACACTTCCCTACAAGTGAATCGCCTAACCATGCAACTCAGTTCTAAAAACTGAATAGAATGCAGTTTTCACTCACATGAAAGACGTATGCTTTCCTTCTTGAGAAGTGTTTTCAAAGACGTTCACAGAGTGATACTGCAAAGCCTTTTTACTGACGTTGGCTTTTAAACGCGGTTTCAGTGGAATTTCTGTCAAACGCAAGACACGATATTTGATGTTAAAGAATTGAATATCCAGAATGCAAACAAACAATTCCCTACAAGTGTATCGCCTAACCATGCAACTCAGTTCTAAAAACTGAATAGAATGCAGTTTTAACGCAGATGAAAGACGTATGCTTTCCTTCTTGAGAAGTGTTTTCAAGGACGTTCACAGAGTGATTCTGCAAAGCCTTTTTACTGACGTTGGTTTTAAACGTGTTTTCAGTGGAATTTCTGTCAAACACAAGACACGAGATTTGCTGATAAAGAATTGAATGTACAGAACGCAAAAAAACACTTCCCTACAAGTGAATCGCCTAACCATGCAACTCAGTTCTAAAAACTGAATAGAATGCAGTTTTCACTCACATGAAAGATGTATGCTTTTTTCTTGAGAAGTGTTTTCAAAGACGTTCACAGAGTGATTCTGCAAAGCCTTTTTACTGACGTTGGTTTTAAACGTGTTTTCAGTGGAATTTCTGTCAAACGCAAGACACGAGATTTGTGTTAAAGAATTGAATGTACAGAACGCAAACAAACACTTCCTTACAAGTGAATCGCCTAACTATGCAAAGCAGTTCTAAAAACTGAATAGAACACAGTTTTCACTCAGATGAAAGACATATGCTTTCCTTCTTGAGAAGTGTTTTCAAAGACATTCACAGAGTGATTCTACAAAGCCTTTTTACTGACGTTGGCTTTTAAACGTGTTTTCAGTGGAATTTTGTCAAACGCAAGACACGAGGTTTGCTGCTAAGGAATTGAGTATACAGAACGCAAATAAACACTTCCCTACAAGTGAATCGCCTAAACATTCAACCCACTTCTAAAAACTGCATAGAACGCAGTTTTCACTCAGAGGAAAGACGTATGCTTTCCTTCTAGAGAAGTGTTTTCAAAGACATTCACAGAGTGATTCTACAAAGACTTTTTTACTGATGTTGGCTTTTAAACATGTTTTCAGTGGAATTTCTGTCAAACGCAAGACACGAGATTTGCTGTTAAAGAATTGAATGTACAGAACGCAAAAAAACACTTACCTACAAGTGAATTGCCTAACCATGCATCTCAGTTCTAAAAACTGAATAGAATGCAGTTTTCACGCAGATGAAAGACGTATGCTTTCCCTCTAGAGAAGTGTTTTCAAAGACATTTACAGAGTGATTCTACAAAGCCTTTTTACTGACGTTGGTTTTAAACGTGTTTTCAGTGGAATTTCTGTCAAATGTAAGACAGGAGATTTGCTGTTAAAGAATTGAATGTACAGAACGCAAAAAAACACTTCCCTACAAGTGAATCGCCTAACCGTGCAACTCAGTTCTAAAAACTGAATAGAATGCAGTTTTCACTCAGATGAAAGACATATGCTTTCCTTCTTGAGAAGTGTTTTCAAAGACGTTCACAGAGTGATTCTACAAAGCCTTTTTACTGACGTTGGCTTTTAAACGTGATTTCACTGGAATTTCTGTCAAACGCAAGACACGAGATTTGCTGTTAAAGATTTGAGTATACAGAATGCAAACAAACACTTCCCTACAAGTGAATCGCCTAACCATGCAACTCAGTTCTAAAAACTGAATAGAATGCAGTTTTCACTCACATGAAAGACATATGCTTTCCTCCTTGAGAAGTGTTTTGAAAGACGTTCACAGAGTGATTCTGCAAAGCCTTTTTACTGACGTTGGTTTTAAATGTGTTTTCAGTGGAATTTCTGTCAAACGCAAGACACGAGATTTGCTGTCAAAGAATTGAATATACAGAACGCAAACAAACACTTCCCTACAAGTGAATCGCCTAACCATGCAACTCAGTTCTAAAAACTGAATAGAACGCAGTTTTCACTCAGATGAAAGACGTATTCTTTCCTTCTTGAGAAGTGTTTTCAAAGACGTTCACAGAGTGATTCTGCAAAGCCTTTTTACTGACGTTGGCTTTTAAACATGTTTCAGTGGAATTTCTGTCAAATGCAAGACACGAGATTTGCTGTTAAAGAATTGAATGTACAGAACGCAAAAAAACACTTACCTACAAGTGAATTGCCTAACCATGCATCTCAGTTCTAAAAACTGAATAGAATGCAGTTTTCACGCAGATGAAAGACGTATGCTTTCCCTCTAGAGAAGCGTTTTCAAAGACATTCACAGAGTGATTCTACAAAGCCTTTTTACTGACGTTGGCTTTTAAACGTGTTTTCAGTGGAATTTCTGTCAAATGCAAGACACGAGATTTGCTGTTAAAGAATTGAACATAGAGAATGCAAACAAACACTTACCTACAAGTGAATCGCCTAACCGTGCAACTCAGTTCTAAAAACTGAATAGAATGCAGTTTTCACTCACATGAAAGACGTATGCTTTCCGTCTTGAGAAGTGTTTTGAAAGACGTTCACAGAGTGATTCTGCAAAGCCTTTTTACTGACATTGGTTTTAAACGTGTTTTCAGTGGAATTTCTGTCAAATGTAAGACACGAGATTTGCTGTTAAAGAATTGAATGTACAGAACGCAAAAAAACACTTCCCTACAAGTGAATCACCTAACCGTGCAACTCAGTTCTAAAAACTCAATAGAATGCAGTTTTCACGCACATGAAAGACGTATGCTTTCCTTCTTGAGAATTGTTTTCAAAGACGTTCACAGAGTGATTCTACAAAGCCTTTTTACTGACGTTGGCTTTTAAACGTGATTTCACTGGAATTTCTGTCAAACGCAAGACACGAGATTTGCTGTTAAAGAATTGAGTATACAGAATGCAAACAAACACTTCCCTACAAGTGAATCGCCTAACCATGCAACTCAGTTCTAAAAACTGAATAGAATGCAGTTTTCACTCACATGAAAGACATATGCTTTCCTCCTTGAGAAGTGTTTTGAAAGACGTTCACAGAGTGATTCTGCAAAGCCTTTTAACTGACGTTGGTTTTAAATGTGTTTTCAGTGGAATTTCTGTCAAACGCAAGACACGAGATTTGCTGTCAAAGAATTGAATATACAGAACGCAAACAAACACTTCCCTACAAGTGAATCGCCTAACCATGCAACTCAGTTCTAAAAACTGAATAGAACGCAGTTTTCACTCAGATGAAAGACGTATGCTTTAGTTCTTGAGAAGTGTTTTCAAAGACATTCACAGAGTGATTCTACAAAGCCTTTTTACTGACGTTGGCTTTTAAACGTGTTTTCAGTGGAATTTTGTCAAACGCAAGACACGAGGTTTGCTGCTAAGGAATTGAGTATACAGAACGCAAATAAACACTTCCCTACAAGTGAATCACCTAAACATTCAACTCACTTCTAAAAACTGCATAGAACGCAGTTTTCACTCAGAGGAAAGACGTATGCTTTCCTTCTTGAGAAGTGTTTTCAAAGACGTTCACAGAGTGATTCTGCAAAGCCTTTTTACTGACGTTGGCTTTTAAACATGTTTCAGTGGAATTTCTGTCAAATGCAAGACACGAGATTTGCTGTTAAAGAATTGAATATACAGAACGCAAACAAACAATTCCTTACAAGTGAATCGCCTAACCATGCAACTCAGTTCTAAAAACTGAATAGAATGCAGTTTTCACTCAGATGAAAGACGTATGCTTTAGTTCTTGAGAAGTGTTTTCAAAGACATTCACAGAGTGATTCTACAAAGCCTTTTTACTGACGTTGGCTTTTAAACGTGTTTTCAGTGGAATTTCTGTCAAACACAAGACACGAGATTTGCTGATAAAGAATTGAATGTACAGAACGCAAAAAAACACTTACCTACAAGTGAATCGCCTAACCGTGCTACTCAGTTCTACAAACTGAATAGAATGCAGTTTTCACGCAGATGAAAGACATATGCCTTCCTTCTACAGAAGTGTTTTCAAAGACATTCACAGAGTGATTCTACAAAGCGTTTTTACTGACGTTGGCTTTTAAACGTGTTTTCAGTGGAATTTCTGTCAAACGCAAGACACGAGATTTGCTGTTAAAGAATTGAATGTACAGAATGTAAAAAAACACTTCCCTACAAGTGAATCGCCTAACCGTGCAACTCAGTTCTAAAAACTGAATAGAATGCAGTTTTCACTCAGATGAAAGACGTATGCTTTCCTTCTTGGGAAGTGTTTTCAAAGACGTTCACAGAGTGATTCTACAAAGCCTTTTACTGACGTTGGCTTTTAAACGTGATTTCACTGGAATTTCTGTCAAACGCAAGACACGAGATTTGCTGTTAAAGAATTGAGTATACAGAATGCAAACAAACACTTCCCTACAAGTAAATCGCCTAACCGTGCAACTCAGTTCTAAAAACTCAATAGAATGCAGTTTTCACTCACATGAAAGGCGTATGCTTTAGTTCTTGAGAATTGTTTTCAAAAACATTCACAGAGTGATTCTGTAAAGCCTTTTTAATGACGTTGGCTTTTCAAAGTGTTTTCAGTGGAATTTCTGTCAAACGCAAGACACGAGATTTGCTGTTAAAGAATTGAATGTACAGAACGCAAAGAAACACTTCCCTACAAGTGAATCGCCTAACCGTACAAATCAGTTCTAAAAACTGAATAGAATGCAGTTTTCACTCACATGAAAGACGTATGCTTTTTTCTTGAGAAGTGTTTTCAAAGACGTTCACAGAGTGATTCTGCAAAGCCTTTTTACTGACGTTGGTTTTAAACGTGTTTTCAGTGGAATTTCTGTCAAACGCAAGACACGAGATTTGTGTTAAAGAATTGAATGTACAGAACGCAAACAAACACTTCCCTACAAGTGAATCGCCTAACCGTGCAAATCAGTTCTAAAAACTGAATAGAATGCAGTTTTCACGCAGATGAAAGACGTATGCTGTCCTTCTAGAGAAGTGTTTTCAAAGACGTTCACAAAGTGATTCTACAAAGCCTTTTAACTGAAGTTGGCTTTTAAACGTGTTTTCAGTGGAATTTCTGTCAAACGCAAGACACGAGATTGGCTGTTAAAGAATTGAGTATACAGAATGCAAACAAACACTTCCCTACAAGTGAATCGCCTAACCATGCAACTCAGTTCTAAAAACTGAATAGAATGCAGTTTTCACTCACATGAAAGACATATGCTTTCCTTCTTGAGAAGTGTTTTGAAAGACGTTCACAGAGTGATTCTGCAAAGCCTTTTTACTGCCGTTGGTTTTAAATGTGTTTTCAGTGGAATTTCTGTCAAACGCAAGACACGAGATTTGCTGTCAAAGAATAGAATGTACAGAACGCAACAAACACTTCCCTACAAGTGAATCGCCTAACCGTGCAACTCAGTTCTAAAAACTGAATAGAATATAGTTTTCACTCACAAGAAAGACGTATGCTTTCCTTCTTTGAGAAGTGTTTTCAAAGACGTTCACAGAGTGATTCTGCAAAGCCTTTTTACTGACGTTGGTTTTAAACGTGTTTTCAGTGGAATTTCTGTCAAACATAAGACACGAGATTTGCTGTTAAAGAATTGAATGTACAGAACGCAAACAAACACTTCCTTAACAAGTGAATCGCCTAACTATGCAAAGCAGTTCTAAAAACTGAATAGAACACAGTTTTCACTCAGATGAAAGACATATGCTTTCCTTCTTGAGAAGTGTTTTCAAAGACATTCACAGAGTGATTCTACAAAGCCTTTTTACTGACGTTGGCTTTTAAACGTGTTTTCAGTGGAATTTTGTCAAACGCAAGACACGAGGTTTGCTGCTAAGGAATTGAGTATACAGAACGCAAATAAACACTTCCCTACAAGTGAATCGCCTAAACATTCAACTCACTTCTAAAAACTGCATAGAACGCAGTTTTCACTCAGAGGAAAGACGTATGCTTTCCTTCTAGAGAAGTGTTTTCAAAGACATTCACAGAGTGATTCTACAAAGCCTTTTTTACTGATGTTGACTTTTAAACGTGTTTTCAGTGGAATTTCTGTCAAACGCAAGACACGAGATTTGCTGTTAAATAATTGAATGTACAGAACGCAAAAAAACACTTACCTACAAGTGAATTGCCTAACCATGCATCTCAGTTCTAAAAACTGAATAGAATGCAGTTTTCACGCAGATGAAAGACGTATGCTTTCCCTCTAGTGAAGTGTTTTCAAAGACATTTACAGAGTGATTCTACAAAGCCTTTTTACTGACGTTGGTTTTAAACGTGTTTTCAGTGGAATTTCTGTCAAATGTAAGACAGGAGATTTGCTGTTAAAGAATTGAATGTACAGAACGCAAAAAAACACTTCCCTACAAGTGAATCGCCTAACCGTGCAACTCAGTTCTAAAAACTCAATAGAATGCAGTTTTCACGCACATGAAAGACGTATGCTTTCCTTCTTGAGAAGTGTTTTCAAAGACGTTCACAGAGTGATTCTACAAAGCCTTTTTACTGACGTTGGCTTTTAAACGTGATTTCACTGGAATTTCTGTCAAACGCAAGACACGAGATTTGCTGTTAAAGATTTGAGTATACAGATTGCAAACAAACACTTCCCTACAAGTGAATCGCCTAACCATGCAACTCAGTTCTAAAAACTGAATAGAATGCAGTTTTCACTCACATGAAAGACATATGCTTTCCTCCTTGAGAAGTGTTTTGAAAGACGTTCACAGAGTGATTCTGCAAAGCCTTTTTACTGACGTTGGTTTTAAATGTGTTTTCAGTGGAATTTCTGTCAAACGCAAGACACGAGATTTGCTGTCAAAGAATTGAATATACAGAACGCAAACAAACACTTCCCTACAAGTGAATCGCCTAACCATGCAACTCAGTTCTAAAAACTGAATAGAACGCAGTTTTCACTCAGATGAAAGACGTATTCTTTCCTTCTTGAGAAGTGTTTTCAAAGACGTTCACAGAGTGATTCTGCAAAGCCTTTTTACTGACGTTGGCTTTTAAACATGTTTCAGTGGAATTTCTGTCAAATGCAAGACACGAGATTTGCTGTTAAAGAATTGAATGTACAGAACGCAAAAAAACACTTACCTACAAGTGAATTGCCTAACCATGCATCTCAGTTCTAAAAACTGAATAGAATGCAGTTTTCACGCAGATGAAAGACGTATGCTTTCCCTCTAGAGAAGCGTTTTCAAAGACATTCACAGAGTGATTCTACAAAGCCTTTTTACTGACGTTGGCTTTTAAACGTGTTTTCAGTGGAATTTCTGTCAAACGCAAGACACGAGATTTGCTGTTAAAGAATTGAACATAGAGAATGCAAACAAACACTTACCTACAAGTGAATCGCCTAACCGTGCAACTCAGTTCTAAAAACTGAATAGAATGCAGTTTTCACTCACATGAAAGACGTATGCTTTCCGTCTTGAGAAGTGTTTTGAAAGACGTTCACAGAGTGATTCTGCAAAGCCTTTTTACTGACATTGGTTTTAAACGTGTTTTCAGTGGAATTTCTGTCAAATGTAAGACACGAGATTTGCTGTTAAAGAATTGAATGTACAGAACGCAAAAAAACACTTCCCTACAAGTGAATCACCTAACCGTGCAACTCAGTTCTAAAAACTCAATAGAATGCAGTTTTCACGCACATGAAAGACGTATGCTTTCCTTCTTGAGAATTGTTTTCAAAGACGTTCACAGAGTGATTCTACAAAGCCTTTTTACTGACGTTGGCTTTTAAACGTGATTTCACTGGAATTTCTGTCAAACGCAAGACACGAGATTTGCTGTTAAAGAATTGAGTATACAGAATGCAAACAAACACTTCCCTACAAGTGAATCGCCTAACCATGCAACTCAGTTCTAAAAACTGAATAGAATGCAGTTTTCACTCACATGAAAGACATATGCTTTCCTCCTTGAGAAGTGTTTTGAAAGACGTTCACAGAGTGATTCTGCAAAGCCTTTTAACTGACGTTGGTTTTAAATGTGTTTTCAGTGGAATTTCTGTCAAACGCAAGACACGAGATTTGCTGTCAAAGAATTGAATATACAGAACGCAAACAAACACTTCCCTACAAGTGAATCGCCTAACCATGCAACTCAGTTCTAAAAACTGAATAGAACGCAGTTTTCACTCAGATGAAAGACGAATGCTTTAGTTCTTGAAAAGTGTTTTCAAAGACATTCACAGAGTGATTCTACAAAGCCTTTTTACTGACATTGGCTTTTAAACGTGTTTTCAGTGGAATTTTGTCAAACGCAAGACACGAGGTTTGCTGCTAAGGAATTGAGTATACAGAACGCAAATAAACACTTCCCTACAAGTGAATCACCTAAACATTCAACTCACTTCTAAAAACTGCATAGAACGCAGTTTTCACTCAGAGGAAAGACGTATGCTTTCCTTCTTGAGAAGTGTTTTCAAAGACGTTCACAGAGTGATTCTGCAAAGCCTTTTTACTGACGTTGGCTTTTAAACATGTTTCAGTGGAATTTCTGTCAAATGCAAGACACGAGATTTGCTGTTAAAGAATTGAATATACAGAACGCAAACAAACAATTCCTTACAAGTGAATCGCCTAACCATGCAACTCAGTTCTAAAAACTGAATAGAATGCAGTTTTCACTCAGATGAAAGACGTATGCTTTAGTTCTTGAGAAGTGTTTTCAAAGACATTCACAGAGTGATTCTACAAAGCCTTTTTACTGACGTTGGCTTTTAAACGTGTTTTCAGTGGAATTTCTGTCAAACGCAAGACACGATATTTGCTGTTAAAGAATTGAGTATACAGAAAGCACACAAACACTTCCCTACAAGTGAATCGACTAACCATGCAACTCAGTTCTAAAAACTGAATAGAACGCAGTTTTCACTCAGATGAAATACGTATGCTTTAGTTCTTGAGAAGTGTTTTCAAAGACTTTCACAGAGTGATTCTACAAAGCCTTTTTACTGACGTTGGCTTTTAAAAGCGGTTTCAGTGGAATTTCTGTCAAACGCAAGACACGATATTTGATGTTAAAGAATTGAATATCCAGAATGCAAACAAACAATTCCCTACAAGTGTATCGCCTAAACATGCAACTCAGTTCTAAAAACTGAATAGAATGCAGTTTTAACGCAGATGAAAGACGTATGCTTTCCTTCTTGTTAAGTGTTTTCAAGGACGTTCACAGAGTGATTCTGCAAAGCCTTTTTACTGACTTTGGTTTTAAACGTGTTTTCAGTGGAATTTCTGTCAAACACAAGACACGAGATTTGCTGATAAAGAATTGAATGTACAGAAAGCAAAAAAACACTTACCTACAAGTGAATCGCCTAACCGTGCTACTCAGTTCTAAAAACTGAATAGAATGCAGTTTTCACGCAGATGAAAGACGTATGCTTTCCTTCTACAGAAGTGTTTTCAAAGACATTCACAGAGTGATTCTACAAAGCCTTTTTACTGACGTTGGCTTTTAAACGTGTTTTCAGTGGAATTTCTGTCAAATGTAAGACACGAGATTTGCTGTTAAAGAATTGAATGTACAGAACGCAAAAAAACACTTCCCTACAAGTGAATCGCCTAACCGTGCAACTCAGTTCTAAAAACTCAATAGAATGCAGTTTTCACGCACATGAAAGACGTATGCTTTCCTTCTTGAGAAGTGTTTTCAAAGACGTTCACAGAGGGATTCTACAAAGCCTTTTTACTGACGTTGGCTTTTAAACGTGATTTCACTGGAATTTCTGTCAAACGCAAGACACGAGATTTGCTGTTAAAGAATTGAGTATACAGAATGCAAACAAACACTTCCCTACAAGTGAATCGCCTAACCATGCAACTCAGTTCTAAAAACTGAATCGAATGCAGTTTTCACTCACATGAAAGACATATGCTTTCCTCCTTGAGAAGTGTTTTGAAAGACGTTCACAAAGTGATTCTGCAAAGCCTTTTTACTGACGTTGGTTTTAAATGTGTTTTCAGTGGAATTTCTGTCAAACGCAAGACACGAGATTTGCTGTCAAAGAATTGAATATACAGAACGCAAACAAACACTTCCTTACAAGTGAATCGCCTACCCATGCAAGTCAGTTCTAAAAACTGAATAGAACGCAGTTTTCACTCAGATGAAATACGTATGCTTTAGTTCTTGAGAAGTGTTTTCAAATACTTTCACAGAGTGATTCTACAAAGCCTTGTTACTGACGTTGGCTTTAAACGCGGTTTCAGTGGAAATTCTGTCAAACGCAAGACACGATATTTGATGTTAAAGAATTGAATATCCAGAATGCAAACAAACAATTCCCTACAAGTGTATCGCCTAACCATGCAACTCAGTTCTAAAAACTGAATAGAATGCAGTTTTAACGCAGATGAAAGACGTATGCTTTCCTTCTTGTTAAGTGTTTTCAAGGACGTTCACAGAGTGATTCTACAAAGCCTTTTTACTGACGTTGGTTTTAAACGTGTTTTCAGTGGAATTTCTGTCAAACACAAGACACGAGATTTGCTGATAAAGAATTGAATGTACAGAACGCAAAAAAACACTTACCTACAAGTGAATCGCCTAACCGTGCTACTCAGTTCTAAAAACTGAATAGAATGCAGTTTTCACGCAGATGAAAGACGTATGCTGTCCTTCTAGAGAAGTGTTTTCAAAGACGTTCACAGAGTGATTCTACAAAGCCTTTTACTGACGTTGGCTTTTAAACGTGTTTTCAGTGGAATTTCTGTCAAACGCAAGACACGAGATTTGCTGTTAAAGAATTGAATGTACAGAACGCAAACAAACACTTCCCTACAAGTGAATCTCCTAACCATGCAACTCAGTTCTAAAAACTGAATAGAACGCAGTTTTCACTCAGATGAAAGACGTATGCTTTCCATCTTGAGAAGTGTTTTCAAAGACGTTCTCAGAGTGATTCTGCAAAGCCTTTTTACCGACGTTGGTTTTAAACGTGTTTTCAGTGGAATTTCTGTCAAACGCAAGACACGAGATTTGCTGTTAAAGATTTGAATGTACAGAATGCAAACAAATATTTCCCTACAAGTGAATCGCCTAACCATGCAACTCAGTTCTAAAAACTGAATAGAATGCAGTTTTCACACACATGAAAGACGTATGCTTTCCTTCTTGAGAAGTGTTTTCAAAGACATTCACAGAGTGATTCTACAAAGCCTTTTTACTGACGTTGGCTTTTAAACGTGTTTTCAGTGGAATTTCTGTCAAAAGCAAGACACGAGGTTTGCTGTTAAAGAATTGAACATACAGAATGCAAACAAACACTTCCCTACAAGTGAATCGCCTAACCATGCAACTCAGTTCTAAAAACTGAATAGAATGCAGTTATCACTCACATGAAAGACATATGCTCTCCATCTTGAGAAATGTTTTCAAAGACGTTCACAGAGTGATTCTGCAAAGCCTTTTTACTGACGTTGGTTTTAAACATGTTTACAGTGGAATTTCTTTCAAACGCAAGACACGAGATTTGCTGTTAAAGAATTGATTATACAGAACTCAAACAAACACTTACCTACAAGTGAATCGCCTAACCGTGCAACTCAGTTCTAAAAACTGAATAGAATGCAGTTTTCACGCAGTGAAAGACATATGCTTTCCGTCTTGAGAAGTGTTTTGAAAGACGTTCACAGAGTGATTCTGCAAAGCCTTTTTACTGACGTTGGTTTTAAACGTGTTTTCAGTGGAATCTGTCAATTGTAAGACATGAGATTTGCTGTTAAAGAATTGAATGTACAGAACGCAAAAAAACACTTCCCCACAAGTGAATCCCCTAACCGTGCAACTCAGTTCTAAAAACTCAATAGAATGCAGTTTTCACGCACATGAAAGACGTATGCTTTCCTTCTTGAGAAGTGTTTTCAAAGACGTTCACAGAGTGATTCTACAAAGCCTTTTTACTGACGTTGGCTTTTAAACATGATTTCACTGGAATTTCTGTCAAACGCAAGACACGAGATTTGCTGTCAAAGAATTGAATGTACAGAACGCAAACAAACACTTCCCTACAAGTGAATCGCCTAACCGTGCAACTCAGTTCTAAAAACTGCATAGAACGCAGTTTTCACTCAGAGGAAAGACGTATGCTTTCCTTCTAGAGAAGTGTTTTCAAAGACATTCACAGAGTGATTCTACAAAGCCTTTTTACTGACGTTGGCTTTTAAACGTGATTTCACTGGAATTTCTGTCAAACGCAAGACACGAGATTTGCTGTTAAAGAATTGAGTATACAGAATGCAAACAAACACTTCCCTACAAGTGAATCGCCTAACCGTGCAACTCAGTTCTAAAAACTGAATAGAATGCAGTTTTCAATCAGATGAAAGACGTATGCTTTAGTTCTTGAGAAGTGTTTTCAAAAACTTTCACAGAGTGATTCTGTAAAGCCTTTTTAATGACATTGGCTTTTAAAAGTGTTTTCAGTGGAATTTCTGTCAAACGCAAGACACGAGATTTGCTGTTAAAGAATTGAATGTACAGAACGCAAACAAACACTTCCCTACAAGTGAATCGCCTAACCGTGCAACTCAGTTCTAAAAACTGAATAGAATGCAGTTTTCACGCAGATGAAAGACGTATGCTGTCCTTCTAGAGAAGTGTTTTCAAAGACGTTCACAGAGTGATTCTACAAAGCCTTTTTACTGACGTTGGCTTTTAAACGTGTTTTCAGTGGAATTTCTGTCAAACGCAAGACACGAGATTTGCTGTTAAAGAATTGAATGTACAGAACGCAAACAAACACTTCCCTACAAGTGAATCGCCTAACCGTGCAACTCAGTTCTAAAAACTGAATAGAATGAAGTTTTCACTCACATGAAAGACGTTTGCTTTCCTTCTTGAGAAGTGTTTTCAAAGACATTCACGGAGTGATTCTGCAAAGCATTTTTATTGACGTTGGTTTTAAACGTGTTTTCAGTGGAATTTCTGTCAAACGCAAGACACGAGATTTGCTGTCAAAGAATTGAATATACAGAACGCAAACACTTCCTTACAAGTGAATCGCCTAACCATGCAAGTCAGTTCTAAAAACTGAATAGAACGCAGTTTTCACTCAGATGAAATTCGTATGCTTTAGTTCTTGAGAAGTGTTTTCAAATACTTTCACAGAGTGATTCTACAAAGCCTTTTTACTGACGTTGGCTTTAAACGCGGTTTCAGTGGAAATTCTGTCAAACGCAAGACACGATATTTGATGTTAAAGAATTGAATATCCAGAATGCAAACAAACAATTCCCTACAAGTGTATCGCCTAACCATGCAACTCAGTTCTAAAAACTGAATAGAATGCAGTTTTAACGCAGATGAAAGACGTATGCTTTCCTTCTTGAGAAGTGTTTTCAAAGACGTTCACAGAGTGATTCTACAAAGCCTTTTACTGACGTTGGCTTTTAAACGTGATTTCACTGGAATTTCTGTCAAATGCAAGACACGAGATTTGCTGTTAAAGAATTGAGTATACAGAATGCAAACAAACACTTCCCTACAAGTGAATCGCCTAACCATGCAACTCAGATCTAAAAACGGAATAGAATGCAGTTTTCACTCACATGAAAGACGTATGCTTTCCTTCTTGAGAAGTGTTTTCAAAGACATTCACAGAGTGATTCTACAAAGCCTTTTTACTGACGTTGGCTTTTAAACATGTTTTCAGTGGAATTTCTGTCAAACGCAAGACACGAGGTTTGCTGCTAAGGAATTGAGTATACAGAACGCAAATAAACACTTCCCTACAAGTGAATCGCCTAAACATTCAACTCACTTCTAAAAACTGCATAGAACGCAGTTTTCACTCAGAGGAAAGACGTATGCTTTCCTTCTAGAGAAGTGTTTTCAAAGACATTCACAGAGTGATTCTACAAAGCCTTTTTACTGACTTGGCTTTTAAACGTGATTTCACTGGAATTTCTGTCAAACGCAAGACACGAGATTTGCTGTTAAAGAATTGAGTATACAGAATGCAAACAAACACTTCCCTACAAGTGAATCGCCTAACCGTGCAACTCAGTTCTAAAAACTGAATAGAATGCAGTTTTCAATCAGATGAAAGACGTATGCTTTAGTTCTTGAGAAGTGTTTTCAAAAACTTTCACAGAGTGATTCTGTAAAGCCTTTTTAATGACGTTGGCTTTTAAAAGTGTTTTCAGTGGAATTTCTGTCAAACGCAAGACACGAGATTTGCTGTTAAAGAATTGAATGTACAGAACGCAAACAAACACTTCCCTACAAGTGAATCGCCTAACCGTGCAACTCAGTTCTAAAAACTGAATAGAATGCAGTTTTCACGCAGATGAAAGACGTATGCTGTCCTTCTAGAGAAGTGTTTTCAAAGACGTTCACAGAGTGATTCTACAAAGCCTTTTTACTGACGTTGGCTTTTAAACGTGTTTTCAGTGGAATTTCTGTCAAACGCAAGACACGAGATTTGCTGTTAAAGAATTGAATGTACAGAACGCAAACAAACACTTCCCTACAAGTGAATCTCCTAACCATGCAACTCAATTCTAAAAACTAAATAGAACGCAGTTTTCACTCAGATGAAAGACGTATGCTTTCCATCTTGAGAAGTGTTTTCAAAGACGTTCTCAGAGTGATTCTGCAAAGCCTTTTTACCGACGTTGGTTTTAAACGTGTTTTCAGTGGAATTTCTGTCAAACGCAAGACACGAGATTTGCTGTTAAAGAATTGAATGTACAGAATGCAAACAAACATTTCCCTACAAGTGAATCGCCTAACCATGCAACTCAGTTCTAAAAACTGAATAGAATGCAGTTTTCACTCACATGAAAGACATATGCTCTCCATCTTGAGAAATGTTTTCAAAGACGTTCACAGAGTGATTCTGCAAAGCCTTTTTACTGACGTTGGTTTTAAACATGTTTACAGTGGAATTTCTTTCAAACGCAAGACACGAGATTTGCTGTTAAAGAATTGATTATACAGAACTCAAACAAACACTTACCTACAAGTGAATCACCTAACCGTGCAACTCAGTTCTAAAAACTGAATAGAATGCAGTTTTCACGCAGTGAAAGACATATGCTTTCCGTCTTGAGAAGTGTTTTGAAAGACGTTCACAGAGTGATTCTGCAAAGCCTTTTTACTGACGTTGGTTTTAAACGTGTTTTCCGTGGAATCTGTCAATTGTAAGACATGAGATTTGCTGTTAAAGAATTGAATGTACAGAACGCAAAAAAACACTTCCCCACAAGTGAATCCCCTAACCGTGCAACTCAGTTCTAAAAACTCAATAGAATGCAGTTTTCACGCACATGAAAGACGTAAGCTTTCCTTCTTGAGAAGTGTTTTCAAAGACGTTCACAGAGTGATTCTACAAAGCCTTTTTACTGACGTTGGCTTTTAAACATGATTTCACTGGAATTTCTGTCAAACGCAAGACACGAGATTTGCTGTCAAAGAATTGAATGTACAGAACGCAAACAAACACTTCCCTACAAGTGAATCGCCTAACCGTGCAACTCAGTTCTAAAAACTGAATAGAATGAAGTTTTCACTCACATGAAAGACGTTTGCTTTCCTTCTTGAGAAGTGTTTTCAAAGACATTCACAGAGTGATTCTGCAAAGCATTTTTATTGACGTTGGTTTTAAACGTGTTTTCAGTGGAATTTCTGTCAAACGCAAGACACGAGATTTGCTGTTAAAGAATTGAACATACAGAATGCAAACAAACACTTCCCTACAAGTGAATCGCCTAACTATGCAAAGCAGTTCTAAAAACTGAATAGAACACAGTTTTCACTCAGATGAAAGACATATGCTTTCCTTCTTGAGAAGTGTTTTCAGAGACATTCACAGAGTGATTCTACAAAGCCTTTTTACTGACGTTGGCTTTTAAACGTGTTTTCAGTGGAATTTTGTCAAATGCAAGACATGAGGTTTGCTGCTAAGGAATTGAGTATACAGAACGCAAATAAACACTTCCCTACAAGTGAATCGCCTAAACATTCAACTCACTTCTAAAAACTGCATAGAACGCAGTTTTCACTCAGAGGAAAGACGTATGCTTTCCTTCTAGAGAAGTGTTTTCAAAGACATTCACAGAGTGATTCTACAAAGCCTTTTTTACTGATGTTGGCTTTTAAACGTGTTTTCAGTGGAATTTCTGTCAAACGCAAGACACGAGATTTGCTGTTAAAGAATTGAATGTACAGAACGCAAACAAACACTTACCTACAAGTGAATCGCCTAACCATGCAACTCAGTTCTAAAAACTAAATAGAATGCAGTTTTCACTCACATGAAAGACGTATGCTTTCCGTCTTGAGAAGTGTTTTGAAAGACGTTCACAGAGTGATTCTGCAAAGCCTTTTTACTGACGTTGGTTTTAAACGTGTTTTCAGTGGAATTTCTGTCAAATGTAAGACACGAGATTTGCTGTTAAAGAATTGAATGTACAGAACGCAAAAAAACCCTTCCCTACAAGTGAATCGCCTAACCGTGCAACTCAGTTCTAAAAACTCAATAGAATGCAGTTTTCACGCACATGAAAGACGTATGCTTTCCTTCTTGAGAAGTGTTTTCAAAGACTTTCACAGAGTGATTCTGTAAAGCCTTTTTAATGACGTTGGCTTTTAAAAGTTTTTTCAGTGGAATTTCTGTCAAACACAAGACACGAGATTTGCTGTTAAAGAATTGAATGTACAGAACGCAAACAAACACTTCCCTACAAGTGAATCGCATAAACGTGCAACTCAGTTCTAAAAACTGAATAGAATGCAGTTTTCAAACAGATGAAAGACGTATGCTTTCCTTCTAGAGAAGTGTTCTCAAAGACATTCACAGAGTGATTCTACAAATCCTTTTTACTGACGTTGGTCTTTAAACATGTTTTTAGTGGAATTTCTGTCAAACGCAAGACACGAGATTTGCTGTTAAAGAATTGAACATACAGAATGCAAACAAACACTTCCCTACAAGTGAATCGCCTAACCGTGCAACTCAATTCTAAAAACTGAATAGAATGCAGTTTTCTCGCAGATGAAAGACGTATGCTGTCCTTCTAGAGAAGTGTTTTCAAAGACGTTCACAGAGTGATTCTAAAAGCCTTTTTTACTGATGTTGGCTTTTAAACGTGTTTTCAGTGGAATTTCTGTCAAACGCAAGACACGAGATTTGCTGTTAAAGAATTGAATGTACAGAACGCAAACAAACACTTACCTACAAGTGAATCGCCTAACCATGCAACTCAGTTCTAAAAACTGAATAGAATGCAGTTTTCACGCAGATGAAAGACATATGCTTTCCTTCTAGAGAAGTGTTTTCAAAGACATTCACAGAGCGATCCTACAAAGCCTTTTTACTGACGTTGGCTTTTAAACGTGTTTTCAGTGGAATTTCTGTCAAACGCAAGACACGAGATTTGCTGTTAAAGAATTGAACATACAGAATGCAAACAAACACTTTCTTACAAGTGAATCGCCTAACCGTGCAACTCAGTTCTAAAAACTGAATAGAATGCAGTTTTCACTCACATGAAAGACGTATGCTTTCCGTCTTGAGAAGTGTTTTGAAAGACGTTCACAGAGTGATTCTGCAAAGCCTTTTTACTGACGTTGGTTTTAAACGTGTTTTCAGTGGAATTTCTGTCAAATGTAAGACACGAGATTTGCTGTTAAAGAATTGAATGTACAGAACGCAAAAAAAACCCTTCCCTACAAGTGAATCACCTAACCGTGCAACTCAGTTCTAAAAACTCAATAGAATGCAGTTTTCACGCACATAAAAGACGTATGCTTTCCTTCTTGAGAAGTGTTTTCAAAGACGTTCACAGAGGGATTCTACAAAGCCTTTTTACTGACGTTGGCTTTTAAACGTGATTTCACTGGAATTTCTGTCAAACGCAAGACACGAGATTTGCTGTTAAAGAATTGAGTATACAGAATGCAAACAAACACTTCCCTACAAGTGAATCGCCTAACCATGCAACTCAGTTCTAAAAACTGAATAGAATGCAGTTTTCACTCACATGAAAGACATATGCTTTCCTCCTTGAGAAGTGTTTTGAAAGACGTTCACAGAGTGATTCTGCAAAGCCTTTTTACTGACGTTGGCTTTTAAACGTGTTTTCAGTGGAATTTCTGTCAAACGCAAGACACGAGATTTGCTGTTAAAGAATTGAATGTACAGAACGCAAACAAACACTTCCCTACAAGTGAATCTCCTAACCATGCAACTCAGTTCTAAAAACTGAATAGAACGCATTTTCACTCAGATGAAAGACGTATGCTTTCCATCTTGAGAAGTGTTTTCAAAGACGTTCTCAGAGTGATTCTGCAAAGCCTTTTTACCGACGTTGGTTTTAAACGTGTTTTCAGTGGAATTTCTGTCAAACGCAAGACACGAGATTTGCTGTTAAAGAATTGAATGTACAGAATGCAAACAAACATTTCCCTACAAGTGAATCGCCTAACCATGCAACTCAGTTCTAAAAACTGAATAGAATGCAGTTTTCACACACATGAAAGACGTATGCTTTCCTTCTTGAGAAGTGTTTTCAAAGACATTCACAGAGTGATTCTACAAAGCCTTTTTTCTGACGTTGGCTTTTAAACATGTTTTCAGTGGAATTTCTGTCAAACGCAAGACACGAGGTTTGCTGCTAAGGAATTGAGTATACAGAACGCAAATAAACACTTCCCTACAAGTGAATCGCCTAAACATTCAACTCACTTCTAAAAACTGCATAGAACGCAGTTTTCACTCAGAGGAAAGACGTATGCTTTCCTTCTAGAGAAGTGTTTTCAAAGACATTCACAGAGTGATTCTGCACAGCCTTTTTACTGCCGTTGGCTTTTAAACGTGTTTTCAGTGGAATTTCTCTCAAACGCAAGACACGAGATTTGCTATTAAAGAATTGAACATACAGAATGCAAACAAACACTTCCCTACAAGTGAATCGCCTAACCATGCAACTCAGTTCTAAAAACTGAATAGAATGCAGTTTTCACGCAGATGAAAGACGTATGCTTTCTTTCTAGAGAAGTGTTTTCAAAGACATTCACAGAGTGATTCTACAATGCCTTTTTACTGACGTTGGCTTTTAAACGTGTTTTCAGTGGAATTTGTGTCAAAAGCAAGAACCGAGATATGCTTTTGAGGAATTGAACATACAGAAGGCAAACAAAAACTTCCCTACAAGTGAGTCGCCTAACCATGCAACTCAGTTCTAAAAACTGAATAGAATGCAGTTTTCACTCACATGAAAGACGTATGCTTTCCTTCTTGAGAAGTGTTTTCAAAGACATTCACAGAGTGATTCTGCAAAGCCTTTTTACTGACTTTGGTTTTAAACGTGTTTTCAGTGGAATTTCTGTCAAACCCAAGACACGAGATTTGCTGTCAAAGAATTGAATGTACAGAACGCAAACAAACACTTACCTACAAGTGAATCGCCTAACCATGCACCTCAGTTCTAAAAACTGAATAGAATGCAGTTTTCAAGCAGATGAAAGACGTATGCTTTCCTTCTAGAGAAGTGTTTTCAAAGACATTCACAGAGTGATTCTACAAAGCCTTTTTACTGACGTTGGCTTTTAAACGTGTTTTCAGTGGAATTTCTGTCAAACGCAAGACACGAGATTTGCTGTTAAAGAATTGAACATACAGAATGCAAACAAAAACTTCCCTACAAGTGAATCGCCTAACCGTGCAACTCAGTTCTAAAAACTGAATAGAATGCAGTTTTCACGCAGTGAAAGACATATGCTTTCCGTCTTGAGAAGTGTTTTGAAAGACGTTCACAGAGTGATTCTGCAAAGCCTTTTTACTGACGTTGGTTTTAAACGTGTTTTCAGTGGAATCTGTCAATTGTAAGACATGAGATTTGCTGTTAAAGAATTGAATGTACAGAACGCAAAAAAACACTTCCCCACAAGTGAATCCCTTAACCGTGCAACTCAGTTCTAAAAACTCAATAGAATGCAGTTTTCACGCACATGAAAGACGTATGCTTTCCTTCTTGAGAAGTGTTTTCAAAGACGTTCACAGAGTGATTCTACAAAGCCTTTTTACTGACGTTGGCTTTTAAACATGATTTCACTGGAATTTCTGTCAAACGCAAGACACGAGATTTGCTGTCAAAGAATTGAATGTACAGAACGCAAACAAACACTTCCCTACAAGTGAATCGCCTAACTATGCAAGGCAGTTCTAAAAACTGAATAGAACACAGTTTTCACTCAGATGAAAGACATATGCTTTCCTTCTTGAGAAGTGTTTTCAGAGACATTCACAGAGTGATTATACAAAGCCTTTTTACTGACGTTGGCTTTTAAACGTCTTTTCAGTGGAATTTTGTCAAATGCAAGACATGAGGTTTGCTGCTAAGGAATTGAGTATACAGAACGCAAATAAACACTTCCCTACAAGTGAATCGCCTAAACATTCAACTCACTTCTAAAAACTGCATAGAACGCAGTTTTCACTCAGAGGAAAGACGTATGCTTTCCTTCTAGAGAAGTGTTTTCAAAGACATTCACAGAGTGATTCTACAAAGCCTTTTTTACTGATGTTGGCTTTTAAACGTGTTTTCAGTGGAATTTCTTTCAAACGCAAGACACGAGATTTGCTGTTAAAGAATTGAATGTACAGAACGCAAACAAACACTTACCTACAAGTGAATCGCCTAACCATGCAACTCAGTTCTAAAAACTAAATAGAATGCAGTTTTCACGCAGATGAAAGACGTATGCTTTCCTTCTTTAGAAGTGTTTTCAAAGACATTCACAGAGTGATCCTACAAAGCCTTTTTACTGACGTTGGCTTTTAAACGTGTTTTCAGTGGAATTTCTGTCAAACGCAAGACACGAGATTTGCTGTTAAAGAATTGAACATACAGAATGCAAACAAACACTTTCTTACAAGTGAATCGCCTAACCGTGCAACTCAGTTCTAAAAACTGAATAGAATGCAGTTTTCACTCACATGAAAGACGTATGCTTTCCGTCTTGAGAAGTGTTTTGAAAGACGTTCACAGAGTGATTCTGCAAAGCCTTTTTACTGACGTTGGTTTTAAACGTGTTTTCAGTGGAATTTCTGTCAAATGTAAGACACGAGATTTGCTGTTAAAGAATTGAATGTACAGAACGCAAAAAAACCCTTCCCTACAAGTGAATCGCCTAACCGTGCAACTCAGTTCTAAAAACTCAATAGAATGCAGTTTTCACGCACATGAAAGACGTATGCTTTCCTTCTTGAGAAGTGTTTTCAAAGACTTTCACAGAGTGATTCTGTAAAGCCTTTTTAATGACGTTGGCTTTTAAAAGTTTTTTCAGTGGAATTTCTGTCAAACGCAAGACACGAGATTTGCTGTTAAAGAATTGAATGTACAGAACGCAAACAAACACTTCCCTACAAGTGAATCGCATAAACGTGCAACTCAGTTCTAAAAACTGAATAGAATGCAGTTTTCAATCAGATGAAAGACGTATGCTTTCCTTCTAGAGAAGTGTTCTCAAAGACATTCACAGAGTGATTCTACAAATCCTTTTTACTGACGTTGGTCTTTAAACATGTTTTTAGTGGAATTTCTGTCAAACGCAAGACACGAGATTTGCTGTTAAAGAATTGAACATACAGAATGCAAACAAACACTTCCCTACAAGTGAATCGCCTAACCGTGCAACTCAATTCTAAAAACTGAATAGAATGCAGTTTTCTCGCAGATGAAAGACGTATGCTGTCCTTCTAGAGAAGTGTTTTCAAAGACGTTCACAGAGTGATTCTAAAAGCCTGTTTTACTGATGTTGGCTTTTAAACGTGTTTTCAGTGGAATTTCTGTCAAACGCAAGACACGAGATTTGCTGTTAAAGAATTGAATGTACAGAACGCAAACAAACACTTACCTACAAGTGAATCGCCTAACCATGCAACTCAGTTCTAAAAACTGAATAGAATGCAGTTTTCACGCAGATGAAAGACGTATGCTTTCCTTCTAGAGAAGTGTTTTCAAAGACATTCACAGAGTGATCCTACAAAGCCTTTTTACTGACGTTGGCTTTTAAACGTGTTTTCAGTGGAATTTCTGTCAAACGCAAGACACGAGATTTGCTGTTAAAGAATTGAACATACAGAATGCAAACAAACACTTTCTTACAAGTGAATCGCCTAACCGTGCAACTCAGTTCTAAAAACTGAATAGAATGCAGTTTTCACTCACATGAAAGACGTATGCTTTCCGTCTTGAGAAGTGTTTTGAAAGACGTTCACAGAGTGATTCTGCAAAGCCTTTTTACTGACGTTGGTTTTAAACGTGTTTTCAGTGGAATTTCTGTCAAATGTAAGACACGAGATTTGCTGTTAAAGAATTGAATGTACAGAACGCAAAAAAAACCCTTCCCTACAAGTGAATCGCCTAACCGTGCAACTCAGTTCTAAAAACTCAATAGAATGCAGTTTTCACGCACATAAAAGACGTATGCTTTCCTTCTTGAGAAGTGTTTTCAAAGACGTTCACAGAGGGATTCTACAAAGCCTTTTTACTGACGTTGGCTTTTAAACGTGATTTCACTGGAATTTCTGTCAAACGCAAGACACGAGATTTGCTGTTAAAGAATTGAGTATACAGAATGCAAACAAACACTTCCCTACAAGTGAATCGCCTAACCATGCAACTCAGTTCTAAAAACTGAATAGAATGCAGTTTTCACTCACATGAAAGACATATGCTTTCCTCCTTGAGAAGTGTTTTGAAAGACGTTCACAGAGTGATTCTGCAAAGCCTTTTTACTGACGTTGGCTTTTAAACGTGTTTTCAGTGGAATTTCTGTCAAACTCAAGACACGAGATTTGCTGTTAAAGAATTGAATGTACAGAACGCAAACAAACACTTCCCTACAAGTGAATCTCCTAACCATGCAACTCAGTTCTAAAAACTGAATAGAACGCATTTTCACTCAGATGAAAGACGTATGCTTTCCATCTTGAGAAGTGTTTTCAAAGACGTTCTCAGAGTGATTCTGCAAAGCCTTTTTACCGACGTTGGTTTTAAACGTGTTTTCAGTGGAATTTCTGTCAAACGCAAGACACGAGATTTGCTGTTAAAGAATTGAATGTACAGAATGCAAACAAACATTTCCCTACAAGTGAATCGCCTAACCATGCAACTCAGTTCTAAAAACTGAATAGAATGCAGTTTTCACACACATGAAAGACGTATGCTTTCCTTCTTGAGAAGTGTTTTCAAAGACATTCACAGAGTGATTCTACAAAGCCTTTTTACTGACGTTGGCTTTTAAACATGTTTTCAGTGGAATTTCTGTCAAACGCAAGACACGATGTTTGCTGCTAAGGAATTGAGTATACAGAACGCAAATAAACACTTCCCTACAAGTGAATCGCCTAAACATTCAACTCACTTCTAAAAACTGCATAGAACGCAGTTTTCACTCAGAGGAAAGACGTATGCTTTCCTTCTAGAGAAGTGTTTTCAAAGACATTCACAGAGTGATTCTGCAAAGCCTTTTTACTGCCGTTGGCTTTTAAACGTGTTTTCAGTGGAATTTCTCTCAAACGCAAGACACGAGATTTGCTATTAAAGAATTGAACATACAGAATGCAAACAAACACTTCCCTACAAGTGAGTCGCCTAACCATGCAACTCAGTTCTAAAAACTGAATAGAATGCAGTTTTCACTCACATGAAAGACGTATGCTTTCCTTCTTGAGAAGTGTTTTCAAAGACATTCACAGAGTGATTCTGCAAAGCCTTTTTACTGATGTTGGTTTTAAACGTGTTTTCAGTGGAATTTCTGTCAAACCCAAGACACGAGATTTGCTGTCAAAGAATTGAATGTACAGAACGCAAACAAACACTTACATACAAGTGAATCGCCTAACCATGCAACTCAGTTCTAAAAACTGAATAGAATGCAGTTTTCACGCAGATGAAAAACGTATGCTTTCCTTCTAGAGAAGTGTTTTCAAAGACATTCACAGAGTGATTCTACAAAGCCTTTTTACTGACGTTGGCTTTTAAACGTGTTTTCAGTGGAATTTCTGTCAAACGCAAGACACGAGATTTGCTGTTAAAGAATTGAACATACAGAATGCAAACAAACACTTCCCTACAAGTGAATCGCCTAACCATGCAACTCAGTTCTAAAAACTGAATAGAATGCAATTTTCACTCACATGAAAGACATATGCTCTCCATCTTGAGAAATGTTTTCAAAGACGTTCACAGAGTGATTCTGCAAAGCCTTTTTACTGACGTTGGTTTTAAACATGTTTACAGTGGAATTTCTTTCAAACGCAAGACACGAGATTTGCTGTTAAAGAATTGATTATACAGAACTCAAACAAACACTTCCCTACAAGTGAATCGCCTAACCGTGCAACTCAGTTCTAAAAACTGAATAGAATGCAGTTTTCATGCAGTGAAAGACATATGCTTTCCGTCTTGAGAAGTGTTTTGAAAGACGTTCACAGAGTGATTCTGCAAAGCCTTTTTACTGACGTTGGTTTTAAACGTGTTTTCAGTGGAATCTGTCAATTGTAAGACATGAGATTTGCTGTTAAAGAATTGAATGTACAGAACGCAAAAAAACACTTCCCCACAAGTGAATCCCCAAACCGTGCAACTCAGTTCTAAAAACTCAATAGAATGCAGTTTTCACGCACATGAAAGACGTATGCTTTCCTTCTTGAGAAGTGTTTTCAAAGACGTTCACAGAGTGATTCTACAAAGCCTTTTTACTGACGTTGGCTTTTAAACATGATTTCACTGGAATTTCTGTCAAACGCAAGACACGAGATTTGCTGTCAAAGAATTGAATGTACAGAACGCAAACAAACACTTCCCTACAAGTGAATCGCCTAACCGTGCAACTCAGTTCTTAAAACTGAATAGAATGAAGTTTTCACTCACATGAAAGACGTTTGCTTTCCTTCTTGAGACGTGTTTTCAAAGACATTCACAGAGTGATTCTGCAAAGCATTTTTATTGACGTTGGTTTTAAACGTGTTTTCAGTGGAATTTCTGTCAAACGCAAGACACGAGATTTGCTGTTAAAGAATTGAACATACAGAATGCAAACAAACACTTCCCTACAAGTGAATCGCCTAACTTTGCAAAGCAGTTCTAAAAACTGAATAGAACACAGTTTTCACTCAGATGAAAGACATATGCTTTCCTTCTTGAGAAGTGTTTTCAGAGACATTCACAGAGTGATTCTACAAAGCCTTTTTACTGACGTTGGCTTTTAAACGTGTTTTCAGTGGAATTTTGTCAAATGCAAGACATGAGGTTTGCTGCTAAGGAATTGAGTATACAGAACGCAAATAAACACTTCCCTACAAGTGAATCGCCTAAACATTCAACTCACTTCTAAAAACTGCATAGAACGCAGTTTTCACTCAGAGGAAAGATGTATGCTTTCCTTCTAGAGAAGTGTTTTCAAAGACATTCACAGAGTGATTCTAAAAGCCTTTTTTACTGATGTTGGCTTTTAAACGTGTTTTCAGTGGAATTTCTGTCAAACGCAAGACACGAGATTTGCTGTTAAAGAATTGAATGTACAGAACGCAAAAAAACCCTTCCCTACAAGTGAATCGCCTAACCGTGCAACTCAGTTCTAAAAACTCAATAGAATGCAGTTTTCACACACATAAAAGACGTATGCTTTCCTTCTTGAGAAGTGTTTTCAAAGACGTTCACAGAGGGATTCTACAAAGCCTTTTTACTGACGTTGGCTTTTAAACGTGATTTCACTGGAATTTCTGTCAAACGCAAGACACGAGATTTGCTGTTAAAGAATTGAGTATACAGAATGCAAACAAACACTTCCCTACAAGTGAATCGCCTAACTATGCAACTCAGTTCTAAAAACTGAATAGAATGCAGTTTTCACTCACATGAAAGACATATGCTTTCCTCCTTGAGAAGTGTTTTGAAAGACGTTCACAGAGTGATTCTGCAAAGCCTTTTTACTGATGTTGGCTTTTAAACGTGTTTTCAGTGGAATTTCTGTCAAACGCAAGACACGAGATTTGCTGTTAAAGAATTGAATGTACAGAACGCAAACAAACACTTCCCTTCAAGTGAATCGCCTAACCGTGCAACTCAGTTCTAAAAACTGAATAGAATGCAGTTTTCACGCAGATGAAAGACGTATGCTGTCCTTCTAGAAAAGTGTTTTCAAAGACATTCACAGTGTGATTCTACTAAGCCTTTTTACTGACGTTGGCTTTTAAACGTGTTTTCAGTGGAATTTCTGTCAAACGCAAGACACGAGATTTGCTGTTAAAGAATTGAACATACAGAATGCAAACAAACACTTCCCTACAAGAGAATTGCCTAACCATGCAACTCAGTTCTAAAAACTGAATAGAATGCAGTTTTCACTCACATGAAAGACATATGCTCTCCATCTTGAGAAATGTTTTCAAAGACGTTCACAGAGTGATTCTGCAAAGCCTTTTTACTGACGTTGGTTTTAAACATGTTTACAGTGGAATTTCTTTCAAACGCAAGACACGAGATTTGCTGTTAAAGAATTGATTATACAGAACTCAAACAAACACTTCCCTACAAGTGAATCGCCTAACCGTGCAACTCAGTTCTAAAAACTGAATAGAATGCAGTTTTCACGCAGTGAAAGACATATGCTTTCCGTCTTGAGAAGTGTTTTGAAAGACGTTCACAGAGTGTTTCTGCAAAGCCTTTTTACTGACGTTGGTTTTAAACGTGTTTTCAGTGGAATCTGTCAAATGTAAGACACGAGATTTGCTGTTAAAGAATTGAATGTACAGAACGCAAAAAAACACTTCCCCACAAGTGAATCCCCTAACCGTGCAACTCAGTTCTAAAAACTCAATAGAATGCAGTTTTCACGCACATGAAAGACGTATGCTTTCCTTCTTGAGAAGTGTTTTCAAAGACGTTCACAGAGTGATTCTACAAAGCCTTTTTACTGACGTTGGCTTTTAAACATGATTTCACTGGAATTTCTGTCAAACACAAGACACGAGATTTGCTGTCAAAGAATTGAATGTACAGAACGCAAACAAACACTTCCCTACAAGTGAATCGCCTAACCGTGCAACTCAGTTCTAAAAACTGAATAGAATGAAGTTTTCACTCACATGAAAGACGTTTGCTTTCCTTCTTGAGAAGTGTTTTCAAAGACATTCACAGAGTGATTCTGCAAAGCATTTTTATTGACGTTGGTTTTAAACGTGTTTTCAGTGGAATTTCTGTCAAACGCAAGACACGAGATTTGCTGTTAAAGAATTGAACATACAGAATGCAAACAAACACTTCCCTACAAGTGAATCGCCTAACTATGCAAAGCAGTTCTAAAAACTGAATAGAACACAGTTTTCACTCAGATGAAAGACATATGCTTTCCTTCTTGAGAAGTGTTTTCAGAGACATTCACAGAGTGATTCTACAAAGCCTTTTTACTGACGTTGGCTTTTAAACGTGTTTTCAGTGGAATTTTGTCAAATGCAAGACATGAGGTTTGCTGCTAAGGAATTGAGTATACAGAACGCAAATAAACACTTCCCTACAAGTGAATCGCCTAAACATTCAACTCACTTCTAAAAACTGCATAGAACGCAGTTTTCACTCAGAGGAAAGACGTATGCTTTCCTTCTAGAGAAGTGTTTTCAAAGACATTCACAGAGTGAATCTACAAAGCCTTTTTTACTGATGTTGGCTTTTAAACGTGTTTTCAGTGGAATTTCTGTCAAACGCAAGACACGAGATTTGCTGTTAAAGAATTGAATGTACAGAACGCAAACAAACACTTACCTACAAGTGAATCGCCTAACCATGCAACTCAGTTCTAAAAACTGAATAGAATGCAGTTTTCACGCAGATGAAAGACGTATGCTTTCCTTCTAGAGAAGTGTTTTCAAAGACATTCACAGAGTGATCCTACAAAGCCTTTTTACTGACGTTGGCTTTTAAACGTGTTTTCAGTGGAATTTCTGTCAAACGCAAGACATGAGATTTGCTGTTAAAGAATTGAACATACAGAATGCAAACAAACACTTTCTTACAAGTGAATCGCCTAACCGTGCAACTCAGTTCTAAAAACTGAATAGAATGCAGTTTTCATGCAGTGAAAGACATATGCTTTCTGTCTTGAGAAGTGTTTTGAAAGACGTTCACAGAGTGATTCTGCAAAGCCTTTTTACTGACGTTGGTTTTAAACGTGTTTTCAGTGGAATTTCTGTCAAATGTAAGACACGAGATTTGCTGTTAAAGAATTGAATGTACAGAACGCAAAAAAACCCTTCCCTACAAGTGAATCGCCTAACCGTGCAACTCAGTTCTAAAAACTCAATAGAATGCAGTTTTCACGCACATAAAAGACGTATGCTTTCCTTCTTGAGAAGTGTTTTCAAAGACGTTCACAGAGGGATTCTACAAAGCCTTTTTACTGACGTTGGCTTTTAAACGTGATTTCACTGGAATTTCTGTCAAACGCAAGACACGAGATTTGCTGTTAAAGAATTGAGTATACAGAATGCAAACAAACACTTCCCTACAAGTGAATCGCCTAACCATGCAACTCAGTTCTAAAAACTGAATAGAATGCAGTTTTCACTCACATGAAAGACATATGCTTTCCTCCTTGAGAAGTGTTTTGAAAGACGTTCACAGAGTGATTCTGCAAAGCCTTTTTACTGACGTTGGCTTTTAAACGTGTTTTCAGTGGAATTTCTGTCAAACTCAAGACACGAGATTTGCTGTTAAAGAATTGAATGTACAGAACGCAAACAAACACTTCCCTACAAGTGAATCTCCTAACCATGCAACTCAGTTCTAAAAACTGAATAGAACGCATTTTCACTCAGATGAAAGACGTATGCTTTCCATCTTGAGAAGTGTTTTCAAAGACGTTCTCAGAGTGATTCTGCAAAGCCTTTTTACCGACGTTGGTTTTAAACGTGTTTTCAGTGGAATTTCTGTCAAACGCAAGACACGAGATTTGCTGTTAAAGAATTGAATGTACAGAATGCAAACAAACATTTCCCTACAAGTGAATCGCCTAACCATGCAACTCAGTTCTAAAAACTGAATAGAATGCAGTTTTCACACACATGAAAGACGTATGCTTTCCTTCTTGAGAAGTGTTTTCAAAGACATTCACAGAGTGATTCTACAAAGCCTTTTTACTGACGTTGGCTTTTATACATGTTTTCAGTGGAATTTCTGTCAAACGCAAGACACGAGATTTGCTGTTAAAGAATTGAATATACAGAATGCAAATAAACACTTCCCTACAAGTGAATCGCCTAAACATTCAACTCACTTCTAAAAACTGCATAGAACGCAGTTTTCACTCAGAGGAAAGACGTATGCTTTCCTTCTAGAGAAGTGTTTTCAAAGACATTCACAGAGTGATTCTGCAAAGCCTTTTTACTGCCGTTGGCTTTTAAACGTGTTTTCAGTGGAATTTCTCTCAAACGCAAGACATGAGATTTGCTATTAAAGAATTGAACATACAGAATGCAAACAAACACTTCCCAACAAGTGAGTCGCCTAACCATGCAACTCAGTTCTAAAAACTGAATAGAATGCAGTTTTCACTCACATGAAAGACGTATGCTTTCCTTCTTGAGAAGTGTTTTCAAAGACATTCACAGAGTGATTCTGCAAAGCCTTTTTACTGATGTTGGTTTTAAACGTGTTTTCAGTGGAATTTCTGTCAAACCCAAGACACGAGATTTGCTGTCAAAGAATTGAATGTACAGAACGCAAACAAACACTTACATACAAGTGAATCGCCTAACCATGCAACTCAGTTCTAAAAACTGAATAGAATGCAGTTTTCACGCAGATGAAAAACGTATGCTTTCCTTCTAGAGAAGTGTTTTCAAAGACATTCACAGAGTGATTCTACAAAGCCTTTTTACTGACGTTGGCTTTTAAACGTGTTTTCAGTGGAATTTCTGTCAAACGCAAGACACGAGATTTGCTGTTAAAGAATTGAACATACAGAATGCAAACAAACACTTCCCTACAAGTGAATCGCCTAACCATGCAACTCAGTTCTAAAAACTGAATAGAATGCAATTTTCACTCACATGAAAGACATATGCTCTCCATCTTGAGAAATGTTTTCAAAGACGTTCACAGAGTGATTCTGCAAAGCCTTTTTACTGACGTTGGTTTTAAACATGTTTACAGTGGAATTTCTTTCAAACGCAAGACACGAGATTTGCTGTTAAAGAATTGATTATACAGAACTCAAACAAACACTTCCCTACAAGTGAATCGCCTAACCGTGCAACTCAGTTCTAAAAACTGAATAGAATGCAGTTTTCATGCAGTGAAAGACATATGCTTTCCGTCTTGAGAAGTGTTTTGAAAGACGTTCACAGAGTGATTCTGCAAAGCCTTTTTACTGACGTTGGTTTTAAACGTGTTTTCAGTGGAATCTGTCAATTGTAAGACATGAGATTTGCTGTTAAAGAATTGAATGTACAGAACGCAAAAAAACACTTCCCCACAAGTGAATCCCCAAACCGTGCAACTCAGTTCTAAAAACTCAATAGAATGCAGTTTTCACGCACATGAAAGACGTATGCTTTCCTTCTTGAGAAGTGTTTTCAAAGACGTTCACAGAGTGATTCTACAAAGCCTTTTTACTGACGTTGGCTTTTAAACATGATTTCACTGGAATTTCTGTCAAACGCAAGACACGAGATTTGCTGTCAAAGAATTGAATGTACAGAACGCAAACAAACACTTCCCTACAAGTGAATCGCCTAACCGTGCAACTCAGTTCTTAAAACTGAATAGAATGAAGTTTTCACTCACATGAAAGACGTTTGCTTTCCTTCTTGAGAAGTGTTTTCAAAGACATTCACAGAGTGATTCTGCAAAGCATTTTTATTGACGTTGGTTTTAAACGTGTTTTCAGTGGAATTTCTGTCAAACGCAAGACACGAGATTTGCTGTTAAAGAATTGAACATACAGAATGCAAAACAAACACTTCCCTACAAGTGAATCGCCTAACTTTGCAAAGCAGTTCTAAAAACTGAATAGAACACAGTTTTCACTCAGATGAAAGACATATGCTTTCCTTCTTGAGAAGTGTTTTCAGAGACATTCACAGAGTGATTCTACAAAGCCTTTTTACTGACGTTGGCTTTTAAACGTGTTTTCAGTGGAATTTTGTCAAATGCAAGACATGAGGTTTGCTGCTAAGGAATTGAGTATACAGAACGCAAATAAACACTTCCCTACAAGTGAATCGCCTAAACATTCAACTCACTTCTAAAAACTGCATAGAACGCAGTTTTCACTCAGAGGAAAGACGTATGCTTTCCTTCTAGAGAAGTGTTTTCAAAGACATTCACAGAGTGATTCTAAAAGCCTTTTTTACTGATGTTGGCTTTTAAACGTGTTTTCAGTGGAATTTCTGTCAAACGCAAGACACGAGATTTGCTGTTAAAGAATTGAATGTACAGAACGCAAAAAAACCCTTCCCTACAAGTGAATCGCCTAACCGTGCAACTCAGTTCTAAAAACTCAATAGAATGCAGTTTTCACACACATAAAAGACGTATGCTTTCCTTCTTGAGAAGTGTTTTCAAAGACGTTCACAGAGGGATTCTACAAAGCCTTTTTACTGACGTTGGCTTTTAAACGTGATTTCACTGGAATTTCTGTCAAACGCAAGACACGAGATTTGCTGTTAAAGAATTGAGTATACAGAATGCAAACAAACACTTCCCTACAAGTGAATCGCCTAACTATGCAACTCAGTTCTAAAAACTGAATAGAATGCAGTTTTCACTCACATGAAAGACATATGCTTTCCTCCTTGAGAAGTGTTTTGAAAGACGTTCACAGAGTGATTCTGCAAAGCCTTTTTACTGATGTTGGCTTTTAAAACGTGTTTTCAGTGGAATTTCTGTCAAACGCAAGACACGAGATTTGCTGTTAAAGAATTGAATGTACAGAACGCAAACAAACACTTCCCTTCAAGTGAATCGCCTAACCGTGCAACTCAGTTCTAAAAACTGAATAGAATGCAGTTTTCACGCAGATGAAAGACGTATGCTGTCCTTCTAGAAAAGTGTTTTCAAAGACATTCACAGAGTGATTCTACTAAGCCTTTTTACTGACGTTGGCTTTTAAACGTGTTTTCAGTGGAATTTTCTGTCAAACGCAAGACACGAGATTTGCTGTTAAAGAATTGAACCATACAGAATGCAAACAAACACTTCCCTACAAGAGAATCGCCTAACCATGCAACTCAGTTCTAAAAACTGAATAGAATGCAGTTTTCACTCACATGAAAGACATATGCTCTCCATCTTGAGAAATGTTTTCAAAGACGTTCACAGAGTGATTCTGCAAAGCCTTTTTACTGACGTTGGTTTTAAACATGTTTACAGTGGAATTTCTTTCAAACGCAAGACACGAGATTTGCTGTTAAAGAATTGATTATACAGAACTCAAACAAACACTTCCCTACAAGTGAATCGCCTAACCGTGCAACTCAGTTCTAAAAACTGAATAGAATGCAGTTTTCACGCAGTGAAAGACATATGCTTTCCGTCTTGAGAAGTGTTTTGAAAGACGTTCACAGAGTGTTTCTGCAAAGCCTTTTTACTGACGTTGGTTTTAAACGTGTTTTCAGTGGAATCTGTCAAATGTAAGACACGAGATTTGCTGTTAAAGAATTGAATGTACAGAACGCAAAAAAACACTTCCCCACAAGTGAATCCCCTAACCGTGCAACTCAGTTCTAAAAACTCAATAGAATGCAGTTTTCACGCACATGAAAGACGTATGCTTCCTTCTTGAGAAGTGTTTTCAAAGACGTTCACAGAGTGATTCTACAAAGCCTTTTTACTGACGTTGGCTTTTAAACATGATTTCACTGGAATTTCTGTCAAACACAAGACACGAGATTTGCTGTCAAAGAATTGAATGTACAGAACGCAAACAAACACTTCCCTACAAGTGAATCGCCTAACCGTGCAACTCAGTTCTAAAAACTGAATAGAATGAAGTTTTCACTCACATGAAAGACGTTTGCTTTCCTTCTTGAGAAGTGTTTTTCAAAGACATTCACAGAGTGATTCTGCAAAGCATTTTTATTGACGTTGGTTTTAAACGTGTTTTCAGTGGAATTTCTGTCAAACGCAAGACACGAGATTTGCTGTTAAAGAATTGAACATACAGAATGCAAACAAACACTTCCCTACAAGTGAATCGCCTAACTATGCAAAGCAGTTCTAAAAACTGAATAGAACACAGTTTTCACTCAGATGAAAGACATATGCTTTCCTTCTTGAGAAGTGTTTTCAGAAACATTCACAGAGTGATTCTACAAAGCCTTTTTACTGACGTTGGCTTTTAAACGTGTTTTCAGTGGAATTTCTGTCAAACGCAAGACACGAGATTTGCTGTTAAAGAATTGAGTATACAGAATGCAAACAAACACTTCCCTACAAGTGAATCGCCTAACCATGCAACTCAGTTCTAAAAACTGAATAGAATGCAGTTTTCACTCACATGAAAGACATATGCTTTCCTCCTTGAGAAGTGTTTTGAAAGACGTTCACAGAGTGATTCTGCAAAGCCTTTTTACTGACGTTGGCTTTTAAACGTGTTTTCAGTGGAATTTCTGTCAAACTCAAGACCCACGAGATTTGCTGTTAAAGAATTGAATGTACAGAACGCAAACAAACACTTCCCTACAAGTGAATCTCCTAACCATGCAACTCAGTTCTAAAAACTGAATAGAACGCATTTTCACTCAGATGAAAGACGTATGCTTTCCATCTTGAGAAGTGTTTTCAAGACGTTCTCAGAGTGATTCTGCAAAGCCTTTTTACCGACGTTGGTTTTAAACGTGTTTTTCAGTGGAATTTCTGTCAAACGCAAGA